>JARGYO010000162.1:8526503-9726503 GCA_029206835.1 Rana muscosa
TCAGATGGCAGAATCCTCCCACATGCAGGAACTTCTATCACCCGATCGCCACGCACAGTGCTGAGTGATGGGAGGAGGGGAGCAAGCTCCACCGCCTGTACCTCCGATAAACCTGTACCTTGTTACCTGGCTGCACTTGCATTACTGTGCAGAATCAACTCAGAGCGAGATGTCGGGAGGCGGAGCTGGGAGGGAAAGCCGCTCTGCACACAGTTTCCTCCAGCGCTCCAGAATGACACCCCCGTAATGGGCGGCACCAGGGGCCCCCACACAGGCCTCGCCCCATTTTCGGCTCCATTATCGGCAAGATTTCTCTTATGGCAAATTGTCAAAGGCCATTTTCGGACGATCTGTTTCGGCGGCCGAAATTTCGGTGCATCCCGAAGATAAAACATTTTGTGCATCCATTAGTTGGTAACTACGCGTTTCGTGGCTTGCAACTAATCGTCAGGAGCCAGATGCACGTATAAACTAAAATGTTTAAGTAATGAAACATCTGTTAGTATATAAAACCCTCTAAGTAGGGGGAGATGATGAAGAAAAACTGTTTCAAAAATACTTACAGATTAGCCCACAAGCTAATCACCGCTCCTAAATGGGATCATAACGGCGGCCTGGATTTAAGTAGTCTCACCCGGGTTTGAGGCTGAAAACACCTCCCAGAGAGCCG
Source organism: Rana muscosa (assembly GCA_029206835.1). Classification (NCBI taxonomy): domain Eukaryota; kingdom Metazoa; phylum Chordata; class Amphibia; order Anura; family Ranidae; genus Rana; species Rana muscosa. Next base: position 8,527,174 of record JARGYO010000162.1, read on the forward strand.
AGAAAAGGACCTGGGGATGGCGACAGCCAGGAAACAAACCACTCCAACACATGACTAGAGGTCGACCGATATATCGGCTGGCCGATATATCGGCCGATATTTAGGCATTTTTGATAAATCGGCTTTGGCCGATTATTATCAAAACTGGGCCGATATATTTCACTGGCCACCTGCCAGTGCCATCTGTCAGTTCCAAACCAGTGCCACCTGCCAGTGCCACCTGCCAGTTCCAAACCAGTGCCACCTGCCAGTTCCAAACCAGTGCCACCAACCAGTGCCATCTGTACTGAGGACATCAAGTGTGTGCTAGAGTGACAGGAGTAAGCAGGAAGGAATGGAGTGGGTGAGGTGTGGTTTTTTTTTTTTTTTTTTTTTTTTTTTTTTTTAAATCGGCCTAAAATATCGGCCACAAAAATCGGCATCATATCGGCCATCGGCCGCCCCAATTTCTAAATATCGGCATCGGCCAGAGAAAAACCCATATCGGTCGACCTCTACACATGACACATTGTGGTGGGTATGCACACTTGGACATACACCTAGTTCTGAAAGGAACAGAAATAAAAATGTTTCGGTTGAGAAATAGAAAGGGGGGGGTGGTGTAAAATGAATAAGTGATATTGATGTCAATGATGGATAATGCATCAAAAATGTGTTAACTACACCAGATAGGTGAATGTGTAATAATAATAATAATAATAATAATAATAATAATGTAAAGCCTCCTATTGAGACCAAGTGTGAATACGCTGGCCTATAGGGGTGGGTACTGAATTTGTTTTTATATTTATGTGAATATGAAAAATACATATGGAAGATAAAAAGTGAATAAGGTAAAATTAGTGGACAAGTTCATGTATCCTGTTAAAGGTGTATGGATGAAAAGAAACCAGAAAAATGTGTGGATTATGTGTATGTAGAAGTGTAGTTACCTGGGTGTTGTAAATGTAGCACAAGTTGGTAATTTCCTCGTGATGGAGCGGTTTGGAATGAGCCAACGCCTGACCGCTGCTGAAATACCCCAGGTCCGAGGCGTGGTCACGCCAGCGTCATGAACAATGGGAGCATATAGGAAGCGGGGGGGACCTCCCATCAGGGAACACCAATCCCAGTGGGTGCACGTCCGCCTCCACTGCAGCATAAGGTGGAAATTACACACGTTCCTGCATCACGGCGTCAATTGGCACCGTGCGCGGAACGTGTGATCATGACATTAATGCACTGAGTTCACATCCCTCCCCCATCGCATCACAGAGATGGGCGGAGTGAAAAGAGCTGAGCGCAAACTTTTACCCTTAAAAATCCACATAGGCGATGTTTAAAAAATTCTACAGGTTGCATGTTTTGAGTTAGAGGAGGTCTAGGGATAGAATTATTGCTCTCGCTGTAAAGATTGCGGCAATACCTCACGTGTTGTTTGAACACCGTTTTCATATGTGGGTGCTGCTCACATTCGCTTCTGCGCGTGAGCTCATCGGGACGGGGCGCTTTAAAAAAAAAAAAAAAAAAATATATATATATATATATATATATATATATATATATATATATATATATATATATATATATATATATATATATATATATATATATAATTTTTTTTTTATTTATTTTACATTATTTTATTTATTTTTACACTGTTTTAAAAAAAAAAAAAAAAAAAAAAAAAAAAAAAATTGCACTTTTATTCCTATTACAAGGAATGTAAACATCCCTTGTAATAGAAAAAAGCATGACAGGTCCTCTTAACTATGAAATCTGGGGTCAAAAAGACTAAAATGCAATACATTTTTTTTAAATTAAAATAATTTTGACATTTGAAAAAATTATTTTAAAAAAAATGTCCCTTTAAAGAGGTATGGGCGGAAGTGACGATTTGACGTCGCTTCCGCCCTGCTATGGTATAGAGACGGGTGGGGGCCATCTTCCCCTCACTTGTCTTCAAACCCAGCTAGGAAGAGGACCCGATCGCCTCCGCCGCTACCGACGGCTCTGGTAAGCGGCGGAGGAGGGGGCTCTCTCCCGCAGCCGATAACGATGATCTCTCGGTGAATCTGCCACAGAGACCACCATTATCGTAAACCGGACCGCTCACTAAAAAGATTGATACCTCGGTTATGGCAGCAGCTGCTGCCGTTACCGTGATATCCATCTTTGTTGTTCAAATATTTTTATTTTAACAGAATCACAGTGTACAGGAAAAGACCATCTCAATGTAAAATGTATAGCATAACATGCAATGGATTTGAAGAGAGTTTTGTTAAAACCTAAACAACCAAACCGGGGTAATGTCCATGAAAGCGAAACGGAACTTAGTTTAGGTAGGGTCTTGTACTTCATTATCCACGGTTTGGGGGTAATTGCGATGGGACGGGAGGAGATGGAGAAATAAAAAAAGAAAAAAAAGAAAAACAAATAAATATATTAAAAGAAAAAAGAAAGAAAAAATTCCAGTCCGGAAATAGTAATAAACAGAACTTATCTGCAGGATCAGAATATACAGTCTACAGATAGGTCCAGGTAAGTCCCATCTTTGTTATAGGGATTATGAGTAATACATTTCAATTGGGAAGGAAAGAGAAGAGAAATTTTAAAAAGAGGAAAAGAGCAGTGTGAAGAGGGAGAGAGAGGAAGGGTGTAAGAGAGGCGAGAGAGGGAGAAGGGGAGTCGGCGGAAGGACACGAGTCCCCAGCGGGCACTATAGCAAGCAGGGGTAATCTGTGGCATTTCACAGCTTGAGCAGGCCAGCGTCAAAATCGGGGGAAGGAAGTTCTCTACCCAGGGCGTCCAGACTTCGTAGTGTCGGGGAAGACGGTCCAGAATGGTGGCTTCAATCTTACTGTGTATCATTGCTTTGGTTACTCTATTTTTCACTTCTGTAATATGCAGAAGTGGCGTTTTCCAGGCCCTAGCTATGGTCTGTTTGGCTGCTGTGGTTAATTGAAGGAGGATGCGGCGCTGGGCCCTAGTGTAGTCACCCTGTATATGATTTAACAGAGCCAGGGAGGGGTCAGGAGTCAAGATATTATGAAGTAGGGTGGAAGCTATCTGAAATATCGTTACCCAAAATCGTTGCACAATGGGACAAGACCACCAGATGTGGACATGAGTACCCCTTTCCCCACAGCCTCTGAAACATTCAGGTGGATAGGATGGGAGAAACTTTGAGATTCTAGCGGGGACAAGGTACCACCGCATGAGGACTTTATAGTTTGCCTCCGACGCCACTATATTCTGCATAGAGGACTTCGTGTTGGCCCATATGTTCATCCAGTTCCAATTGTAGATCTTTGGACCACTGTGCAGCATAAAGGGGTAAGTCAGCCGGAGCGGAAGTTAAGTGAGTATAGATACGTGAGATGATACCAGGGGCATGAGGGTCCGACTTACAGATATCTTCAAAAAGGGATAAACTATCTAGAGAGGAGCTAGTGCCTATTGCTGTTCGGACAAAATGGGCTATTTGGAGGTAACGAAAACATTCTCTAGGAGGTAGATTAGCTTGGGATTGAAGTATTGGGAATGCTTTAATAGCGGTTTTAGTGAGAAGGTCACAGACTCGGGTTAGTCCTGCCTGACACCAAAGCCGGAAAGAACCAGGTTCAGTGAAGGCAGGATAGAAAAGTGGGTGGCCTATAAAAGAGAGTAAGGGGGTATGGGAAGAGATCAGGTTAAAGCGACCACGTAGGCTATCCCAAATCCCGAGTGAGTGGCGAGTGATCGGGTTAGTTATGGGGCCTCTAGTGGAAGCGGGCAACCACAGTAATTTGGGTATTATTAAGGGGGAAATGTCTATTGCTTCCAGACTGACCCACAGCGGGATTTCATGTGATGCATGGTATAGAGTTATTTGAGCCAGCCGAGCAGTGTGGTAATAGCGGGCAAAGTTAGGGAGTCCTAGGCCTCCGCTACGTTTATGACGAAGGAGGATAGACCTGGACACTCTAGGTTTTGTGGAGCCCCAAATGTACTTAAATACACAAGCCTGAATGATTCTGTGAAAGTAAGAGGGGATTGCTATCGGAAGGACTCTGTAAAGGTATAACAGTTTAGGCAGGAAAGACATTTTAACGGCCGCAACCCGCCCAAGCCAAGAAATGCATAGTGATTTCCAGGTGTCTAACATGGAGGATAGGTGGGATAGCATTGGAAGATAGTTGGCCTGATAAAGAGAGGCTGGATCGCTGGTTAGTTTTATACCCAGGTATGGGAGAGGGGTCGTGGACCAGTGGAAAGGGAAGTAGTCTTGTAAGTGGAGAAATTCCTGGTGTAGAAGAGACACGTTGAGGGCTCTAGATTTGGAGTGATTAACCTCTAAGCCATATACGTTTGCAAACTTTTCCAGGATCCGGATAAGATTTGGAAGAGTTGTACGGGGGGGAAGTTACAAACAGGAGCGCATCATCGGCAAACAAGCAGATTTTGTGAGAGGTGGATGCAATTTCTAGACCTTTAATGTTCGGATTCGCTCTGATCAAGGCAGCTAGGGGTTCTATTGCTAGAGCAAAAATTAGGGGAGAAAGGGGGCAACCCTGTCTAGTCCCTCTTCGTATGTCGAAGCTATCCGACCTGAACCCTGAGTATTTGACATACGCTTGAGGGTGGTTATAAAGGGAACTAATCCATTGTAAGAAATGGGGGCCAAAACCCCAACGGGAAAGTACAAAGTTCAGGTAGGGCCATGAGACCGTATCAAATGCTTTCCTGATGTCAAGAGATAGCAGGTGCATAGGAATATTACGTGTTCTGGCCAAATGTTGAAGCAGAATAATCCGGCGGACATTATCACTAGCCTGTCGACGCGGCATAAAACCCACTTGGTCTTTATGGATCAGTCCCCCTATAATAGGATTAAGGCGTAATGCCATAATTTTGGCCAAAAGCTTGATGTCAAGGTTGAGCAGGGAAATGGGTCTGAAATTGGACCAGAGGGAATTGTCTTTATTGGGTTTGGGTATCATGGCTATAATGGCTGTCAACGTGTCTCGACCAAAAGAGTGTTGTTGGAGTAATGCGTTAAGAGTTGGAGAGAAGTGGGGCCGAGGTGGTAGCAATTTTTTTTAAATAATTACCGGAGAGTCCGTCAGGGCCTGGTCGCTTATGGGATTTGAGGGTTTTGATAGCCAGGAGGACCTCCTCGGTTGTGACTGGTTTTTCCAAAGACTCACGACCAGAATCTGATAACGTGGGTAGAGGAATGTCCCTGAATAGTGCTTAAGCCTGGGAGGGAGAGAGGGGATTTCGCCTCATATAAATCTTTGAGGCGCTTACGAAATTCAGATAAGACTTTAACAGGATTGCTAGTATAGGTATTTTTGTCTATTCACAGTCTGATGGGTGCATTTTCTTTCCAGATGCCGGAGGCGCATGGCTAGAAACGTATCTGGCTTGTTGGCCTTAGTATAGATGGTGTGATTTGACCTGCGGATGGCCTTATCGGCCGATTCAGCCAACAGCAGGTCCAACTCAGTTTTAGCCTTTTCCAGAGCAATTCTATGTGAATCAGTGGGATAAGATTGAAACTGGAGGAAACAGTGGTGAAAGTCCCGCTCTAAGTTTGCCAATTGGATTTTCTTGCCACGTTTCAGGTGAGTAGATACCGAGATGCACGTACCCCTAATAACCGGTTTATGTGCCTCCCAGAGAAGGACAGGAGAGATACCTGGGGTAGAGTTGTGTTGTAAATGGTCCTTAAGAGCGACCTGGATGTCAAGACAGTAGGATTTGTCAGCGAGGTGAGCTTCATTAATACACCATGTACGGTCTTTGGATTGTGGGATTAAGGAGGAGATTGTGGTGAATACTGCACAGTGGTCCGACCGAGTAATGGGTTGGATAATGGAGCTGAGTAAAATTAGGGAGGATGCAACCGAAACAAAAATATGGTTGATTCTGGAAAAGGATCTATGGGGATAAGAGTAGAAAGTATAATTCCTTTTAGTCGGGTTGCACTCATGCCATGTGTCGAGCAGAGAGGCTTGTTGGATCAGTTTCCGAAAACGGATGGAGGGGGAATATTGCTCAGGAGCATACGGGGATTTATCCAGATGTGGTTGAATCACAAGGTTAGAGTCACCGCATAAGATAAGTGTGCCTTTACAGTGGGTGCGCAAAACTTGGAGCAAGTGTGAGAAAAATGGGTTTGGATTATTGTTCGGGGCGTAGTATGAAACTAGGGTGGTTTCAACATCCTGTAATAGGCCAGTAAGTATAATATAGCGACCTTCTGGGTCTTTAATTTCAGATGATACTGAGAAAGGGAGGGAGCTATGTAGAGCTATCAAAACGCCTCGCTGTTTTGTGGAGGCGGAGGCAGTAAACACTTGGGGGTATTGAGGGCCGAAATTTTTGGGGGTTTAACGGGTCGAAAAATGTGTTTCCTGAAGAGCTACTATACCTGCCTTCAGGGATGCAAAAGACTGGAAGGCTTTAACCCTTTTATTGGGAGAGTTAAGACCCTTAACGTTTAATGAGAGTACGTTCAGGGGAGCCATCTGAGGTCATGGGGAAGCGTTATAGAAGGTGTCACCAGGGTCGTGTCCTCCAGCCGACTAGAGGGGGGAAAGGGAAAGAGGGGAGAAGACAAAGAGAAAAGAAGATGAGGGAAGAAAAACATTGTAGGGCAAACCGATGGTCGTGAAAAGGGGGAAGAGTAAAACTCTGTCGCCCGACCAGATAGTGCACAGACTCGCCAGCCAGCTTGAGAGTGGGTGCACCGTAGAGGGGGGGAGCAATGACAACTCCCCGCTGCAAACGGGATATAGCAAACCTATCCAAGAGTGTACATCCTTAAAGAATATAACAGTCTAGAAAATCGTAAGTCAAGACACAAAAAGAAAACAATTTATAGTAAGCATAGTGCTATCAACAGGATATAGAATAAGGTAAATACCTGGGGAGGGGGAGTTATAGACAGGTATAACGGATAAATCAGAATGACAAGGCAGGGAGGAAAACCGTGGGAGAGGGGCAGGAGAAGGTATGGGGGTGGGTGGGGGGGGTACGTGGGAAGGTTAAAGCATGGAGAGGGGGGGGGTAGGGATGAGGAAATAGGGAAGGGTAGGTGGGTGGGGATGCAGAAATAATCCTAGTGTGAATCTTGGTCCATGGCGGGTATATCCCTCCACGGGTCAAGATAACATCATTTCAAAGTTCAATAGCAACATTGCTAAAAATAGCAGGGTGAAAGGCAGTCAAACATTCAGAAACTTGTGTAAAAAAGATTGAAGTGTCAAACTGTGTGTACAAACGGTATCACGTGGTAAAAACAAATAGAGGATAAACTGAACCTGTGCAACCCCAGGTGGGTATTGGGGTACTGCATGGATCTCCCCAAGCCATGGGGGGGTGACCCAGCCTCTGGCAGACCCCTTTTGCCTTGATTGAAGAGTCAGCTGCAAAAGAAGTGGACAGTCTCTGGAACTCCAAACAAGGTCTTCAGTAGGCACAGGAAAAAAAAAAAACAGAGAACAGAACAAGTTATGCAAACATTATCAGCGCGGCACAAACAGCTGCTGGTTAGATGAGCCACCCCGAGGTGAAGGGGAGGGGGTCCCTTTCCGAATGGAGGATGGGCCCGGCTGGGGCTTCCTTGGGGTGGTGGTGTAAGGGTGAGCAATGGTACGTGCTGGGGTGCGAGGCAACATAGTCTCTGATGACTGAGCCGGAACGGTCAGGTGAAGGGTTTCCAGGAGGTGCTGAAGTGATTCAGGCGATGTGCAGGAGTGTTGGTGGCCTTGATAGGAGAACTGCAACGCAAAAGGAAAGCGCCATGTGTATTTCAGCTGGTGCTTCATTGCGCGGCACTTGGCTATTGTGAGGGGAGCCAGGTCTGAAAACAGTTGGTATGCGTGACCCTGGAACAGGAGGGTGTCTTTGTTACGAGCAGCAGCAAGCAGTTGTTCCTTTGTACGGAAAAAGTGCAGCTTAATAATATCCCGTGGGGGGCCATCCTGTTGACGGCGGGTGAGAGCCCTGTGGATTCGATCGAATTCCAAACGTTCGATCGGTATGGAGGACGATGGTTCTTGGAATAGGGCAGTGGAGAAGGATTGCAGATCATCCACGCTTTTGGGTATATTGCGTAGACGCAGGTTTGATCTGCGGGAGCGGTTCTCTGCATCCTCTAAACGTGAAAGAAGAGTAGTATTCTCATCACGGAGAGTTGCCTGCTCTTGGGCCTGCTCTTGAAGTGTAAGCTCTATATCCACTCTAGTCTCCAGGTCTGCAGTGCGTTGGCCTAGCTCCCTAATCTCTCGGGACAGCCTGTTTGTTATTTGGTCTGAGGTGTTTTTAAGGGCCTTCTGCAGCATCACTTCCATGTACTTAAAGTCAGTCTGGGACATACCTGAGGGTGGCAGGGCAGGGGATCCGCCAATGTGAGAGTCAGTTTCTTCATCCCCATCACTGTCATGTCCCGGTCCGTACGGAGAGGCAGCTTGCTGCTTGGCTAAGGCCTTCGTCCGCCATTTTGGAGGAGGCGCGGGCCAGAGCGTCTTTGATCGGTTTTGGCTTGTTTTTGCCGCGGTGACCGGTCAGGACCATCCCGGGAGAGGCTATAGTGTGCCGACGGGTGATAGTTGGGGTAGCGGGGTTGCAGGGAGGTTCAGATGAGCGTCAGTCCCAATAATGCAGCGGGGAGTGCGGAGCTCTAATGGGACACGTCTTCCATGTCGAGCCTCGCGCATGCGCCCCCCGAGATATCCATCTTTAAAGTGCCAACGTATATATACAGTGGGCGGTCGTTAAGTGGTTAACTAGGTTACAAATTAATTACAAATCAATGTTATACTTCCTCTGTGTGCAAGGGTTTTGCACAGAGCAGCCCCAATCCTCCTTTTCTGGGGTCCCTTAGTGGCGCTCCTCTTCTCTTATCGAGTGCCCCCATAGAGCCGCATTCCACAGAAGCACGCCTGCGGACGCGCTCCCGAGTTCTGCTGCTGCGTCCATTGATACAGACAGTAGGACTCGGCCCGCCCCCCGGCTCCTGTGTCACTGGATTTGATTGACCGCAGCGGGAGCCAATGGCACCTGCTGCTATCAATCTATCCAATGAGGACCCGAGACAGCAGCTGGAGCTGCTGTGCTCCCTGTCGCTGGAATGATCGGGTTCAGATAAGTAAAAGAGGGGGATCTGGGGGGCTGCTGCATTACAGAAGGTTTTTCACCTTGAGACATTTAGAATGTAGGTAAAAGTGGTGTAACGGGGTTTACAACCACTTTAAGGGTTGATTTACTAACACTGAAGAGTGAAAAATCTGGTGCATCTGTGCATGGTAGCCAATCAGTCAACTTCAGCTTGTTCAATTTAAGCGTTGACCAAAAAAAATAGGATTTGTACTCACCGTAAAATCCTTTTCTCTGACATCCATGGACTGACACGGTGTCTCTTTACACTTTACACGTGGGTTATGTCCCTGCTTGCAGGAGAAGACCTAGGCAGAATGTCAGATGTTATACATACATTCTAAAAGCCAGAGCTGAACAGCCCCACCCAGGGGGCGGTCCCTCCGGACATAACCCTCCCACTGCAGTCAGCAGACCTCAGTTCGTAACAAAGCAGTACAAACATAAAAGGAAGGGTGGGTGCCATGTCAGTCCATGGATGTCAGAGAAAAGGATTTTACGGTGAGTACAAAAAATCCTATTTTCTCTTACCATCCATGGACTGACACGGTGTCTCTTTACACTTTACACGTGGGATGTCCCAAAGCAGTGTCAAGAGGGATGGGAGCAGTATAAATGAAAAAAACAAAAAACTTCACTCCAAAGAAGGCAGAGCACCTCAACGGAGGAGTTGCAACTTTAAGCAGCGGCCTGCAGTACCCTGCGGCCGAAGGAAGCATCCGAAGATGCAGCCACATCAACCTTATAAAACTTAGAAAAGGTATGAACGGACGACCAGGTCGCCATCTTGCACACTTGTGCAACCGACGCTTGATGTCGGAAAGTCCAGGAAGCACCAATTGCCCTGGTAGAATGCGCCGTAACCGGCAAGAGAGGCGCCCCCCCTTGAGAGCATAGGCTTGAATGATGGTTTGTCCGATCCACCCAGAAATGGTGGCAGACGAGCCACTTGGCCCAGTTTTGTACCAGAGACAGTCACAAACAGTGAGTCAGACTTCTGAATAGAAACAGTAGCAGACAGATACACCCGCAAGGCTCGTACCACATCCAATGCGTGAAGCGCAAACTCTCTGGGATGCGATGGGTGAGGACGCAAGGACAGGAGGACAATGTCCTCATTTAGGTGAAAGGCCGAGACCACCCTTGGCCAAAAGGACGCGGACGCAACACCGCCTTATTCTTAAGGATGACTAAATATGGCGACTTGCAGGACAAGACTGCCAACTCAGACACTCGTCTAACAGAAGTAAATGCCACTAACAAGGCCACCTTCTGAGACCAAGTCAAGAGGGGAATATCCCTGATAATCCCAAAAGGAGGTTCCTGGAGGACCGAGAGCACCAAATTCAGATCCCATGGTGGGAGAGGAGGCTAGACAGGAGGGAGCACATGGTGAACCCCCAACACAAGGTGCTAACCAAGAAATGACTCGCTAGAGGTCGCTGAAAGAAGACGGCCAAGGCCGAAATCTGATCCTTAAATGGTACTCAAAGCCAGCTTTTGGGTCACTCCACGCTGCGGAAGACGCAGGATTCTTGGGACGGAATACGTCCGAGGACGCCAGTCCAGCTCTTCACACATTGCGATGTAAGCTTACCATGTATGGTGAAAGATCTTTCTGGAGAAGACTTGCGTGCCCTAAACATGGTCAAAATGACCTCGTCCGAGAGACCTCGGTCCTTCAACACCTGGCTTGTAACAGCCATGCCCTTAAAGCCGGAGACTGTAAAGCCGGATGAAATATGACCTTGAGACAGAAGGTCCTCCCTTATTGGCAACCGCCAGGGAACGTCCGCGACGAGACGTACCAGATCAGCGTACCAGTGACGCCGAGGCCAATCCGGAGCAATTAGGATCACCGGAGTTCCCTCGGTCGCCACCCTGCGCGGCAGACGAGGGAGCAGCTGCAGTGGAGGATAAACGTATATCAGGTGATAAGGACCCCATGGGGCCGCCAACGTATCCGAGGCATCCGCCAAAGGATCCCTAGATCTGGCCACAAACCTCGACACCTTGCAATTGAGTCGAGAGGCCATCGGTCCACATCCGGCGTGCCCCACCGTCGGCAAAGGAGCTGAAATATGCAAGGACCACTCTCCGTGGTCCAGCGTCTGGCGACTCAGTCCGCCTGCCCATTGTCTATGCCCGGAATGTAAACGGCCTACAAAGCAGGCACATTTTCATGGTTAACATACGCCACCGCCGTGGCGGTGTCAGACTAGATCCTGATGGAGCGGCCCTGTAATCTCTCCGATCCCGAGGAGAGGCAACGTCCGATTCCCCGTAATTTCCAGAACAGCGATTGGTAAACGGGCTTCGTCCAGAGTCCAAAGCCCTTGGGCCGACAGGACTCCCCAGACTCCACCCCAGCCCGCCAGGCTGGCGTACGTCGTGAGTACCGCCCATCGGACGGGGAGGAACGACTTTCCGGACCGAAGAGCCGAGGATCTCAACCACCATGTCAGGGACGCCCTGACCAAGTGACTCACCTGGACCTGAAGATCCAAGGACAACGGGGATTTGTCCCAAGTGGGCAAGATCTCCTTCTGCAATGCCCTGGTGTGTGATTGGGCATACGGAACGGCCGCGAAGGAGGCCACCACGAGTCCCGGGACTCCTATGCAAAAACGGATTGACGACCATTTTCGGGACGACAGCACCCGCACTGCAGACTGAGAGTCAGCAACTTCTCCGGAGGTAGGATACCTTTTCCTCCAAGGAGTCCAGAATCAGACCTAGATACTCCAGACACTGAGTCGGGACCAGGACTGACACCCGAATGTTCAGGAACCACCCAAAGTCCCCGAGGGTCTGATTGACTATAGTCACTTCTAAGTCTGAGACACTTACTGCTCTTGGCAGAAGATCGTCCAGATAGCCCACGACAGCAATGCCTCGCTGTATCAGAAGGGCTAGAACCGGAGCAAGCACCTTGGTGAACACCCTTGGTGCCGAGGCTAGGCCGAAGGGAAGAGCCACAAATCGATAGTGGACTTCGCTGATCGCAAAGCGCAGAAACTTCTGGTGACTTGCGTAGATCGGAACATGCAAGTAGGCGTACTTGAGTCCAAGGACGCCAGAAAAAAATCCCCTCGACGGAGTGTATTGATCACCTGCGAATGGATTCCATGCGGAACTTTTGCACCTTCACCAAGGCCTTCAGGGCCTTGAGGTCCAAGAAAGGCCGAACCCCGTCCCATTTTTTGGACGACAAACAGATTTGAGTAGAATCCCAGAAAACTCTCCTGTGACGGAACCGGCACAATCACTCTGGACCTGATCAAATCCTATACAGCCCCCAAGAGGGCTGCCCGACGGGTAGGAAGGAGAGGAAGATTCGAGGGAAGGAATCGGTCTGGGGGCCAGGATGGGAATACCATCCTGTATCCTGAGGTGACCACCTCGCACACCCACCGGTCGGAGATTCGGGAAGTCCACCGATCCGTGACCTGCGAAGTCGTCCCCCCCACCCCAGAGTCGGACGGAGGCAAGACTTCACGCGGAGGCAGGCTTGTGAGCCACTTGTTTGGCTTACGCACCAGAGGCACTTGTGCCCACCAGCCGCACTGCCATCAGTCTGAGAGGGTCTACCCGTGGACTCCGACTGGCGAAAAAGACCCCTTTTTTGCTGGAAAGGAAGGACCCTGTTTGCGGCGGGCCTCCTTACCCTGCTAGTATAAGGAAGAAGACTGCTTTTACCTCCCGTGACATCCTTGACGATGTCATCCAGGGCAGCACCGAAAGGTCTACCACTTTTAATGGTAGATCCGTCAGGAGTTTAGAGGCTAGGTCAGCAGACCAGTATTTCAACCAGATAAGACGACGCAATACCACCGCCGAGACAGAGGCCCTGGATATTAAAGGGGCCGCGTCCAACGTGGCGTTGCACACATAAACCATGCCCTGCACCAGTTGGTGGGCCAGAGCAACTGTGTCTGGAGGAAGATTATGCTCCTGTACAGCTAGGTGCAACATTTTTGCCCAACCTGTAAGTGTCTGAGACGCAAGGGTCGCCGCTACCACAGGCCGTAGGGCGGGTCCCAACAAGGCAAAACATGGCTCTGCTCACCACTTCTGACCTCCTGTCAGTGGGGTCCTCAAATGCAGGAGTCCCCTCCATCGGGAGAGGGATGGCCTTGTTCAACCGGGCGACTGGAGGGTCGACCCTGGGGGAGAAGACCACTTTTTAAGTAGGGCATTCCAAAGGGGCATCTGATAGACAACGCCGCGGGACCATAAAAATCTTCTGCGGCTTTTCCCAGACCTTATCAATGAGCTAGTCAAAGAAAGTTACCTATGGAAAAACCTCTTTAGAAGGCCTGGCCTTAAAAGAACCAAAGGAGACTGAATCCGCCTGAGGTCCTGCATCCGCAGCATTTAGCTTGAGAGTGTCCCTCACCGCAGTCATGAGTACACCAATAAGCGCCCTGTCATTTACTGACTCAGAACTGGAGTCTTCCTCATAAGGAATGTCCTGTTCAACACCATAAAACATATTCAGAACTAGGGTCCTGAGCGGTAGTGGCTAGGCCCATATCTGAATCAGCGCACACCCCTTGTGTAGATAAAGTGGGGAGAGGGCACCTTTTTTGCTCCCTTGCGCTCGCACACCACTCCCATCCTGGTCAGAAATGATTCCAGGACTGTCCACAACAGGTCCATAGGGACCGCAGGTGCTGAAGCACTGCCTGTTGCCACTGACATGTTAGGGGAAGCTGGTGACACAGACTCCATATTGCCCCCCTCTGAGACTCCTCAGATAAAAAGTCCACCCACAGGCTGTGCTGACTGAGGGGGCGCCCAGGGGACTCACCAAACTGCATCAGGGACCGCTCAGTTCCGCTGTCTGTGTCCCCCTCTTACTGCGCTGTGTCAGCGCTCGTGAGATGTGAGGAGATTTGCGCTGTTGCAGCAGCGCTAGAGGCCAAAACTAGTGCTGAAAAGCGCGCGGGCTACAAGAAAATGGCCGCCGCACTTCACTGAGGCGATCCGCGGCAAGATGGCCGCCATGACGCAGATTAAGTGAAACGGCACACACACACACACACACAGCGCCACTCGGCGCTCAGGCCCCAAAAAAACACACAAAAAGGCCCCAAAGCATATAATGAGTCCCCCAAGAACAGTGTGACCCTCAAGCACCCCACACAGCCAGCGCCAGTAATGGTGACAGAGAGCGACAATAAAATACAGGGGGAGACAGGGAAAATCCCCCACAGAGAAACACCGCGTTTTGTACTCACCTGCAGGCAGGAGAGACTACTTAACCGTCCCCTGAGGGACCCACTGGTGCGTTTCTGACAGGACTATCACAGTGCAGTACTGAGTAGCTGTCGGCCCGGTCCACCGCGAAAGATGCAGTCAGTCAGGAGCTGTTCAGTCTTGAGAGGACCGTGGGAGCATGAAAGCAAACCCGGCCACCCCTGGAGTCATGGGGCATGTCGTGAACTGAGTCTCGCGCACACAAGGCGAGGATCAGCACCAGGGCCGGCCCTATGATGGGACCGGGTGGTACCATGGTACCAGGCGGCACTGTTAGGGGGGCGGCAAACTGACGCCCGCCAGCCAGCCCGCTCCGCTGCCTGTGAGGAGCCCGGCGCCGCTGAGGACACTCGCAGGCGGGGGGGGGGGGGCAGTCAGCGAGTGAGCAGGCATGGGCAGGCGCCGCTCCCTGTGAGGAGCCCGGTGTACCGGCGCCGCTGCCTGTGAGGACACTCACAGGTGGGGGGAGGGGGCAGTCAGCGAGTGAGCACTGCAGGCACCGCTCCCTGTGAGGAGCCCGGCGCTGCTGCTGTTGGTGACAGGGGTGGTCAGAGCACGCGCAGCATGGGGGGGTTGGGTTGGGAGCAGTCAGCGAGTGAGCGGGCATCGGAGCAGAGAGATGATGTCATCTCTCCCCGCCGCCCTGCATCACCACAGTTTCACCCTCACTGTGCAGCCATGGGCAGCAGAGAGATTATATCATCTCTCTGCTGCCTGCCTTCACTCTGGGACACAGCAAGTGACAACCCGCAACGTGTGACAGGTGATGTCGTGACAATCCGCAACGTGTGGCAAGTGACAATCCGCAACGTGTGGCAGGTGACGCTTGGCAAGTGACAATCCGCAACGTGTGGCACGGGACTATCCGCAACGTGTGGCAGGTGACGTTGTGGCAAGTGACAATGCGCAACGTGTGACAGGTGACGTCGTGACAATCCACAACATGTGGCAGGTGAAGCCGTGGCAAGTGACAATCCGCAATGTGTGGCACGGGACTATCCACAATGTGTGGCAGGTGACGTTGTGGCAAGTGACAATGCGCAACGTGTGGCAGGTGATGTTGTGGCATGTGACGTGGCAAGAGACAACCCGCAACGTGTGGCAGATGACAATCCGCAACGTGTGGCAGGTGACGTGGCAAGTGACAATCCGCAACGTGTGGCAGGTGACATAAGTGACCATGCCAACATGTGGCAGCCGACAATCCGCAACGTGTGGCAGGTGACAACCCGCATCTGGTGGTGGAGTCCGAAGCAAAACTGTATGTGCAAACGCACATCACAAGTTGTATGAGACATGAGAGCCTCTGAGAGGGACTTGCCTTGCCCAGCCCTGATTAACCACTTAAGGACCGGAAAGATTTGCCCACTTAAAGCGGTTGTATGGCTTTGTTTTTTTTGTTTTTTTAAATAAACTTTGTTTTTTTAAATAAACATGTTATACTTGCCTCCACTGTGCAGTGCGTTTGGAAAAGAGTGGCCCCGATTCTCTGGTCCCTCGGCGGCTGTCTTGGCTCCTCCCTGCATCAGCTAACCCCCTTCTGGGAAGCACTCTCCCAAGGGGGTTAGCTTGCGGGCGCGCTCCCTGTTATACACGCTGCGTCCATAGACACAACGTGTATGACTCGTTCCCGCCCCCCCCAGGGCCCGGGTCATTGGATGTGATTGACAGCAGGTCGAGCCAATGGCTGCACTGCTATCAATCTAGCCAATTAACGGCCAGACTCCGTGGAGAAGAGGACGCCGGGGGACGCGCACAGCAAGTGAACGGGCTCAGGTAAGTAAAACGGGGGGGCTGGGGGGCAGTCATTGCCAGGTGTTTTTTCACCTTAATGCATAGGATGCATTAAGGTGAAAAATCACGAACCTTTACAAACCCTTTAATAACCAGGCCATTTTGTGCGATACGGCACTGTGTCGCTTTAACTGACAATTGCGCGGTAATGCGACACTGTACCCAAATAAAATTGGCGTCCTTTTTTTCCCACAAATAGAGCTTTCTTTTGGTGATATTTGATCACCTCTGCGGTTTTTATTTATTGCACTATAAACAACAAACGAGCAACAATTAAAAAAAACAAACAAACAATATTATTTTTTACTTTTTGCTATAATAAATATCCAAAAAATGTATAAAAAAATAATTTCTTCATCAGTTTAGGCCAATATGTATTCTTCTACATATTTTTGGTACCAAAAAAACACAATTAGCGTACATTGATTAGTTTGAGCAAAAGACATTGCGGCCGCCCGCCATGCACAGGTCCCTTTATACTCCTATATACATGTATAGAGCCCTGACGGGTCCTTTTATACACCTATATGCACATATAGAGCCATGACAGGTCCTCTTTATACACCTTTATACATGTATAGAGCCATGACAGGTCCTCTTTATACATGTATAGAGCCACGACAGGTCCTCTTTATTATCCTTTATACATGTATAGAGCCATGACAGGTCCTCTTTATACATGTATAGAGCCACGACATGTCCTCTTTTTACTCCTATACATGTATAGAGCCATGACGGGTCCCCTTTAGTTATCATGATATGAAATAATGAATGTGGGGGCCTTTTGGTGGGCGTGATTTTTTTTTTTTTGGGGGGGCAGCATTTCATTCTTGGTCCCAGGCAGCACAATGTCTTGGGCCGGCCCTGATCAGCACGCTCGATGGTCGGACAGGGAAGACTACGAGGATATCTTGTACCCAAAATAAAATAAAAAAGAATTCCAAAAAGGAACAAAAAATAGGCCAGGAGACTGGCTCCTGAGAGAGCCATGTTTTTTCCTTCTGCTAGGCAGAAAAAAACTGAGTTTTGCTGACTGCAGTGGGAGGGTTATGTCCGGAGGGACCGCCCCCTGGGTGGGGCTGTTCAGCTCTGGCTTTTAGAATGTATGTATAACATCTGACATTCTGCCTAGGTCTTCTCCTGCAAGCAGGGACATAACCCACGTGTAAAGTGTAAAGAGACACCGTGTCAGTCCATGGATGGTAAGAGAAAACTGATTTTGCAGTTTCCAGTTTTAGTAAAACAATCCCTTAGGGTCCTTTCACACGGGTGCCTTCCATTAAATCAACCGGGCATCTTTTGAGCTTATCCCCTGCTGATCTGAGCAGGGTGGATGACAGGTATTTATCTGCTTAGTATGCTGAACGGACGGGGACAGACCCCCGCTCTGCTTTATGGGTGACCAAGAGTAAATGGACTCCGCTGTCTTACACCCGGACTCCTTCGATCTGGTCCATTGAAATTGAAGAGAATACATGCCTTCTCGGGTGTTTTTAAAACTGCTGGTCCATAGGAATGCATGGACCCTTTAATCAGGTCCACCTGAAAACTGACAGGTGGACCTGACTGGATCGCCCATGTGAAAGGGCCCTCAATTTCAGTACATTGAACTTGTGACGCCTCTGTGTTCCCTTCTGTGTTGGAAAAATGGGCAGTAACATAACATGGAGTGAGTCTGCATATGTGGAAGAGTTGCCTAAACGTGCATCCTCACAGGGTGACACTGTGGATGCACAGGTATGAATGTGCCAACGTCCCGGTATAACAGGAAGAATGTAAATAGACAAAAAAATGGACTTTAGGCGGCACATGAATAGATAATGTAAAAAACTAGGGGTTTTTATTTTAAACAAATAAGAAAATACATATAAACATTCAAAAATGACAGTCTTTGTTCTTGATACAAGGCTCAGGCTAATGCTCTAACAAGTCCTTTTGCTTGTATTTCACATGTTCCGCCTAATTAACCGAGGGAGGAGTTTCCAACATTTCTCTACCAGCATTGTCCATATGTGTGCAGGCACAATCCTGCTCAAGCTGTTAAAGACCTTCTTTTTAACTAAAGAGGTCCACATCCTTTGGTAAGCGCAATCTATTATTTGTGCACTTCGGGTGTTAGCTTCATATGAAGATTTGGTGAAGGATTAACTCTTTTGCACTACTTTGAAGAAAACAATCACAATATAGCATGAACATTATTTGTTGAAGATTTGTTCTAGCTTCACATGAAGATTTGGTGAAGGATTAACTCTTTGCACTATTCTGAAGAAATTAACTTCAATATATTATGAACATTATTTGTTGAAATAATTTTTCACTTTTTGGATTTGTTACACATTTGATTTTTCATTAACTTAATCTATGAGACTTTTCTATAATTGAGTGTTATAGATTTCTTTGATTGTTGTGGGCTTGACAGCACGTTATTATTACGATTGGGACTAATCGATTTTATATATGGTGACTTTCAATTCACCTTTTTGTATATAGGCATCACAGGATTGTGTTGGTGTTTATATTTAAGAATTATTCACACAATAATTTATTAGATAAGTTATCACTTATTAATTAAGTTTAAGAGTATTTGAGCGCCCCCTTTTTCATATATATACCCTCATTCAGATAGGAGCTTAAGACTCCATCCGCAGGGGAGCAGCCGTTATATATAATTAGTATATTTATTTATATATAACTTTTTTTCACATAATTTTGTTTATATTAATTGGCGCTGAATCACAGCAATAGTAATGCTCTAACAAGGCTTCAAAATATATAGAAACATAGATGCACTCCACCATAAATGAGATGCATAACCAGCAAACAAAGGCTAGTAGAACAGTAAGCATATGAAGCAGGTGGCGTTAGCCATGGGTCCAATGTATCAGATGTAGTCTTGAATTGCTCTACCAGTTTCGCAAATTAACGCATAATAGTAGGCCGAATGTGTTGCAAGGTGTAACACACAAACCTGGGTAAAATTAAAGCGGGGGTTCCGCGGCCAAACTTTTTTTTTTTTTCTTCAGCATTCACTGGGGTATATGAATAGGAAGGTACACTCACTACTTTGGTCGCTGTATATAACCGTGGTCCGTTTTATCGGCAAAGAAGGACTTATAAAATCAGTTTGAGGGAGTTTCCATTTTGCTTGTGGGCATTGTGAAGCCCACAAGCAATCACTTCCTGGAAGCGGTGAAATCTCTCGAGATTTCGCGTCACGGTGTCTTGTCACATTCGGCTCCCCATCACAGATTGTCCAGGAAGTGACGTTTCGTCGCCGCCATCTTGCTACACCCCACACTCCTGCACAGTAATGATAGAGTGAGCAGGGGGCAAGCGGACATCTTGTTACACCCAACGGAGTTTTAGATTTCAGTTATTTTCAACACAAAACGGATTTGCAAATATTGTATTTAAGCATATAAGCTCAGTTTTATGTTTAAAATAACTGTGAAATCTGAAACTTCCTGTGGGTGTAACAAGATGTCCGCTTGCCCCCTGCTCACTCTATCATTACTGTGCAGGAGTGTGGGGTGTAGCAAGATGGCGGCGACGAAACGTCACTTCCAGGACAATCTGTGATGGAGAGCTGAATGTGACAAGACAAGTCCCACATCGCATT
This sequence comes from Rana muscosa, assembly GCA_029206835.1. NCBI lineage: Eukaryota > Metazoa > Chordata > Amphibia > Anura > Ranidae > Rana > Rana muscosa. The sequence goes on from JARGYO010000162.1 coordinate 8,546,975, forward strand.
GCGGCGCCGGGGAAAAGATAAGATACGCCTACTCCCGCGGGAGGGGAATCCCGGAAGTCACAGTTTAGATGGCTATATTAAGGTAATTATTTAAAAAAAAAAAAAAAAATGTTGTGGCAATTCAGTATGTGTGCTGTGCAATGATTGTTTTAGAATAATGTTGTCAGTTTGGGTGAACCTCCGCTTTAAATTGGCTATTTGTCTGTGGCAACTAGCCAATAATGGTAAAAATCACAATAATCGACAGCTGGATGAACTGCTAGGTAGAGGCTGCTGGTAAGCAGCAACAGATAGTATCCTCCAGAACTTTGAGGCTATAAATGCCCAAATGAAGGAGAGAGGCTAGGTATACACCAGTATAAATCCTGGTGTAGGCTGGGCAGAGAGTATCTAACCACAGGGAGCCTACAGTAGTGTAAATGGCCAGGCTGTAAACCTGCACCTTAAGCAAAGGTTGACTAGTCTGGAGCGCTCTGGAGTCTGCATATGTACCTCCCTCCTGCCGCTAGGGTGTGGCTTCCTGTTCAGTTTGCTAACTTGTGAAAAATAAAGGCCTTATTCATACGGCCACCGTCAGTTTAGCCACGTTAAAAACGTATCGGTTCTTATCCGTTGCTTTATCTGTTTTCATCCATCTTCCATTCCGTTAACATCTTTTTGCATCCCTTTACAGCAGTTTCTGTGGCTTTGATGACATTACCCAGAAAGCATTGCTCCTCCCATGCTGAATTGCAGTTTTTAGTAAATGACGTGTCCTTTCCGTGTCCTTGTCCTTGTGTGTGATATCTGCGTTGAGATAGATTCCAACAATTTTTGGGGCAGCATGATATTGTTTGTCATATTTGCCTATATGTGAAGAAAGGAGAGCAAGAAAAAGCAGATTGTGACTAGGAGCTGTTCCTGGGAGACATCTCTGGCCATGGTTCTCTTTGGGGATGTACTTCCAATGTACTTCCTATTGTCCAAATACTGCCCGGGTCATAGGTTGAGTTAACAGATAAAAAAAGATAAAAAAAAGTCTTCAAAACGGATCCTAACTGATCGTACGTTGACGGACATTGTCAGTTAATATCAGTTTTCATGGATCTCGACGTAGCCCTTTACGTTAAAAGAAAAAACTAGATAAAATCAGAAACAGGTTTGGTCATCAGTTTGCTCATAGGAATGCATTGTCGTCTGTTGAAGGATGTAAGAAAAACGGATAGACGGTCCGTTCGTATGAAAGGGGCCTAAAACTGAAATGAATGAAACGGCTCAGTTCCTACATTGTCATGTGACAGTATAACATCTTCCTGATCATTTCTTGAAACAGGCAGGAAGTGTTTGCTCGGTAGATGAGAACCACTAGTCTATGAAATCTCTCAAACGTGACCCAGAAGTGAAAACTTTTTATTGAAAATGAGGGGGAAAAGTTTTGGCTTTAGATATACTTAGTGATTTGTATAGTCTTTAAACATGTTATACCTGCCTGCTCTTTGCAGTACTAGTGCACAGACCGGACCTGATCTTCCTCTTCTGGGGTCCCCCACTGGTGATCTTGTCTCCTCCTCTTCTGTGTCTGCCCCCATAGCAAACTGCTTACTATGGGGGCAGAGGTGTAAGCTTGCTCCCGAGCCAGGCTGTGTGTCCATAGACACAGTGCTAAAACTACAGCTAAGGTTGGGACTTTGAATGATGCAATGTCTAATATATACCTCCATCCCTAAATATGTTGAAAATGGAAACTAGATTTTGGGACTTTTTTTATGAAGCACACTGCTACCTAAAGAGCCAACTATGGTAAACATTATTTCGCTTACCATCCATGGACTGACACGGTGTCTCTTTACACGTGGTTATGTCCCTGCTTGCAGGAGAAGACCTAGGCAGAATGTGAAATGTTATACATACATTCTAAAAGCCAGCGCTGAACAGCCCCACCCAGGGGGCGGTCCCTCTGGACATAACCCTCCCACTACAGTCAGCAGACTTCAGTTTTTTCTGCCTAGCAGAAGGAGAAGACGTGGCTCTCTCAGGAGCCAGTCTCCTGACCTATTTTTATTCCTTTTCTGGAATTTTTTTATTTTATTTTTGAGAATTTTCTATCAACTGTCGGCTGGGCAACAGGTTGGGTACAAGATATCCTCGTAGTCTTCCCTGTCCGACCATTGAGCGTGCTGATCCTCGCCTTGTGTGCGTGAGACTCAGTTCACGACAGGCCCCATGACTCCAGGGGTGGCCGGGTTTGCTTTCATGCTCCCACGGTCCTCTCAAGACTGAACAGTTCCTGACTGACTGTATCTTTCGCGGTGGACCGGGCCGACAGCTACTCAGTACTGCACTGTGATAGTCCTGTCAGAAACACACCAGTGGGTCCCTCAGGGGACGGGTAAGTAGTCTCTCCTGCCTGCAGGTGAGTACAAAAGGCTGTGTGTTTCTCTGTGGGGGATTTTCCCTGTCTCCCCCTGTATTTCATTGTCACTCTCTGTCACCATTGCTGGTGCTGTGCTGTGTGGGGTGCCTGGGGGTCACACTGTTCTTGGAGGGGCTAATGCTGGTCTGCAGATATGCTTGGGGCCTTTTTTTTGTGTGTTTTGGGACCTGAGCGCCGAGTGGCGCTGTGTGTGTGCTGTTGTTTTCACTTTTGCTGAGTCATGGCGGCCATCTTGCCGCGGATCGCCTCAGTGAAGTGCGGCGGCCATTTTCTTGTAGCCCGCGCGCACTTCAGCACTAGTTTCGGCCTCTCGCGCTGCTGTAACAGCGCAAATCTTCTCACAGCTCACCAGCGCGGTACAGACAGCGGAACTGAGCGGTCCCTGGTCCGGTTTGGTGAGTCCCCTGGGCGCCCCCTCCTCAGTCAGCACTGCCAGTGGGGGGACTTTTTATCTGAGGAGTCTGAGGGGGGCAATATGGAGTCTCTGTCACCAGCTTCCCCTAAATGTCAGTGGACAACAGGCAGTGCTTCAGCACCTGCGGCCCCTAGGGACCAGTTGTGGGCAGTCCTGGAATCATTTCTGACCAGGATGGGAGCTGTGTGCAAGCGCAAGGGAGCAAAAAAGCGCCCTCTCCCCACTTTACTTCATGAGGGCAGTGCGCTGATTCAGATATGGGCCTAGCCACTACCGCTCAGGACCCTAGTTCTGAATGTATTGGATGGTTTTGAACAGGACATTCCTTATGAGGAAAACTCCAGTTCTGAGTCAGTAAATGACAGGGCGCTTGTTAGTGTACTCATGACTGCGGTGAGGGACACTCTCAAGCTAAAGAGCTGCGGATGCAGAACCTCAGGCGGATACAGTCTCCTTTTGGTTCTTTTAAGGCCAGGCCTTCTAAAGAGGTTTTTCCATATGTACTTTCTTTGACCAGCTCATTGATAAGGTCTGGGAAAAGCCGCAGAATTTTTTTTTTATGGTCCCGCGGTGTTTGTCTATCAGATATCCCTTGAAGATGCCCTACTTAAAAAGTGGGCTTCTCCCCCAGGGTCGACCCTCCAGTCGCCCGGTTGAACAAGGCCATCACTCTCCCGATGGAGGGGACTCCTGCATTTGAGGACCCCACTGACAGGAGGTCAGAAGTGGTGAGCAGAGCCATGTTTGCCTTGTTGGGATCCGCCCTACGGCCTGTGGTAGCGGCGACCCTTGTGTCTTAAACACTTACAGGTTGGGCAAAAATGTTGCACCTAGCTGTACAGGAGCATAATCTTCCTCCAGACACAGTTGCTTTGGCCCACCAACTGGTTCAGGGCCTGGTTTATGTGTGCGACGCCACGTTGGACGCGGCCCCTTTAATATCCAGGGCCTCTGTCTCGGCGGTGGTATTGCGTCGTCTTATCTGGTTGCAGTGCTGGACTGCTGACCTAGCCTTGGGAAGCTCCTGACGGATCTACCATTTAAAGGTGGTAGACCTTTCGGTGCTGCTCTGGATGACATCGTCATGGATGTCATGGGAGGTAAAAGCACTCTTCTTCCTTAGACGAGCAAGGGTGAGGAGGCCCGCCGCAAACAGGGGCCTTCCTTTCCAGCAAAACGTGTTTTTTTCGTCAGTCAGAGTCCACGGTAGGCCCTCTTACGGCAGTGCGGCTGGTGGGCACAAGTGCCCCTGGGTGCGTAAGCCGAACAAGCGGCTCCCAAGCCCGCCTCCGCGTGAAGTCTTGCCTCCGCCCGACTCTGGGGTGGGGGGATGACTTCGCAGGTCACGAATCGGTGGTCCTCCCGAATCTCCGACTGGTGGGTGTGCGAGGTGGTCACCTCAGGATACAGGATAGTATTCCGATCCTGGCCCCCAGACAGATTCGTTCCCTCAAATCTTCCTCTCCTTCCTACCTGTCGGGCAGCCCTCTTGGGGGCTGTACAGGATTTGATCAGGTCCGGAGTGATTCTGCCGGTTCCGTCACAGGAGAGTTTTCAGGGATTCTACTCGAATCTGTTTGTCGTCCCAAAAATAGGACGTGGTTCGACCTATCCTGGACCTCAAGGCCCTGAATGCCTTCGAGAAGGTGCAGAAATTCCGCATGGAATCCATTCGCACGGTGATCGCTACACTCCACCAAAGGGATTTTCTTCTGGCGTCCTTGGACTTCAAGGACGCCTACTTGCATGTTCCGATCTGCGCAAGTCACCAGAAGTTTTTGCGATCAGCGAAGTCCACTATCGATTTGTGGCTCTTCCTTTCGGCCTAGCCTCGGCACCAAGGGTGTGCACCAAGGTGCTTGCTCCGGTTCTAGCCTTCTGTTACAGCGAGGTATTGCTGTCGTGGGCTATCTGGACGATCTTCTGCTAAGAGCAGAAAGTGGATCAGACTTAGAGGAAAGATGACTATCGTCAATTGGACCCTAAGGGACTCGAGTGGTTCCTGACCATTCAGGAGTCAGTCCTGGTCCCGACTCAGTGTCTGGAGTATCTAGTTCTGATTCTGGACTCCTTGGAGGCAAAGGTATCCTACCTCAGGATAAGTTGCTGACACTTCAGTCTGCGGTGCGGGTGCTGACATCCCAAAAATGGTTGTCAATCCGTTTTTTTGCATGAGAGTCCCGAGACTCGTGGTGGTCTCCCTCGCGGCCGTTCCGTATGCCCAATCACACACCAGGGCATTGCAGAAGGAGATCTTGTCCACCTGGGACAAATCCCCGTTGTCCTTGGATCTTCAGATCCAGGCGATTCACCTGGTCAGGGCGCCCCTGACATGGTGGTTGGGATCCTCGGCTCTTTGGTCCGGAAAGTCATTCCCTTCCCATCCAATGGACGGTACTCACGACGGACACCAGCCTGACGGGCTGGGGTTGGAGTCTGGGGAGTCCTGTCGGCTCAGGCCTTGGACTCCGGACGAGCCCGTTTACCAATCACTGTTCTGGAAATACGGGCCATCGGACTGTGTGTCTCTCCTCAGGTCGGAGAGAGTACGGGGTCGCTCCATCAGGAGCCAGTCGGACACCGCCACGGCGGTGGCGTATGTAAACCATCAAGGGGGAACTCGGAGCTCAGCTGTGGCTTCCGAGGTAGTCCGTATCCTGATGTGAGCCGGGAAAAAACGTGCCGGCTCTGTAGGCCATTTTACATTCTGGGCATAGACAATGGGCAGGCGGACTATCTGAGTCGCCAATCGCCAGACACCGGACCAAGAAGAGTGGTCCTTAATTATTTCAACTCCTTTACCGACGGTGGGGCACGCCGGATGTGGACCTGATGGCCTCTCGACTGAATTGCAAGGGTCGAGGTTGTGGCCAGATCCAGGGATCCTTGGGCGATGCCTCGGATGCGTTGGTGGCCCCATAGGGTCCTTATCGCCTGATATAAACTCCGGCGATCCTAATTGTTCCGGATTGGCCTCAGCATCACTGGTACGCTGATCTGGTACGTCTCGTCGCGGACGTTCCCTGGCGGTTGCCGATGAGGGAGGACCTTCAGTCTCAAGGTCCTATGTTTCATCCGGCTTAGTCTCTGGCTTTAACGGCAGGGCTGTTAAAAGCCAGGTGTTGAGGGACCGAGGTCTCTCGGACTCGGTCATTTTGACCATGTTAAGGACACGGAAGTCTTCCTCCAGGCAGGCCATGTGCGAAGCGCTGGACTGGCGTCCTCGGACGTATTCCGTCCCCAGAATCCTGCGTCCTCTGCAGTGTGGAGTGACCCAAAAGCTTGCTTTGAGTACCATCAAGGATCAGATTTCAGCCTTGGCCGTCTTCTTTCAGCGTCCTCTAGCGGGTCATTTTCTTGGTTAGCACCTTGTGTTGGGGGTTCGCCATGTGCTCCCTCCTGTCAAGCCTCCTCTCCCACCGTGGGATCTGAATTTGGTGCTCTCGGTCCTCCAGGAACCTCCTTTTGGGAATATCCGGGATATTCCCCTCTTGTCTTGTCTCAGAAGGTGGCCTTTTTAGTGGCAATCACTTCTGTTTGACGAGTGTCTGAGTTGGCGGCTTTGTCATGCAAGTCACCATATTTAGTCATCCATAAGGATAAGGCGGTGTTGCATCCGCGACCTTCCTTTTTTGCCAAAGGTGGTGTCGACCTTTCACCTACATGAGGACATTGCCCTCCCATCCTTGTGTCCTCACCCATCGCATCCCAGAGAGTTTGCGCTGCACATATATTGGATGTGGTACGAGCCTTACGGGTGTACCTGTCTGCTACTGCTTCTATTCGGAAGTCCGACTCACTGTTTGTGACTGTCTCTGGTCCATAACAGGGCCAAGCGGTTTCGTCTGCCATCATTTTTAGGGGAATCAGACAAACCGTCATTCAAGCCTATGCTCTGAAAGGGCGGGCGCCTCCCTTTCCGGTTACGGCGCATTCCACCAGGGCAATTGGTGCTTCCTGGGTTTCCCGACATCAAGCGTCGGTTGCACAAGTGTGCAAGGCGGCGACCTGGTCGTCTGTTCATGCCTTTTAAGTTTTATAAGGTTAATGTGGCTGCATCTTCGGATGCTTTCTTCGGCCGCAGGGTGCTGCAGGCCGCTGTTTAAAGTTGCGACTCCTCCGTTGAGGAGCTCTGCCTTATTGGAGTGAAGTTTTTTGGTTTTTCCATTTTTATACTGCTCCCATCCCTCTTGACACTGCTTTGGGACATCCCACGTGTAAAGTGTAAAGAGACACCGTGTCAGTCCATGGATGGTAAGAGAAAATAGGATTTTTTGTACTCACCGTAAAATCCTTTTCTCTGACATCCATGGACTGACACGGCACCCACCCTTCCTTTTAAGTTTGTACTGCTTTGTTACGAACTGAAGTCTGCTGACTGTAGTGGGAGGGTTATGTCCGGAGGGACCGCCCCCTGGGTGGGGCTGTTCAGCGCTGGCTTTTAGAATGTTTGTATAACATTTCACATTCTGCCTAGGTCTTCTCCTGCAAGCAGGGACATAACCACGTGTAAAGTGTAAAGAGACACCGTGTCAGTCCATGGATGTCAGAGAAAAGGATTTTACGGTGAGTACAAAAAATCCTATTTTATTGATTGCAAACAAGGCATGACATACACATAATAAACAAGAATAGAATATGATAATCATATTTCACATAAAGTAAAGTCTAGACAATGCAAGATAGTACCTAATTGTCTCAACGTAACATACATGGTAATATATGGTAATAATAGGTCTCACTAAATAAAATCTAGACAATACATAGTGATAACATACATAGTAATAGGCCTTGGGCATGAAAGCCGAGTTTGCAACGGTAGCATATAAACAAAGTAACAATGATAGTTGGTCCATAAAAGGTATTGTATAACAGGTATTAAAACATGTACTGTGACATATCATCATGATGAAGCTCTACGCGTTTCGTGGTATACATAACCACTTGTCAGGAGCAGATACACAGTACAGGGGTATCTATAATAGAATGAAAAGATGCCAAGGTAATATAATAGTAGAAAACATAATGCATAGAAGAAAGAGGGGGAGCAAAAAAGATCGTAGAGCTTCATCATGATGATATGTCACAGTACATGTTTTAATACCTGTTATACAATACCTTTTATGGACCAACTATCATTGTTACTTTGTTTATATGCTACCGTTGCAAACTCGGCTTTCATGCCCAAGGCCTATTACTATGTATGTTATCTTGGAGCCAACATGTTATAACTATGTATTGTCTAGATTTTATTTAGTGAGACCTATTATTACCATACATTACCATGTATGTTACGTTGAGACAATTGGGTACTATCTTGCATTGTCTAGACTTTACTTTATGTGACCTATGATTATCATATTCTATTCTTGTTTATTATGTGTGTCATGCCTTGTTTGCAATCAATAAATAATGTTTACCATAGTTGGCTCTTTAGGTAGCAGTGTGCTTCATAAAAAAGTCCCAAAATCTAGTTTCCATTTTCAACATAGACACAGTGCAGCTCATCCCTGCTGTCCACTGAATTTGACTGACCGCAGCATGAGCCAATGGCTCCCACTGTTCTCTGCAGAGCCTGCTAGACTAGGGAGAAAGGACCTGCAGTTGGGCATAGGATCGATACAGCAGTCGGGTAAATATTTGGAAGGGGAGGGAACACACAGTGGAAGGTTTTTCATCTTTTTAAGGAAAAAAATAAACACTTCCATCTTTGCCTATAGTAAGGCTTACCTATAAATAGTGTAAATATCTCCTAAATGTGCACCGTTTAGGAGATATTCAATGTACATGCAGCCTGTGCCGTGACCGGCGGCTCGCGGGAGTGAAATCGCGGCTCCCATGAGTCAGACCTGGAGTCTGCAAAACCGGAAGCAAGACGGGTGAAGATGAAAGCTGTTGCATCGCTGGAAAGCTTTTCGGTAAGTTTCACATAATGTGCTAGTATGCAATGCATACTAGCACATTATGCCTTTGCCTTGCAGGTAAAGAAAAAAATAAAACGTCCAGCAGTTTAGAATTGCTTTAATGCCCATTATGCATTAAAGTGCTTCTAAAGGTAGAAGGTTTTTTACATTCTATGCATTAAGGGAAAATATTTTGTGTGGAGCTCTGCCTTTCGAATATCCAGTTGCCGACCACATATATACTGCAGCAGGTCGGCTATATTGCGCAAAATCACGTACCTGTACATGATTTTGTTTAATAGCCACTGGAGGGTGGGGGTGTGCGGGCACCACCAGAGCCATGATGTCACGCTGATTGGCCACAGGGGGAGCCAATCAGCAGGCCCGGCGGACGCGATGTCTGCCGGCCACCCGTGATCGCTCCCCACAGAGAGAGAACGGTGGGCTGTAAGGCATTGACACTGATCTTGTGTTCCTGCTAATCAGGAACATGAATCGCTGTGTCCATGCAGTGAGCCTATCTCCCCCACAGTAAGAAAGCACAAACAGGGAACACAACTAACCCTTTGATCACCCCTGATGTTAACCCCTTCCCAGCCAGTGTCATTTATACAGTGTCCGTGCATATTTTAGCACTGATCACTGTAATAATTTCACTGGGTCCCAAAATAAATAAGTGTCAGGTGTCCACTGCAATGTCACAGTCTCGCTAAAAATCACTGATCAGCGCCATTACAAGTGAAAAAAAATGCCATAAATATATCCTATATTATGTAGACGCTATAAATTTTGCTCAAACCAATCAATATACGCTTAAGATTTTATTTTATTTTACCAAAAATATGTAGCAGAATACATATTGGCCTAAACTGATGAAGAAATTCGATTTTTTTTTTCAATTTATTATAATGGGTATGTTTTATAGCGGAAAGTGAAAAAAATATTTTTTACAAAATTGGCGCTCTTTTTCTTGTTTATAGCACAAAAACTAAAAACCGCAGAGGTGATCAAATGCCACCAAAAGAAAGCTCTATTTGTGGGGAAAAAAGGACATCATCATTTTTTTTTGGGGCACATCGTCGCATGACCACGCAATTGTCAGTTAAAGTATCGCAAAAAATGGCCTGGTCAGGAAGGGGGTAAAATACATGAGCCCAGGCACAGCTGTGTGGTAAATTGGATGAGTCGAAATCAGGCATGCAATTTTATTTGTAAACCACTGAGACACTGTACTACTGTAGTGTGTGTGTGTGTGTGTGTGTGTGTGTGTCTACAGCATCTCACAAAAGTGAGTACACCCCTCACATTTTTTTGTAAATATTTTACTATATATTTTACTATATCTCTATGTGACAACACTGAAGAAATTACACTGCTACAATGTAAAGTAGTGAGTGTACAGCTTGTATAGCAGTAAATTTGCTGTGCCCTCAAAATAACTCAACACACAGCCATTAATGTCTAAACCGCTGGCAACAAAAGTGAGTACACCCCTGAGTGAAATTTTTTCAAATTGGGCCCAAAGTGTCAATATTTTGTGTGGCCACCATTATTTTCTAGCGCTGCCTTAACCCTCTTGGGCATGGAGTTCACCAGAGCTTCGCAGGTTGCCACTGGAGTTCTCTTCCACTCCTCCATGATGACATCGCGGAGCTGGTGGATGTTAGAGACCTTTCGCTCCTCCACCTTCCGTTTTGTGGATGGCCCACAGATGCTCAATAGAGTTTAGGTCTGGAGAGATGCTTGGCCAGTTCATCACCTTTACCCTCAGCTTCTTTAGTAAGGCAGTGGTCTCTTGGAGGTGTGTTTGTGGTCGTTGGCCTGTTGGAATACTGCCCTGCGGCCCAGTCTCCGAAGGGAGGGGTTCATGCTCTGCTTCAGTATGTCACAGTACATGCTGGCATTTATGGTTCCCTCAATGAACTGTAGCTCCCCAGTGCCAGCAGCACTCATGCAGCCCCAGACCATGACACTCCCACCACCATGCTTGACTGTAGACAAGACACACCTGTCTTTGTACTCCTCACCTGGTTGCCGCCACACACACTTGACACCATCTGAACCAAATAAGTTTATCTTGGTCTCATTAGACCACAGGACATGGTTCCAGTAATCCATGTCCTTAGTCTGCTTGTCTTCAAAAAACTGCAGGCATTCTTGTGCATCATCTTTAGAAGAGGCTTCGTTCTGGGACAGCCACAAAGATCAATTTGATGCAGTGTGCGGCGTATGGTCTGAGCACTGACAGGCTGACCCCCCACCCCTTTAACCTCTGCAGCTTTGCTTTCAGCACAAATACGTCTATTTCCCAATTACAACCTCTGGATATGACGCTGAGCACTCAACTTCTTTGGTCGATCATGGCAAGGCCTGTTCTGAGTGGAATCTGTCCTGTTAAACCGCTGTATGGTCCTGGCCACTATGCTGCAGCTCAGTTTCTGTGTCTTGGCAGTCTTCTTATAGCCTAGGCCATCTTTATGTAGAGCAACAATTATTTTTTTCAGATCCTCAGTAATTTTGCCATGAGGTGCCATGTTGAACTTCAGTGGCCAGTAAGAGTGTGAGAGCGATAACACCAAATTAAACACACCTGCTCCCCATTCACACCCGAGACCTTGTAACGCTAACGAAAAATGGCGCATTGGGCCCAATTTGGACATTTTCACTTGGTGTACTCAATTTTGTTGCCAGTGGTTTAGGCGTTAACGACTGTGTGAGTTATTTTTAGGGAACAGCAAATTTACATTGTTATACAAGCTGTACACTCTCTACTTTACATTGTAGCAAAGTCATTTCTTCAGTGTTGTCACATGAAAAGATATATTTACAAAAAATGGGAGGGATGTACTCGCTCACACACACCTACACACACCTATACACACACACACACCTAACTCAAGGAAATGGGGGGGGGGGGGGGGGGGAAATGTTATCCTTGCTGTGGAGCCCCTGTCCTGCAAAATGGTTAAATGCTCATTATGTCTGGGGATGCAGGAATATTTGCCCTATCCTCTGCTTTGGCGCTCCCTGCTTATCTCTGAATCTCCAAATTACCCTGCATTGTATGTGGTAGGGCAAGCATGCAGTCACAGCTGCGAGTGGCTTGGAGAGGAGCCTATGGGAAATAGCACCCCTAGACAAAAAGCATTTCAATCTTGAAGTGCAGAAGAGGGCCCACTGCAAGGGTAGATTTTACTTTTTTTTTTTTTTTCCTGGGCTTCAGTTTTAAAATTTGGACTACAGTGCCAACTTTGTAAGACAATAAATATGCACATGAACTTGTTTGCAATTGTCCAAAGTGCCCACATGTTAATTTTTTAGCCAAGAATAGGATCATGCACTTTGCCTCAGGAGTAAGTGTTTGGTAAATGAATATTGTATATTATAGTTGTCTGTATTGCCCCTAACATATTCGTTAAACATATTGCACTATACTACAGGAAAATGTCCCCCCCCCCCAATTCCATGTTAATTGTTCGTTTCACTCGGACATGTATGTTTTTTTTTTTTTTATTTCTATAGAAGTTGATTCCGGAGTAGTGAAACAATGGGTTTTCCTGTATTGCAGCCTGCAGCCACATAGGAGCGTGGTGTTAATCATACAAATTAAATTATTGCATTAGACAAAACGAAAACCCCTCTAAATATGCAAATTGATAAATCAATAGTAATATTCCAAAGATAGTGATTTACCAGATGTGAATATTAAGTGAACTCACTGTGTTGAGTATTAAGTTAATACTTCGATGATTAAGTGAACAAAAATCAAAAGGGGTTATAACAGTAGTAATTATAATTGACTAGTAAAAAGTCCCAAAAGGTGAAGATGTGTAATCCAAAAAACTGAACAGAAGAATCCAGCCACAGGTGTGACCCTCAAGATGGAAAAATATCCGAAGACACCGCCACCAATAATGGAGGGAGGCTTACCGGATATTAATGACTTGGAAAGGCATATACCCCCCAAATCGTGAAAGGTTTGTTGGTCTTAAAACCCGATTTGGTACAGCTGGTCCAGAATCCAAACCGGTTAGTCAACATCAACAAACCCAGACATCAGTGGAATGTAGACGGTATATGGCGTAATTTCATGTAGAGGACAGAGGCTCGGAACCCATGTAACATGCGTGATATAATGAAAAAACGTGCATAGCGTGATACCGCTTGGAAGTAGTATTTAATAAGTTTAAAAATTAACTCACATTTAGATGGTCATGAGTAGGCTTTTCGTATATAGTTAAAATTACACGAGCGATACTTGTAGGTAGGTCCACCCGACGGGTTTTGACTAATAATACTACTCCCAAATGGTATCGTGCTATGCGAGTTCTTTCATTATATCACACATGTTAAGTGGGTACCGAGCCTCTGTCTTCTACATGAAATTACGCCATATACCTTCTACGTTCCACTGATGTCTGGGTTCGTTGATGTTGACTAACTGGTTTGGATTCAGGACCAGCTGTACTGATCGGGTTTTAAGACCAACAAACATTTCACGATTTGGGGGATTATATGCCTTTCCAAGTCATTAATATCCGGTAAGCCTCCCTCTATTACTGGTGGGGGTGTTTTCAGATATTTTTCCATCTTGAGGGTCACACCTGTGGTTGGATTCTTCTGTTCAGTTTTTTTGGATCACACATCTTCACCTTTTTCTGACTTTTTACTAGTCGCTTAAAATTACTACTGTTATAACCCTTTTGATTTTTGTTGACTTAATCATCGAAGTGTTAACTTAATACTCAACACGGTGAGTTCACATAATATTCACATCTGGTGAATCGCCATCATTGGAATATGACTATTGATTGATCAATTTGCATTTTTGGAGGTGTTTTCGTATTGTCTAATGCAATCATTTAAGAGTCGCACCCGCATATTAAAATAGCGCTGCACTTTTCATATCTACACAATTTTGCTTTCTGTCTACAGCTGTGCTGGCTGCTATATTGGTATTTATTTTTCACAGCGCAGTATATTTTTTTCCTCTTTTTAATCATACAAATTATATTCCTGTGAATCCTGTGCAGTAATCGTTGCTGTGTTCACTTCCAAAAGTTGTTTGTTTTTTTTTTACAATTTTTTTTTTTTTTCCCTTTTCTATTGGTTGGACTGAATGGACTTGTGTTGTGTTTTTTTTCAACCAGCCTAACTGTGGAACTATAAATGATTCATGCCTGTTCCCAATCAATCCTCTGACTTTAACTGTTAAACTGAGTAAATAAAAATTGCCTATTTTAGGTAGTTACAAAGATTCCATTACAAGCTATGTTTCTATATTTCCAATGACATTTGTATGCAATAACTTGGTTTAAAAATGTTGGTAATGATTTTTATTTTTATTTTTATTTTTCCTCCCTGCCGATTTACAATTATCTGATATCAGGTGAACATTTTATTATTTTTATTTTTTCACACTTTTATTGTTATATTTAATATAACGTCATGATTAATAGTTCCTGATGCAGCCAGTGTTTTTTTTTTTTTTTTTTTTTTTTTTTTTTAAATACAGTGCTCACCAGCTACTAGTGTATCGCTGGCTTGCTTATATCGTTTTATTGATCTCCCCATTACTTTTTTTTATTTCACTAAAGTGAACTTTTAGTGTGTGTGTGTGTGTGTGTGTTTGTTTGTTGTTTTTTTTCTCTGAACTGTTTAATCTTCAGCAAGAGAGCAGAATGTTCAAATGTGAAACCTTTTCCTCCAACATGCATTTATTTGATTTTTTTTCTGTTTGTAGGACTCCGTAAGCGTAAAGCCAGCTATTCGATTCCAAGGCAGCCAAGGGGTAGGTTAAGTTTGATGAATGAATAACTTATTTAATAGAACTAAGGTGATTTTTCCATTATTTGATAGTTGTGGTCTGATTTTTACCCTTTGTGGGGGGTGGTGTCCACATACACTTAGCAGGTCCTGTGTTTCAAGGCGTACAATCCCTGACTCTTTCTGGCACCTCCGAATCTGCATGTTCTGCACACAGGCGTCGGTGCAAGTGAATAGCCGCACATGGCTGATGGCTCAGATCCATCAGCTTTTACCTAAGCATGGCCATGTGCAGCTTTGCAGTTGCTTCAGCGGCTGCACATGCAGCTTACCCCTTGGCACACGGGAGCTGCTAAGCACCCATGTGCATTAGACTTTAGTTATGCAGAGTAACCTACACTAGAACACATGTCAAAGACCAGGCCCACAGGCCGAATCTGGCCCGCCTGGCTTTATTATGTGGCCCTTGCACTTAGCTTTGCAGCCAGAACTCCATTCCTTCACCTTCGGATCTCACTCTCTGCTCCCGCTCCCCTCTGCCACTTGTAAACACAGAAGCTTTATGTGTTTATCAGGTACAACTTTGCCCTCAGTGGCTCCCAGATGTAACCTCTTTTTGGAGAGAGAACGATCTCCTTGCAAGGCAGAGCTGTCTACACAGGGAAGTACTAGAGCCGGGCCAAATGTAGAAATGCGATGAAACTTTGGGGTTGCATACTGTGTATAAAGCACCCCTAAATCCTGCACTCTGTACATAGCACACCCCTGAGCCTGCAGTCTGTGCGTAGAGCACTCCTGAAACATTTGACAACTGCAACTGATATACTGCTGATGTGGCCTGTGATGAAATTGAGTTTGACACCCCTGCACTAGAAGATGCTTTGACCATTAAATTGCAGGTGCAAATAAAATATTTAGTTTTTCAATCAGCTGTACAGAAAATTTAATTAAATGTGCTGATTAATATATTTAATGAAAATCATGATGATCAACACTGCATATATTATGTTTGCAATTTAGCTATCAAATAGAAACTGAAACCTTTTAAATGTGAATTGAATGATGAAGGGTAGCACACGGTTACATTAGTAAGATCAATAGCACATGATGGCACGTGAAAGAATGGAAAAAAAAAAGTATACGTAGATATGGATAGTGATAGTTTGTATAAAATCTTGGTATATAGATTTTTAATGCAAGCACGTGTGCATATTTAATATGTGATTTTAAATTTCTTGTCTGTTTTTTATGTATAAGTGTACTGTTCCACGAGCAATTTTACTGAATTGTTTTATTTTTTTACCTGCCCATTATTTAAATATGTGCTGTTCACTGTTTCCTCAGTCCAGTGTTGTCCTTAGTTCAATGTTGTGGTGTTTTTGTTGACCTTCTTCCTCCCTTTTTTTTTTCTTCACCATATCACAGCATATAACAATTCCTCGGCCTGAGTGTCCAACAGAAGTGCAGACTTTCACGTTCTATCTGTCAAATGTAGGCAGGGATAGCCCTCAGGGGAGCTTTGACTGCATTCAGCAATACACTCAAAGGTGAGCTATAGCCAATTTACTTTTTTTTTTCTTTCAAAATTCTGATGTGTATTTTGTGATTTCGTAACCTTGGGTGTCTGCACATACATGCCCATCTTTAATTGTCTGGTACAATAAAATTTGATATACAAAAGTCAAGCTTTTATTCAAGCGCTGGCACACTCCTCTCATGTCTAGTTATAGGCAGACTGGAAGGGGTGCAGGTTAGTACTAGGGTTAGAAACCACTTAAGCTAGCCATACAGGATTAATTTTTCTTCAGCCATTGGGCTAAACAAAAAAAACTGGTTCCTCCGTCTGCAGAAATGAGGTGGACAGAGGAATCCTGTCGCATTTGAGGGCAGGGATACCAATCGCCCCACCTCCTACGCTTTTTGTTTTTGAGGGGCAAGGAGGGATGATCTAGGGAATGTCTGCTATGGTATTTTTTGTTCTAGGCATTTGGCCCATCCCTAAGCTGAACTAGAAATGTAATGTAGAGCCTGTAATACTTAAGGCAGTAGTAAACTGCCAGAAAAAGAAAAAGCAATGGACCCCTCCCCGCAGGTTTAAGTCACAATGTACTAGTATGCACCTCATACTGGCATATTGTGACAGACTTGCCTGTACACAGAGCCCTCCAGCGAAGCGCTGTCACAGCTCCCCGACACTGCCATCTTAACCCGGTCTTACATCCGGGTTCGCGGGCTCCAGCTGCATGAGTGGCCGGAGCCGCAATGACGTCGCACCAATGCATGTGCGCAAGTCCTCAGCTCATGCACAGAGCTCTGAAGGTCCGGCATGGTATGCCTTCCCTTCAGAGCGCATGCGCCAGTGATGTCAACGGCTGCATGTTGTGTGAAGATCTCCTAAGCAGTGGAAGTTTAGGAGATAATTACTGTACCTACAAATAAGACTTATTATAGGCTTTCCTGTAGGTACAAGTCCAAAAGTGGAGTTTACCTCCACTTTTACTGACCGGCTCCTGGGCTAAAGGCTGCGTAGAGAAAGGTGTGTGTAATGCATACTTATTAACAACATGCAGGAGTCCAAATTCTGATTGCACTAGTTATGCCAGGCTAATATGTTTGCCTTCTCTGTTTTTGGTGTCAGCAGCTTTAAAGTGCTTGTAAAGGCTGAAGGTTGTTTACCTTCATGCATTCTATGCATAAAGGGAAAAAAAACTGACCCCCTAATACTTACATGTGCCCTATCTCGATCCAGCGATGTGCGAGAGCCTCGGCTGTCCCAGGACTCACTCTCCATTAGCTAAAACAGCCAGTGAGCCAATGAGAGGGGGGGGGGGGCACAAAGCGGCTTGCAATTGGGGCCACTGGTAAAGAGGGAGGAGCCAGGAGCGCCAGCAGGAGAACCGAGAAGAGGATCGGGGCTGCTCTGTGCCAAACCATAGCACAGAGCAGGTACAGTGGGGAAAATTATTTGATCCCCCTGCAGATTTTGTAAGTTTGCCCACTTGCAAATGAAGGGTCTATAATTTTTTTTCATCTGTGTATTTTAAATGATTGAGACAAAATATCAACCAAAAATCCAGAAAAAACACATGATTCAAATATTATAAATTTGAGTTGCAGTTTAGTGAGTAAAATAAGTATTTGATCCCCAAGCAAAACATGACTTGGTACTTGGTGGAGAAACCCTTGTTGGCAAGCACAGAGGCAAGACATTGCTTGTAGTTGGTTACCAGGTTTGCACACATCTCGAGGGATTTTTGTCCACTTTTCTCTAAATCCTTATGGTGTCTTGGCTGTCACGTGGCAACTCGAAGTTTCAGCTTCCGCCTTAAGTTTTCTACTCCATGACTTTAATGTGCTTATTTATTGCCTTTGTGGTCTGTTTTGGGTCCTTGTCATTCTATAGAAGACCCATCCATGATCCATCTTCAGTGTTCTGGATGAGGGAATAAGTTTCTCATCTAAGGTTTTGCAATATATGGCCCCGCCCATTGGCCCCTCAATACAGCAAAGTCAGCCTGTACCTTTAGCAGAGAAACCGCCCCAAAACCACCTCCGTGCTTGACTGTAGGGATGGTGTTCTTAGTCATAGTCTGCATTTTTCTTCCTCCAAACCTGGCAAGTCGAATTAATGCCAAAGAACTCAATTTTGGTCTCCTCTTACCACAGCACTTTCTCCCAATCCTTCTCTGAAGCATTTAGATCAGGCGTGTCCAAACTTTTTTCAAAGAGGGCCAACCATTTTGCCTGACATTCTTTAAACCATTAAAATTCGGTCTAAGTGTGTTAGTTCGAGCACTAATACACTGCCCAGCAAGAATTCTCTTGCCTTTGTGCTTGTGTGTGAGTAAAGAGATGAGCTCAGGCGTATTATTTGGCTATACCGTATTTATTGGCGTAAAAGCACCTTCACTTTAAGAGGGAAGTTTCAGGAAAAAACCTTAAAATGTTAAAGAACTGTGAAGCAAAATAAGGGTCAGTGCCCATCTGCCGTCCCCCCCCCCCATTGCCAGGAAGGCAGCACCCCCCATTGCCAGGAATGCACCGACCATTGGTGCAGCCTTGGAGGGGGCGGGACGAGCGCCAAAGATTTCCTACAGGAGAATCTCCTGTTTACACAGCGGCCTCTTTAAGAGAAAGTCCCGCCTCTTTTGATGGACAGAACAGTCATCCAATGGAGGCAGCCAGCCTATATATCTTTTGTGGCCCCGGCGCTGGGAGATCGTCGGGGGGGGGGGGCACAAAAGATTTAGATAACCAGGCGGGCCGTTTTAAAACCGGGCTGCGATTGGGCCACGGGCCGGACTTTGGTCATGCCTGATTTAGACGTTCATTGACAAACTTCAGACAAGCCTGTACATGTGCCTTCTTGAGGAGCTGTGATGCTGTATCTCTGATATTTCTAATCTGCTTTGTGGCATATGTCTTTTTATATGCATATGTGGGAGTTTTTACCTAGGAGTACATCTTAAGGGTCCATGCACACTGAGTATAAACACTGCTTCTATAGGAGTTTTGCCTGTAGAAGCAGCTCAAAGATGTTCTATAAACATTAGGATGTTTAGAGGCATATTATAAGTTTAGCGTCTTGAGAGGAGTTTTCTGGCAAAAAAACTGATGTTCTTTTAAGCTCAGTGTGCATAGACACTAACACGGACTTCATAAATTCTGACAAGATAGGAGTAGACTGGTGGCTCAAGTCTGATGAGGGTTTCTCTATTTTGGGTCTGGCCTCATAAATTTCACAACCTGTAGGTTTACATAATTTGCAAGTCTAAAGTCTTTTTGCAAAATTGCAGGGTAGTAATTGAAAGCCAAGCCTTTTTTTTTTCACTAATAAAATCAATGTTAGTAGAGCACAGTTGTCCCAACATATTTTATTGTCTTTGCTTTTTTTCTATGGCGGAGGCCTTCTTCATATTAATGGCAACATAAATACTTTTGCCTGTGTCCTATACTGTATGGTTAGGACAAAGGAATTTTGAGTTGCCTGTAAATTCAATTTTTTGAAGTCCAGTACAGGACACAGGCCACAAATTTTTCCATTCCTTGGTTACTCGGCTTTGCTTACTACAAAACTGAAGACTGATGGAGTGGGGCAGTAACCCAGGAGGTGTTTCCTCAAACTTTACCTAGTGTCCTATTATGCGGTCTTGAAAAACGACTTGGAGAAAACCGTTACCTGGCAACTTAATCTCCAGTAATCTTCCAGGAAAGTTCCCAGCTCTTTGTGGGTTTCTATGGTTTTACTTGTGTCCAATGACAGTCTTATGTATTGGGTTGCTGTCAGTACTTTTTTTCTTTTTTGTAAAATCTGTATTTGAGAAAAACATGTATACACAAATAAAAGTGCAACTTATGGCATACATGGTCCACATTGAGCATACAATCCTGTATGGTGCAAAAGGTATAACTCGGCAACTAAAGAGCAAGGTACCATTTCCTAGTTAATGTAACAATTCCGTCAAGGGGAACCTATCCCCCCAACTTGCCTACTAGTCCGCTAACAATTCCCAGGGTCATGGACCAAGCTATTCAAGGGGCCCTGACATCCCCGTGCCCCATATGGGGAGGGGGGGGCAAAATAGCCTCCATCGAACCCTCCCCGGCCGAAATCCGGCCCTTGGGCACAAAGAGGTGGGGGACCCCGCTCGTCTAGGAATCTCTTCCCCCAAACAGAAGAAGAGACTTCAACATCATAATAGGATCAGGCCCAGACAAGGGGCCAACCCCCGCAGCCAGTAAACAACCTGAGCTGAGCAAATATGTGAGGATCCAAGTGTTATCTTACAAACGGTAAGAAAATAAAAACTGAGTAAAAAAACAGACATGACAGACTGACATAAACGGGAAACAGCCAGGTAGGAAAGCCAGAAAGGGAATAGAAGTAGAAGGAAATAGGACTACCTCCCTCAGGCATGCACCCATAGCGTCACACGCTCTACCAACCAAGGGAAGGCTGTTAGTGCTCAGCTCAATATTCGGACTCCCACATCTCCTGTCTCCGTCTCTGGGGCCTGCGCCACGTTAACACTACGTCCCCTAAGAGAGGGCTCCCCAAGTTCCAACAGGGTGATGTCTAGACTAGAGGGAACCAATTCCCCACCTGAAGTATGTTGCAACCAAGCGGCCCAGATGTTTTGAAAGCGCTCACCTGTGCCATTACAATTTGCCACCCATTCTTCAGCCTCCTTAATCTCCCGTACCTTCTTGGACCAGTCCTCGAGACCAGGTACATGAACCTGCTTCCAATAAATAGGGAGCAAGCGCCTGGCAGCGTTTAGGACGTGTGGCAGTACACATTTCCTGTAACGGCTGATCGGCATAGATGGTACATGGAGAAGGAAGTGTACTGGCAAGTGGGACATCTATATCGAGTATGGCCTTAATTTGTTGCCGAATTGTTTCCAGAAGGGTTGAATTTTCGGGCATTCCCACCATATGTGAAGCAAGGTGCCACGGAGGCCGCAGCCTCTCCATCGATCAGATACAGCGGGGTAAATGTGTGAGAGCACAGCAGGCACCCTGTACCACCTTGTCAGTAACTTGTAGTTTGTTTCTTGCATTCTAGACTCTATGGAGCTAGATTGGGTTGGGCGGTACAGGGGGGCCAGCTGCGCCTCTGAGAACTCTGTCCCCAGGTCTTGCGCCCATTCCCTAATGTAGGCCGGCTTGGTCTCCGTCACGGACGACCCAAGTAGCTGGTAGAGCTCAGATATCATGTGGGAGATGGGATCCTCCGACAAAGAGAAGCTCAAAGGGTGAGAGTTGAGAGGGGGTACGAATAGAGGTGATCTGCGTGCCAAAAAATGGCTAAGCTGCGTGTGCCACCAAAAGTTCATTGGGAAAGTGCCATGGCGTGCCCGAAGAGACTCCAACGAGGGGAGTTTTCCACCCTCCAAAAGTTTAACACAGGGAGCATTAGGGTCATCCACCCAGTTCCTAAAAAAAAGCCCTTTGCTCCCCCAGGAGGAACCAACAAAAGCCCCTTGCTCCCCCAGGAGGAACCAACAAAAGCCCCCTAGCGGGGCCAATGGGGACCCAGGAGGTGCCAAAGAGTATGAGGTGTTAATCCTGTCCCAAACCCTAAGGGCCTGTCTCGTTAGGGGAGATGTCAAATCAGACAGCCCCCTATGCTCTTTCGCGAGCCATGAGGCGTAGGCCAGGTCCCTGCCAGCCATGCTCTTTTCCAGGGGAACACAGAGTCTAGTGCGGGTGTGGAACCTCAAGTTCAGAATCCTTTTGAAGGACAATGGCCCCTGTAATACCGTTGAATGTCTGGAATCCCCAAACCCCCAGCTGTTAGATCGTTTCAGCACCCTCATGGCTATTCTAGGCTTCTTTGCACTCCACACAAAATCTATGAGCATGCTATTATAGTGAAAAAGGAACCCGGTAGGTGAATCGGCAACATCTGCAAGTAGAATAGGACTCTGGGAAGCACATTCATTTTAATAATGTTCACCCGCCCGAGCCAAGTAAAGGCCGTTTTAGTCCAATGGGAGAGGTCAGCTTTAATGGTCTTCAGTAGGGAGGGATAGTTGGCGTGATACAGGGTCTCATAACGGTCAGTCAGTTAGATACCCAGATACCTTTTATAGAGGACCTAGCCCATGTGAAAGGGAACGCCACTTTTTAGGCTATCTTTGAGGGACAGAGGGAGCACTATCGGCAGAATCTCAGACTTTGAGTAATTTTTAATTTTAAAATTGGACAAGGCTCCAAACTCATGGAGTTCTTTCATGAGGTTCGGCACCGAGATGAGGGGTTCGGTAAGATGGAACAGGACGTCATCCGTATAAGCCGAAAGCTTATGCTCCATTCTTCCCACTGTCAATCCTTTGATGTCCTGGTTGGCCCTCACCCTGCGTAACAAGGGTTCCAGGGTAAGGGCAAACAGGAGGGGCGAGAAGGGGCAGCCCTGCCTCGTACCATTTTTAATCGGAAACCTTGGAGAGAATGCCATTCACCTTGACCTGGGCGCTTGGGGTAGAGTAGAAGGCCATGATCCAAGTCAACATAAATGGGCCTAGACCCACAGACTCTAGGACCGCACGCAGGAAGGACCAGTCAACCCGGTCGTAGGCCTTCTCGGCGTCTGTTGAGAGGCCCAAATATGGGGTCTGTGTTGGATTAGAGCGTGCCCAATGAATCCGATGTATACCTCGCAGCGAATTGTCTCGGGCCTCGCGTCCCGTGACAAAACCCGTTTTGGTCTGGGTGTACGATATTTGGAACTAGATGTTGAAGGCTATTGGCCAATATTTTAGCAAGGATTTTGACATCCACGTTCAGTAACGATATTAGCCTATAACTCTGAGCCAGGGAAGGGTCCTTGCCCTCTTTAGGAAGCACCGTAATGTGGGCCAACAAGGCCTCGGGAGGGATCGTGTCCCCCTTGGCAATCGAGTTAAAATATCTGCACATAGGGCCGACTAAGATCGGGAAAAAGGTGCTGTAGTACGCCTTTGAATACCCATCGGGCCCCCGGGCTCTTCCCACTCGGCAAGGATTTAACAATCGCCTCGATGTCAGAGGGCATCACAGGGAACTCCAACTCCGCCTGCTGCTCCTCGGACAAGGAGGGGAGCCCAGAATTTACCAAATACTCCTTAATAGCACTATACTTGGAGGCCACAGACTAGTAGCAGCCGAGTCCAAAGAGTAGAGCTTTGCATCGTAATCACGGAACAGAGAGGCAATCTTGGAGGAGTGAAAAACGAACCCACCCGAGGTGGATTGAAGTTTGTGACTAAGAGTCTGGGCCCTGCGTTTTCTGAGGGCCCTAGAGAGCATCCTACTGCATTTGTTACCATGCTCATAATACTTATGAGAAAGGTAACGGAGCTGTCTGCAAACCTTACGGTCCAAAAATCGCGAGAACAGCAGTCTCTCCAAAGCCTCTGGGTCTCCGCAGCGCTTATGATGAAGCTCCGCCTGTTGGAGATTTGTCAAGAGCCTCTGAAAATCTGCCTGTTGCGCCCGCTTACACCTAGCCCCTTGTGAAATCGGCTCCCCGCTCATGACAGCTTTATGACCCTCCCAAATCATCCCCTCACTGACATTCTCAGTAGTGTTTTCTTTAAAATATTGCGTCATAACCTCTGAAACCTCCGCCACCACTACAGTGTCATCCAATAGATTCTCGTTCAGACGCCATGACCATGGGCGCTGTACGCCATGACCATGGGCGCTGTGCACCCAGAGACACCTTTAAAGGTAATTGTGATCGCAGCATGATTAGATATGGTAATGTTCTCTATGGATGCCGCCTGCAGTAGCTCGAGGGTATGCTGATCTACAAATATGAGGTCTATACGAGTGTACACATCATGAACTTTAGAATAATAGCTGTAATCTCTCGCTGAGGATTGGAGCACTCGCCAGCTGTCAAACAGGAGATGGGATTGGATAGTCTTCTTAAATCTTTTCAGGAATGCATGGGAATGTGCTGAGCGACTATGAGAAGTGTCGAATAAGGGATCCAGGCTAATATTAAAGTTCCCCCCCCCCCCCCAAGATCAGACGACCTTCCTGAAATTCAGTGAGGCGGTCTAGTATGGCATCTACAAAAGTCAGCTGGTTAGCGTTGGGGGCATATACGTTAGCAAAGGTGTAAAGAGTCCCAGCTATCTCCCTTTTCAAAAGGACAAACCTACCCATAGGATCTGAGAAATGTGCTTTAAGGTGGAAGGGCAGGACTTGTGAACAGCTATGGCCGTTCCCTTGGCCTTAGGAACTGTGGATGTGCTAAGGAACCATTGGTTGAATAAATGAGTAGGGAGTTTTGGAGTGGATTGGATGGTGAAGTGGGTCTCCTGCAGAAACACTATCTGCGCCCCCAAACGTTTCAGTTCCAACCATAACTTTCCCCTTTTGCGTGGAGAGCAAAGACCCCAAACATTGTAAGATACTACCCTAACAGAAGCCATGGAGACCAGGGATGTCCGTCAGAGCCAAAGAGTAGCCGCTGAACCCAACAGGAGCAATTCCGAGGAAGGAGTACCTGGGAAAACTCCAGGCAGAGAGAAGGGAAGAAGTGGAGAGGAGAAAAGATTAGAGTAGGGCAGGCAGGGAAAACAACACAAAGACACAGAAAAAAACATGAGAACACAGAAAATTAACAGTTAAGCAGGTCAGGATGCACAGCCTGCCAAAGCGAGCCTCGTCTAGCCAACCCACCAGAAAAAAACTCACGAAGCGAGCCCGAGACGGGGTACCCTCCCACCACAAGGAAGGCCCCTGACCGAAGCCCACCGTCCCGTAAAGGGAAAACACCCACTGTGGGTAGGCCTGCTGGGGGAACATAGACCAACATGAGGGTGGTAAGAACCTCACTCCACCCACACTGCTTCTATGAGGCAACAAAGAACTCTCCGGGGGCACTCTCCGTGCATATCCCTAGCCAGGCCTCTTAGACAGGAAGAGGTGAGTCTGTGGCTTCAGATGATAGAGGGTTGCAAAGCACAAAACAAAACTCACCCCCAACCCCCCCCTGAAGATGGAGTTCTGCTGTCCACGGTGCAGTCTATGGAAGCCAAGAACATAAAAAATTGAAAACAAAACTACCACTAGGTCCGGAAAACCCAACTAAATTGAGAAGGAGCAGATGAGTCATATTTTACTGAAGGGCAAGGACACATCAGTCTCTGGCGGATGCAGGGCCGGAAGAGGTGCTGGCATTGCGGCGTCTGTTCCTCCTGCGTCCCCCATCCTGCATGGTTTGCCAGGGCTGCAAGAGGGATTGCCGGTAGGACTTGAACTCCTCTCCAGTCAGGAAAGTCTACATCTCCAAGGTGCAGGGCCGTGAGGAAGTGTGGTAGATCATCCTTAGTGCGTAGCGTCACCTGGCGCCCCTCATGCGTTGCTTGAAGACTGAAGGGAAAGCCCCATTGGTAGGAGAGGCCTGCATCCTGAAGAGCTGACAGGAGGGGTCGCAGAGCCCTGCGTTGCATAAGAGTATGCCGGGAGAGGTCTTTGTAGAAAAAAAGCTTAGCTCCATCAAAGTCAAAAGTAAGGCTTATTCCTCATCTTCTGCGTTTATGCGATCCTTTAAAGTGTATTTATAGAGTTTACAGATAATATCCCGTGGGGATTCAGGGACCTGGGAAGGTGGCTTCAGGGCTCTGTAAGCCCAATCAATTTCTTTCGGGGTAGTGGCTGGAAGTCCCAGTATATCCCTGAACACCCCCTCCAAAGAAGGGATTATATCCCGCGGCGCAGTGGCTTCCGGCATGCCACGAATGCGTATGTTAGCTCGCCTGCTGCGGTTCCCAAAATCATCCATTTGGGATATTAAGGCCTCCATCTTGTGACTGTGCATTACATGTCTCTTGCAGCATGGCTATACTGGGGAGAGAGTCCTCAAATCGCTGCTCTAAGGTCTCCTGCCTGCCCCCCAAGTGTGCAGTGTCAGTCTTAAGCTGGGCTATGTCCTGGGTGAAAGCCTTCTCAATCCTGGCAGTGAAACGCTCCAGGTCCTCCCTAGTAGGGAGAGACCATATGTGCCTCTTAAGTTTTCATCACCCAGCAAGTCCATAGGGTCCTAATCCCTGTGAGGAAGGGGAGCCTGGGGATGCAGGGGGTGCCGTATCACTCACCAGCTGAGGAGATGGGATAGGAGGCTGCATACTTGTGCTGTTTGGGGCCTTTCTTCTCCGCCGCCATCTTGGAGTCTGTTTTCACGGGCCGCCGCGGCTCCGTGCAGGACCAATCCATCGTTCCCTGTGTCACCCGGTCCGCCTTCGGAGGCTGAGAGGACGCCCTAGTTCGCTGGGACATGATCCGGTGAGTTCTCGGCCGATTATGCCCCTGGGAAAGCTGACATAAGCTGCGGTGTGAGCGGAGCTGAGCACACACGTCCTCACGCCACCATTGCTTGGCCACGCCCCTAACAGTCCTGTCAGTACTTTTGAATTCCTTTTGAATTCCTTTAGCTGGTCTGTTCTGGTCTTTTTTATTATTGTGGATGATGTTTCCTGTTTTAGGCCCCGTTCACACCTATGCGAATTGGTTGCGGCTTAAACCGCATCCAATTCGCATAACATTTTAAAATATATTGATTTCAATGAGGCTGGTTCACATATGTGCGATGCATTCGCACTGCGCATTGCCCAAAAATGGTGTGCGTTTTCTAGGCATTGTGGTGCGAATTGTCTGCCCATTATGTTCTATGGGAACGCATCTGATTCGCAGATGTGTTGCGTTCTGAACACAGTACGTATGAATCATGCCACGCCAAATTTTAAATAAAAAAAAAACGACCTGGGTTCCCCTCCAGGAGCATACCAGGCTCTTAGGTCTGGTATGTATTTTAAACGGAACCCCTACGCCGAAAAACGGCGTGGGGGGTCCCCCCAAAATCCATACCAAACCCTTATCCGCGCACACAGCCCGGCCGGTCAGGGAAGGGTGTGGTGACGAGCGAGCGCTCCCCCCCCCCTTCTGAACTTTAACAGGCCACATGCCCTCAACATGGGGGGGAGGGTTGTGTGTTTTGGGGCTGGGGGGGCGCCCTGCGGCCCCCCACCCCAAAGCACCTTGCCCCCAAGTTGATGAGATCAAGGGCCTCTACTCAACAACCTGGCCGTTGGTTGTCAGGGTCTGTGGGCGGGGGGCTTATCGGAATCCGGGAGCCCCCTTTAATAAGGGGGCCCCCAGATCCCGGCCCCCACCCTATGAGCATGGGGTACATCGTACCCCTAACCATTCACCTGGTGGAATATTTTTTTCCAAAAAACACGCTATACAAGCTTTTTAAAGTAATTTATTAGGCAGCTCCGGGGGTCTTCTTCCGACTTCGGGGGGGGGGGTCTCTTCTTCTGCTCTCCGGTGTCTTCTTCCTTCTGCCGGGCGCCTCCACTATCTTCTTCCAGCTCTTTTGCTAGCGGCGGCCCGGTCTTCTCCGTAGTCTTCTTCCCTCTTCTCTTCAATGTTGACACGGCGCTGCCTCTCGCTGTAATGCTGTGTATGCGGTGCGCAACGACTTATATAGGCATGGGGCTTGGTCGCCAGGTGATGCCACCCGGTGACCGCGCCCCCGTATAACGTCGTAGTCCTGGGGAATGATGGGACTGTGACGACATACAGGGGCGGGATCACCGGGTGGCATCACCCGGTGACCACGCCCCATGCCTCCTATAAGTCGTTGCGCACTGCATACACGGCATTACAGCGAGAGGCAGCGCCGTGTCAACATTGAATAGGAGAAGAGGGGAGAAGACCGGGCCGCCGCTAGCAAAAGAGCTGGAAGAAGATAGCGGAGGCGCCCGGCAGAAGGAAGAAGAGACCCCCGAAGTCAGAAGAAGACCCCCGGAGCTGCCTAATAAATTACTTTAACCACTTCAGCCCCGAACCAATATGCAGCTTAAAGACCAGAGGTGTTTTTACAATTTGGCACTGCGCTGCTTTAACTGGTAATTGCGCGGTCATGCAATGTTGTACCCAAATGAAATTTGCGTCCTTCTTTTTTCCCCACAAATAGAGCTTTCTTTTGATGGTATTTGATTGTCTATGCGATTTTTATTTTTTGCAATTATAAACGGAAAGACCGAAAATTTTGAAAAAATATTTTCTACTTTTTGTTATAAGAAAAATCTAAAACTCAATTTTAGTCATACATTTAGGCCAAAATGTATTCTGCCACATGTCTTTAGTAAAAAAAATGTCAAGTGTATATTTATTGGTTTGCGCAAAAGTTATAGCGTCTACAAACTAGGGTACGTTTTCTGGAATTTACACAGCTTTTAATTTATGACTGCCTATCTCATTTCTTGAGGTGCTAATATAGCAGGGCAGTACAAAACCCACCCAAATGACCCCATTTTGGAAAGTAGACACCCCAAGGAAATTGCTGAGAGCCATGTTGAGCCCATTGAATATTTTTTTTTCCCCCAGGTGATTGAATAATGACCAAAAAAATAAAAAAAATTCTTTATCGTACACCACGGGACACAGAGCTAGTCATTACATAATGGGTTAAGGGTCACCAGCGGTGATTGGACACTGGCACAACCAATGGAAGACAGTTCCCCTCCATATAACCCCTCCCATCAGGGAAGTACCTCAGTTTTTTCGCCAGTGTCGAAAGGTGTTGGACGCGTTAGGAGGTGCTAAAGGAAAGCTCTACCAAAGAGACCCTCTGGGGGTAAAAGAGCTATGCTTTCGGATCCATCCAAGACGCCTACAAATGAGCTGAATCTGGATGGGATCCGGGCCTCATCCATGAGGCGTCGCCTGTAATGTCTCTCTTCGGAGGACTGGGCTCTAAGATCCAGCACTTTCGCTATTTCGCTATAAAGTCCTGGTAAGAGTCTTGTACAAGGCCCAGGGGAGAGGTATCCTTTAAATAGGAACCCATATCCCTGAAGGTTGGCACACATAGCCCACCGTGAAGGGTGAAGTTTGGTATCTGTCTGAAATCTTTCAGCAGAAAAACCTGCGGCGTGGATAAGGTGAGATTAGAAGGTCCATAACTAGGTTGGGACCTTTTTCAAAAAGTGGATGTCTTCTTTATTCCACCACTGGGGGGAGTAAAGAGCTGAATATACTCACCTCACTCTGTTCAGTGTCGGCTTCGGCGAAGTACACTGCTCGTCACCTCCGCTGCTGAGCTTGCTGGGGCACCCCGATCCTCCTTTCGGTGGCCGACCAGACACCTGCAGATGCAGGTAAGTGGGAACAAGGGCTGATGAGAGTCCTCTCTCACTATGGCCACCGCCATAGCGCTAAGGGCCGCGCGGGAGCGCGCTTTATCGGAGGGGGGGGGGGGGCGGCGAAGGCGTGCGCGGGCACGTGGCGCGCGCAGGCACAGAAACTGCGCCAAATTTAAAAGACTGTCAGTGTGAGAAGCACTGCAGCAGCAAGCAAGCTCGTTAGTTCTCTTATTCCTGGCAGAGAAACACAGCAGCTATACAGGGACGTAAGACTCCATGTGGTTGGATTGGGTACTTCCTAGAAGACATCCATGTTATGCATAGTTATGTGTTAAAAGTTGCATACTTAATGTATTTGCTAAACTAAACACGGTAGTATATGCATTTAGGTACCTTGTATTTTGTCTAAACAGTAAGCCTTCCAGGGGAAGTAATACGGACAAAAAGAGATAAGAAAGCACCACCGCCTGAGAGGAGGCTCTAACTGTGCTGACTCGGTACCTTTCTCTCCTGTGTTGCTAAATGCACCTGTTCAGGATGAGCCATTACCTCTGTCAGGTATGGCGGCTTCCCCAGTGAAGCCTGGGCCTGTATATGTCACTGAGGACACTTTATCAGCTGCCCTAAATCTGGAGGAAAAAATTGCTACCTTAATCGCTAAGTCCTCTAAAAAGGGACAATAAGCGAAGCAGGTCTCTTCCAGTATTGGACCTCCCTTCAGAAGTACCTGAGGGAGGAGGATGAGGAGGAGGAGGCTACATCAGCAGAGGATGAGGAGCCAGATTTTAAGGTCACAGGTACAATGCTATAGCAGTGCATTTAAGTTAACCTCTGCGGAGGTAACGGAATTACCTGTCTCCTCCCTAGGGTCATTAAGATCCCTGCAAGGTGCATGCTCCTTCCCGGTTCATCCGTTACTAGAGGATCTAATATACGCAAACTGGCAGCATCCAGATAAGCGTTTCTCACCTCCAAAAAGGTTTAACATTCTTTATCCTATGGGGGAATTTTTTTTTTTAAAGAAATGGAGCCTGCCTGCGGTAGTTGCGGCTATTTCTTGTGTAAATAAAAACCTGACATGTCCGGTGGATAATGTACAAGGGTTTAAAAGATCCTTCTGAGAGGAAGTTGAAATCCTCCTTCCTTTTGGCTGGCTCAATTACCCAACCTGCAGTAGCAGCAGTCGGTATGGGTCAGGTCATCAGCCAACAGGTAAAGCAGGGGCTGAAGGAACTGCCTTCAGAGCAGGCTAGAAATTGGGAAAATTTGCCTAAAGCCTTATGCTTCACAGTGGATGCCATGAGAGATTCTATCATGCAGGCATCACGCCTTACACTCCAGCTGGTACAGATGCGCAGAGTACTTTGGCTTAAGCATTGGTCAGCGGAGACCCCATGCAAAAAGCTGTTGGCAAGTTCCCGTTCCATGGCGAACGCCTATTTGGGGGAGATTTAGAAAAATATATACAGAAGATCAAGTGGTAAAACGACTTTTACCTGAGAGAAAGAAAAACAAGAGATCTTGTTTTAAACGCTCTCTCCCCAGCTCCCGGGAAATCTGACTCCAACCAGTGGCGGCGGCCTGTTTTAGCCGCCCACAAAAGCCAAGGGGCAAGCTCAGAAGAACAAGAAGCCGTGGGGTGCAAGAGCTAATAAGCAAGCCCCCAAAGCCTCTCAGTGAAGGGGCGCCCCCGCTCGGCCGAGTGGGAGGAAGGCTTTGTCAGTTCTGAGCAACTTGGTGGTCAGAAATCCAGGACAATTGGGTAGTATCCACAATATCCTCAGGGTACAAACTGGAATTTCGAGAGATCCCATCTTCTCAATTCCGAGGTTCAAGACTCTCCAAGGATCCACAAAAAAGAGAATCCTTCTTCAAAGGTTTGAATCACTTAATGGCTCAAGGGGTAGTTACAGACGTACCCCAAAGAGCGAGGTTCAGGTTTTTACTCAAACCTCTTTGTGATTCCAAAGCCAAATGGAGATGTCAGACCCATCCTGGATCTAAAATCCCTAAATCGGTTCCTGAACGATCGCCATTTTCGAATGGAAACGATCCGATCCGTGGCCGCCACTTTAAAGGGCGGAAAATTCATGGCGCCCATAGATATCAAGGACGCACATTTACACATACCCATCCTCCCCGCTCACCAAAGATTCCTAAGGTTTGCGGTAGAAGATCGCCACTTTCAATTTGTGGCTCTGCCGTTTGGTGTAGCCACCGCGCCCATAGTATTCACAAAGGTGCTAGCTCCTCTGTTAGCAAACCTAAGAACACGGGGCATTGCGGTAACAGCCTATCTGGACGATCTACTAGTAATAGATCAGTCAAAGGACGGATTGGGTCACGCTGTACACACTACAGTAGGATACCTGGAGCATTTAGGATGGATTATAAATTTACAAAAATCCTCTCTCCAGGCCCAAAGAAGGATAGGGTACCTGGGCATGATCATAGATACAGCCCAAAACGGGGTATACCTGCCAGAACCGAAGATACAGTCTCTGAAAGACCTGATCCACAAGGTCAAAGCAAACAAGAGGCCGTCTGTTCGCCTTTGCATGAGACTATTGGGAAAGATGGTAGCCTCCTTCGAGGCGGTCCCTTACGCCCAGTTTCATTCGAGACTACTTCAAGGCAATATTTTAGCTTCCTGGAACAGGAAGAGCCAAGCTCTGGATATACCCATGCGCCTGTCCTCACAAGTACGCCACAGCTTCGATTGGTGGCTAGAAGCCAGGAATTTACGGAAGGGAAAGTCCTTCCTCCCAGTGGCCTGGAAGGTGGTATCTAGGGATGCCAGCCTATCGGACTGGGGTGCAGTATTCGAGGAGGCTTCTACCCAGGGAACCTGGGCCAAGACTCAGGGGATCCTGCCCATCAATGTGCTAGAGATCCGGGCGGTATATCTAGCCCTCAAAACCTGGACATACAGGTTACAGGGCTACCCAGTTCGGGTTCAATCCGACAATGCTACTGCAGTAGCTTACATCAATCACCAAGGAGGCACCCGCAGTCGGGCAGCCCAAAGAGAGGTGAACCGGATCCTGGCATGGGCAGAAGAGCATGTACCTTGCCTTTCTGCAATCTTCATTCCAGGGATGGAAAATTGGCAAGCAGACTACCTGAGTCGTCAGCAGCTGCTACCAGGGAGTGGTCTCTTCACCCCGAGATCTTTCAGGCCATATGTCTGAGATGGGGAAACCCAGATGTAGACCTGCTAGCTGCCAGGTTCAACAAGAAATTGGACAACTTTGTGTCCAGATCGAGAGATCCTCTAGCCTACGGGACAGACGCTCTAATAATACAGACGCTCTAATAACTCCATGGAATCAGTTCTCACTGATCTAGGCATTCCCTCCGATCCCTCTTCTACAAAGACTGCTTCGCAGGATCAAGGAGGAGGGAATACCAGTAATCCTAGTGGCCCCAAACTGGCCCAGGAGACCTTGGTACGCCGAGATTGTAAAAACGGCGATAGGAAGGCCCTGGAAGTTTCCACTCCGACACGACCTGCTGTCACAGGGTCCAGTATTCCACCCTTCCTTACAAAGGCTAAAGTTGACGGCCTGGCTGCTGAGACCCACATTTTTAAAAAGAGAGGGGTCTCTGGTCCGGCTCTTTCTACGCTCTTTAATGCTAGAAAGCCAGCCTCCAGACTCATCTATCAGAGAGTCTGGAGAGCATACGTTTCCTGGTGTGAATCCAGATGTTGGAATCCTCAGAAGTATGAAATAAGTAGGATTCTTGCTTTTTGCCAGTTAGGAGTGGATATGAATTTAGCCCTTAGCACCATCAAAGGGCAAATATCGGCTCTATCAGTCTTCTTTCAGAGACCATTGGCATCTCACTCCCTAGTTCGGACATTCATTAAGGGGGTACTGAGGATAAATCCTCCAGTTAGGACTCCCTTGTGTCCATGGGATTTGAATTTGGTATTGTCAGTGTTGCAAAAGCAACCTTTTGACCCTATTCGCCATATTCCTTTAATTATATTGAGTAGGAAGTTGGCCTTTCTGATTGCTATAGCTTCTGCTAGGAGAGTATCAGAGCTAGCAGCTCTTTCTTGTAAAGAGCCTTATCTAATTTGTCACAAGGACAAAATCGTACTACGACCCCATCCGGCTTTTCTACCTAAGGTGGTGTCGGCTTTTCACTTGAATCAAGACATTGGTCTGCCTTCCTTTTTTCCAAACCCGCGGACGGCGGGGGAAAAATTATTACACTCTCTAGATCTAGTGAGAGCGGTAAAGGTGTATCTGCAAGCAACCGCTCAGATACGTAAAACAGATGTTTTGTTTATTTTACCAGATGGGCCCAAGAAGGGCCAAGCGGTATCAAAATCCACCATTTCCAGGTGGATTAGACAAGTAATTATTCAAGCTTATGGTTTAAAGAACAGGACTCCTCCTTTTCCTGTTAAGGCGCACTCTACCAGGGCGATAGGTGCTTCATGGGCAGTGCACCACCAGGCTTCGATGGCTCAGATCTGTAAAGCTGCAACTTGGTCTTCAGTCCATACATTTTCCAAATTCTATCAAATAGATGTGAAAGGACATGAGGATTCCGCCTTTGGGCGAAGTGTGCTGCAGGCAGCAGTATAGGGCTTCTGGTCCGCAAGCGGCCTGTTTTGATCTGTGTCTCCCCCCCTTCATATGAGCATTGCTCTGGGACGTCCCATTATGTAATGACTAGCTCTGTGTCCCGTGGTGTACGATAAAGAAAATAGGATTTTTATAACAGCTTACCTGTAAAATCCTTTTCTTGGAGTACACCACGGGACACAGAGGTCCCCCCCCTTCTTATGGGAACCTTACTGCTTTGCTACAAAACTGAGGTACTTCCCTGATGGGAGGGGTTATATGGAGGGGAACTGTCTTCCATTGGTTGTGCCAGTGTCCAATCACCGCTGGTGACCCTTAACCCATTATGTAATGACTAGCTCTGTGTCCCGTGGTGTACTCCAAGAAAAGGATTTTACAGGTAAGCTGTTATAAAAATCCTATTTTTTTACAAAAAGTTGTCAGTAAATAATGTATTGCTCACACATTCCGTGGTTATATGTGAAATTGCACCCTAAAATTTTTGCTGCTTCTCCTGAGTATGGGGATACCACATGTGTGGGACTTTTTGGGAGCCTAGCCACGTACGGGGCCCCGAAAACCAAGCACCGCCTTCAGGATTTCTAAGGGCGCAAATTTTTGATTTCACTCCTCACTACCTATCACAGTTTCGAAGGCCATAAAATGCCAGAATGGCACAAAACCCCCCCAAATTACCCCATTTTGGAAAGTAGACACCCCAAGCTATTTGCTGAGAGGCATGTTGAGTCCATGGAATATTTTATATTTCTCTTACCGTCCATGGACTGACACAGCATCTTCAATCTTGACAAAGTGGGGTATGTTCCTGCTCATAGGAGAAGACTAGGCAGAATGTTAGATGTTTTAACATACATTCCATTACCAGAGCTGAACAGCCCTGCCCAGGGGGCGGTCCCTCCGGACATAACCCTCCTACCTGCAGCCAGCAGCCTCAGTTTTTTTCTGCCTAGCAGAGGAGAGGACGTGGCTCTCTTCGGAGCCAGTCTCTTGAAATATTTTTATCTTTTTGAATTTTTATTTTATTTTTGAGAGTTCTTCTATCAACAGTCGGCTGGGCAACAGGTTGGGTAGTTGCTATCCTCGTAGTCTTCCCAGTCCGACCATCGAGCGTGCTGATCCTCGCTCAGCGTGAGATCAGTCCACGACATACCCCACGGCTCCAGGGGTGGCCGGTGAGCTTTTTGCTCCAGGGTCCACATATGTCTGAACAGTTTTTCTGTATCTTTCACAGTGGACCGGGCCGACAGCTACTCAGTACTACACTGTGATAGGCCTGTCAGGAACACACCAGTGGGTCCTAGCTGGATGGGTAAGTACTGTTTCCCCTGCCTCAGCAGGTGAGTACATGCTGTGTGTTCCTATGGTAGGGGGGGGTTTCCCTGTCTCCCCCTTGTTTTTTCTACTGTCACCTTGCTCTGGCGTGCGCTTACTGGGGGCCATTCTGTCCCGGTGGGGGTCTGTGGGGGTCTGCATTCTATGTGGGGATGCTTCTCATGTCAACCAGGGCCTCCTGTTTTTTCTTGCGCCGCTGGGTGCCATGTTTTACTATGTTTTTTTCTTTTATATTGAAAATTGCATTGGCGGCCATCTTGCCGTTGCCACGCTGTGGCGCACTTATCATTGCAGCGGCCATTTTCTTGAAGTCGCGCGCTTTTTTTGTGCAAGTTGGCCTCTATCGCTGCCTAAGAACGGCGCGATTCTCGTCAGTCACTTCACTGTTCACTCGTGCTGAGAGCGGGACACAGGCAGCAGAACCGAGCGGTCCTAGCCGGGTTGGTGAGTCCCCTGGGTAACCCCCCACAGTCGGTGCAGCCGGAGGGTGGACTTTTTTTTTTTTTCTTACATTTTGACAAAGTCTCAGAGGGTGCTGTGGTATCATGGAGTCAGTGTCACCTGCTTCCCCGTTTATGTCAGAGGCAACTGGCAGTGCTTCTGCACCTGCGGTCCCTATGGACCGGTCGTCGGTAGTCCTGGAATCATTTTTTGCGTGGATGGAAGCGGCGTGCGAGCGCAAGGGGGCTTTAAAGCGCCCTCTCCCCACACCATCTCCAGGGGAGTGCTCTGATTCTGATATGGGCATTGCTGCGGCACAGGACCCTAGCTCTGAATTTTTGGATATTTTTGACCAAGACATTCCTTGTGAGGAAGACTCCTTATCTGGGTCAGTACATGACAGGAAGCTTGTTAGTGAACTCATGGATGCTGTGAGGGACACTCTCAAGCTGCCTTTTAAGGACCTTACTGATAGGAGGTCGGAAGTGGTGAGCAGAGCCATGTTCACCATGCTGGGATCTGCACTACGTACTCTTGTAGCGTCGACCCTGGTGTCTGTCAGTCACGGAATGGGCAAAGATTCTGCACCAGACTGTGCAGGAGCATAACCTTCTTCCGGATTGCATTGCACTGGCCGACCAAATGGTACAGGGCCTGGTGTATGTGTGCGATGCCACTATGGACGTTGCCCCCCTAATCTCTAGGGCCTCAGTGTCTGCAGTGGTTTTGCGTCGCCTGATCTGGTTAAAATGCTGGTCTGCTGACCTGGCCTCTAAGAAGCTCCTGACGGATTTGCCTTTTCAAGGGTGGAAGGCCATTTGGTGCTTCCCTGGATGACTTTATTAAAAATGTCACGGGGGGCTAAGAGCACCCCTTTTCCTCAGCCTACTAAGGCAAAGGAGCCGCGCCGTAAGCCGGGTCCTTCCTTTCCCACTCAGAAGAGGTTTTTACATCAGTCAGATCCCGCGAGAAAATTCTTTCGGACTGACGAGTGCAGCTGGAGGACAGAAGCGTCCCTGGGTGCGGAAGCTGAACAAGCCGGTAAGCAAGCCCGCCACCGCATGAAGTCTTGCCCCCGCCCAACTCTGGGGTGGGGGGACGACTTTGCAGGTTCACGGACCGGTGGACCTCCCGGATCTCCGACTGGTGGGTATGCGAGGTGGTCACCTCGGGGTACAGAATAGAGTTCCTTTCCTGGCCACCAGACAGATTCTTTCCTTCAAATCTCTCTCTCCTTCCGGCACGTTGGACTGCCCTATTAGGGGCAGTGCAGGACTTGCTAAAGTGCGGAGTAATTTTGTGCCGGTACGGCAAAGGAGAGGTTTCAGGAATTTTATTCAAATCTGTTTGTGGTCCCAAAGAAGGATGGAGTCCGTCCAATTCTGGACCTAAAGGT
The DNA here is from genome assembly GCA_029206835.1 of Rana muscosa. Classification (NCBI taxonomy): domain Eukaryota; kingdom Metazoa; phylum Chordata; class Amphibia; order Anura; family Ranidae; genus Rana; species Rana muscosa. The sequence continues at coordinate 8,583,893 of JARGYO010000162.1, forward strand.
CCTAAATGCCTTTGTGAAGGTTCGGAAATTCCACATGGAATCCATTCGCTCGGTGATTGCTGTGCTCCACCCGGGGGATTTTCTGGCATCCTTGGACATCAAGGACGCCTACTTGCATGTCCCAATCTGCGCGGGTCACCAGAAGTTTCTGCGCTTCGCGATAGGCGAAGACACTATCAGTTTGTGGCTCTTCGGTTTGGCGTCAGCACCGTGGGTTTTCACTAAGGTGCTTGCCCCGATTCTAGCTTTGCTATTGTTGGCTATCTAGACGATCTTCTTCTGAGAGCAGACTCTGGCTCAGAATTAGAGGAAAATGTGGTGGCAGCCAGTCAGGCCCTCCGAGAATTCGGCTGGCTGCTGAACATTCAGAAGTCGGTTCTGGTTTCCGACTCGGCGTCTGGTGTACCTAGGATTGATCCTGGACTCCTCGGAGGCGAGGGTATTTCTACCCTTAGAAAAATTTGACTCTTCAATCTGCGTTACGGGTGCTGGCGTCCCGCAAATGGTCGTCACTCCGTTTTTGCATGAGGGTCGTGGGACTCATGGTGGCTTCCTTCGAGGCGGTGCCGTATGCCCAATTCCACACTCGAGTCTTACAAAAGGAGATCCTATCTTGCTGGAAAAAGTCTCCATTATCACTGGATCGTCAGATCCAGGTGAGTCACCTGGTCAAAGCATCCCTGACGTGGTGGCTGAGATCCCCGGCCCTTCGGTCAGGGAAGTCGTTCCTTCCTGTCCAGTGGACTGTGATCACGATGGACGCCAGTCTTTCGGGCTGGGGCGGAGTCTGGGGAGTTCTGTCATCTCAAGGGCTCTGGACTCCGGACGAGTCCCGTCTGCCGATCAATGTCCTGGAACTACGGGCAATCAGACTGTGCCTCTCCTTGTGGTCAAAGAGACTGCAGGGACGCTCAGTCAGGATCCAGTCAGTCAACGCCACGGCGGTGGCTTATGTCAACCATCAGGGGGGAACTCGGAGCTCAGCTGTGGCGTCCGAGGTCGCTCACATCCGAAGGTGCGTGGAAAGAAGGGTGCCGGCTCTGTCGGCCGTTTACATTCCAGGAGTAGACAACTGGCAGGCCGACTATCTGAGCCACCAGATGTTGGACCAGGGGAAATGGTCCTTGCATCCGGAGGTGATTCACCTCCTTTGCCGGAGGTGGGGCACGCCGGATGTGGACCTATTGGCCTCTTGACTCAATCGCAAGGTGTCGAAATTCGTGGCCAGGTCCAGGGATCCCTGGGCAGACGCGTTGGTGGCCCCGTTGGGTCGGTATCGGTTGATTTATGCCTATCCTCAACTGAAGTTGCTTCCTTGCCTTCTTCGCAGGGTGGAGGCTGAGGGGATTCCAGTGATCCTCATCGCTCCAGATTGGCCTCGGAGTCCTTGGTACGCCGATCTTGTGCACCTAGTGGTGGATGTTCCATGGCAACTGCCTGTGCGGGAGGACCTTCTGTCTCAAGGTCCCATACTTCATCCTGCTTTACAGTCGCTGGCTTTAACGGCATGGCTATTGAAAGCCAGGTGCTGAAGTACCGTAGTCTCTCAGATTCGGTCAGCTCAACCATGGTGAGGGCACGGAAATCTTCCTCCAGGAAGATATACCATCATACCTGGAGAGCCTACATCGCTATGTGCAAGGAGCTGGATTGGCGTCCACGGACGTATTCCGTTCCCAGGATCCTGCTGTTACAGCGCGGTGTGGACAAAAAGCTTGCTTTAAGCACCATTAAGGGTCAGATTTCGGCTTTAGCTATTCTCTTTCAGCGGCTGTTTGCAAGCCATTCTTTGATTAGTACCTTCGTACGGGGGGTCCGTCATGTGCTCCCCCCTATTAAACCACCTCTTCCTCCTTGGGATTTGAATTGGCTGCTCTCGGTTCTTCAGGAACATCAGAGAGATTCCTCTCTTAACTTGGTCTCAGTAGGTGGCTTTCCTAGTAGCAATTACTTCTGTCAGAAGGGTTTCTGAATTGACGGCCTTGTCTTGCAAACCGCCATACTTGGTCCTCCATAAGGATAAGGCGGTGCTACGCCCGCAGCCTTCTTTTCTCCCGAAGGTGGTCTCGGCCTTCCACCTTAATGAGGACATCGTACTTCCATCTTTATGTCCTCGTCCTTCGCATCCCAGAGAGTTTGCGCTCCACACGTTGGACGTGGTACGTGCCTTGCGGGTGTACCTGTCTGCTACGGCTTCGATTCGGAAGTCTGACTCGCTGTTTGGCCCTTGTTTGGACCAGACACAGACACAATCGGTTTTGTCTGCCACCATTTCCTGGTGGATCAGGCAGACTGTCATACAGGCCTATGCCCTTAAGGGGCGGGCGCCTCCCTTTCCGGTTATGGCGCTTTCAACCAGGGCAATTGGTGCTTCCTGGGCTTTCCGACATCAAGCGTCTGTTGCACAAGTGTGCAAGGCGGCGACCTGGTGGTCCGCACATACCTTTTCAAAGTTTTATAAGGTTGATGTGGCTGCATCTTCTGATGCTTCCTTTGGCCGCAAGGTTTTGCAGGTGGCTGTTTGTTTAAAGTTGAAACTCCTCCGTTGAGGAGCTCAGCTTGTTTGGGGTGTAGTTTGGTTTTTCCTCGATACTGTTCCCACCCCTCGTTATTTGACACTGCTTTGGGACGTCCCACTTTGTCAAGATTAAAGATGCTTTGTCAGTCCATGGACGGTAAGAGAAAATAGGATTTTTTTGTACTCGCCGTAAAATACTTTTCCCTGACGTCCATGGACTGACACAGCACCCACCCCTCCTTTTTTTGTGTTTGTACTGCTTTAATACGAACTGAGGCTGCTGGCTGCAGGTAGGAGGGTTATGTCCAGAGGGACCGCCCCCTGTTCAGCTCTGGTAATTGAATGTATGTTAAAACATCTAACATTCTGCCTAGTCTTCTCCTAAGAGCAGGAACATAACCCACTTTGTCAAGATTGAAGATGCTGTGTCAGTCCATGGACGTCAGAAGGATTTTTTTGTACTCACTGTAAAATCCTTCTCTTTTTCCCGCAACTTGTGTCAAAATATAAAATATTCCATGGACTCGACATGCCTCTCAGCAAATAGCTTGGGGTGTCTACTTTCCAAAATGGGGTCATTTGGGGGGGGGGGGGGGGTGTTTTAACTGTTCTGGCATTTTATGCACAACATTAGGAAGCTTATGTCACACATCATCCACTCTTTTAACCACTTGAAGAAAAAGCCCTTTCTGACACTTTTTTTGTTTACATGAAAATATATTTTTTTTGCAAGAAAATTACGTTGAACCCCCAAACATATATATATTTTTTAAAGCAAAGGCCCTACAGATTAAAATGGTGGGTGTTGCATTTTTTTCTTCCCACACAGTATTTGCGCAGCGATTTTTCAAATGCATTTTTTGGGGAAAAAATACACTTTTTTAATTTTTATTTTAATGCTCTAAAACACACTATATTGCCCAAATGTTTGATGAAATAAAAAAGATGATCTTAGGCCATGGATCGGAGTACATGCATACCAAACACGACATGCTTTAAAATTGCGCACAAACGCGCAATGGCGACAAGCTACATACATTTTTAAAAGCATTTAAAAGCCTTTACAGGTTACCACATTCGATTTACAGTGGAGTTCTACTGCTAAAATTACTGCCCTCGATCTGACCTTCGTGGTGATACCTCACATGCATGGTGCAATTTCTGTTTACATATGACGCCAGACTGACGCTTACGTTTGCCTTTGCGCGCTTTATTTTATTTTTAAACTGTTCCTTCCATTTTTTTTTTAAACTATTTTTATTATCTCAGGGAATGTAAATATCCCCTAAGATAGCAATAGTGTTGTGACAGGTACTCCTTTTTTTGAAAAAATCTAGGGTCTATTAGACCCTAGATCTTTCCTCTGCCCTCAAAGCATCTGACCACACCAAGATCGGTGTGAAAAAATGCTTTCCCAATGGCGCTGTTTATATCTTTGGGGGGGGGGGGGGTCATTGATTCCCACTGCTAGTAAAAGCAGTCTAGAGGCTAATTAGCCGCTAGGATTGCTTTTACATGAAAGCCGACCGCTGGCTTAAAAGTATGATGCCTAAACCCGCAGGCATCATTCTGGTATAACCATTCAAAGTCCAGCAACATACGTTGCTGGTCCTTGTTGGACATGTATTGTAATCTTCTTTTCTTTCTCGTACATCACGGGACACAGAGCGGCATAGTCATTACTATGTGGGTTATATAGTTTACCTTCAGGTGCTGGCACTGGCAACTTCCAAACCGGAAGTACCCTCCCATCCGGGAGCACCTCAGTTTTTTGCCAGTGTCTAAGGTGTTGGCCAAGAAGTCACATGTGTTTTTCACTGAGCTTGCGTACAGGTTCTTTTGGGCCTCAGTAAGCTATTCCGGATCCAACCAAAAAAGCTTCATAGCTAAACGGTCGGTACCCGGGCCTTGCAGAGAAGAGCAAGGTTTTGCCTGTAATGCTTCTCTTAGGAGGGCTGGACCCTGGGATCCAGAGCTCTGGTCATACCCACGACCAAGATGTTTTCTGTGCAGGGTGCTATACAGGTCCAGGGGAGTGGAATCCTTGAACCCGGTCCCTGAAGGTTTAATTACAATGCCTGCCGTGAGAGGTGAAGTTTGGGCTTCTGTGGACCAAACAGAGTCCTGCGGCGGGGAAAAAGGTAAGTGGGGGCCCCTCAGGAACTTGGTTCTATTGAGGGGACCCCCAAGCCTAATATGTCTTTCTGCCTGTTACCTAACGGTATTCCCGCTAAATATCTGTGCATGCCTGTAACTACTAAAAAATGTAATAATTTTAAGAGTGGTCAAGAAAAAATAAATAAATGGTTAAACCGCGGTACCTGTGTTAAACCACTAGAGGCCGCTGTGGAACGTTGTTTTCTTGTCATGTGGATTTTTTCTTTCCAAGTCAAAATCCAGGCAGATGGTGAGTTCTCTGGATGGGAAACTGTTTCCTCTGCCATATTGCAATGCTCGTCCATCCCCTGGCCCTGTGGCAAACAGGGCCCTGGCTTCTGTCCCTAGTTCCTTTCAAAAAAGAGCGCCGAAGGCGCACGTGCCCGCGCGCGTGCGCGTGCACGCGCCTCTATTTATAGAGGTGAGCTGGAAAAAGGGGCGGAGCTCGGTGGATGACGCTCTGTGCGCGCCGCAGCGCTTCTGCGCATGTGCGGGCGTCCAAGCATGATAAAAAGCACAATTAGGTGTTGGCAGCTGGTTATGGAAGGCAGAAACAGAGCTGGCAACATTTAGAAAGGCATACAGCAGGCGGTTGATGCAGGCATCCCCATAGAAAGGCACATTAGTAGACACCAACTGTTTATATAGCAGCAATTGTGCTAGACTATTGTCAGTAAGTGGTGTATTTCGGCTGGAATACCTCAGCTTTGGGCTTAGGAATATGCCGTCTAAAAACTCCGGGACTAAAAATCCCAGGAAGCATAGGGGGTCTCCATCGGGCTCTGAGGATCTTGGGCATGCTTCGGCTGCACCAATCTCCCCTGAAAAATCAGAGGTTAGTGACCGTAGAGCACCCTCAGGAGTACCTGGTACTGTGGCTGTCCTCAGTTCACCTGCTCCTGTGTATATAACAGAGGAGGTTTTTTCCTCAGCTCTGGGAGGACTGGAAGAGAGATTGACAACATTGATCGCTGCTTCCCTGTCAGAGGGAAAGCGCGCCCGATCTCCGTCTCCTCCCTCAGAGTACCTGTTAGCAGAGCAACAGTCCCATACCGGGATCGACCTACCTGAAGGGGATCAGGATGAGGTCGATTCTGTTGTAGAGGAATCAACAGTGGAAGAGCCATTCTCAGCATCACATGCTGAAAGATTATGGGTTCAGTCCCTGACTAACATGGTCCAATCAGCATTTAAAATGCCCCTTGCGGAGCCATCATCCACTTCTGTCTCCTCGTTGGGGTCGCTAAAAGCTCCCCAGACTGTTTGTTCCTTTCCAATCCATCCTTTACTGGAAGGGCTCATTTACCAAGATTGGGAACATCCTGATAAAATATTTACTCCCCCCAAGAGATTTCCGGTGGTCTATCCCATGGAGGATACGTTCATCAAAAAATGGAGGGTCCCTACAGTGGACGCAGCCATCTCTTGTGTGAATAAATCACTGACATGTCCAGTAGATAATGTCCAAATGTTCAAGGACCCAATAGATAAAAAATTGGAGTCCTTATTAAAATCTGCTTTCTCTACAGCAGGCTTGGTGACACAACCAGCAGTGGCAGCTATTGGGGTCTGCCAAGCAGTGAAGGATCAGTTGAAACAGGTCTTAAGGGACTTGCCAGATCAGCAGGCTCTTGCCCTAGCTGATCTACCTAGAGCCTTATGCTTTGCGGTTGACGCTTTAAAGGATTCAATCCATCAGGCCTCCCGCCTTACGCTGTCTGTAGTACATATGCGCAGGCTTCTATGGCTCAAAAACTGGTCTGCTGAAGCTCCCTGTAAAAAATTGCTGGTCAGCTTCCCATTTCATGGTGAACGCTTATTCGGGGAAGACCTGGACAAATATATCCAGAAAATTTCCAGCGGTAAAAGTACACTCTTGCCGGTTAAAAACAGTTAGAGGTCCCTCTTTTAAGAGGCCTGCTTCTCCAGTCCCTAGGACATCGGCTGTGAAACAGTTCCGACGGCTTCCTCAAATCCCGGGGGTAAAAATCAGGGACAATCGCAGGGTAACAAGAAACCCTGGGTCAGGAGAGGTACAAAACCTCCCCCAAAGTCAAATGCATGAAGGGTTGCCCCCACTCAATCGGGTGGGGGGAAGAGTTCGGTTGTTCGCAGAGACCTGGCGGGACACGATCAGAGACAGATGGGTGCTCTCCGCAGTAAGTCTGGGATACAAATTGGAGTTAAAAGACTCCCCTCCTTCCCATTTTATGAGGTCAAACGTGCCAAGGGATCCCCGGAAGAGAGGATCCCTCCTGTTGGCACTAGAACAACTATTGCTCCAAGGAGTAATTATGGAGGTTCCCCTGGAAGAATGGGGGTTCGGGTTTTACTCAAACCTCTTTACAGTCCCGAAGCCAAACGGGGACGTGAGGCCCATATTAAATCTAAAAGGGCTAAACAAATTCCTACATATCAGGACTTTCCGGATGGAGTTGATCCGATCGGTGGCCACTGCCCTACAAGGGGAGGAATGGTTAGCCTCGATCGACATCAAAGATGCTTATTTGCACATTCCCATCTTTCCAGTCCACCAAAAATTTATACGCTTTGCAGTAGAAGGGCGCCATTTTCAGTTCAGAGCCTTACCCTTTGGTCTGGCCACAGCACCAAGAGTGTTCACAAAAATTCTGGCCTCATTATTGGCCAATCTAAGAACACAAGGTGTAATGATAATGGCATATCTAGACGACTTGTTGCTGATAGACCACTCAGTGGAAAAACTAGAAGTGGTCGTTCACAAGACAATCAAGTATCTGGAATCTCACGGTTGGATTATCAACCGAGACAAGTCAGCCCTAAAACCAGTCAAAAGTCTGGAATACTTGGGGCTAAGGCTGGATTCAGACCAGAGAAAAATTTTCTTGCCGCAAGAAAAGGTGTCGTCTTTGAGAGATTTGATCCACCTAGTGGGTACAAAGACAGCCGTCCATACGCCTGTGCATGAGGCTGCTGGGAAAAATGGTGGCATCATTCGAACCAGTACCCTACGGTCAATTCCATTCAAGGAATTTGCAAAGGGCTATACTGTCAGCCTGGAACAACAAAGTTCAGGCCCTAGACTTACCAATGTCCTTGTCCCCTTCCGTTCGCAAGAGCCTCCGTTGGTGGTTGGTTCCCCAGAATCTGGAAAAAGGGAAATCCTTCAGTCCGATTTCTTGGAAGGTGGTCACTACAGATGCCAGCCTTATAGGCTGGGGAGCAGTACTGGAGCAATGGTCTCTCCAGGGCAGATGGTCGGATGCAGAAAAGGCCCTGCCCATCAATCTCTTAGAGATACGAGCAGCCCGGTATGCCCTAGTAGCATGGACATCCAAACTCCAAGGGTCCCCTGTCAGAATTCAATCGGACAATGCCACGGCAGTGGCATATATCAATCATCAGGGTGGCACCAGGAGTCGTGCAGCCCAGAGGGAAGTAAATTGCATCCTGAAATGGGCAGAAAGATATGTCCCAGCCATATCCGCGGTATTCATTCCAGAAGTGGAGAATTGGAAGGCGGACTTTCTAAGTCGCCAACAATTATGCCCAGGGGAATGGTCCCTTCACCCCGAGGTTTTCCGGACAATATGTCAGCGGTGGGGAACACCGGATGTAGATCTGCTAGCATCCAGATTCAACGCAAAGGTGGACAGGTTTGTCTCTCGGACAAGGGATCCCCTAGCTTGCGGCTCGGATGCCCTAGTGTTCCCTTGGGATCAGTTCAAGCTGATCTATGCATTTCCACCGCCACAATTGTTACCTCGATTACTCCGCAGAATCAGGGTAGAAAAGAAACCAGTGATTCTGGTGGCTCCAGCGTGGCCCCGAAGAGCATGGTACGCGGAGATTGTAAAAATGTCTGTGGGGAGTCCTTGGACCCTCCCACATCGTCCGGACCTGCTTTCGCAAGGACCGATATACCACCCTTCCTTACCAGCCCTAGGTTTGACGGCCTGGCTATTGAAGCCCACATTCTAAAAAAGAGAGGTCTCTCTAATCCTGTGGTATCTACCATGATCAATGCCAGGAAGCCGGTATCCAGGCAGATCTACTATAGAATCTGGAAGGCGTACATCGCCTGGTGTGAGGCCAAGAAATGGCATCCACGTAAGTACGTAATAGGTAGGATTCTGGACTTCCTACAGTGGGCTGTAGATGGGAAGCTTGCCTTGAGTACTATCAAGGGTCAGATTTCGGCCTTGTCAATATTTTTTCAAAGGCCCTTGGCTTCGCATTCACTAGTCAAAGCCTTTATACAAGGAGTGATGCGTATTAGCCCTCCGGTTAATATTCCCATATGTCCATGGGACTTAAACCTGGTTCTGTCAGTTCTACAGAAGCAACCATTTGAACCATTACAGCACATTTCCTTGGTTCTTCTCACCAGGAAATTGATTTTTCTAGTAGCCATTTGTTCGGCTAAAAGAGTGTCGGAATTAGCCGCTATGTCCTGTAAAGAGCCATATCTGGTTATCCATAAGGACAGAGTAGTGTTACGTCCTCATCCAGCCTTTCTTCCTAAGGTGGTATCGAGGTTTCATTTGAACCAAGATGTGGTTCTTCCTTCTTTTTTCCCCAAACCTAGTTCAGTAGATGAAAAGTTATTACATTCTTTGGATGTAGTAAGAGCAGTTAAAGCTTATCTAAAAGCCACTGCTCAGATTCGCAGAACGGATACTTTGTTTATTCTGCCGGAAGGCCCCAGAAAGGGTCAGGCAGCGTCAAAATCTACTTTAGTCAAGTGGATTCGACAGGTCATTATGCAAGCCTATGGCTTGAGAAGGAGACCGCCTCCGTTCAAAGTTAGGGCGCACTCCACGAGAGCAGTTGGAACTTCATGGGCAGTGCATCACCAGGCCTCCCTGGCTCAAATCTGTAAGGCCGCAACATGGTCTTCAGTACACACGTTTACTAGGTTCTACCAGGTGGACGTTAGAAGTCAGGAGGATGTCGCCTTTGGGCGCAGTGTGTTGCAGGCCGCAAAAGATCCTCATGTCTGATAGCGCTCAGCTTATGTATGGTGTATCCCCCCCCTCATTGGGCATTGCTTTGGGACGTCCCACATAGTAATGACTATGCCGCTCTGTGTCCCGTGATGTACGAGAAAGAAAATAGGATTTTTATAACAGCTTACCTGTAAAATCCTTTTCTTGGAGTACATCACGGGACACAGAGCTCCCACCCCTCTTTTGGGGACACTTATTGCTTTGCTACAAAACTGAGGTGCTCCCGGATGGGAGGGGCTTAAATAGGGGAGGGTACTTCCGGTTTGGAAGTTGCCAGTGCCAGCACCTGAAGGTAAACTATATAACCCACATAGTAATGACTATGCCGCTCTGTGTCCCGTGATGTACTCCAAGAAAAGGATTTTACAGGTAAGCGGTTATAAAAATCCTATTTTTTTATTTATTTTTTCCATGCAGCCTATTGGCTGAACGAAAAAAAGATTGATCGGTGGGTATGCCCACCATTAGAATACCTCCCTTCATCCACCCACTTCTAATGATGGGCATACATGCACCATTTATATATGCCGAAGCATGGGGGCATCCTTCCGCAAAAAAGTTATGCCGCGTACACACGGTCAGACTTTTCCACGGGCAAGCCTCTGTCGGAATTTCGACCGTATGTACGCGGCATTAGGAGCAAAATCGCACCTCTGCCCCTGCTGCCCCCATGCTTCGGCATATATGCTCTTTTTTTAACTGTGGTGGTGAAATCACCTCCTACAGCGTTGGAGTCACGGCTTTATGTATCGTGGGAGCAAACGCTGTTGCTGTCAAGATAAATAAATCCACACTGCAGCTGAATGGCACACCTAAAAACAAAAAAAATACATACCTGAAAAGCAAGCATGATAAAAAATAACAATAAAACATTGCAGAATAGAATACAGTAAAAAAGAGCAGAACAATAGAGAGAACAATAAAACGACAACTAATTTTTTTTTTAATATTTTTTATTTTTTTTTGTAACTGCAACAACTAACGGTTTGGGTCTCTCAAAATGCGATGGCATCTTGGGAGACCCTGTGTAAGTGTGTCCTATCCTGTGCATTGCTGTACCCTACGCTAAAACTTCACTAGTGTGTGGAAGCGTTCAAAACATTTACCAATGCAAAGACCAGGATCGTCAGGACAGCGTGGACAATAATAACGGGTGTCACGCCTAAATCCGCACTTGCTACAGACACAACATCTTCTTTGGGGGGCTCGTTGGGTAGGGGTACTCTCGAGGACATACGGAAAATGCCTCTCATGCAGCCGGCTTACTGCATTTGATTGGGAATGGTGAGGTGCAGAACCGCCTGGATACAGGAGGTCTGTGACCGTCTCATCCTGGAACTTGAAGGATAAAGTCCCGCCTGAAGCTCTGTATAGCACATGAGCGTTCAGCAAAGCCAATTGAAATAAGTATAGAGACACTTTTTTGTACCAGCGTCTCGCCTTATAGGCAATGTGATACGGCGCCAACAACTGGTCGTTTAAGTCCACCCCTCCCATATTTTGGTTATATTCGTGGACACGGAGGGGTTTCTCCACCACCAGTCGCCGTACGAATTTGGACTGTCGTGTCAGCGTGAAGGGAGGTAGGAAAAAAAACATTCTTATTATCCCTCCACGTCACAGCAAGCAAATTATTACACTTCAAGCAGGCTCTCATCCCCAGCCTAAGACGAGAATCTAAAAGCCCCGGCGATTAGGTCGCACGGTGCCACATGCTCCAATCTGATGATCAAACAAGTGACTAAAAAGTGGCACGCTCATGTAATGTCCACATACAAGTGGTACCCCTTTCCGAATAAGGGTGACGCCAAGTTCCACACTATCTTGCCAGCGCTCCCTATGTAATCTGGGCAGTTCTCCGGCTCTACCTGACTGTCTTTTCCCTCATAAACCTCCATACATGGAGCTTGACCCCATATCTGGCACGCTTGCTGGGAAGGTACGGTTTGAAAGACAAGCGGGCAGAAGATGTAATCAGGGACTCATCAACGCAGACAACTTGATCGGGAGTAAACAAGGCTGCAAAACGTTCGTTGAGGGGCCGAATTTTGTAGAGCCGATCGTATTCAGGGTCTCCACGTGGACGACAAAGTTCATTGTCGTTGAAGTGCATGAACCGCAAGATCTGCTCGTATAGTTTCCTGGACATGGAGGCAGAGAACACGGGCATATGGTCAATTGGGCACGTGGACCAATAGGCGCGCAACAACGAGAATTTGTGTGCCCATGTTAAGGGAAAGGTTTTAAATTCGGAAACCGTAATTGTTTTCCAATCTCTGGCAATGGAAGGCAACTGGGGATTAGCGGCGATGAATTGACCAGCATATAAATTACTCTGGTCCACAATAGATCTATAGAGATCTTCTGTGAAAAACAGCAAATAATAATCAAGTGGCGTAAAATCAGCTGTTTCCACCTGAATACCGGGGTTGGCCAGTGGGGGAAGTACGGGTGCTGCAGAAGTGGTGGGGACCCAATCAGGATTGGTGAATTCTGCAGGATGGGCACGATGGGCGGCCTGCCTTTGTCGTCTTCTTGGTGGCAGCGGTACACTACTTGTGCTTGCCACCTCGCCAGCTTGAACTGCACTTATAGGACTCGCCACGTCACCAAGTGTTACTGCAGTGCTGGATGTACGTCCAGGGTGTACTAGGCCGCTGGTGCTTGCCAGTTCACCAGAAGGAATAGCGGCGCTAGTACTTCTCTGCTCCATAATACGAGAGCCCTGCGGTTCTTGCTCCTCATCAGAAGATTGGGATCGGGTACGCCTGACCTTAGCAGGGACCTCCTCTTCGTCGTCAGAGCTATCTGACATGGAGCCGCTGTCTAATACGGGGTTGTATTCTGAGCCTGAATCTGACAGATGCGTGACCTCCTCTTCACTATCTGTCATGCCCAGAATCTCGTAGGCCTCTTTACTAGTGTACCTTCGATTTGCCTTTTTGGGCTCTAAATTTAGGGGTACACTAGTAAGGATTCACAGGTAAAAAAGCACCTGACTCAATTCAGTGCTGGAAAAAGGCGGTTAACGATGCTCTCCCATATAAAAAACTGATTTATGTACATAGAGGGTGTCCGCTAAAGTATGAGAAGGTCTGGGACAGATGGATGGCGGATGGTGAAACATGTACTTGACATGTCGATTCTTTATTTTTGTTGTGTTCCGGCTCTACTTTCACTGCTGTTATTATCTTTATGTCACACAGATGCTTCACTGTGTTCATGTATGTACTATTATATTGGCCATACTGGCTTATGTTGATTTATGTACCATGCATACTTTTCAATAAAGTTGTTTTTTTCCAATAAAAAAAAAAAAAAGCACCTGACTGTCAGCAACTGTATCAATCGCTACCAAAAACACTGTTAGTGATCGCAGGGATCAGGCCTGTCTCTGCGAACGCTGCAGTTATGTGTGTTGTGTTTTGTAAGTGACAGTGATCGATCGATACTGCACTTTGGTGGGCTGGGCGGAGGGGCTAAACGCAGGTGCTAGCAGGTATCTGGGCTGATCCCGCTAACACTGCGTTTTTGGGAGCCCTAAACTGCTGGGGACGCTAGTATAGATCAGATTAGAGCTGCAACTAACGACTATTTCTTTTTCGTACATCACGGGACACAGAGCGACATAGTCATTACTAATGGGTTATATAGATACCGTCAGGTGCTGGCATTGGCAACTTCCAAAACCGGAAGTACCCTCCCCTATATAAGCCCCTCCCATCCGGGAGCACCTCAGTTTTTTGCCAGTGTCTAAGGTGTTGGCCAAGAAGAAACATGTGTTTTTCACTGAGCTTGCGTACAGGTTCTTTTGGGCCTCAGTAAGCTATTCCGGATCCGACCAAAAAAGCTTCATAGCTAAACGGTCGGTACCCGGGCCTTGCAGAGAAGAGCAAGGTTTTGCCTGTAATGCTTCTCTTAGGAGAGCTGGACCCTGGGATCCAGAGCTCTGGTCATACCCACGACCAAGATGTTTTCTGTGCAGGGTGCTATACAGGTCCAGGGGAGTGGAATCCTTGGGAACCCGGTCCCTGAAGGTTTGATTACAATGCCTGCCGTGATAGGTGAAGTTTGGGCTTTTGTGGACCAAACAAAGTCCTGCGGCGGGGAACAGGTAAGTGGGGGCCCCCAGGAACTTGGTTCTATTGGGGGACCCCCAAGCCTAATTTGTCTTTCTGTCTGTTACCTAATGGTATTCCCGCAAAATTCTGTGCATGCCTGTAACTACTAAAAAAAAAATGTAATAATTTTTAATGGTGGTCAAGAAAAAAAAAAAAAAAAAAATGTTTTTATATATATTTAATATATTAGACTGCGGTACCTGTGTTTGTCCACTAGAGGCCGCTGTGGAATGTTTTCTTGTCATGTGGACTAGCTTCTTCTCAGCAGAGCAAAGTCCAGGCAGATGGTGAGTTCTCTTATAGGAAACTGCTTCCTCTGCCATGTTGCAGTGCTCGTCCATCCCCCGGCCTGCGGCAAAGAGGGGCCCTGGCTCCTGTCCCTTGTTACCATATTTGAAATTAGCGCCGCATGCGCACGTGCCCTCGCGCGCAAGCGCGGGCACGCGCCTCTATATATAGAGGTGAGCCGGGAAAGGGGGCGGAGCCTGGGGGATGACGCTCTGTGCGCGCCGCAGCGCTTCTGCGCATGTGCGGGCGTCCCAGCAGTTTAAAAAAAACACAATATTGTAGTGAGCTGGCTATGAAGTACAGAGACAGAGCTGGCAACATTTAAAGGCATACAGCAAGCGGTTGATACAGGCATCCCCTAGAAAGGCACATTAGTAGACACCAACTGTGATATAGCAGCAATTGTGCTAGACTATTCTCAGTAAAAGTGGTGTATTACGGCTGGAATACCTCAGCTTTAGGCTTAGGAATATGCCTTCCAGAAGCTCCGGAACTGAATCTTCCAGGAAGCGAAGGGGGTCTCATCGGGCTCGGAGGATCTTGGGCATACTCCTGCTGCACCAGTCTCCCCTGAAGTTCAGAGGTAAGTGACCGTAGAGACCCCGCAGGGTACTTGGTACTGTGGCTGTCCTCAGTTCACCTGCTCCTGTGTATGTAACAGAGGAGGATTTTCCTCAGCTCTGGGAGGATTAGAGAGAGATTGTCAACATTTATCGCTGCCTCCCTGTCAGGGAAAGCACGCCCGATCTCCGTCTCCTCCTTCAGAGTGCCTGTTAGCAGAGCAACAGTCCCATACAGGGATCGACCTGCCTGAAGGGGATCAGGATGAGGTTGATTCTGTTATAGAGGAATCAACAGTGGGGGAACCTTTTCTCAGCATCTTAAGCTGAAAGATTATGGGTTCAGTCTCTGACTAACATGGTCCGATCAGCATTTAAAAATGCACCTTGCGGAACCATCAACCACTACTGTATCCTCGTTGGGGTCGCTAGAAGCCCCCAGACTGTTTGTTCTTTTCCACTTCACCCTTTACTGAAAGGGCTCATTTACCAGGATTGGGAACGTCCTGAGAAAATATTTATTCCCCCAAGAGATTTCCGGTGGTCTATCCCATGGAGGATAAGTTCATCAAAAAAAAAAAAAAAATGGAAGGTCCCTACAGTGGACGCAGCCATCTCTTGTATGTATAAATCACTGACATGTCCAGTGGATAATGTCCAAATGTTCAAGAACCCAATAGATAAAAGATTGGAGTCCTTATGAAAATCTGCTTGGTGATACAACCAGCAGTAGCAGCTATTGGGGTCTGCTAAGCAGTGAAGGATCAGTTGAAACAGGTCTTGAGGGACTTGACAGATCAGCAGGCTTTGCCCTAGCTGATCTACCTAGAGCCTTAGGCTTTGCGGTTGACGCCATAGAGGATTCAGTCCATCAGGCCTCCCGCCTTACGCTGTCTATAGTACATATGCGTAGGCTCCTATGGCTCAAAAACTGGTCTGCTGAAGCTCCCTGTAAAGAATGGCTGGTTAGCGTCCCATTTCATGGTGAACGCTTATTCAGGGAAAACCTGGACAAATATATCCAGAAAATTTCCAGCGGTAAAAATACGCTCTTACCGGTTAAAAGCAGAGTTAGAGGTCCCTCTTTAAGAGGCCTGCTTCTCCAGTCCCTGGGGCATCGGCTGTGTAACAGTTCCGACGGCCTCCTCGGTCAAATCCCGGGGGTAAAAAACAGGGACAGTAGCAGGGTAATGAGAAACCCTGGGTCAGGGGAGGTACAAAACCTCCCCCAAAGTTAAATTCATTGAAGCCCCCACTCAGTCGGGTGGGGGGAGGACTCCAGTTGTTCGCAAGAGACCTGGCGGGACACGATCAAGACAGATAGGTGCTCTCCGCAGTAGGTTTGGGATACAGTTTGGAGTTAAAAGACTCTCCTCCTTCCCATTTTTGAGGTCAAACGTGCCAAGGGATCCCCGGAAGAGAGAGTCCCTCCTGTTGGCACTAGAACAACTATTGCTCCAAGGAGTAATTATGGAGGTTCCCCTGGAAGAATGAGGGTTCGAGTTTTACTCAAACCTCTTTACAGTCCCGAAGCAAACGCGGTCGGGAGGCCCATATTAATTCTAAAAGGGCTATACAAATTCCTGTATATCAGGACTTTCCGATGGAGTCGATCCGATCGGTGGCCACTGCCCTACAAGGGGAGGATTGGTTAGCCACGATCGACATCAAAGATGCTTATTTGCACATACCCATCTTTCCAGTCCACCAAAAATTTCTACGCTTTGCAGTAGAAGGGCGCCATTTTCAGTTCAGAGCCTTACCCTTCGGTTTGGCCACAGCACCACGAGTGTTTACAAAAATTCTGGCCCTTTATTGGCCAATCTAAGAACACAAGGTGTAATGATAATGGCATATCTGGATGACTTGTTGCTGATAGACCACTCAGTGAAAAAACTAGACGTGGTCGTTCACAAGACGATCAAGTATCTGGAATCTCATGGTTGGATTATCAACCGAGACAAGTCAGCCCTAAAAACCAGTCAAAAGTCTGGAATACTTGGGGCTAAGGTTGGATTCAGGCCAGAGAAAAATATTCTTGCCTCGAGGAAAGGTGTTGTCTTTGAAAGATTTGATCCACTTAGTGGGTACAAAAAAGACAGCCGTCCATACGCCTGTATATGAGGCTGCTGGGAAAAATGGTGGCATCATTCGAAGCAGTACCCTACGGTCAATTCCATAAAAGGAATTTGCAAGGGGCCATACTGTCAGCCTGGAACAAAAAAGTTCAGGCCCTAGACTTACAATGTCCTTGTCCCCTTCCGTTCGGAAGAGCCTCCATTGGTGGTGGGTTCCCCAGAATCTGGAAAAAAGGAAATCCTTCAGTCCGATTTCTTGGAAGGTGGTCACTACAGATGCCAGCCTTATAGGCTGGGGAGCAGTACTGGAGCAATAGTCTCTCCAGGGCAGATGGTCGGATGCAGAAAAGGCCCTGCCCATCAATCTCTTAGAGATACGAGCAGCCCGGTATGCCCTAGTAGCATGGACATCCAAACTCCAAGGGTCCCCTGTCAGAATTCAATCAGACAATGCCACAGCAGTGGCATATATCAATCATCAGGGGGGCACCAGGAGTCGTGCAGCCCAGAGGGAAGTAAATTACATCCTGAAATGGGCAGGAAAAATATGTCCCAGCCATATCTGCGGTATTCATTCCAGGAGTGGAGAATTGGAAGGCGGACTTTCTAAGTCGCCAGCAATTAGGCCCAGAGGAAGGGTCCCTTCACCCCGAGGTTTTCTGGACAATATGTCAGCGGTGGGGAACATCGGATGTAGATCTTCTAGCATCCAGATTCAACGCAAAGGGGGATAGGTTTGTCTCTCGGACAAGGGATCCCCTAGCTTGCGGCTCGGATGCCCTAGTGTTCCCTGGGGATCAGTTCAAGCTGATATATGCATTCACACCGCCACAATGGTTACCTCGATTACTCCGCAGAATCAGGGTAGAAAAGAAACCAGTGATTCCGGTGGCTCCAGCGTGGCCCCGAAGAGCGTGGTACGCGGAGATTGTAAAATTTCAGTGGGGAGTCCTTGGACTCTCCCACGTCGTCCGGCTTTCGCAAGGACCGATATACCACCCTTCCTTACCAGCCCTAGGTTTGACGGCCTGGCTATTGAAGCCCACATTCTAAAAAAGAGAGGGCTCTCTAATGCTGTGGTATCTACCATGATCAATGCCAGGAAGCCGGTATCCAGGCAGATCTACTATGGAATCTGGAAGGCGTACATCGCGTGGTGTGAGGCCAAGAAATGGCATCCACATAAGTACGTAATAGGTAGGATTCTGGACTTCCTACAGTGGGCTGTAGATAGGAAGCTTGCCTTGAGTACTATCAAGGGTCAGATTTCGGCCTTGTCAATATTTTTTCAAAGGCCCTTGGCTTCGCATTCACTAGTCAAAGCCTTTATACAAGGAGTGATGCGTATTAGGCCTCCGGTTAATATTCCCATATGTCCATGGGATCTAAACTTGGTTCTGTCGGTTCTACAGAAACAACCATTTGAACCATTACAGCATATTTCCTTGGTGCTTCTCACCAGGAAATTGATTTTTCTAGTAGCCATTTGTTCGGCTAAAAGAGTATCGGAATTAGCAGCTATGTCCTGTAAGGAGCCATATCTGGTTATCCATAAGGACAGAGTAGTGTTACGTCCTCATCCAGCCTTTCTTCCTAAGGTGGTATTGAGGTTTTATTTGAACCAAGATGTGGTTCTTCCTTCTTTTTTCCCCAAACCTACTTCGGTAGAGGAAAAGTTATTGCATTCTTTGGATGTAGTAAGAGCAGTTAAAGCTTATCTAAAAGCCACTGCTCAGATTCGCAGAACGGATACTTTGTTTATTCTGCCGGAAGGCCCCAGAAAGGGTCAGGCAGCGTCAAAATCTACTTTAGCCAAGTGGATTCGACAGGTCATTATGCAAGCTTATGGCTTGAGAAGGAGACCGCCTCCGTTCAAAGTTAGAGCGCACTCCACGAGAGCAGTTGGAACTTCATGGGCAGTGCATCACCAGGCCTCCCTGGCTCAAATCTGTAAGGCCGCAACGTAGTCTTCAGTTCACACGTTTACTAGGTTCTACCAGGTGGACGTTAGAAGTCAGGAGGATGTCGCCTTTGGGCGCAGTGTGTTGCAGGCCGCAAAAGATCCTCATGTCTGATAGCGCTCAGCTTATATATGGTGTATCCCCCCCCTCATTGGGCATTGCTTTAGGACATCCCATTAGTAATGACTATGTCGCTCTGTGTCCCGTGATGTACGAAAAAGAAAATAGGATTTTTATAACAGCTTACCTGTAAAATCCTTTTCTTGGAGTACATCACGGAACACAGAGCTCCCACCCCTCTTTGGGGACACTTATTGCTTTGCTACAAAACTGAGGTGCTCCCGGATGGGAGGGGCTTATATAGGGGAGGGTACTTCCGGTTTTGGAAGTTGCCAGTGCCAGCACCTGACGGTATCTATATAACCCATTAGTAATGACTATGTCGCTCTGTGTCCCGTGATGTACTCCAAGAAAAGGATTTTACAGGTAAGCTGTTATAAAAATCCTATTTTTGTCTGTCAACTAATCTAACGATTATTTCTTCGATTAGTCACGACTATAACCACTTTTTTTTTTTTTTTTTTTTTTTTTTTATTAATCTAATGTGTTCTTTTTGTGATTAGCTAATTAATCCTTTGGATAACTGTACAAAAAATGAGAAGTACAAGTTCTTATATAAATATTTCAACTTTTATTACATTTTTTCCAAAAATGTGGTTGAAGTTTTTACAGTATACAAAATAAAGTGCCAAAAATAAAATGTAAACAACATATTAGCATCAGGCACGAATAATGCCATAATGGCATTGCCATTAATTCAGAACCAGAAGCATTCAAAAATGCCATATAAATTCAACAAAAGCACTGCTGCTCTGCTGCTCAACACTGTGTGTGCAAAACACATGCAAGACAAAAAAAAGTACCAAAAAATAAAATGTAACACTTTAGGGCATGAGGCATGAAAATGCCATATATATTCTGCCTAACACTTTGATGCATTCTGAAGGCATTATGTGGTAACCTTACTAGTACTTTAAACCACATAATGCCTTCAGAATGCATCTTTTGCAAAGTGTTAGGCAGAATTTATATGGCATTTTCATGCCTCATGCCCTAAAGTGTTTATACACTAGTAACATCACAAAAATGCTGGTCAACATACAATAACACTATGTAATCATATTACATAGTATTATTGTAGAGTGTTCAGCAGTATTTTTGTGGTGTGTTACTTGTAATTGTAACGTAAAACATACCTGAAAGGTAACATTGTTACTCTTTCGTCCATGGACCGACACAGCTTCTCTATTGACAAAGTGGGTATTATCCGTTAATTAGGAGTGACTAGGCAGAAAAACTTGTAAAAAGTGTTGCATCACACCTTCTACAGTACCGCCCAGGGGGCGGACCCTCTGGGTATACCCTCTCAGTCTGCATCTTCGCAGATCAGTTTTTTTCTGTCTAGCAAGGAGTAGGACATGGTTCCCTTCGGGCCCATTGGTCCGGGGAAAAAAGATATATATATATATATATATATATATATATATATATATATATATATATATATATATATATATATATATTGTGAGGGGGTTAGCTCGGCAGCGGGTCTGTGTGACCCCCGGGATGGGCTCCCCACACAAAACAGGCCCAGCAAACGGAGGTTGTGGTTTTCAAAATCAAAAAAAAGGTGCGGTTTATTTTCTATTTACAGTGACAAAACACAGCAAAGCAAAAGAAACATAACCAAAATAAATCCTGGTCAAGTTGACCTCTGACTAAACATACAGGTTTCCTAACTAACAACTGGGATCAGCCTAGTGCTGTCCTAGTCCCCAAGTCCCTGGTTTAGTAAAAGTCCAAACAAATAGCCACACAGGCTTTGCCTCACCGCACAGGGGTTCACTCTCCCTAGACAGTCCACACAGGTCTGGTTCCAGGCATGAGCTAACATCTAATGAAGCTGGGAGTTCTTATAGAGGCCTAAATGAGCTGACAAGGTTCAGCTGGTCTCCTCATCTCTGTCTGCACGACGCCCCACACTCTCCCTAGAGGTATGAGTCATCCATGAGCCCACTAGCCTTATACAACTCTCCACCTAGTTGTATAAGTCGGCGTAAAGCCTGAATCTGGGCGAAATATATCTACCCCCCTGGATGCAACCAGGTGACTTTACCTTCCTGCTGTCACATACCCCCCCCTCTTGTTTTAACCTCGGGGTTGGAACACCAGCAATCAGGCATTCATGTACTCGAGACAAAGCATCCACATTCCCCATTTGAACGCCAGGGCGATGCTTTACTGTGAAGTTGAATTCCTGGAGGGCCAGGAACCACCTATTCACTCTTCTATTTGTTTCCTTGTTTTGAGCCATCCACTTTAACGGAGCGTGATCCGTAACCATGTCAAAGTGCCTACCTAGCAGGTAGTACCGAAGGGAATCTAGAGCCCACTTCACCGCTAAACACTCCTTTTCAACGGTGGCGTAATTTACCTCATGGGACTTCAACTTCCTGCTGAGGTAAATGACTGGGTGCTCTTCCCCGTTCCAGACCTGGGACAATACTGCTCCTAACCCCACATCTGACGCATCACTTTGTACGACAAAGTCTTTAGAGAAGTCGGGTGAGTACAACACTGGCTGGCTACATAAGGCTTGTTTCAAGAATTGGAATGCTGCCTCAGCCTCGGGGGTCCATTTAATCATGACCGACCCTTTCCCCTCCGTCAGGTTGGTTAGGGGCACAGCCTTAGAAGCAAAGTGGGGAATGAATCGCCGATAATACCCAGCGATTCCCAGAAAGGCTCGTACCTGCTTCTTGCTGTTGGGACGTGGCCAACTCTGGATGGCCTCGACTTTGTTGAGTTGGGGTTTTATTACTCCCCTCCCAATGGTGTACCCAAGATATTTGGCCTCCTCCTGCCCAATGGTACACTTCTTGGGGTTAGCCGTAAACCCCGCTTCCCGAACAGAGTCCAGGACTGCTTGCACTTTTGGCAGATGTGAGGCCCAATCTGTGCTATGGACAATTACGTCATCCAGGTAAGCCGCAGCATACTTCCGATGGGGCCTCAGCATCTGGTCCATTTTCCGCTGGAATGTGGCCGGCGCATTCTGTAACCCGAACGGCATTCTTTTATATTGGAACGCCCCGTCTGGGGTTACAAATGCGGTTTTCTCTTTGGCCGACTTGGCCAGGGGGATTTGCCAATACCCTTTTGTGAGGTCAAGAGTCGTCATGTATCGGGCTGTTCCCAGCCGGTCGATCAACTCATCTATACGTGGCATGGGGTAGGTGTCAAATTTTGTAACTTTGTTCAACTGACGAAAATCGTTACAAAATCGCCAGCTCCCATCCGGTTTAGGCACCAACACGATGGGACTAGACCAATCACTTTGGGACTCCTCTATCACCCCTAAGTTCAGCATTTTCTGTACTTCCTCCCGTATTGCCTCCCGTCGAGCCTCTGGGATCCGATAGGGTTTTAACTTCACCCTTTCACCGGGCGGGGTAATGATGTCATGCTCTACCCCAGATGTTTGTCCCGGCAGCTCAGAGAATACCTCCTTGTTGCGAAGCACAAACTCCTTAACCTCCTGTTGTTGGGGTTGTGACAAGGTGGCTGCTATTCCAACCTCAGGAATCACGCAACCAGTTTGAGCTGGTGACCAAGTGTCTGCGACTAGGGACTCTCTATCCCTCCAGGCTTTCAACAGATTAACGTGATAGATCTGTTCGGGCTTTCGCCTTCCTGGTTGTCTGACCTTGTAATTCACTTCGCTCACTTTTTCCATTATCTCGTAGGGGCCTTGCCATTTGGCAAGGAATTTACTTTCAACCGTAGGGACAAGTACCAATATCCTATCCCCCGGGGAAAAGGTACGGGTCTTGGCTCCACGGTTGTACACTCTCTGCTGTGCCAACTGCGCTTGGGCCAAATGTTCCTTCACGATGGGCATTACCTGTGCAATTCGATCTTGCATCAGGGCGACATGCTCAATCACACTCCTGTGGGGAGAACTCTCACTTTCCCAAGTTTCCTTGGCAATATCCAACAGCCCTCTTGGGTGTCTCCCATACAGTAACTCAAAGGGGGAGAATCCCGTAGAGGATTGGGGCACCTCCCTAATAGCAAACATCAAATAAGGAAGTAAACAGTCCCAATCCTTTCCATCTCTATCCACCACTTTCTTCAACATTTGTTTTAGGGTTTTGTTGAATCTTTCAACCAGCCCATCGGTTTGGGGGTGATACACAGACGTACGCAATTGCGTCACTTTGAACAATTTACACAGCTCTTTCATAACCCGGGACATAAAGGGTGTACCTTGGTCCGTAAGCAGTTCTTTACAAATACCCACCCGGCTAAAAACAAGAGATAGCTCTTTGGCTATGGTTTTGGCCGAGGTATTTCGGAGAGGGATCGCTTCTGGATAACGGGTGGCATAGTCCATTATAACTAATATGTACTGGTGCCCCCTAGCGGACTTGATTATAGGACCTACCAAATCCATGGCGATCCTCTCAAACGGGACCTCAATGATGGGTAGAGGGACCAGCGGGCTACGGAAATGTGGCATCGGGGCCAACCTCTGACACACAGGGCAGGAGGAACAATAATTTTCTACGTCCTTCATCACCCCCGGCCAATAGAATCTCTGTAATACCCTCTCTCGGGTTTTCTCTGTCCCCAGATGACCTCCAAGAATGTGCCCATGGGCCAACTCCAACACCAACTTCCTGTAAGGTTTGGGCACCACAAGCTGCTCAACGGTTTCTTCTGCCCTTTTTGCCACCCGATACAGTAGGTCCTTCTCTACGCTGAAGTATGGGTAAGTGCAGGTATTATCTGGGTTCACTAACTCGCCATCTATTTTCACTACGTTTTCCCGTGCCTTTATTAGGGCGGGGTCTTTCAACTGTTCTGTGGCAAAGTTTTCCCTGTGAACCTCAAGATCAGAAAACTCCACAGACGGTAGGTTTTCGTCTGAGGAGGTGGGCTCCTCTCCAGTTTCTTGAGTCTCCCCTGCCAATACTGATAAGGGAAATTCCGGAGAGTCCTCACCACTCTCAGGGGAGTTCTGGCTATCACATTCCTGGTACATAGGGGCACCAGTGAGGGGCTCAGGATCATCCCACAGTTCCCAGAACTTCGGAAAATCCCTTCCCACAATGGCGTCATGCGGTAACTGAGATACTAAGCCCACTGGATGAGAGAGGGTACCTTTGGGGGTCTCGAAACACACTGTAGTCACTGGATACTCTCGGGTGTCCCCATGCACACAAATAACAGCTACCTTGCTATTCCCAGAGACCTCTGTTTTAACTAACTCAGCCTTTATCAGGGTCACAAGGCTACCTGAATCCAGCAATACCACAACATTTCTACCATTAACACACATTTTGCATAAATGTTTCTCAGTTCCTCGAATGGCAGTGCATGCGACTGTCGCACACAGCGACTGACGTCTGCCCGTCAGAAAGTCACACTGCATGGGTTCCTCCACAACCGGGCAATTGGCTGCAATATGTCCCGCTTGCCGGCAGCGGTAGCAAACGATCCTTCTTGCCGCCTCTTGAGCCGCTGATTTCCCAGGCTGTTCTCGCCAAACTTGGGGTAGAGCTCCCACCCTCTCACTCTCTCCACCCTCACCCCTTGGAATCCTCTTATCCGCCCCTGGGGATGGTCTGGTCTTAGGGTGGAAAGTCCGAGTGTCTCTGGAAGAGGCCGTCAGGTTCTCTGTAGCCAAGTATTTCTCCACACGATCCACAAGACCATCGGCCGTCTCTGGGTCTCCATGGCTTACCCACTTTTGGATGGCAGTAGGAAGAGCTCTCAAAAACCGATCCATTACAACACGTTCCACAATCTTTGGTGCGGACAAAGTCTCTGGCTGTAGCCACTTTCTGCTCAGGTGAATGAGATCATACATTTGAGACCTGGGGGGTTTTCCAAGCTGGAAAGTCCAGTTATGCACACGCTGAGCCCGGACAGCCTGGGTGACACCCAGCCTTGCCAATATTTCAGCTTTTAGCATCACATAGTCTTTTGCTTGGTTAGGCTCTAGGTCATAGTAAGCTTTCTGCGATTCACCAGTTAACAGAGGAGCCACCAGTCCAGCCCACTGCTCCTCAGGCCACTTTTCTCTTTCAGCGGTCCTTTCAAATGTGGTCAAAAATACCTCTGGATCATCCTCTCCAGTCATTTTTGTCAATAAACGACTCACCCCAAAGGACGCGGTATTAGTGGGACGGCTTTCCCAACTGGTCTGCGGACGTTGCTGCATTACTGCTTCCATCTGTTGTTGTAGTCTCTGCTCTTGCTTCTGCAACAGGTCTATGAAGCGGGCCTCAGATTGCTGCTGGGCTCGTTGCTGAGCCTCCAGACTCTGTTGCAAAGTTGCGTTTGTCTGCTGCTGGGCTGCAAGGCTCCTTTGCAAACCTGCATTTGTCTGCTGTTGATTGGCATTTGCTAGAGCCAGCTGCTTCAGTATCTCCTCCATGCTGGCTTAAAAAAAAACTGCCACTGGTTCTCCACCAACTGTGAGGGGGTTAGCTCGGCAGCGGGTGTGTGTGATCCCCGGGATGGGCTCCCCACACAAAACAGGCCCAGCAAACGGAGGTTGTGGTTTTCAAAATCAAAAAAAGGTGCGGTTTATTTTCTATTTACAGTGACAAAACACAGCAAAGCAAAAGAAACATAACCAAAATAAATCCTGGTCAAGTTGACCTCTGACTAAACATACAGGTTTCCTAACTAACAACTGGGATCAGCCTAGTGCTGTCCTAGTCCCTAAGTCCCTGGTTTTAAATGTCCAAGCAAATAGCCACACAGGCTTTGTCTCACCGCACAGGGGTTCACTCTCCCTAGACAGTCCACACAGGTCTGGTTCCAGGCATGAGCTAACATCTAATGAAGCTGGGAGTTCTTATAGAGGCCTAAATGAGCTGACAAGCTTCAGCTGGTCTCATCAACTCCCTGTCTGCACGACGCCCAGCCCTCTCCCTAGAGGTATGAGTCATCCATGAGCCCACTAGCCTTATACAACTCTCCACCTAGTTGTATAAGTCGGCGTAAAGCCTGAATCTGGGCGAAATATATCTACCCCCCTGGATGCAACCAGGTGACTTTACCTTCCTGCTGTCACAATATATATATATTTATTTTTTTTGCTACATTTGTTGTTTCCTGCGATCTTCGATCAACTGCCGACTGGGTGACAGGCTGGATCCTCGATCCTTGTAGTCTCCCCAGTTTCGGCCATCGAGCGTGTGCCGACCCTAGCTACGCGCTGGGTTTTCCACGACATGCCCGTTGCTCCACGGGTGGGCGGTGAGCTTACGCTCCAGGGCCTGCATCGGACCGCTCAGCTTCGGCTGACCTTACGGCTGAGTCGCAGCAGCCTGGCCGGTGAGCTTACGCTCCCAAGGCTTGCATCGGACCGCTTAGCTTCGGCTGACCTTACGGCCGAGTCGCAGCAGCCTGTCCGGTGAGCGTCATGCTCCAGGGCATACATATGATCGTCCCTTCTGGGTCCAATCACAGCATGCCTGGCCAACAGTCACTTTCCGTGCGCGGACGATGATCTGTTTGGAATGTCTTCCAGCAGAATACATGCAGGATAGGTAAGTAAAACTCCCCTGCCTCGGCTGGGTGATTTAGCTGGACATTCCTGGAGAGATCAAGTAAGTGGTTGTGGCCCCTTTCTTCCCTCTCTCCCTGCCTTTCCCTCCTCCCTGGGCTTCTAGCTAAAGGTTGCTGGGTGCTGGGGGTCACCTAGGGGGTCCCACTGGAGCGGGGCTGGCTGTAACTAACATTTAAAAGAAATGTCATTTTTTCTTACCTGTGTTTGTGTCCTTCCTCCTCCATGCTGTCGGTGGCCATTTTGAGGTGGTCCATGCCAAGTTTGGCCTCTTGTGACTGCCCGGCGGCCATCTTCCTGTGGTTCGGCCACACCCACTGGCCCCTATCAGCTGATCGGCGGCCATGTTTGTCCACCCTGTATGCAGATATTGCCGTTCGGCGGCCATCTTTTTGTGGGCTATGGCTGCTTGACCTCTATCTTCTGTCGGTGGCCATTTTCTTAGAGCCCACATTATCTTCCATACAGACGTTTTTGGCAACCATTTTTCGAGAGCCTCCGGCCTCTAGGGTGCATTACACTGGCGTGAAAATTCACACAGGAAGTGCTGATAAAAGAAGCAGACTGACACAGCAGCAGGGGGGACAGCATCACAGGCGCAGCATAGCAGTACCTATCCAGGGTGGTGAGTCCTCTGGGTGACCCGGCCTCTCTGCAGCACAGGAGGGTGGCCTATTGATATCTTGCCTGGAGCCCTGTGAGTGTCAGCGTGTGGTCAGCATGGCATCTGAGCCAGATGTCTTCTCCCCTGAAACACCAGATTTAGCAGCTGGTGCCCCTGAGGTGTCTATGAACGCTATGACTGCAATCCTAGAGGCGTTTGCTGCCAGGGTGGAAGCAGCACACGGGAATACAGGGGGTAGTAAACGCCCCATCCCCTGCAAGCTTCTGGGGATAATTCTGGTGCAGAACCAGGTCCAGCTACGGCTCGGGGCCCAGATTCTGACGCATCAGAGACTGCAGACCATGACCGGACAGTGAGAATGACTCAAAGTCCAGGTCAGTACGCGAGACGGCTTTGGTATCTGACCTTATTACTGCAGTGCGGGATATGCTAAAATTGGAAAATACTGCAGAAGCAGCAGAGACTCCGGTCCACTTGGGTTTCATAGACCTGCCCGCACTGCTAAGGTGTTCCCTTGTGTGTCTTTTGATAAACTCTTATACAAGGAATGGGAGAACCCACTGAGGGTCTTTACAGCCCCAAAGAGGTTTGCGGTACGGTACCCCTTTTGAGGAGAGTTTTCTGAAGAAATGGACCTCTCCCCCCTATAGTGGACCCTCCGGTGTCCAGACTTGATAGAGCCACCACAATTCCTGTAGAAGGGGCTCCTGTTTTCAAGGACCCTGTGGATAAGAAGGCTGAAGCACTCGCTTGCTACCTATACTCAGTGGTAGGCTCGGCAGTACGCCCGGCATTGGCGGGGGCCCTAGTGTCTCACACACTTACTGAATGGGCAAGATTGCTACTCCAGGGGTTAAGGAGCGAGATGCTCCTCCTGATGAGATAACATTGGCCGACCTGTTGGTCCAGGGCCTTAGGTTTGTCTGCGAGTCAGACATGAATACTATTCCCCTGCTGTCTAAAACTTCGGTTTATGCAGTAGCAATACGCCGCCTGATCTGGCTAAAAGGCTGGTCTGCGGACCAGACTTCCAAGAAAGCCCTGTTGGATCTGCCTTTTAAGGGCGACAGACTTTTTGGGGCTTCTCTGGATGACATCATCAAGGATGCCACAGGAAGTAAAAGCACTTTGCTTCCCCAAATTAGCAAGGGTAAGGGGCCACGCCAAGTGCAAGAGCCCACCTTTACTGCACGCAAGTGGTTTTTTCGTCCCCCTAGGGCGACAGGGAAAAGACCCCAGGGCGATTAAAGCGCCTGCCCAAGGACAAAAGCGTCCCTGGTCCCGCATACCAGCCTGCGGACAAATTTGCGTCCGCATGAAGGTCCACCCCCACCCAGCTCTCGGGTGGGGGAACGTCTTCGCAAATTCGCGACTCAGTGGACAGCACTAATCTCCGACAGGTGGGTTTGCAAAGTAATCTCCTCAGGCTACAAGCTAGAGTTTCTCTCTTGTCCACCGGACAGATTCAACACCTCCAATCTCCAGCTACTACCGACCCGCCGGGAGGCCCTGTATGGGGCGGTCCAGGGTCTACTGGAACGCGGGGTAGTTATTCCAGTTCCAGAACTGGAACGGGGTTTTTACTCAAATCTGTTCATTGTGCCGAAGAAGGAGGGGGTTCGTCCAAGCTTGGATCTCAGAGCCCTCAATTGCTTTGTGAAGGTACAAAGTTTTTGGATGGAGTCGGTTCGATCTGTAGTCACGGCTCTCCATCCGGGGGACTTTCTGGCCTCCTTGGACATCAAGTACGCATACCTGCATGTCCCCATATACTCCAGACACCAGAGGTTTCTGCGATTTGCTATCGGGAAGGACCACTACCAGTTTGTGGCCCTCCCGTTGGGCCTTGCCTCAGCACCCAGGACGTTCACCAAGGTGCTCGCTCCGATTCTGGCACTTCTAAGACAACGGGGTATCGCTATCACAGGCTACTTAGACGACCTTCTGCTGAAGGCCCCTTCAAGCTCAGAATTAGAGGTAAGCGTGTCCTTAACCTGTCAGACTCTTCGAGACTGTGGTTGGATACTAAACACGCAAAAGTCAGTATTGGTGCCCACTCAACGCCTAGGGTACCTGGGGTTGATTCTGGATTCTTCAGAGGCAAAGGTATTCCTCCCTGTGGAGAAGTTGCAGACCCTCCGGGCTGCAGTACGGCAGCTGACTTCCAGGAATTGGT
This sequence comes from Rana muscosa, assembly GCA_029206835.1. NCBI lineage: Eukaryota > Metazoa > Chordata > Amphibia > Anura > Ranidae > Rana > Rana muscosa. The sequence goes on from JARGYO010000162.1 coordinate 8,613,010, forward strand.
CGTCACTCCGTTTTTTGCATGCGAGTGTTGGGCCTCAGGGTAGCCTCCTTCGAGGCGGTTCCATATGCTCAATACCACACTCGAGTGTTACAGAAGGAAGTTCTGTCCAGATGGAACAGATGTCCATCATCTCTGGATTATCAAATCCGAGTGAGCCACATAGTCAGGAGATCCCTGGTATGGTGGCTGACAGCACCGGCTCTAATGGCCGGGAAGTCATTTCTTCCGGTTTACTGGATAGTGATCACGACGGACGCCAGCCTTACAGGTTGGGGGGGAGTCTGGGGTGTTCAGTTGGCGCAAGGTCGCTGGACCCCAGAGGAAGCCCTCCTGCCGATCAATGTCCTGGTAATCCGGGCGATCAGGCTGTGCCTCTTCAAATGGTCTCAGAGGCTGCAAGGGCGTCCAGTCAGGATCCAGTCAGACAACGCCACAGCAGTGGCATATGTCAATCATCAAGGAGGAACAAGAAGCTCAGCTGCAACATCGGAGATCGCTCGCATCCTGAAGTGGGCAGAGAGGAGCGTACCGGCACTGTCGGCCGTGTACATTCCGGGTGTGGAAAACTGGCAGGCGGACTACCTGAGCTGCCAGATGCTGGACCAGGGAGAAGGGTCCTTACACCCGGAGGTGTTCCAACTCCTCTGCCAAAGATGGGGCACACCAGACGTAGATCTTCTGGCTTCCCGATTCAATCGGAAGGTATTGAGATTTGTGGCCCGGTCAAGAGACCCATGGGCAGACGCAACGGACGCGTTGGTAGCATCGTGGGGTCAGTATTGGCTAATCTATGCCTTCCCTCCCTTAAGGCTTCTTCCTCTTCTGCTCCGCAGAGTGGAGGCAGAGGGAATTCCAATGATCCTAATCGCTCCAGATTGGCCTCAGCGTCCTTGGTACGCCGATCTAGTACGTCTGGTAGCAGACGTCCCCTGGCGCCTACCACTACGGAAGGACCTGCTATCGCAAGGTCCCATATTCCATCCTGCTTTACAGTCATTGGCTTTAACGGCATGGCTGTTGAGAATCAGGTACTGAGAGACTGGGGCCTGTCAGACTCAGTAATCTCTACTATGAGAAGTGCTCGAAAACCGTCCTCTAGGAAGGTCTATCACCGCACTTGGAGGGCCTACATCTCCATGTGTGAGGAAATGAAATGGCATCCGTGTACCTATTTGGTTTCCAGAATCCTGCTGTTTTTACAGCATGGGGTGGACCAAGGGCTTGCCCTAAGTACGATTTAAGGGACAGATATCTGCCCTGGCTGTCTTTTTTCAGCGACCCCTGGCGACTCACTCTCTCGTGAGTACATTTGTGCAGGGGGTCTGACATGTGGCCCCTCTGGTCCGTCCCCCGTTACCTCCGTGGGACTTGAACCTGGTCCTCTCGGTGCTTCAGAAGGCACCGTTTGAGAATATTAGAGATATTCCCCTGTTGACACTTTCTCAGAAAGTGGTCTTTTTGGTGGCTGTTACGTCAGTTAGACGAGTCTCTGAGCTGGCAGCCTTGTCCTGCAAGGCTCCCTATTTGATTTTCCACAAGGATAAGGTGGTGCTGCGGCCGCAGCCTTCCTTTCTTCCGAAAGTCGTTTCGGCTTTTCATCTCAATGAAGACATTGTACTTCCATCCTTGTGTCCTCAGCCGTCGAATCCTAAGGAGTCGGCGTTGCATTCCTTGGACGTTGTCCGAGCTTTGAGAGTATACCTATCTGCTACTTCCCTGTTCCGGAAGTCAGACTCACTGTTTGTTTCGGTGGCTGGTCCCAAGAAGGGCCAAGCAGTCTCATCGGCCACCATCTCTAGGTGGATCCGACAGATAGTAATCCAGGCTTACGCCTTAAAGGGTCAGGCGCCCCTCTTTCCTGTCACGGCGCATTCGACCAGGGCAATAGGTGCCTCTTGGGCTTTCCGACATCAAGCGTCTGTTTCCCAATTATGTAAAGCGGCGACTTGGTCGTCCGCACACACTTTCACAAAATTCTACAAAATTGATGTAGGTGCATCTTCGGATGCCTCTTTCGGCCGCAAGGTTTTGCAAGCGGCTGTTTAGAGTTGCAACTCCTCCGTTGGAGGAGTGCTGTTTTGTGTTTGGGGTGAAGTTTATTTTTATGCTGTTACCACCCCTCGTTTTTTCTCTGACACTGCTTTGGGACGTCCCACTTTGTCAATAGAGAAGCTGTGTCGGTCCATGGACGAAAGAGTAAATAGGATTTTTTACTCACCGTAAAATCCTTTTCTCTGAGTCCATGGACCAACACAGCACCCACCCCTCCTTTTAAGTTTGTACTGCTTTTTGACGAACTGATCTGCGAAGATGCAGACTGAGAGGGTATACCCAGAGGGTCCGCCCCCTGGGCGGTACTGTAGAAGGTGTGATGCAACACTTTTTACAAGTTTTTCTGCCTAGTCACTCCTAATTAACGGATAATACCCACTTTGTCAATAGAGAAGCTGTGTCGGTCCATGGACTCAGAGAAAAGGATTTTACGGTGAGTAAAAAATCCTATTTTTCAAGGAGCCAAGTCCTACAAAAGCACTGCTGCTCTGCAATGCTGCTCTGCACTGTGTGTGCAAAAACACATAAAAAGACCTATACAAAAATAAAAGTACCAAAAAATTAAATGTAACACTTTAGGGCATGAGGCATGAAAATGCCATATAAATTCTGCCTTCACTTTGCAAAAGATGCATTCTGAATGCGTTATGTGGTAACCTTACTACTTTGCAAAAGATGCATTCTGAAGGCATTATGTGGTTTAAAGTAGTAAGGTTACCACTAGGGTTGTCCCGATACCACTTTTTTAGGATCGAGTACAAGTACCGATACTTTTTTCCAAGTACTTGCCGATACCGATTACGATACTTTTTTTTTCAATGTCATGTGACAGTTTGAAAGATGGGGACTGATAGGTGGCACTGACAGGTGGCATTTATGGGCACTGACTGGTGACTGGCTCTGATGGGCACTAATAGGTGGTTGGCACTGATAGGTGGCACTTATGGGCACTGATAGGTGGCACTTATGGGCACTGATAGGTGGCACTTATGGGCACTGATAGGTGGCACTTGTGGGCACTGATAGGTGGCACTTGTGGGCACTGATATGTGGCACTTGTGGGCACTGATAGCCCTGATAGTGCCAACTATCAGGGCTATCAGTGCCCACAAGTGCCACCTATCAGTGCCCACAAGTGCCACCTATCAGTGCCCACAAGTGCCACCTATCAGTGCCCACAAGTGCCACCTATCAGTGCCCACAAGTGCCACATATCAGTGCCCACAAGTGCCACCTTTCAGTGCCCACAAGTGCCACCTTTCAGTGCCCACAAGTGCCACATATCAGTACCCACAAGTGCCGCATATCAGTGCAATCAGTGCCATCTACCAGTGCCACCTGATAGGTGGCACTGGTAGATGGCACTGATTGCACTGATAGGTAGCACTTGTGGGTACTGATAGGTGGCTGGCACTGAAATGCTGCAGGAAAAAAAAATGACAGGATTTGAAATAAAAAAAACTGCTGCAACGCCCATCTTGGTACACCCTGCACTCGGCTGAAGTAAGCAGCAGCAGACATCTTGTTACACCCAGCCCATATAGCTCGGGCTGGGTGTAACAAGATGTCTGCTGCTGCTTACTGCAGCCAAGTGCAGGGTGTACCAAGATGGGTGTGGGGACGTTCAGCCGCTGACGGCGACCGAATGCGACATCACCGGTCACCGATCCTGATGCGGCTGCGCCCTGCACCCCTGCCAGCTTACCAGTTTCAACTGCAGGTGAGGGACTCGCTCTCCGCCCTGGTCTCCGCCCCCGGCCGCACTCTCCGCCTTGGTCTCCACCCCCCGCCCCACTCTCCGCCCCCCGCCGCACTCTCCGTCCCGCTCTCTGCCCTGGTCTCCGCCCCCCGCCACGATCTCCGCCCCCCGCTCTCCACCCCCTCTCTGCGTCCGCTCTGGGGAAAAAAAAAAAAAGTATCGGACTGGGCATCGGGAGCATTTGCGCGAGTACAAGTACTCGCGCAAATGCTTGGTATCGGTACCGATACTAGTATCGGTATCGGGACAACCCTAGTTACCACATAATGCATTCAGAATGCAGCTTTTGCAAAGTGTTGGGCAGAATTTATATGGCATTTTCATGCCTCATGCCCTAAAGTGTTTATACACTAGTAACATCACAAAAATGCTGGTCAACATGCAATAACACTATGTAATCATATTACATAGTGTTATTGTAGAGTGTTCAGCAGTATTTTTGTGGTGTGTTACTTGTAATTGTAATGTAAAACATACCTGAAAGGTAACATTGTTTTCAAGGAGCCAAGTCCTACAAAAGCACTGCTGCTCTGCAATGCTGCTCTGCACTGTGTGTGCAAAAACACATAAAAAGACCTATACCAAAATAAAAGTACCAAAAAATTTAATGTAACACTTTAGGGCATGAGGCATGAAAATGCCATATAAATTCTGCCTTCACTTTGCAAAAGATGCATTCTAAATGCATTATGTGGTAACCTTACTACTTTGCAAAAGATGCATTCTGAAGGCATTATGTGGTTTAAAGTAGTAAGGTTACCACATAATGCATTCAGAATGCATCTTTTGCAAAGTGTTGGGCAGAATTTATATGGCATTTTCATGCCTCATGCCTTTAAGTGTTGTTTATACACTAGTAACACCACAAAAATGCTGGTCAACATACAATAACACTATGTAATCATATTACATAGTGTTATTGTAGAGTGTTCAGCAGTATTTTTGTGGTGTTACTTGTAATTGTAATGTAAAACATACCTGAAAGGTAACAGTTTTCAAGAAGCCATGTCCAACAAAAGCACTGCTCAATAATGGCCAATACAGTGCAAAAATTACCTGAAGGCAGCCATCATGTTGAGATTCTCAACATAAATACAGCCCTGAGCCCAACATGAACCGTGCAAAAGGTTGGGTGCCTGTGTTACTTACTCCTCCATTGCAATGCTATATTCTATAGCATTGCAATGGAGGAAGGTTAGCATATCAACATGCTCTGAAGTGAGGTTTGCTCTTTTTTTTAGTCACAATGTTGCCAGAAACTGAGAAAAGCCTTTCAGATGGGGTTGATGTTGCAGGCACAGACAAGTAACTCTTTGCCAGCATGGTCAAGATGGGAAACCTCTTTTAATTTTCCTTCCACCATTTCAGCTGATTTTCTTCCTTTGGAATAGCCTGCTCACTAAAATACACGTGTATCTCATTCCTCACAACTTCACTGTGGGTTTCTTGATCTTGGAGACCAGTCATGTTATCCTCACCATTACTGTGGTGTTCATCTGAACCGAGCAAAGTGTCCAACAGAGACACTTGCCTCTTCTCTGAAAATTTCATGTCTGCACTGGCTGACTGAACCTGTTGTTCCTCACATTGATGTTGCGTTTGCTCTTCCTCGTATCTTCTTTTCACTTCAAGAGCAAGAGCTTGGACCTTGAGGTGAACTTTTAAACTGTCCTCTGCTGGCAGCAATTTTAGTTTGTGGAATCTGGGGTCCAGGGCTGCTGCAATAAGACATATATATTTTCTCCACCATCATCTCTGAATTTAGTTTCCCGCTCCCATCTTCATGTCATCTCCTGTGCAGCAACACTTTGGAAAGCCTTGACTGTGGTTGTCTCGCAAATTGTGCTCTGTATGGATTTCTGGAGGCCCTTTACCAGAGGAGGTAGAGCGGAACCAGTCACATAGGACTCTCCACTCAAGAAAACAGTGGCACACTCAAAAGGCCTCAGGACTTGTTCCACCTCCTCAAGTAAGCTCCACTGATCATGTTTTAAATCCAGGAAGCGCTTCCCTCGTGGTGTGACATCAGGATCGGAAAGCGTTGCCGTCACAGGCCACCTCTGTTCAAGCAGGCGGCTGATCATGTGTAACGTACTGTTCCATCTTACGGATACATCATTTATTAGTGCATGCTCAGGGGTACCCATTTGTTGCTGCTTTTATTTAAGCTTTGTAGTGGCCAGCTCACTTTTTTTAAATGTTCCACAAGGCACTTTGCAGCCCTCAGTGTCTTGCTGATCTGGGGATCCCTCAGGGCATGGTTGACAACTAACTGCAATGTATGACCAGCACACCTGAGAGAAGAGCTGCCATGATGCTTTTCTTCCAAAATACGCAGAGCAGCGACAACATTTGCAGCGTTATGGACAACTACATTTACATTGGCCATAGATATCTCAAACTTTTCAGCTGCTTTTTCCACCCGGTTAGCAATGTTTTCAGCTGTGTGCCGATCTTCAAGTGGCATAGTGGTCAGATTGTACGCTGTAATGCCGCATACACACGATCATTATTCACGGCGGTTAAAAAACCGCCGTGAATAATGTCATTTAAAACGGGGGAACAGCTTGTTCCCCACACACGGTCGTTTTTCACGTCATTTTTCCTCTTGACGAGAAAAACGACCGTCTGTGGGCTCCGCGGCAGTGTTTCCCTATGGGAAACACTGCCGCGGAAAACATGTCGAAAAAATCGACGAGAAAAATTAGAACATGTTCTAATTTTTCTCGTCGTTTTTAATGCCGTTTTTCTCGTCGAATGGGAAAAATGTCGTTTTTTTCTACGAGAAAAACGGCCGTGTGTACGCGGCATCAGAATCCAGTCTTCATTAATGAAGTGGCATGTGACACCCAAGTATGCCTCTGTAGCAATGCTGGTACATGCGTCTGTGGTGAGAGCTATTTTTGATTTCATATCTTTGAGTGACGCTTTCAATCTTTCAAAGTTCTCCTCATATTTCTTCTCCATCAGCTTAGTGAAATGGGACCTGGAGGGAAGTGTGTATCCTGGGTAAAACGTGTGGATCATCTCACAAAATCCTTGACCGTCTACAATAGAAAGAGGTCTCATATCTTTTACAATCATGTTGAGTATGCTATTGGTATATGTAATGGCCATTTGGGGTGTGCAAACAGTGACATCCTTTTTATGAAAGAACTCCTGTACACAGCTTTGCCTTTTCCTGAGAAAAAACAACCACACACAATAATTAATAACATTAGGAAGTAGGAACCAACTAAGTTTAACCTACATGACATCTATGAATGCTCAATGCTAATAATGTACTGTATTTCAAACAGGGTACAGGTTAGGGTAGTAAATCTGCAATCTGCATAATATTATGAACTGAATGTGAATCTGATTAATAACTATGTTTAATAATTATAATATTGTATTTCATCTATTAGAAAAAGTTTGAGATATCCATCCATGTTGTAGCTGCAGTGCAAATGTTGTCACTGCTCTGTGTATTTTGGAAAAAAGTCTCTTCTCTCAGGTGTGCTGGTCAGATTGCAGTTAGTTTCCCTGAGGGATCCCCAGATCAGCAAGACGCTGAGGGCTCCAAAGTGCCTTGTGAAACATTTAAAAAAACGTGAGATGGCCACTACAAAAAAGCAAAGCACAGCAACAAATGGGTACCCCTGAGCATGCACTAATAAATTTACTAGCATATAAGCCATATATTAACGTGTAATGATTACTCCCAAAAATTAAAAAGTACTTACAAAGATGGCTCGTCCGTTTGAAGTCGGAGAGCGCCAGGATGTTTTCTTCTGAGGTGCTCGTGCATCGCAGATGTGCTGCCGTGGAACGCCATTTCGGTTTTGCAAAGGGAACATTTGCCTTTTTTTCTGGCCTCTGTTTAAAGAATTCCCATACCATTGAAAGTCGTGGTCTAGCTTTTCGTGCACTGGAACTTTCTCCATTCGCAGGAGTAGGAGCAGCAGCCATTACCGCGATTACCCCGCGAGAACACCGCGAGATGAGCGTGACGCATCAACGCCTTTCACGCACGTCAATGTATTTTCATAGTCGACTACGTCGACGCGTCGTGGCAGCTCTAGATCAGATATTGATCTGTTCAGATACTATACCACTAAGGGAGGTGTATGCTTTGCGCGTGGGTGTTGGCGTTACTGGCACTAACCTGATGCTGCCTGGGGCGACGCAGACCCTGACGCTAAAATCTAATTGATATCACCCGCCGGGCGATCAGGGGGTTAAACTTTTTATTGGGTTATATACGGCGGGTGCCCTGATGCTATAAAAAGCAAACTAACCAACCAGCGTCACCCATAACTTATACGGTGATCACTGGTGAAAGGGTTAACTCTAGGGGCAATCAGGGGATTAAAACCTTTGTTAGATAATATATGGGGGTACCTGACGCTATAAAAACCTGGCGGCAAATTTAAAAAAATAACTGGCTACCTAGCGGCACCAGCGGCACTAATGCAGCGATTAGAAAAACGATTGCTTAGTGACACTGGCGATAGGGGGTGAAAGGGTTACCTGGGGGGCGATCAAGGGGTTAAACATGTATTGGGGGGGTTAGGGGGGTACCCTGGACCTAAAGTTGCCTAAACCTAACTGCCCTGCAACTTTTTACTGTCACAGATGACACTAAATGCAGTGATCAGTAAATAATGGATCACTGCAATCAGTGACACTGTGACTGGGGGTTACTGGGGGGGGGGGTGATTTATGTGCCTATATGTCCTGGTGTCAGTGGGCTGTTGGTGCACTAACCTGATGTCTTCTCTCCTCAGTGCTCCGGACAAAAAGAGCGCCACATGGAGAGATGACCTAACTTCCTCCTGCCTGTGTTTACATTACACAGGCAGGGGAAGCATCTCATTCGCCAGGAGCGATCGTGAGGGGGTGGCCAGAAACCACCATACTCATTCACATAGGGTGGGGGGGCCGGGATCTGGGGGCCTCCTTATTAAAGGGGGCTCCCGGGTTCCGATAAGCCCCCCGCCTGCAGACCCCGACAACCAACGGCCAGGGTTGTCGGGTAGAGGCCCTTGTCCTCATCAACATGGGGTCAAGGTGCTTTTGGCTGGGGGGGCCGCATGGCGCCCCCTGCCCCAAAGCACACCCCCCCATGTTGAGGGCATGCAGCCTGGTTACGGTTCAGGAGGGGGGCGCTCACTCGTCCCCCACCCCCTTTCCTGACCGGCCGGGCTGCGTGCTCGGATAAGGGTCTGGTATGGATTTTGGGGGGATCCCCACGCCGTTTTTTTGGCGTAGGGATTCCACTTTAAATCCAAACCAGACCTAAGGGCCTGGTATGCTCCTGGAGGGGAACCCATGCCGGTTTTTATTAAAAATTTGGTGTGGAGTTCCCCCCCTCATGATAACAGCGGCTTCCCTCCCCTCTCCTCTCCCAGGTCAGCAAATCCACAGCTAGAATGCAGACGAACCGCTGAACCACTAATTGATATCTTGCCAAAGACTCCAGAGTTCAAAAATGCAACGCACAAGTGTGAATCCAGCCTCAGTTGAGCAATGGCACTCTCCTATGCTTTCCTTGTACAGCTGTGGGTAACATTTGAGAATGACAAATATAAATTTCTCTTTCGTTTATCAACGGACACAGCGCCTCTTTAATCTTGACCATTGGGTTATATCGCCTCTGCAGGAGTAGGACTAGGCAGAACATAAAACACCTGGCTACGCCCAGGGGCTGTCCTCAGTCAGTATATAACCCCCTCCCTCTCTAGGTATCCATTTTTTTTCCTGTCTAGTCAGGAGTAAGGACCTAGCTCCTTGCTGGGATCTTTTGCTCCTAGCAAATTTGACCTTTTTTGTTTTTCTTCCATGCATTTTCCCCTGGAAGATCTGCAATCAACTGCCGGGCTGGGCGACGGACTGGATATCTATATCCAGTGGTCTCCCCAGTCCAGCCAACGAGCGTGTGCAGACCGCAGCTACACGTTGGGTCGACCGAGACATAGTCTCAATGGTCAGAGGCTGGCCCGCGAGTTAATCGTCTCGCAGGGTCGCATACAAACGGGCTCTGGTCTGAGTTGCAGCGGTCCCATGGACGACAGCCCCCCACTTTGGTGGCGAAGAGTTCTGTCTGGAGGGTCACCCGCACCATGGATTGGTAAGTACAGTCCCCCCTTTCCCCCTTTGTGCGGTTTGGGATGGACGCGGGTACCTTCCAGGGATGGTCGGACCTGCCTGCAAGATCCCTCCTCCCATCCTAAAGTCCCTTTAGTTAAACTGGGCTTCCCCCTCCCCCCATGGTTTGGTGGGAGTCCCATGGCAGGCAGCAGAGCCCCTTGGGGGGTCTCCCACGCCATTCCCTTCTGGGTGGTGTGTGGCCTTCCCTGGCGGTATGGGGGGTTCCAGTGCACATGCTCTGCTGTGTGTGCAGTATGAGGTAATGTGCAGTTTGGGGGTCCCAGTGCAGAGCACAGCGGTGTCCCATAAATGTTCACCCAGGGAGTGCAGTACCTTTTTTTTGGAAGGGGGTTCCCTTGCAGAGGGTGCAGCGGTGTTGAAGGCACAGAGGATCCTGGCAGCATGCTTCAGCTTGTCAAACGGCCGGCGGCCATGTTTGGGTGGTCTGATGACATCACGGCGGACATTTTCCATTGGTCTGGCTGATCTGCAGCCGGCGGCCATGTTTGGGTGATCTGATGACATCACGGCGGCCATTTTCCCTTGGTCTGGCTGATCTCCGGCGGCAGCCATGATTGTGTAGCCGATGATATCACAGCGGCCCTTTTTTATTGGTCTATGGAGACGCTAGAGACAGCTGGAACCTTGTGGAGATGCCAGAGCTCCTCCTCTAACTCCCTAATGCTTCTTTTCCTGTCCCGGGATATATGAAATGGATGCCGACATTGGTGTTGCTGGGTCCGAATTGTGTTGCTCCTCTGTTTGGTAGGATGAGTCTTTGGGGGTCCTTGTGTATCTCCCTCTCTGCTGACATGTACCCTGACCATTGGGGTGACCCTTAGTGGTGCCAAGTTCCTTTGAACTACAGGGTCTTCTTTCCTATGGAGCCTCAGGGTCACACCTCACCCCCTGATGCCCTCATGGAGGTGGCAGGTCCCTCGAAAACCCCAGCTTCCCGTGGTTGCGCTGACGACGTTACTTGAGTCGTTGGTATCCCGGGTGGAAGTAGCGTGTGTGAAAAAGACCCAAGAGGAAGCGTCCCCTGCCTTCCCTTGCTCAGTCTGTCTCATCTGACTCTGATGCCACCGGAGACGTGGCCCGTCCAGGGGGGTTAATGTCTCGCCCGCTGACCCGTCTGATAGTGAGGATGAGTTCTCTGCGGTCTCGGCAGCGAGTGAAAAAGCGCTGGTGGACGCACTTGTTACTGCGGTGCGGGAGACTCTTAAGATGGAGCTGACAGGGCCACAGATGTGGCTGTGTCCTTTGGTACGCATAAGGGGTGTTTCCTTATCTGCCTTATTTTGATAAGTTTATCTATAAGGAATGGGAACAACCAAAGTCACCCTTTTTGGTCCCCAAACGTTTTTCAGTACGCTACCCCTTTGAAGAATCACTTTTTAAAAAGTGGACTACCCCACCAGTGGTGGACCCTCCTGTTTCTAGATTGAATAAAGCAACCATGATCCCAGTAGAGGAATCCCCATCCTTTAAGGACCCGGCTGACAGGAAAGCGGAGGCTGTGGCACGCAGCATGTTTACTATGGCTGGGTCGGCATTGCGTCCAGTCTTGGCCTCGGCCCTGGTGTTACAGACCCTAACTGAATAAGCCAAGCTTTTGCGCCAGGTCTGGGTAGTGAGCAGGTTCCCGCAGCTTATGTTGATTTAGCGGACCAGTTGGTCCATGGACTGCAGTATATTTGTGATGCAGCTCCTGTTCTGTCCAAACTTTCTGTTTCAGCGGTGGTGATTTAGACGTGTGCTGTGACTTAAGAATTGGTCGGCAGACTGAGCCTCTAAAAAAGCTCTCATTGATCTGCCCTTTCAAGGCGACCGCCTGTTTGGGGCTGCCCTGGATGACATCATTAAGGGTGTCACAGGGGTAAAGAGTACTTTCCTACCTCAATCTAATAAAGGGAAGGAGCCTCGTCGCAGACGGGGACCTTCCTTCTCAGCCCATAAGAAATTCTTCCGGGCTCCCGGGACTGCAGATAAAGGAAACGGATCTATCAAGTCTTCCCCGGAAAGTTCAAAGCAATCTATTTCTGGTACAGGGATTTGACGGACTGGGGTAAAGTAATTTTCTCTGAATCCTCTTTCCGATTGTTTGGGACATCCAGAAAAAACCTTGTCTGGAGAAGAAAACGTGAGTGCTACAATCAGTCCTGTGTCATACCAACAGTAAAGCATCCTGAGACCATTCATGTGTGGGGTTGCTTCTCAGCCAAGGGAGTGGGCTCACTCACAATTTTGCCAAATAACACAGCCATGTATAAAGAATGGTACAAAAACATCCTCCAAGAGCAACTTTTCCCAACCATTCAAGAACAGTTTGGTTACGAACAATGCCTTTTCCAGCATGATGGAGCACCTTGCCAAAAGGCAAAAGTGATAAAGTGGCTTGGGGAACAAAACATTGATATTTTGGGTCCATGGGCAGTTAACTCCTCAGACCTTAATCCCATTGAGATCTTGTGGTCAATCCTCAAGAGGCAGTTGAACCAAAAAAACCCCCCACAAATTCTGACACACCAAGCATTGATTATGCAAGAATGGGCTACCATCAGTCAGGTTGTGGCCCAGAAGTTGATTGACCACATGTCAGGTGGCATGCCAGTTTTGAAAATATTGACTCTTAATGACAAGACCATATTTTAACTGACAATTGCGCGGTCGTGCGACGCATAGGATGCATTAAGGTGAAAAAAACAGGAGGGTTTACAACCCCTTAAGTTATCCAGCTTCCTGGCCACTGTAACTCTTCAAAGCTTCTATAAGTTTTGAATACATCTTGCCTGCCAGCAACTAAATATTACTTGTTTTCAGCATGTGAATTTGGGCTTTATCCGTATCTCCCCTAAAGCTAGGTTCACACATGACCAGTGCAAATTTCCTTTATATTTTTCATTGCGAATTTCCAAAGCAGCCGTTCAGCTGTGATTTCAGATATGGTTCAGATGCAGATTTTCTGAGGTGGCGGTCACCAGCGTCTTTAACGAAAGCTGGTTGTTAAGGATGTCTTTAACAACAAATAATTGATCAGCTGTCAATCCCCCCCCCCCCCCCCCACCAAGCACCTTCTCCCCACGTTGATAGAGACAAGGGCGTCTTCCCCAAAACCCTGGCTTGGGGGTTCTGGGGGCGGGGGTCTTATCGGAATCTGGCCCCCCAGATTACGGCCCCCTCTTATGTGAGTGAGTGTTGGGTGCATTGTACTCCTACTCATTCACCAAAACAAATTCAAATAAAGTCAGTTTTTGACAATTCCTTTATTACAAAAACCATGTCCCCCAGTGTAGATCCAGCATAAATTGCGATGCCTGCCGTCGTGACCCGAAAAAAACAAAAAAAAAAAACCTCTGTTCCAGTCGCTGGTTCCTGCTGTCTTTTTCAGCTCCACCATCTGGCAGTTCCTAAATAACGAAGGGGCTGGGTCACCCATCGATGTCACCGCCAGTTGCATGCTGGGCCGCTCGCTCATCCTAAGGGTCCACGTCGTGTGTGTGTGTGTGTGTGTGTGTGTTTTTTTTCTTTTTCTCTCTCCAATTCTTGTTCAATACTGATGTCTGGGCAATTCAGATGCGTTCCCATAGAAGGGAATGAGCCTGAACCACACTGCAGTGCTCGGAAAATGCACAGGACTCTTTGAATTCGCCATGAATTTGCACAGCCGCTGCACCGCAGATAAAGGGATTTTTATAACAGCTTGCCTGTAAAATCCTTTTCTTGGAGTACATCACGGGACACAGAGCGACTTAGTCATTACTAATGGGTTATATAGTTTACCTTCAGGTGCTGGCACTGGCAACTTCCAAACCGGAAGTACCCTCCCCTATATAAGCCCCTCCCATCCGGGAGCACCTCAGTTTTGTAGCAAAGCAATAAGTGTCCCAAAAAGAGGGGTGGGAGCTCTGTGTCCCGTGATGTACTCCAAGAAAAGGATTTTACAGGTAAGCTGTTATAAAAATCCCTTTTTCTTTTTCGTACATCACGGGACACAGAGCGACTTAGTCATTACTAATGGGACGTCCCAAAGCAATGCCAAATGAGGGGAGGGATACACTATACATAAGCTGGGCGCCATCAGGCATGAGGATCTTTTGCGGCCTGCAACACACTGCGCCCAAAGGCGACATCCTCCTGACTTCTAACGTCTACCTGGTAGAATCTAGTAAACGTGTGTACTGAAGACCATGTTGTGGCCTTACAGACTTGAGCCAGGGAGGCCTGGTGATGCACTGCCCATGAAGTTCCAACTGCTCTTGTGGAGTGCGCCCTAACTTTGAATGGAGGCGGTCTCTTTCTCAAGCCATAGGCTTGTATTATGACCTGTCGAATCCACTTGGCTAAAGTAGATTTTGATGCTGCCTGACCCTTTCTGGGGCCTTCCGGCAGAATAAACAAAGTATCCGTTCTGCGAATCTGAGCAGTGGCTTTTAGATAAGCTTTAACTGCTCTTACTACATCCAAAGAATGCAATAACTTTCTCTTACCATCCATGGACTGACACGGTGTCTCTTTACACTTTACACGTGGGTTATGTCCCTGCTTGCAGGAGAAGACCTAGGCAGAATGTGAAATGTTATACATACATTCCAAAAGCCAGAGCTGAACAGCCCCACCCAGGGGGCGGTCCCTCCGTACATAACCCTCCCACTACAGTCAGCACACTTCAGTTTTTTTCTGCCTAGCAGAAGGAGAAGACGTGGCTCCCTCAGGAGCCAGTCTCCTGACCTATTTTATTCCTTTTTGGAATTCTTTTTTATTTTATTTTTGAGAATCTTCTATCAACTGTCGGCTGGACAACAGGTTGGGTACAAGATATCCTCGTAGTCTTCCCTGTCCGACCATCGAGCGTTCTGATCCTCGCCTTGTGTGCGTGAGACTCAGTTCACGACAGGCCCCATGACTCCAGGGGTGGCCGGGTTTGCTTTCATGCTCCCACGGTCCTCTCAAGACTGAACAGCTCCTGACTGACTGTACCTTTCGCGGTGGACCGGGCCGACAGCTACTCAGTACTGCACTGTGATAGTCCTGTCAGAAACACCAGTGTGTCCCTCAGGGGTCGGGTAAGTAGTCTCTCCTGCCTGCAGGTGAGTACAAAAGGCTGTGTGTTTCTCTGTGGGGGATTTTCCCTGTCTCCCCCTGTATTTTGTCGCTCTCTGTCACCATTACTGGCGCTGGCTGTGTGGGGTGCTTGGGGGTCACACTGTTCTTGAGGGGCTCATGCTGGTCTGCAATGTATGCTTTGGGGCTTTTTTGTGTGCTTTTTTTTTTTGGGGCCTGAGCGCCGAGTGGCGCTGTGCGTGTGTGCTGTTTCATTTTAACTGCGGCATGGCGGCCATCTTGCCGCGGATCGCCTCAGTGAAGTGCGGCGGCCATTTTCTTGTAGCCCGCGCGCTTTTCAGCACTAGTTTGGCCTCTAGCGCTGCTGTAGCAGCGCGAATCTCCTCAGTCTCCTCACAGCTCACCAGCGCTGACACAGCGCGGTACAGACAGCGGAACTAAGCGGTCCCTGGTCCGGTTTGGTGAGTCCCCTGGGCGCCCCCTCCTCAGTCAGCACAGCCTGTGCGTGGACTTTTTATCTGAGAGAGTCTCAGAGGGGGACAATATGGAGTCGGTGTCACCAGCTTCCCCTAAAAATGTCAGTGGCAACAGGCAGTGCTTCAGCACCTGCGGTCCCTATGGACCTGTTGTGGGCAGCCCTGGAATCAATTTCTGACCAGGATGGGAGCTGTGTGCAAGCGCAAGGTACAAAAAAGGCGCCCTCTCCCCACTTTATCTACTCGAGGGCAGTGCGCTGATTCAGATGTGGGCCTAGCCACTATCGCTCAGGACCCTAGTTCTGGATGTATGGATGGTTTTGAACAGGACATTCCTTATGAGGGAAACTCCAGTTCTGAGTCAGTAAATGACAGGGCGCTTGTTAGTGTGCTCATGACTGCGGTGAGGGACACTCTCAAGCTCAAATGCTGCGGATGCAGAACCTCAGGCGGATACTGTCTCCTTTTGGTTCTTTTAAGGCCAGGCCTTCTAAAGGGGTTTTTTCCATTGTACTTTCTTTGACAAGCTCATTGATAAGGTCTGGAAAAAGCCGCAGAAGAATTTTTTTTATGGTCCCGCGGCGTTTGTCTATCAGATACCCCTTTGAAGATGCCCTACTTAAAAAGTGGGCTTCTCCCCCAGTGGTCGACCCTCCAGTCGCCCTGTTGAACAAGGCCACCACTCTCCCGATGGAGGGGACTCCTGCATTAAGGACCCCACTGACAGGAGGTCAGAAGTGGTGCGCATAGCCATGTTTGCCTTGTTGGGATCCGCCCTACGGCCTGTGGTAGCGGCGACCCTTGTGTTTTAAAACACTTACAGGTTGGGCAAAAATGTTGCACCTAGCTGTACAGGAGCATAATCTTCCTCCACACAGTTACTCTGGCCGACCAACTGGGCAGGGCCTGGTTTATGTGCGCGACACCACGTTGGACGCGGGCCCTTTAACATCCAGGGCCTCTGTCTCGACGGTGGTATGGCGTCGTCTTATCTGGTTGAAATGCTGGTCTGCTGACCTAGCCTCTAAGAAGCTCCTAACGTATCTACCTTTTTATAGGTGGTAGACTTTTCGGTGCTGCTCTGGATGTCATCGTCAAGGATGTCATGGGAGGTAAAAGCACTCTTCTTCCTTAGACTGGCAAGGGTAAGGGGGCCCGCCGCAAACAGGGCCTTTTCCTTTCCAGCAAACAAGGGGTTTTTTCGTCAGTCGGGTCCACAGGTAGGTCCTCCCAGACTGACGGAGTGCGGCTGGTGGGCACAAGCGCCCCTGGGTGCGTAAGCCAAACAAGCGGCTCCCGAGCCCGCCTCCGCGTGAAGTCTTGCCTCCGCCCGACTCTGGGGTGGGGGGACGACTTCGCAGGTCACGAATCGGTGGTCCTCCCGAATCTCCGACTGGTGGGTGTGCGAGGAGGTCACCTCCAGGATACAGGATAGTATTCCGATCCTGGCCCCCAGACAGATTCTTTCCCTCAAATCTTCCTCTCCTTCCTACCTGTCGGGCAGCCCCCTTGGGGGCTGTACAGGATTTGATCAGGTCCGGAGTGATTGTGCCGGTTCCGTCACAGGAGAGTTTTCAGGGATTCTACTCGAATCTGTTTGTCGTCCCAAAGGTAGGACGTGGTTCGACCTGTCCTGGACCTCAAGGCCCTGAATGCCTTCGAGAAGGTGCAGAAATTCCGCATGGAATCCATTCGCACGGTGATCGCTACACTCCACCAAAGGGATTTTCTTCTGGCGTCCTTGGACTTCAAGGACGCCTACTTGCATGTTCCGATCTGCGCAAGTCACCGGAAGTTTTTGCGATCAGCGAAGTCCACTATCGATTGTGACTCTTCCTTTCGGCCTAGCCTCGGCACCAAGGGTGTTCACCAAGGTGCTTGCTCCGGTTCTAGCCTTCTGTTACAGCGAGGTATTGCTGTCGTGGGCTATCTGGACGATCTTCTGCTAAGAGCAGAAAGTGGATCAGACTTAGAGGAAAGGTGACTATCGTCAATTAGACCCTCAGGGACTCGGGTGGTTCCTGAACATTCAGGAGTCAGTCCTGGTCCCGACTCAGTGTCTGGAGTATCTAGTTCTGATTCTGGACTCCTTGGAGGCAAAGGTATCCTACCTCTGGAGAAGTTGCTGACACTTCAGTCTGCGGTGCGGGTGCTGGCATCCCAAAAATGGTTGTCAATCCGTTTTTTGCATGAGAGTCCAGAGACTCGTGGTGGCCTCCTTCGCGGCCGTTCCGTATGCCCAATCACACACCAGGGCATTGCAGAAGTAGATCTTGTCCACCTGGGACAAATCCCCGTTGTCCTTGCATCTTCAGATCCAGGTGATTCACCTGGTCAGGGCGCCCCTGACATGGTGGTTGAGATCCTCGGCTCTTCGGTCCGGAAGGGCGTTCCCCTCCCATCCACTGGACGGTACTCACGACGGACACCAGCCTGACGGGCTGGGGTGAAGTCTGGGGAGTCCTGTCGGCTCATTCCTTGGACTCCGGACGAGCCCGTTTACCAATCACTGTTCTGGTAATACGGGCCATCGGACTGTGTCTCTCCTCAGGTCAGAGAGAGTACAGGGTCGCTCCATCAGGAGCCAGTCGGACACCGCCACGGCGGTGGCGTATGTAAACCATCAAGGGGGAACTCGGAGCTCAGCTGCGGCTTCCGAGGTAGTCCGTATCCTGAAGTGGGCCGGAAGAAACGTGCCAGCTCTGTAGGCCATTTTACATTCTGGGCATAGACAATGGGCAGGCGGACTATCTGAGTCGCCAATCGCCAGACACCGGACCAAGAAGAGTGGTCCTTGCATATTTCAACTCCTTTACCGACGGTGGGGCACGCCGGATGTGGACCTGCTGGCCTTTCGACTCAATCGCAAGCGTCGAGGTTGTGGCCAGATCCAGGGATCCTTGGGCGATGCCTCGGATGCGTTGGTGGCCCCATAGGGTCCTTATCGCCTGATATAAACTACGGCGATCCTAATTGTTCCGGATTGGCCGCAGCATCACTGGTACGCTGATCTGGTATGTCTCGTTGCGGACGTTCCCTGGCGGTTGCCGATGGGGGAGGACCTTCAATCTCAAGGTCCTATGCTTCATCCGGCTTAGTCTCTGGCTTTAACGGCAGGGCTGTTAAAAGCCAGGTGTTGAGGGACCAAGGTCTCTCTGACTCGGGCATTTTGACCATGTTAAGGACACGGAAGTCTTCCTCCAGGCAGATCTATCACCGTACCTGGAAAGCTTATATCGCCATGTGCGAAGCGCTGGACTGGCGTCCTTGGACGTATTCCGTCCCCAGAATCCTGCGTCCTCTGCAGGGTGGAGTGACCCAAAAGCTTGCTTTGATTACCATCAAGGATCAGATTTCGGCCTTGGCCGTCTTCTTTCAGCGACCTCTAGCGGGTCATTTTCTTGGTTAGCACCTTGTGTTGGGTTCGCCATGTGCTCCCTCCTGTCAAGCCTCCTCTCCCACCGTGGGATCTGAATTTGGTGCTCTCGGTCCTCCAGGAACCTCCTTTTGGGAATATCCGGGATATTCCCTTCTTGTCTTGTCTCAGAAGGTGGCCTTTTTAGTGGCAATCACTTCTGTTTGACGAGTGTCTGAGTTGGCGGCTTTGTCCTGCAAGTCGCCATGTTTAGTCATCCATAAGGATAAGGCGGTGTTGCATCCGCGACCTTCCTTTTTTGCCAAAGGTGGTGTCGACCTTTCACCTACATGAGGACATTACCCTCCTGTCCTTGTGTCCTCACCCATCGCATCCCAGAGAGTTTGCGCTGCACATATTGGAGGTGGTACGAGCCTTACGGGTGTACCTGTCTGCTACTGCTTCTATTCGGAAGTCCGACTCACTATTTGTGACTGTCTCTGGTCCATAACAGGGCCAAGCGGTTTCGTCTGCCATCATTTTTAAGGGAATCAGACAAACCGTCATTCAAGCCTATGCTCTCAAAGGGCGGGCGCCTCCCTTTCTGGTCACGGCGCATTCCACCAGGACAATCTGTGCTTCCTGGGTTTCCCGACATCAAGCGTCGGTTGCACAAGTGTGCAAGGCGGCGACCTGGTCGTCTGTTCATGCCTTTTAAGTTTTATAAGGTTAATGTGGCTGCATCTTCGGATGCTTCCTTCGGCCGCAGGGTGCTGCAGGCCGCTGTTTAAAGTTGCGACTCCTCCGTTGAGGAGCTCTGCCTTATTGGAGTGAAGTTTTGGTTTTTCCATTTATACTGCTCGCATCCCTCTTGACACTGCTTTGGGACATCCCACGTGTAAAGTGTAAAGAGACACCGTGTCCGTCCATGGATGGTAAGAGAAAATAGGATTTTTTGTACTCACCGTAAAATCCTTTTCTCTGACATCCATGGACTGACACGGCACCCACCCTTCCTTTTAAGTTTGTACTGCTTTGTTACGAACTGAAGTCTGCTGACTGTAGTGGGAGGGTTATGTACGGAGGGACCGCCCCCTGGGTGGGGCTGTTCAGCTCTGGCTTTTGGAATGTATGTATAACATTTCACATTCTGCCTAGGTCTTCTCCTGCAAGCAGGGACATAACCCACGTGTAAAGTGTAAAGAGACACCGTGTCAGTCCATGGATGTCAGAGAAAAGGATTTTACGGTGAGTACAAAAAATCCTATTTTTCCTCTACCGAGCTAGGTTTGGGGAAAAAAGAAGGAAGAACCACATCTTGGTTCAAATGAAACCTCGATACCACCTTAGGAAGGAAGGCTGGATGAGGACGTAATACTACTCTGTCCTTATGGACAACCAGATATGGCTCCTTACAGGACAAGGCGGCTAATTCCGTTACTCTTTTAGCCGAACAAATGGCTACTAAGAAAATCAATTTCCTGGTGAGAAGAACCAAGGAAATGTGTTGCACTGGTTCAAACGGTTGTTTCTGTAGAACCGACAGAACCAGGTTTAAGTCCCATGGACATATGGGAATACTAACCGGAGGGCTAATGCGCATCACTCCTTGTATGAAAGCTTTGACTAGTGAATGCGAAGCCAAGGGCCTTTGAAAAAATATTGACAAGGCCGAAATCTGACCCTTGATAGTACTCAAGGCCAGCTTCCTATCTACAGCCCACTGTAGGAAGTCCAAAATCCTACCTATTACGTACTTACGTGGATGCCATTTCTGGCCTCACACCATGTAATGTACGCCTTCCAGATCCTATAATAGATCTGCCTGGATACCGGTTTCCTGGCATTGATCATGGTAGATACCACAGGATTAGAGAGCCCTCTTTTTCAGAATGTGGGCTTCAATAGCCAGGCCGTCAAACCTAGGGCTGGTAAGGAAGGGTGGTATATCGGTCCTTGCGACAGGAGGTCCGGACGATGTGGGAGGGTCCAAGGACTCCTCACTGACATTTTTACAATCTCCGCGTACCATGCCCTTCGGGGCCACGCTGGAGCCACCAGAATCACTGGTTTCTTTTCTACCCTGATTCTGCGGATTAATCGCGGTAACAATTGTGGCGGTGGGAATGCGTATATCAGCTTGAACTGATCCCAAGGGAACACTAGGGCATCCGAGCCGCAAGCTAGGGGATCCCTTGTGCGAGACACAAATCTGTCCACCTTTGTGTTGAATCTGGATGCTAGCAGATCTACATCCGGTGTTCCCCACCGCTGGCATATTGCCTGGAAAACCTCGGGGTGAAGAGACCATTCCCCCGGGCATAATTGCTGGCGACTTAAGTCCGCTTTCCAATTTTCCACTCCTGGGATGAAAACCGCGGATATGGCTGGGACATATCTTTCTGCCCATTCCAGGATGCAATTCGCTTCCCTCTGGGCTGCACGACTCCTGGTGCCACCCTGGTGATTGATATATGCCACTGCTGTGGCATTGTCTGATTGAATTCTGACAGGGGACCCTTGGAGTTTGGATGTCCATGCTACTAGGGCATACCGGGCTGCTCGTATCTCTAAGAGATTGATGGGCAGGGCCTTCTCTGCTTCTGACCACTTGCCCTGGAGAGACCATTGCTCCAGTACTGCCCCCCAGCCTATGAGGCTGGCATCTGTAGTAACCACCTTCCAAGAAACCGGACTGAAGGGTTTCCCTTTTTCCAGATTCTGGGGCACCAACCACCAATGGAGGCTCTTGCGAACGGAAGGGGACAGGGACATTGGTAAGTCTAAAGCCTGAACTTTTTTGTTCCAGGCTGACAGTATGGCCCTCTGCAAGTTCCTTGAATGGAATTGACCGTAGGGTACTGCTTCGAATGAAGCCACCATTTTTCCCAGCAGCCTCATGCACAGGCGTATGGATGGTTTTCTTTTTGTACCCACTAAGTGGGTCAAATCTTTTAAAGACGACACCTTTTCTGGAGGTAAGAAAATCTTTCTCTGATTTGAATCCAGCCTTAGCCCTAAGTATTCCAGACTTCTGACTGGTCTTAGAGCTGACGTGTCCCGGTTGATAATCCAACCGTGATATTCCAGATACTTGATTGTCTTGTGAATAGCTACTTCCAGCTTTTCCACTGAGTGGTCTATTAGTAGCAGGTCGTCTAGATATGCCATTATCTTTACACCTTGTGTTCTTAGATTGGCCAATAGTGGGGCCAGAATTTTTGTGAACACTCGTGGTGCTGTGGCCAGACCGAAAGGTAAGGCTCTGAACTGAAAATGGCGCCCTTCTACTGCAAAGCGTAGAAATTTCTGGTGGGCCGGAAAGATGGGAATATGCAGATAAGCATCCCTTATGTCGATCGAGGCTAACTATTCCTGCCCTTGTAGGGCGGTGGCCACCGATCGGATCGACTCCATCCGAAAAGTCCTGATATTTAGGAACTTGTTTAGCCATTTTAGATTTAATATGGGCCTCACGTCCCCATTTGGTTTGGGGACTGTGAAAAGGTTCGAGTAAAACCCGAACCCACTTTCTTCCAGGGGAACCTTCATGATTACACCTTGGAGCAATAGTTGTTCTAGTGCCAGAAGGAGGGATCCTCTTCTGGGGATCACTTGGCACGTTTGACCTCATAAATTGGGCAGGAGGAGTGTCTTTTAACTCCAGCTTGTATCCCAGACTTACTGCGGAGAGCACCCATCTGTCTCTGATGGTGTCCCGCCAGGTCTCTGTGAACAACTGAAGTCTTCCACCCACCCGATTGAGTGGGGGCAACCCTTCATGACTTGGGGGGAGGTTTTGTACCTCTCGACCCAGGGTTTCTTGTTACCCTGTGATTGTCCCTGATTTCTGCCCCCTGAATCTGACCGCGGAGGCCGTCGGAACTGTTTCACAGCCGATGTGCCAGGGACTGGAGAAGTAGGCCTCTTAAAAGAAGGACTTCTACTCTTGTTCTTAACCGGTAAGAGCGAACTTTTACCGGCAGAAATTTTCTGGATATATTTGTCCAGATCTTCTCCAAATAAGCGTTCTCCATGAAATGGGAAGCTAACCAGCAATTTCTTACAGGGAGCTTCAGCAGACCAGTTTTTGAGCCATAGAAGCCTACGCATATGTACTACAGACAGCGTAAAGCGGGAGGCCTGTTGGATTGTATCCTTTATGGCGTCCACCGCAAAACACAAGGCTCTAGGTAGGTCAGCTAGGGCAAGAGCCTGCTGATCTGGTAAGTCCCTTAAGACTTGTTTCAACTGATCTTTCACCGCTTGGCAGACTCCAATCGCTGCTACCGCAGGTTGTGTCACCATGCTTGCTGTAGAGAAAGCAGATTTTAGTAAGGACTCCAATTTTTTATCTATTGGGTCTTTGAACATTGGAACATTATCTACTGGACATGTCAGTGATTTGTTCACAGAAGAGATGGCTGCGTCCACTGTAGGGACCCTCCATTTTTTTATGAACTTATACTCCATGGGATAGATCACCGGAAATCTCTTGGGGGGAGTAAATATTTTATCAGGATGCTCCCAATCCTGGTAAATAAGCCCTTCCAATAAAGGGTGGATTGGGAAGGAACAGACAGCCTGGGGAGCTTTCAGCGACCCCAGCGAGGAAACCGTAGTGGTTGATGGTTCCGCCAGAGGCATTTTAAATGCTGATCGGACCATGTTAGTCAGAGACTGAACCCACAATCTTTCAGCCTGAGATGCTGAGAAAGGTTCTTCCACTGTTGATTCCTCCATAACTGAATCAACCTCATCCTGATCCCCTTCAGGTAGGTCGATCTCTGTGTGGGGCTGTTCCTCCACTAACAGGCACTCTGAAGGAGGAGACGGAGATCGGACGCGCTTTCCCTGTGACAGGGAAGCAGCGATCAATGCTGTTAATATCTCTTCCAATCCTCCCAGAGTTGAGGATAAAACCTCCTCTGTTATATATACAGGAGCAGGTGGACTGGGGACAGCCGCAGCACCAGGCACTCCTGCGGGGTTCCTACGGCTACTGACCTCTGAATTCTCAGGGGAGATTGGTGCAGTACAAGCATGCCCAATATCCTCAGAGCCCGATGGAGACCCCTTTGGCTTCCTGGAAGACTTATTTCCGGAGCGTCTGGACGACATATCCTTTAAGCACAAAGCTGAGGTATTCCCGTCGTCATACAACAATTTTGCTGGTAATAGTCTAACACAGTTGCTGCTATATACCAGCTGGTGTCCACTAAAGTGCCTTTCTATGGGGATGCCTGCATCAACCGCCTCTGTGTGCCACTGTTTGTTGCTGGCTCTGTTTGCATCCAGCTGACACTTGTACTGTGTCTTTTATACATGCTGGGACGCCTGCACATGCGCAGAAGCGCCGTGGCGCGCATCAAGCGTCATCCACCCGCCCCGCCCCTTTTTTTCATAGGAGGCGCGTGCGCCCGCGCGCCATTGGCGCCCTTTTCGAAAACCAAGCAGGGACTAGGAGCCAGGGCCCTTTTTGCCGGAGGGCCTGTGCGGTGGATGAGCGCAGCAACAGGGCAGAGGAAGTGGATTCCCACAGAGAACTTACCAACTGCCTGGATCTTTTTGACTTGAGAAAACCAAAGATCCACATGACAAGAAAAAATGGACCACAGCGGCCTCTAGTGGTTTAACACAGGTACCGCGGTCCTCTTTTTTTTTTTTTCTTGACTACTATTAAAATTTTACATTTTTCAGTAGTTACAGGCATACACAGATATTAGCGGGAATACCGTTAGGTAACAGACAGAAAGACAAATTAGGCTTGGGGGTCCCCCAATAGAACCAAGTTCCTGGGGGCCCCCACTTACCTGTTCCCCGCCGCAGGACTCTGTTTGGTTCACAGAAGCCCAAACTTCACCTATCACGGCAGGCATTGTAATTAAACCTTCAGGGACCGGGTTCCCAAGGATTCCACTCCCCTGGACCTGTATAGCACCCTGCACAGAAAACATCTTGGTCGTGGGTATGACCAGAGCTCTGGATCCCAGGGTCCAGCCCTCCTAAGAGAGGCATTACAGGCAAAACCTTGCTCTTCTGTTGCAAGGCCCGGGTACCGACCGTTTAGCTATGAAGCTTTTTTGGTGGGATCCGGAACAGCTTACTAAGGCCCGTAAAAGAACCTGTACGCAAGCCCAGGAAAACGCATGTTACTCTTTGGCCAACACCTTAGACACTGGCAAAAAACTGAGGTGCTCCCGGATGGGAGGGGCTTATATAGGGGAGGGTACTTCCGGTTTGGAAGTTGCCAGTGCCAGCACCTGAAGGTAAACTATATAACCCATTAGTAATGACTAAGTCGCTCTGTGTCCCGTGATGTACGAAAAAGAAATGTGAACTGGCTCCATAGAAAGCAGGTTGTGAACAGAGCACACACACACCGCATTGAAAAAGTATTCATAGCCCTTGAAATGTTCAAGATTTTTGTCATGTTACAACCAAAAGCTTAAATGTCTTTAATTTGATAGACCAACACAAAGTGGCACATAATAGTGAAGTGGATGGAACTGATTCATCGATTGGAATCAAAGCACATTTGTTGTGTGTATTTGAATCTTTGCAAATCCAACATTGAAAGTGCAGTACCAGAGTGAGAATTTTATTGAAGGGTGTGTGGGTTTTTTTTTATTTTATTTTTTTTATTTTATTTTTTTTATTTCATAAGTTTTTGCATTGACAAGAAAAAAAGATATAGTGAAGGTTTAATGGGAAAAAGGTTTGCATATGTAAAGATGCCCAAGAAAAGAATCCTTTGTGTATTGGACCGAATGTTTTGAGTGTGTTAAGTATGAAATTGGTTTTTATTAAAATGGCAGTCCTTAACTTGAGCAAGTAGGTCAGGGCAGAAATGTAGCCGTTATGTTAATAGTGTTGGCACTCGGATACTTTTTGTATGCTTTTTAACAGCGCTGTTCTGTAAAACAGTACCGTATATTGTTTAGTGCAGTACCCATAGAAGCCAGTATATTGCATCCTGTACTTGTCTGACTTCAGCACAGTGAGGCACTTATCTAATACATGTTATAGAATCAATCTTGGGTGAAGTGGTTACAAATTTTGCCAAAATTATTTGTATTTTCAGGAAATGAAGTATCTTTTACATATTGAATGTAAATATCTTTGCTGTTTTTATCTACTTTAGTAATGGAAATGTCACCCTTGACTGTTTGGGCTACATCCAGGATAAAATCACTGTATGTGCCACAGATGACTCCTATCAAAAGGCGCGGCAAAGCATGGCGCAGGCTGAAGAGGAGAACAAGAGCAGAGGTGCCATTGTTATCAAAATGGGTAGCAGATATGGAGGCAAGTATTTTAGGATTTCCATGTTTGAACTCTCGTCTAGACAGATGGTTATTGGGGATTTTATAATCAGGAGCACTTAATTTGTCACCAGAATCACCTCAACTAAATGATTTGCGTTTTCCCCTGGTGCCAGGGTTCTGCATGCAGTGAACCAGGTGAACAAATTACTGGGAGGGGCTGGGCAATGACTTGGCTGTTTTACTTTATGTTGGGACCAGTGACAATACATGGAATGATTCTGCAAGATTCTTGGGAATCAATTTGAAGAACTAGACCAGTGATGGCGAACCTTGGCACCCCAGATGTTTTGGAACTACATTTCCCATGATGCTCATGCACTCTGCAGTGTAGTAGAGCATCATGGGAAATGTAGTTCCAAAACATCTGGGGGGCCAAGGTTCGCCATCACTGAACTACACTATTGAAGTGAAGGACCTGCAGGTTCTATTCTCTGGAATATTGGTTGTGCAACAAAGGGGCAGCGGGAGTGAGTGATGGGAGTGAGTCACTGAGTGTAAGAGGACCTTGTTGGTTGGGCATGTGGTGTTGAGGCATTATGGATGGAGCTGCATATGGGTGTGCACACTGCAAGTGTTATAGAGGAGGTAAACCCTGAGGGGTTTTACTTTCTCTTTTGTTCCCTGCAAAGTAAAAGCATAATGGGCTAGTATGCATCGCATACTAGCCCATCATGTGGCACTTACCTGCAAACGAAGCCCGCGCTGTCTCTGCTGGAGGCCGCATCCGTGTTCGCCCCTCTTCCTTCCGGGGCCACGGACTCCAGGTCTGTGACTGGCCGGAGACACGTGACATCACTCACGTGAGAGCCACCAGTCATGGCCCTCACTAGTGAAGGAACGGCACGGAGAGCCGTTTCTTCACAACGCATGCGCTGATGAGTAAATATCTAAGAGTATATATAAGATATATAAATATATAAGAGTAAATATCTCCTAAATGGCGCACGTTTAGTAGATATTTACTGTCCTATAGGTAAGCCTTATTATAGGCTTACCTATAGGTAAAACAAATTAAATGGAGGTAGAGATTCCTTTCACAGTTAAAAAGGTCTGCAAGGGCCCAAAGAGTGATGAGTGATTTTAACTACCCTGAAATTGGAGTAATGACACTACTGGAACAGCAATAGAGCGGAAATTTATTGACAATTTTTTGGTGCAGTTTTTAGAAGCACCAATTGGCAATCATGCTCTGCTGGACCTGTTGATCTCAAACAATGCAGCGCCCATTACTAATGTTCTTCTAAAAGAACAATTTTGGTGGCAGGAATTCTACTCCAATACTCAATATGCACAATCCCCAAAAAATCCTTATGTGCAAAAAGTATATAAATCTATAACAAATAACCCAGTCGCTGCTGGCACTCAACAAGCATGTTCACTCCACGTGTAACAATATAAATCAAAAACCAGTGCTGCGCTACTAGTGAATATCTAAATCATTCTAATAGAGAGATGATCATAGAAAAAGGGGTATAATTGTATATAGTGACTGAATTTCTCATGATAGTGTACATAATTGGGCTATGAAAAAGTAAATATCAAGAAAAAAAAGCCAAACCTCAAAACGTGGTGTTCCACCACGATGTGCCCAAAAACATCAGTGCATATGCAAGTGCTCGCCTCCACCAGTGTGGCAAAATTAGCAGGTCCCCACTGAGGATAATTGGAGGATCTATCTGGCGTAGGGGTCTACTGAAGAAGTCACACCTATTGACGCAACGCCGTTAGGGGCGGAGCCTTCTCTGCAGATGTCATCTCGTGGCCATCTCGTTGTTCATAGGAATTACCCAATGTTTGCATAGCCCGAACTGCTCAAGTGCTATGCTTGTGAGTACCCTGCCTTTCTTTTTATTGATTTGTTAAGAGAAGTATGGGTTTCTTTTTTATTTTATATTCATACTTACCTCGGATGGAGCATCAGACCGATGCTCCATCTGTCCCCCACCGTCTGTGCACTGAGAACCGAGCCACCGAACATCGCCACTGGCTCAGTTCTCACAGATCCCAGAGAGGAAAGCCGCTGACTGTCAGTCAACGTCTTTCCTCTCTGCTTCTCCATGCTCATTGGGGAGAGGCTGTCTCAGCGCCTCGCTGATACGCTGAGACTGCCATCAATCAGGGCAGCTGGCGGATCCTGACTTGGGAAGTCGTGATGACGCGCTGCCCCGACTGATGGCAGTGACGTCAGCGGAGAGCGGACTTAAGACCGCTCTTCGCTGAAAACGGGTCACAGGAGTGCAAAACGAATTACACTCCTGTGACCCAGAGGAGAAGCCCAGCCTAAAAAGCTCAGGCTGGACTTCTCCTTTTTTAAAGTGATTTTAAACAGAGCACTAGATTCTGCTATTTTTGTTTCTCTTTATAGTCCATACCCTTGAGAGAGATCTGAGGATCAGGGAGCTGACGGGGAGGAGCGAGACACAAAGGAGCGCAGTATACCAGCGGCACTCCAGATAGATTCTCTGATTACCCCCAGTGGGAACCTGCTATTTTTGACCCGCTGGTTAAATGAGGATCAAAATATTAGGTGAGCACACTGGTGGAGGCGAGCTCTTGCATATGTACTGATGTTTTTGGGCACATTGTGGTGGAACAACACGTTTTGAGGTTTGGATTTTTTTTTCTTGATATTTGGGACAATTTTATGGACTATTTATGATCCCTGTATCACAAGAATATCAGTCACTATATACAATTATACCCCTTTTTTCTGTTATAATTATCACTGTAATATTAGGAGGATTAAAATCGGCCTTTCTCAACCTT
The DNA here is from genome assembly GCA_029206835.1 of Rana muscosa. Classification (NCBI taxonomy): domain Eukaryota; kingdom Metazoa; phylum Chordata; class Amphibia; order Anura; family Ranidae; genus Rana; species Rana muscosa. The sequence continues at coordinate 8,641,942 of JARGYO010000162.1, forward strand.
TTCAACACAGAGGAACCCTTGAAACAACGTTCCGGTCTCAGGGAACCCCTGCTAAAAATTACTATATCTACTACTCACGATGCTATGTGTGATGGTCAGAGGGAAGAATGCTCCATACACTAGTGGTCATTGGGAAGAATTGCCCCCTTACAGATGGCTAAAATGTTAAATGATGTGAGTGGGAACTTCTCTGAGAGGCAGAAATTGCTCAAGGAACCCCTAGCAACCTCTAGAGCATGGATATGCAATTAGCGGACCTCCAGCTGTTGCAAAACTACAAGTCCCATCATGCCTCTGCCTCTGGGTGTCATGCTTGCTGCTGTCAGAGTCTCGCTATGCCTCATGGGACTTGTAGTTTGGCAACAGCTGGAGGTCCGCTAATTGCATATCCCTGCTCTAGAGGAACCCTGATTCAGAAATTCACTAGTAGCGCAGCACTGGTTTTGGATTTATATAATTTTTGTGGCAGTGACCATGATAATATAAAACGTTTATTTATTGTAAGCTGTAAACAAGCACATACTAGAAAGATATTCGCATCATTTTAAGAACAACATTTTTAAGGCTGAGACTGTTCAAGACTTATACTGGTAGGGAATATTGTCATCAAGGAACACAGGACAGAAATGGAAATGTTTCATATCAAATATATGCAAACACACTGCAAAACACATTCACGTGGGCAATAACTTTAAGCTTCTAAAAGTAAACAAATTGTGGCCTAAAGTGTTCACCTTTACAAAAAAAATTTAAATGTGTGAACTAACGCTGTACACCCACCCTGCAACAACCAGCTTTACAATTTTTTTTTTTTTTTTTTTTCATAATTTACCTCCCAATTCTTTATTCAACCTTATTGTCTTCAGAATGCTTATTCAGAAGCCATACATCTGGATTGGTGCAACCTCAGTGAAACCTTAGGAGCTACACCTGGACCCCACATTTTCACACTGTGAAACGCAGTCCCTTGACTCCTTCGGGGGTAGGTCTACTGTGATGGGTAGAGCTTGGACTTGAAATAGTCTTTCTCAGGAGCTCCTAGCCCCTTCTAAACACAGAGCACCATTGCTCTCTACCCAACCTTTAATTTCAAAATCCAAGTTCAGCCCCTTTAGCACAAGACTTGGCCAACGAGGGCCACCAAGCACTTCAAAGCCCTCTCTACAATGAAGGGGCATTCTCATGCCTAAGAGTGAGGAGGCATATGTTACAGTTTTAAATATATAGAAATCACTGCGCTAGGTGATAACAAATGATCCTGAAAAACATATAGGTCCTTTACAGTCCCAACATGTTCAGTGTTCATAGGTGCTCGTGCTCAAAATTAACAATCAGTGCTCCAAAGATTTGTGCTCAGACCAGGTGCCCCACGTGGATGTGCACTCGCCCCTGGGTGTTCAACTATCTCTAGTATGGTCGCTTAGGCAGGTGGGGAGACCCCTGGATAAATCCTTTGCTGGCAGCTCATGCACTGGATAAGTCCTCACATGGATAGATGGAAATTACATCTAGCGGACGTGTGTCACGGAGGCTTGATCGTATCCTCGCGACACACGTCCGTCCCCGAGTTCCCCAAAAACACATGCTGTACACACCAGGTGTCAGGCTATTAGGCACTATTACATATGAGTGTAATTCCTACTTGTTTTTTACCCAATACATTTTAAACGGTTTTACGCAATGAGGTTCTTTCTTTGTCATTTCCATCTATCCAATTAATAGAAATCTCTCTAATAATTAATAGCAATCGCTGCAATTGCTGTTGTGGACACAATTGCCAACATGGGGCAAATGGACACAAAGTGGGGGAGGGAATCCAGAATTTCTAGTGTTAACATGTTGCCGCACTCATTTAGCACCTGATAGATTATATACATGAACAAGCTATTTGGATTTGAGCAGAGGTATTTCTTGTTGTCAGGTTTCTTGGCACAGTTCAGTTTTCCTAGTTGTTTTTTGACTTGCTTGTAAATCCCATATCTAATCTTGTGTTACTCTATATTGCTAGCACTTGCAGAGTGGGCTGGGGTTATATGGAGGCACCCAGGGGGTGTCCTTCAAAGCTTTGCCTTTTAATTGTGTGAAAAAAATAGAGGGCGCTATATAATATTGCAAACAATTAAGTGAATACAAAACTAAACACAAACCTATACAATACTATATAAGAAATTATGAATCTGTATCCGTGAGCATTCACCATAAGGTGGAGTGAACCACAAAACAAAGTCCCAACATGTAGTTAAATACATGTCCCAATCAATCAAATCCTATAACAGATTTTCTTGAAATAAATCTTGCTTCCACGTGGTGGGTGGAACGCACGCCACCACGGAGGTGCTAGTGGAGTGGTATCCAGACAAGCCTGCAGCCCCAGTGCCGGGTAGGCACATTTTAATGCAAGAGGCCATTTGGCGCACTTTTTTTATATCTTTGTATTTTAAAATAAAACCGTATTATGCAATGGATTTTCCTATTCTTATTTTCATATCCTACTTGTAACTCCGGGAAGAGTCTTTTCGGATCTACTCCTGTCTTATTGCTGTGTGTGCAGGCACAATCCTGCTAAAGCATTTTCTGACTTTCTTTCTTTCTCGTACATCACGGGACACAGAGCGACATAGTCATTACTAATGGGTTATATAGATACCGTCAGGTGCTGGCACTGGCAACTTCCAAAACCGGAAGTACCCTCCCCTATATAAGCCCCTCCCATCCGGGAGCACCTCAGTTTTTTGCCAGTGTCTAAGGTGTTGGCCAAGAAGAAACATGTGTTTTTCACTGAGCTTGCGTACAGGTTCTTTTGGGCCTCAGTAAGCTATTCCGGATCCGACCAAAAAAGCTTCATAGCTAAACGGTCGGTACCCGGGCCTTGCAGAGAAGAGCAAGGTTTTGCCTGTAATGCTTCTCTTAGGAGAGCTGGACCCTGGGATCCAGAGCTCTGGTCATACCCACGACCAAGATGTTTTCTGTGCAGGGTGCTATACAGGTCCAGGGGAGTGGAATCCTTGGGAACCCGGTCCCTGAAGGTTTGATTACAATGCCTGCCGTGATAGGTGAAGTTTGGGCTTTTGTGGACCAAACAAAGTCCTGCGGCGGGGAACAGGTAAGTGGGGGCCCCCAGGAACTTGGTTCTATTGGGGGACCCCCAAGCCTAATTTGTCTTTCTGTCTGTTACCTAATGGTATTCCCGCAAAATTCTGTGCATGCCTGTAACTACTAAAAAAAAAAAATGTAATAATTTTTAATGGTGGTCAAGAAAAAAAAAAAAAAAAAAAATATTTTATATATATATTTAATATATTAGACTGCGGTACCTGTGTTTGTCCACTAGAGGCCGCTGTGGAATGTTTTCTTGTCATGTGGACTAGCTTCTTCTCAGCAGAGCAAAGTCCAGGCAGATGGTGAGTTCTCTTATAGGAAACTGCTTCCTCTGCCATGTTGCAGTGCTCGTCCATCCCCCGGCCTGCGGCAAAGAGGGGCCCTGGCTCCTGTCCCTTGTTACCATTTTTTGAAATTAGCGCCGAAGGCGCACGTGGCCGTGCACGTGCACGCGCCTCTATATATAGAGGTGAGCCGGGAAAGGGGGCGGAGCCTGGGGGATGACGCTCTGTGCGCGCCGCAGCGCTTCTGCGCATGTGCGGGCGGCCCAGCAGTTTAAAAAAACCACAATATTGTAGTGAGCTGGCTATGAAGTACAGAGACAGAGCTGGCAACATTTAAAGGCATACAGCAAGCGGTTGATACAGGCATCCCCTAGAAAGGCACATTAGTAGACACCAACTGTTTCTTATAGCAGCATTTATGCTAGACTATTATCAGTAACTGGTGTATTTCGGCTGGAATACCTCAGCTTTGTGGCTTAGGAATATGCCGTCTAAAAACTCCGGGACTAGAAATTCCAGGAGGAATAGGGGGTCTCCATCGGGCTCTGAGGATCTTGGGCATGCTTTGGCTGCACCAGTCTCCCCTGAAGAATCAGAGGTTAGTGACCGTAGAGCACCCTCAGGAGTACCTGGTACTGTGGCTGTCCTCAGTTCACCTGCTCCTGTGTATGTAACAGAGGAGGTTTTTTCCTCAGCTCTGGGAGGGCTGGAAGAGAGATTGTCAGCATTGATCGCTGCTTCCCTGTCACAGGAGAAAAGCGCCCGATCTCCGTCTCCTCCCTCAGAGTGCCTGTTAGCAGAGCAACAGTCCCATACAGAGGTCGACCTACCTGAGGGGGATCAGGATGAGGTCGATTCGGTTGCAGAGGAATCAACAGTGGAAGAGCCGTTCTCAGCATCACATGCTGAAAGGTTATGGGTTCAGTCCATGACTAATATGGTCCGATCAGCATTTAAAATGCCACTTGCGGAGCCATCCTCCACTTCTGTCTCCTCGTTGGGGTCGCTAAAAGCTCCCCAGACTGTTTGTTCCTTTCCGATCCATCCTTTACTGGAGGGGCTCATTTACCAGGATTGGGAGCATCCTGACAAAATATTTACTCCCCCCAAGAGATTTCCGGTGGTCTATCCCATGGAGGATAAGTTCATCAGAAAATGGAGGGTCCCTACAGTGGACGCAGCCATCTCTTGTGTGAATAAATCACTGACATGTCCGGTGGAAAATGTCCAAATGTTCAAGGACCCAATAGATAAAAAATTGGAGTCCTTATTAAAATCTGCTTTTTCTACAGCAGGATTGGTGACACAACCAGCAGTGGCAGCTATTGGGGTCTGCCAAGCAGTGAAGGATCAGTTGAAACAGGTCTTAAGGGACTTGCCGGATCAGCAGGCTCTTGCCCTAGCTGATCTACCTAGAGCCTTATGCTTTGCGGTGGACGCTATAAAGGATTCAATCCATCAGGCCTCCCGCCTTACGCTGTCTGTAGTACATATGCGCAGGCTTCTATGGCTCAAAAACTGGTCTGCTGAAGCTCCCTGTAAAAAATTGCTGGTTAGCTTCCCATTTCATGGGGAGCGCTTATTCGGGGAAGACCTGGACAAGTATATCCAGAGAATTTCCAGCGGTAAAAGTACACTTTTGCCGGTTAAAAATAGAGTTAGAGGTCCCTCTTTTAAGAGGCCGGCTTCTCCAGTCCCTAGGACATCGGCTGTGAAACAGTTCCGACGGCCTCCTCGGTCAAATCCCGGAGGTAGAAATCAGGGACAGTTGCAGGGTAACAAAAAGCCCTGGAGCAGGAGAGGTACAAAACCTCCCCCAAAGTCAAATGCATGAAGGGTTGCCCCCACTCAATCGGGTGGGGGGAAGACTTCAGTTGTTCGCAGAGACCTGGCGGGACACGATCCGAGACAGATGGGTGCTCTCCGCAGTAAATCTGGGATACAAATTGGAGTTAAAAAACTCCCCTTCTTCCCGCTTTATAAGGTCAAACGTGCCAAGGGATCCCCAGAAGAGAGGATCCCTCCTGTTGGCACTAGAACAATTATTGCTTCAAGCAGTAATTATAGAGGTTCCCCTGGAAGAGTGGGGGTTCGGGTTTTACTCAAACCTCTTTACAGTTCCGAAGCCAAACGGGGACGTGAGGCCCATACTAAATCTAAAAGGGCTAAACAAATTCCTGCATATCAGGACTTTCCGGATGGAGTCGATCCGATCGGTAGCCGCTGCCCTACAAGGGGAGGAATGGTTATCCTCGATCGACATCAAGGATGCTTATTTGCACATTCCCATCTTTCCAGCCCACCAAAAATTTCTACGCTTTGCGGTAGAAGGCCGCCATTTTCAGTTCAGAGCCTTACCCTTCGGTCTGGCCACAGCACCAAGAGTGTTCACAAAAATTTTGGCCCCATTATTGGCCAATCTAAGAACACGAGGTGTAACGATAATGGCATATCTAGACGACTTCTTGCTGATAGACCACTCAGTGGAAAAACTAGAAGTGGTTGTTCACGAGACAATCAAGTATCTGGAATATCACGGTTGGATTATCAACCGAGACAAGTCAGCCCTAAAGCCAGTCAAAAGTCTGGAATACTTGGGGCTAAGGCTGGATTCAGACCAGAGAAAAATTTTCTTGCCTCAAGAAAAGGGGTCGTCTTTGAGAGATTTGATCCACTTAGTGGGCTCAAAAAGACAGCCATCCATACGCCTGTGCATGAGGCTGCTGGGAAAGATGGTGGCATCATTCGAAGCAGTACCCTACGGTCAATTCCATTCAAGGAAGTTGCAAAGGGCCATACTGTCAGCCTGGAACAAAAAAGTTCAGGCTCTGGACTTACCAATGTCCTTGTCCCCTTCCGTTCGCAGGAGCCTCCGCTGGTGGTTGGTTCCCCAGAATCTGGAAAGAGGGAAATCCTTCAGTCCGATTTCCTGGAAGGTGGTCACTACAGATGCCAGCCTTGTAGGCTGGGGAGCAGTACTGGAGCAATGGTCTCTCCAGGGCAAGTGGTCAGAAGCAGAAAAGGCCCTGCCCATCAATCTCTTAGAGATACGAGCAGCCCGGTATGCCCTAGTAGCTTGGACATCCAAACTCCAAGGGTCCCCTGTCAGAGTTCAGTCAGACAATGCCACAGCAGTGGCATATATCAATCGTCAGGGGGGCACCAGGAGTCGTGCAGCCCAAAGGGAGGTAAATTACATCCTGAGATGGGCAGAAAGATATGTCCCAGCCATATCTGTGGTATTCATTCCAGGGGTGGAGAATTGGAAGGCGGACTTTCTAAGTCGCCAACAATTATGCCCAGGGGAATGGTCCCTTCATCCCGAGGTTTTCTGGACAATATGTCAGGGGTGGGGAACACCGGATGTAGATCTGCTAGCATCCAGATTCAACGCAAAGGTGGACAGGTTTGTCTCTTGGACAAGGGATCCCCTAGCTTGCGGCTCGGATGCCCTAGTGTTCCCTTGGGATCAGTTCAAGCTGATATATGCATTCCCACCGCCACAATTGTTACCTCGATTACTCCGCAGAATCAGGGTAGAAAAGAAACCAGTGATTCTGGTGGCTCCAGCGTGGCCCCGAAGAGCATGGTACGCGGAGATTGTAAAAATGTCTGTGGGGAGTCCTTGGACCCTCCCACATCGTCCGGACCTGCTTTCGCAGGGACCGATATACCACCCTTCCTTACCAGCCCTAGGTTTGACGGCCTGGCTATTGAAGCCCACATTCTAAAAAAGAGAGGGCTCTCTAATGCTGTGGTGTCTACCATGATCAATGCCAGGAAACCGGTATCCAGGCAGATCTACTATAGAATCTGGAAGGCGTACATCGCCTGGTGTGAGGCCAGGAAATGGCATCCACGTAAATATGTAATAGGTAGGATTCTGGACTTCCTACAATGGGCTGTAGATAGGAAGCTTGCCTTGAGTACTATCAAGGGTCAGATTTCGGCCTTGTCAATATTTTTTCAAAGGCCCTTGGCTTCGCATTCACTAGTCAAAGCCTTTATACAAGGAGTGATGCGTATTAGTCCTCCGGTTAATATTCCCATATGTCCATGGGATCTAAACTTGGTTCTGTCGGTTCTACAGAAACAACCATTTGAACCATTACAGCATATTTCCTTGGTTCTTCTCACCAGGAAATTGATTTTTCTAGTAGCCATTTGTTCGGCTAAAAGAGTATCGGAATTAGCAGCTATGTCCTGTAAGGAGCCATATCTGGTTATCCATAAGGACAGAGTAGTGTTACGTCCTCATCCAGCCTTTCTTCCTAAGGTGGTATCGAGTTTTTTCATTTGAACCAAGATGTGGTTCTTCCTTCTTTTTTCCCCAAACCTACTTCGGTAGAGGAAAAGTTATTGCATTCTTTGGATGTAGTAAGAGCAGTTAAAGCTTATCTAAAAGCCACTGCTCAGATTCGCAGAACGGATACTTTGTTTATTCTGCCGGAAGGCCCCAGAAAGGGTCAGGCAGCGTCAAAATCTACTTTAGCCAAGTGGATTCGACAGGTTATAATACAAGCCTATGGCTTGAGAAGTAGACCGCCTCCGTTCAAAGTTAGGGCGCACTCCACGAGAGCAGTTGGAACTTCATGGGCAGTGCATCACCAGGCCTCCCTGGCTCAAATCTGTAAGGCCGCAACATGGTCTTCGGTACACACGTTTACTAGGTTCTACCAGGTGGACGTTAGAAGTCAGGAGGATGTCGCCTTTGGGCGCAGTGTGTTGCAGGCCGCAAAAGATCCTCATGTCTGATAGCGCTCAGCTTATATATGGTGTATCCCCCCCCTCATTTGGCATTGCTTTAGGACATCCCATTAGTAATGACTATGTCGCTCTGTGTCCCGTGATGTACGAGAAAGAAAATAGGATTTTTATAACAGCTTACCTGTAAAATCCTTTTCTTGGAGTACATCACGGGACACAGAGCTCCCGCCCCTCTTTAGGGACACTTATTGCTTTGCTACAAAACTGAGGTGCTCCCGGATGGGAGGGGCTTATATAGGGGAGGGTACTTCCGGTTTTGGAAGTTGCCAGTGCCAGCACCTGACGGTATCTATATAACCCATTAGTAATGACTATGTCGCTCTGTGTCCCGTGATGTACTCCAAGAAAAGGATTTTACAGGTAAGCTGTTATAAAAATCCTATTTTTTAAGTAAAGAGGTCAGAGCCTTTCTGCTAAGCACATTCATTATCTGTGCACTTTGGTTGCCGTAATCATTCAGTGTGTGGTGAAGGAATTTTTCGCATAAGCAAGATTTATTTCAACAAGAAAATCTGTTGTTGGATTGATTGATTGGAACATTTATTTCACTACATGTTGGGACTTTGTTTTGTGGTTCACTCCACCTTATGGTGAATCATCACGGATACAGATTCAGCATTTCTTATATAGTATTGTATATGTTTGTGTTTAGTTTTGTATTCACTTAATTGTTTGCAATATTATATAGTGCCCTCTATTTTTTTCACATTCATTCAACTGGAAGTTACACTTCATTTGCAGGGGAGCAGCTTTATTAGTTATTATAATCACATTGTTTAACACCTATTATTGTTTATATTGGTGCAGAATTATTTCTTAAAATATTTGCCTTTTTAATCACCTGAAGGTACCAGCCTAAAAGACAGGGTCTATGAATATCAAGCCTTTGTCCTGTACTGTACTCCAGCATATAGAATTTACAAATCAATTTATTTTTATTTTTAAATTGAGGTTCATTTCAGGATTTGTAAAGGGTCGTATGAAAAAACATAGCGATTAAAACTCTATAGTATGTTTTGGCTACAAGTGCATTTCTATTGGTGGTTCTACTTATCCTATTTTGTTAGGGGTAGAATGCATATCTAATATATGTACATACCAACTTTTTTACTTTTCTTCCAGCAGTCAAAAAGGTCCAAGTCCGGAAACCTGCTCCAGGAATCCCTGAAGCTGTTCCATTAAGGAAGCGACCGACACCAGTAAATATAGCAAGTGCGATAAAAAAAAACACGACCACCGCCTCCACCACCGTTTCTCAACGACCCTTCAAAGACAGGGTGATACATTTACTAGCCCTTAAACCATACAAGAAGCCTGAGCTTATTCTGCGATTACAGAAAGATGGGCTTTCATTACAAGACAAAGACTGTCTAGATGGCCTCCTGCAACAGGTAAATAGTATGTTTAGCCATACATTATCTATAAATAAGAAATGTTTGCATATTGTATACATGCCATTTCTGGAGAGTCATAAAATGTTATAGATTTGTATTCTGTATTTTCTTTTTTTCCTTGGTGTCAACCCAAATAATTAAAAACTATAAATTATGTATTACATGCTGTTTATACTCAGCCACTATGGAATTTGTTTTCTGTATTCTGCAAAAAAACTGTTTGATCCTGCTGTTCTGTCTCCCCCCTTCTATCCATGTTCCCACTGCAATTGGGGATTTTGCAGAGCAGTGTTGGCAGCTTGTGCACATGGTCAATTTTCAGTGTATTTCCTCCATATCACATCTAAGCAGCCCATGTGACTATAGAGCCCCACATGTGGGCGTATACAGTGGTAAATGACCATGCCTTCTCTCCTCCATGCCCACTTACCAGCTAAACAAGATGGGGGTGGGATAATGCATGTAGATTGATGGAGGCTTCACCTTCCTGGTCTGCGACACCGGCTCGAGGGGCATGATACAGCCTGTGATTGGCAAAAATCCGCTCACCATGTTTTTGCCAAAGAATATTAAAGATTTGATTTTAAATAAATGTATGTATATATTTGTATGACAATTTTTAAAACGGTTTATTAATTTAATTTTACTTGTTTTTACTCTGTATTCCAAAGAGTGTGTGTGTGTGTGTGTGTGTGTGTGTGTGTGTGTGTGTGTGTGTGTGTTTTTAAACATGTGACCAGCAGTAGAAAACTGACACTGTTTCTCCTGCTCCTCCTGCCACTGTTTCCCTAAAGACAGGCTGGGAGAGAGCTGGGTCATATGACAGCTGTATATTGATTAAAAGCAATATAATTTTTTAAATAATTAATAAAATAGTGCCATCATTCACATACAGAAAGATGGGACAATGTAAATTAAAGAGGAAGTAAACCCTCTAAAATATTTCCTAAAAAAAACCCACAAAAAAACTCTGCAAGAGAGAGGCATAATGAGCTAGTATGCATAGCATACTAGCTCATTATGAATTACTTACCTGAGATTGAAGCCCCTGCAGCGACCCTTGTTCCTCTCCTCCTCCGCCATGATACCCGAGTGACTTGCGGGTATTGCTGCTCCGGCGCTGTTACTGGCCGGAGCAGCGATGACGTCACTCCCGCGCATGTTCGTGAGAGCCGTCAGGGACGGCATGATCCCATTCATTAACGGCACGCTTCTTGCGCCTGCGCCGTTGTCTATGCCGCGCATGCGCCGTAGACATCGGTGCAGACTTTTCTGCAAATATCTCCTTAACTGTGTAGGTTAAGGAGATATTTCTTGCACCTACAGGTAAGCCTTAATCTAGGCTTACCTGTAGGGCCAAGTGGTCTGTAAGGGTTTACAACCACTTTAAACAGTGCGTGTGTTGCATCACTTTAATTATGGATACTTGGAATACTTTACTTTATACTAATTCTTCAGCAATAACTGGGGGAAAGGTCAGTACAGACAGCCTTGAGATGCTTTCACTGTGGTGGAGAAAAATTGCCTAAGTTTTGGGCATTTCTCAGCAGATTTCTCCTGATGCCAGAGAAAATCTTGCACACTTCAAACAAGCCTTGTGTAGTATGTGTCCATTTTTGTGTGAAAGCTGAACGTCATTACCTTCAGTCTTGCACAGCTGCACCGGATGATTTTGCCTGTACTGATACTGTAACTTTTTTTTTTTTTCCGTACACCACGGGACACAGAGCCTTTAATCATTAAATAGTGGGTTGTATAGTTCACCAGAGGTGATTGGACACTGGCACACCCAATCAAGAAGCGTTCCCCTCTACATAACCCCTCCCATAAGGGAAATACCTCAGTTTTTTTCGCCAGTGTCTAAGGTGTTGGTCGCGACTAAGGATGTGCTAAGGAGAAGCTCTACTAAAGAATCCCTCCGGGGTCAAAGAGCTGCGCAATTGGATCCATCCAAAACGCTTATTTTATATGCTTAAAATGTATGGTACCCGGACCTCGCAGAAGATGTTTTGCCTGTAATGTCTCTCCTTGGAGGACTGGGCTCTGGGGTCCAGTACTTTCGCTGTACATAAAAAGCACAAAAACTTTCTGTCCGTCTTTTACAAGGCCCAGGGAAGAGGTCTCCTTTAAGTAGGAACCCATATCCCTGAAGGTTGGCACAACATACCCACCGTGATGGGTGAATATTGGTACTGTCTGTTCTTCAGCAGTCCTGCGGCGGGGATAAGGTAAGTGGGAAAAATCCAAGATAAAAAACATCTTTAGGACTTTTCCCTTTTGAGTAGTGCCTTGCCTATGTCCGCCACTGGAGGGAGTAAAGAGCTGATATTCACTCACAATGCCCAGGACCAGGTCAGTGTCAGCTGCTCCTCAGGCAGTGGGCTTCCCCCGTTACAAGCTCTGCATAGCCAGCAAAGAAACCTTTTCAGTGAGGTATGGCTGCTTATTGGGGGATCCTCCTCTCTTCCCTACTATGGGTATTTTCCGCCATTTCCCCTACATGCGCGGGGGCACGCTTTTACAGTGCATGGCCGGAAAGGGGGGGGCGTGGTCATGCGAGCGGGCATGTGCGGCGTGCACGCCGCTCTACTGCTCAGGCGCAACGCGGGAGGCTTGAAAAGGACCTGAGAGCTCTACATGAAAATAGACTCAGCAGCTTGGGGCACATAAACTTCTGTGTGGTTGGATTCAGGCACTCCTAGGCACCTACTCAGCATCAAACTGTGTGATTAGTTGCATACTTTATGTAGATTGCTAAACTAGCAATCTAGTATATGCATTGTTTGTACCTCTGCTTTTTGGCTTAGGAATATGTCTTCCAGTAGAAGGTCTGGGACAGCAAAGAGACAAAAAAGCATTGCCGCCTGAATCGGGGGGGCTCTAGCCATTCCTGCCTGGAGCCAAGCTCTCCTGCGAGACCTGAAGCACCTTTACAGGATGAGCCGTTACCTCCATCAGGCATAGCTGCCTCCCCTGTTGTGCCAGCTCCTGCATATGTCACTGAAGACACTTTGGCAGCAGCTCTAAACAACTTAGAAGGGAGAAGCGCTACTTTAATTGCAGCATCCTCACTGAGGGACAAAAGTCGGAGTAGGTCTCCTTCTATTGTCCCAGATCCTTCTTCAGAAAAGTCTGAGGATGATGAGGTAGCGCCTTCAGGGGATAAGGATGAGGAGCAGTCGGATGGATCAGGAGTTTCAGAAGAACCATTTTCTGCTTCCCAGGTTCTTTAATTGCAGGTGCAATGTTATGCTGAAGCGGTGCGTTAAACGTTTAAGTTGCTATCTTCTGGATTAACTGAGTCACCTGTCTCCTCCCTGGGGTCATTAAAATCCCCACAGGCTGCATGCTCCTTTCCGGTTCATCCTTTGTTGAAGAATCTTATTTACGCAGACTGGCAACATCCAGACAAGCGTTTTTTCTCCCAGGAAATTTGATGTTCTTTATCCTATGGATGAGAAGTTTACTAAGAAATGGAAGCTGCCTGCAGTAGATGCAGCCATTTCTTGTATAAATAAAAGCCTAACTTGTCCTGTAGACAATGCTCAGGTATTTAAGGATCCTTCTGAAAAGAAACTGGAATCTTTACTTAAGTTGTCTTTTCTGATGGGGGGCGCTGTAACCCAACCGCCTGGCGGCAGTTGGTATGTGTCAGGTCCTAAAGGAACAGGCGATGCAAGGCATTAAGGATCTTCCTCTGGATCAGGTCAAACTTTGGGAAAACCTGCCTAAGGCCTTATGTTTTACAGTGGATGCTATTAGAGATTCTATTCAGCGGGCGTCCCGTCTCACGCTCCCACTGGTGCATATGCGTAGAATCCTTTGGTTAAAACATTGGTCAGCTGAAGCTCCATGTAAAAAGCTTTTGGCCAGTTTTTCCTTCCATGGGCAACGACTCTTTGGGGATGATCTAGATAAATACACCCAGAAGATTTCTAGTGGTAAAACTACTCTGTTACCAGATAAGAAAAAAATAAACGCCCTTGTTTTAAGCGTTCTCTCTCCACGGTTCCCGGAACCTCAGTCTCCAGGCAGTGGCGACGGCATTCTCAGCCAGCCACAAAAGCTAACACCCAAAATCAAGCCCAGGGTCACAAAAAAACATGGGTTCAAAAGGAGAACAAGCAAAACCCCAAAGCCCCCTTGTGAAGGGGCGCCCCCACTTGTCCGAGTGGGGGGGGGGTTCGGCTTCGACAATTTTTGGCAGGTTGGCAGACAGAGATCCAGGACAAGTGGGTAGTTTCCACAGTATCCCTAGGGTACAAACTGGAATTCCGAGAAATCCCACCTGATCGGTTCCAAATCTCGAAGGATCCATTAAAAAGAAAACCCTTCTTCCAGCATTGGATCACTTGCTGTCTCGGGGTAATCATGGAAGTCCCCCTAAAAGAGCGAGGTATGGGGTTTTATTCAAACCTCTTTGTGGTTCCAAAACCAAATGGAGACATCAGACCCATTCTGGATCTAAAAGCTCTGAATCAGTTTCTGAACATTCGCCATTTCCGAATGGAAACGATTCGATCGGTCTCCACCCTACAAGGCAGAGAATTCTTGGCGTCAGACAATAGACATTAAAGACGCATACTTACACGTGCCTATTCATCCCGCTCACCAGAAGTTCCTAAGGTTCGCAGTAGAACACCGCCACTACCAGTTTGTGGCTCTGCCTTTTGGCTTGGCTACTGCACCTCGAGTGTTTACAAAGGTTCTGGCCCCGCTTTTGGCAAATCGAAGGACGCAGGGCATAGCGGTGATGGCTTATCTAGACGACCTACTCCTAGTAGAGGAGTCGGTAGCACGTTTAAATGAGTGTGCTCAGTACCGTAAAATACCTAGAGCATTTTAGTGTGGATCCTAAACCTACAGAAATCCTCTCTGCAGCGCCAAAGAAGGGTGGAGTATTTAGGCATGGTCATAGACACGGCCCAAAGCAGAGTATTCCTTCCAGAGCCAAAGATCAAATCATTTAAAAGAACTAGTCCGCATGGTCAAGGCAGAGAAGGATTATCTGAGCCGCCAGCAGCTGTTACCAGGAGAGTGGTCTCTCCACCTTGACATTTTTCGGACTATATGCCAGAAATGGGGGACCCCGGATGTAGACTTACTAGCTTCCAGGTTCAACAACAAGTTGGACACCTTTTGTGTCAAGGATAAGAGATCCTCTAGCCTTCGCAACAGAGGCACTAATGATTCCCTTGGATCAATTTTCCCTGATCTATGCATTCCCTCCAGTTGTGCTCCGAATTGGCCCAGAAGGTCCTGGTACACCGAAATCATAAGGATGGCAGTGGGGAAACCTTGGATTCTTCCACTTCACCAAGACCTGCTCTTGCAAGGTCCAGTGTTCCATCCTTCCTTACGAAAGCTAAATTTGACGGTTTGGCTGTTGAAACCTACATTATTGAAGAAACTTGGGCTCTCGGGTCCAGTTCTATCCACTCTCATTAATGCTAGAAAGCCGGCCTCCAGGCTCATCTATTATAGAATCTGGAATGCATTTGTTTCCTGGTGTGAATCCAGAGGGTGGAACCCTCAAAAGTATGTCATTGGTAGGATTCTGGCCTTTTGTCAATTGGGGGTAGATATGAAACTAGTCCAGAGTACCATTTAAGGGTCAAATCTCGGCTCTGCCAGTTTTCTTTCAGAGACCGCTTGCATCTCATTCCCTAGTCCGGGCATTCATTCAGGGGGTACTGCGGGTAAATCCACCAGTCAAACCTCCCTTGTGCCCATGGGATTTGAATCTAGTGTTGTCGGTCTTGCAGAAGCAGCCCTTTGAACATATTCGCCATGTTCTGTTAATTCTTCTGAGTAGGAAATTGGCCTTTTTGGTTGCCCTCTCCTCCTCTGCTAGGAGAGTTTCTGAATTAGCAGCTTCATCTTGTAAAGAGCCTTATTTAGTTTGTCACAAAGACAAAATTGTGTTACGTCCCCATCCTACCTTCCTTCCTACCTAAAGTGGTGTCGACGTTTCATTTAAATCAAGATATTATTTTACCTTCCTTTTTTTCCTGAGCTGCAGTCGGCAGAGGAAAAATTATTGCACACTCTGGATGTAGTGAGAGCAATAAAAGTTTATCTGCAAGCAACTGTTCAGATATGTAAAACAGATGTTTTGTTTATTCTGCCAGAGGGTCCCAAAAAGGGCCAAGCGGCATCAAAATCAACCATTTCTAGGTGGATTCGGCAAGTGATAATCTTGGCTTATAGGTTAAAGAACAAAGTTCCTCCTTTTCCTGTTAAAGCGTACTCGACCAGGGCAATAAATGTTTCATGGACAGTGCATCATCAGGCTTCTATGGCTCAGATCTGTAAGGCTGCAGCTTGGTCTTCAGTCCATACATTTACCAAATTCTATCAAATAGATGTAAGAGGGCATGAGAATTCTGCCTTCGAGGATAGTGTGCTGCAGGCAGCAGTATAGGGCCTCACGTCCGATGGCGGCCTGCTTGATCTGTGTCTCCCTCCCCTCATATTGAGCATTACAAACTTTTGAATTAGGATAAAAAAAAACTGCGTCCATTTATTAATCATAACTAAGAGCATTCACGTGTTTTTATGTGTGGTCCATGAGCGCTGGTTTATAGTGGTTGAATGTTGTATATTTTGTACTTCCGGGTACGATTTTTATTTTATTTTTCTACTGCTCTGGATCCATGTCCTCCTTTTTGATTTTCCTGTACTTCTTGACATTTTGAGGTTGTTTTCACACCTACCCACCAATTCTAGCGCTTGTGATTTATGTTGTTGTTCTGTTATCCCAGGAGTTTAACCACTTAACGACCGCCCACTGTATATATATACGTCGGCAGAATGGCACCGACTGGCAAAGTCACGTACCGGTACGTGACTGCCTTTTGTATAGTTGGGGGGTCCCATCGGACCCCCCTTCTATACAGTGAGCGGTCAATTGTTCGGGACCGATCCGGGATGAGGGGGCGGTCGTTCGATTCCGGCCACCCCTCGCGATCGCTCCCGGCGAATGAGAAAGCTTTCTCTGCTGTGTAATGTTTACACAGGCAGAGGAAGTGATGTCATCTCTCATGCGGCGCTCACATATACCGAGCGCCGTACAAGAGAAGACACACAGGTTAGTGCACAAACAGCACACTGACACCAGGACATATAGGAACATAAATCGCACCCCCAGATCACCCCCCAGCCCCCAGTCACAGTGTCACTGATTGCAGTGACCATTTATTTACTGATCACTGCAATCGGTGACATTTGTGACCTGTAAAAGTGTCACTACAGTTTAGTTTTAGGTCCAGTGTAGCCCCCTAACCCCCCCTAATAAAGGTTTAACCCCCTGATCGCCCCCCAGATAACCCTTTCACCCCCTAGCACCACTGTCGCTAAGCGATCGTTTTTCTGATCGCTGTTTTATTGTCGGTGATGCCGATCGGTAGCCAGTTATTTTTTTTAGGTTCGCCGCAGGTTTTTATAGCGTCAGGTACCCCCATATATTACCTAATAAAGGTTTAACCCCTTGATCGCCCCCCCTGGTAACCCTTTCACCCCCTTTTGCCAGTGTCACTAAGCGATCGGTTTTCTGATCGCTGTATTAGTTATGCTGGTGCCGATAGATAGCCAGTTATTTTTTTTAGGTTCGCCGCAGGTTTTTATAGCGTCGGGTACCCCCATATATTATCTAATAAAGGCTTTAACCCCCTAATTGCCCCTAGTTAACCCTGCGTCACACCCCAGGCAGCGTCCGGTTAGTGCCAGTAACGCCAACACCCACGCGTGAAGCATACACCTCCCTTAGTGGTATAGTATCTGAACAGATCAATATCTGATCAGATCTATACTAGCGTCCCCAGCAGTTTAGGGTTCCCAAAAACGCAGTGTTAGCGGGATCAGCCCAGATACCTGCTAGCACCTGCGTTTTGCCCCTCCGTCCAGCCCAGGCCACCCAAGTGCAGTATCAATCGATCGCTGTCACTTACAAAACACAACACACATAACTGCAGCGTTCGCAGAGACAGGCCTGATCCCTGCGACTCCAGTGCTGTAGGAGGTGATTTCACCACCAGTTAAAAAAAAAAAAAAGCATATATGCCGAAGCATTGGGGCAGCAGGAGCGGAGGAGCGATTTTGCTCCTAATGCCGCGTACATACGGTCGAAATCCTAGTGGCTAATTAGCCTCTGGACTGCTTTTACAAGCAGTGGGAGGGAAAAGCGCCATTGGGAAAGCCTTTTATCACACCGATCTTGGTGTGGTCAGATGCTTTGAGGGCAGAGGAAAGATCTAGGGTCTAATAGACCCCAGTTTTTTTCAAAAAAAGAGTACCTGTCACTACCTATTGCCATCATAGGGGATATTTACATTCCCTGAGATAACAATAAAAATGATAAAAAAAATAAATATGGAAGGAACAGTTTAAAAATAAAATAAAAAAGCAAAATTAATAATAAAAAAAAAAAGCACCCCTGTCCTGCCCTGCTCTTGCGCAATGGCGAACGCAAGCGTGGGTCTGGCGTCATATGTAAACAGCAATTGCACCATGCATGTGAGGTATCACCGCGAAGGTCAGATCGAGGGCAGTCATTTTAGCAGTAGACCTCCTTTGTAAATCTAACGTGGTAACCTGTAAAGGCTTTTAAAAATGTATGTAGTTTGTCGCCAATGCGCGTTTGTGCAAAATTTTAAAGCATGTCGTGTTTGGTATCTATGTACTCGGCCTAAGATCATCTTTTTTATTTCATCAAACATTTGGGCAATATAGTGTGTTTTAGTGCATTAAAATAAAAAAAGTGTATTTTTTCCCTAAAAAATGCGTTTGAAAAACCGCTGCGCAAATACTGTGTGGAAAAAAAAAATGCAACACCCACCATTTTAATCTGTAGGGCCTTTGCTTTCAAAAAATATATAATGTTTGGGGGTTCAACATAATTTTCTTGCAAAAAAAAAAAAGTTTTCATGTAAACAAAAAGTGTCAGAAAGGGCTGTCTTCAAGTGCTTAGAAGAGTGGATGTAAGCTTCCTAATGTTGTGTATAAAATACTAGAACAGTTCAAAACCCCCCCAAATGACCCAATTTTGGAAAGTAGACCCCCCAAGCTATATACTGAGAGGCATGTCGAGTCCATGGAATATTTTATATTGTTGCGGAAAAAAGACAATTTATTTTTTTATTTTTTGCACAAAGTTGTTACTAAATGATATATTGCTCAAACATGCCATGGGCATATGTGGAATTACACCCCAAAATACATTCTGTTGCTTCTCCTGAGTACGGGGATACCACATGTGTGAGACTTTTTGGGAGCCGCGTATGGGACCCCAAAAACCAAGCACCGCCTTCAGGCTTTCTAAGGGTGTAAATTTTTGATTTCACTTCTCACTGCCTATCACAGTTTCGGAGGCCATGGAATGCCCAGATGGCACAAACCCCCCCCCCAAATGACCCCATTTTGGAAAGTAGACACCCCAAGCTATTTGCTGAGAGGTATGGTGAGTATGTTGCAGATCTCGCTTTTTGCCACAAAATTTTGAAAATTGAAAAAAAAAAAAAAATGTCTTTCTTCATTTTCAAAAACAAATGAGAGCTGTAAAATACTCACCATGCCTCTCAGCAAATAGCTTGGGGTGTCTACTTTCCAAAATGGGGTAATTTGGGGGGGTTTGGTGCTATTTTGGCATTTTATGGCCTTCGAAACTGTGATAGGTAGTGAGGAGTGAAATCAAAAATTTGCGCCCTTAGAAATCCTGAAGGCGGTGCTTTGTTTTCGGGGTCTCGTACGCGGCTTGGCTCCTAAAAAGTCTGACACGTGGTATCCCCGTACTCAGGAGAAGCAGCAAAATTTATTTTGGGGTGCAATTCCACATATAACCATGGCATGTGTGAGCAATATATCATTTAGTGACAACTTTTTGTAATTTATTTTTATTTTTTTAGTCATTCAATCACTTGAGACAAAAAAAATATATATTCAATGGGCTCAACATGCCTCTCAGCAATTTCCTTGGGATGTCTACTTTCCAAAATGGGGTCATTTGGGGGGGGTTTGTACTGCCCTGCCATTTTAGCACCTCAAGAAATGAGATAGGAAGTCATAAATTAAAAGCTGTGTAAATTCCAGAAAATGTACCCTAGTTTGTAGACGCTATAACTTTTGCGCAAACAAATTATACGCTTATTGACATTTTTTTTTAACTAAAGACATGTGGCTGGAAACATTTTGGCCTAAATGTATGACTAAAATTGAGTTTATTCAATTTTTCTTATAACAAAAAGTAGAAAATATAATGTTTTTTTCAAAATTTTCAGTCTTTTTCCGTTTATATCAGAAAAAATAAAAATCGCAGAGGCAATCAAATACCATTAAAAGAAAGCTCTATTTGTGGGAAGAAAAGGACGCAAATTTCGTTTCGGTACAACATTGCATGTCCGCACAATTTCCAGTTAAAGCAGCGCAGTGCCGAATTCTGAAAACACCTCTGGTCCTTTTAGCTACAAAATGGTCCGGGGCTTAAGTGGTTAATTGACTTAATGCTGTACTCTGATTAAGCCCCCGTTCACTTTGGCACGATTTGACATGCCAAATCGCAGCCTATTGCCGGCAACGGCACTGTCCCAATCGGTGCAATGCTGACTTTGCAGCGCCACACTGATTTCCAAAAGTAGTTTCTGCACTACGTTTGGCGACTTTAGGGGTGATTTCAATAGACATCTGTGCATGAACTCGCACAGCTGTCCTTCAAATCGCCCCCGAATTCACACTGTGATTTCAGCTGAACTCGCTTGATTTCAAACCGGTGTTCAGTGTGAACAAGGGCTAAAAAGTGTTCCTTTAAGAAAGAAAAAATTATTTTGAGCAGTGCATTTCATTTGTGTGTTTAGCTGTTTGACTTTAAAGTGAAATTTACACGGCACATATCTCTGTAGTATAGAAAAAAAGGTGCTTGTGCGCTTACCACTCAGTAAAAATAGAAACACTAAAGTGCAAATATTGCTGAACAAATTAAATATTAAGAGACAACTAGCAGCTAACTTCTATAATGTGACCAACATACAATAAAATAGTTTATATAGTGAAGCAGCGCTAAATGTCAATAGAAAGTGCTAATATTAAAAGTGCTATTAATAAAGTCTAACTTCTCATAAATTAAATAAATGGGGTGACAAAATCAACAATAATAAAATTAAATTAAAACGTCCAAACAGTGACTATGTAAATAAAGTGCTAAATAGCCAAAATGGCAGTCCAAATAGCAACAGCTAATTGCAGGGACAGAAGCAAGGATGGGTGTGGGAATACACCTTGTCTCATCAGAAACACACTGGATCAGATGAACAAATGATGCATAAATAATCCTCCCCCATAGACACCAGCCTCTCACCTCTCTGGTGGACCCCACGGGATCAGTAATAACCACAAAGATCTCCACTGCTCACAATGAGAACTTCCAGTCCTTTTGCGTGACCCGAAACCACTGTAAGAATCTCCACAGCTTACCAGTGTTCTTCCTTAAAGCGAATCTTCCTGATGGACCCCACGAGGTCAATAATGGCCACAAAGATCTCCACTGCTCACAATGAGAACTTCCAGTCCTTTTGAGTGACCCGGAACCACTGTAAGAATCTCCACAGCTTACCAATGTTCTTCCTTAAAACGAATCTTACTCCATAATATTCAGAAAAAAACAAAAAAGGGACTCCATAGTGAAGCATGTAAAGGAAAGCCCCAAGAAAAGGCGTTTATTCAAATAAAAACAGCTAAAAAACACGTTAAAAACCAAGGGGTAAAAAACGCCAAACAAAATGTTCATAAAATACTAACTTCCAGTTTACGGCCGCAAACCGGAAGTGGACGTCACTTGGGCTCCTCCTTCTGACGCGTTGCGTCACTACACACGTGACTTCATCAAGGGCATAGGGGCCAAGTGACGAATAGGAGCTTATATACACTTCTGATCATCATATGCAAATTAATACCAAGCAATGGATTCTGGGAGATCAGTCAGGTCATTCTTGGTCTCCATGACCTTTACAACTACTGCCCAGAACAAGGTATAAATACAAACTAGATAAACTAGTAAATAGATAAAAAGATATACATTAAAGTTGCTAACGTCAAAACATTAAAACTAAATATTGAACAAACAAAAAAAAAAAAAAATTAGAAAAAAAAAAAAAATTAAAGTTAAAATTAAAATAAAAAAATAAATAAAAAAAAATTAAAAAATTGACGTAACTACTAAAATACACATCTAATAATTGGAAATAAAACAATTAAGATCAAACTCCATATTTAAACCTAGAGGGGTAAGCGACTGTAACTCAAAAATCCAACGAGACTCAGCTTGACTGAGAGTGATGACCTTGTTACTTCCTCTCCAATGGGGTCTATACTTTTCAATACCCCAAAAGGAAAGGGAACTGGGATCTTTCCCATGAACTTCAGCAAATTGCCTAGATACACTATGCTTGGGAAAGCCAGATTTAATATTTTGAACATGTTCCCTCAACCGTTTCCAGAGGGGCCTTTTCGTTCTGCCCACATACTAGAGTTTGCATGAGCACTCCAGTACGTAGACAGCCCCTTCAGTCCTACAGGAAATAAACTCTTTGATAACAACATAATTTTTTCCTGTGGAGGTGGCTACAAAATCATCTTTTTTGGACTTCTTAAACTTAGTATGCCTACACGCATAACAATACTTGCACGGGTAGAAGCCCTTTCCTTCAAAAAAGGAAAAAGGCTTCTTAGTTGGAGGATCCAAAACATTGTTGGCTAGTATATTGCGAAGGGTAGGAGCCCTTTCTATAAATGAATTTAGGAAATGGAGGTAATACTTGAGACAAGTGGCGGTCTGCTTTTAAGACATTCCAATGTTTCCAGATGATGGATTCTAATTTTTTGAACTGCATATTGTAATCGAGGATCAATGGAACCTCTACATAGTTGACCTTTTCTTTTTCTCTGTCTCTGAGATTAATTCGTTCCAAGCTACCTACTTCGTCGATCTTCTTTTTGGAGGAACCCCTGATCATATCCTTTATCACGAAAACGTTCCCCAATGAATTCGGCTTGCTGTCTAAACTCAGACTCAATAGTGCAATTCCTTCTCAACCTCACTAGCTGTCCCTTAGGGATATTCATTAGCCAAGGTGCATGATGACAGCTATCAGTGGGGAGGTAACTATTCCTGTCAACTGTTTTGAAGAAGGTTCTGGTTTTAATGGTTGTGTCTTCTTTCCAAATTTCCAAGTCCAAAAAATTAATTTTTACTTCATCTATATTCCAGCTCAGCCTGATATTTTTATCATTTTCTTCAAGTTCCTGGCTGAACTCTATCAGGCTCTCTTTTTCTCCTTTCCAGATAAGGAATATATCGTCGATAAACCGCTTATACATAATCAATTGGGAGGGACTATTCTTATAAATCGCATCATCTTCCCATAATGCCATATGAAGGTTGGCGACACTGGGGGCAAATTTGGCCCCCATGGCCACCCCTTTAGTTTGTTTTATAGTAATGGGAGTCATACCAGAAATAATTATGATTAAGACAATAATCTAAGCATTCCAAAAGAAATTTTCTCTGTTTACATTTCAAACTACTGGACTTCCTCAAAGCCCTCTGTAGTGTTTTCTTAGCTCTCTCACAAAGTCCATTGTCTTTCTGCTGTTTAGTCAGAAGTTATCATGCTGAGTTCTCAGACGGGAACTCAAAGCAGCTGAGAATGTTGCTATGAATTAGCAGACAGCGTGTCTTGTCACGGCACAGCTCAGGCAGAACGATGAAGATACTGTCAATGTTGAGGGGGGAGGGAGGGATATGTGTGCCTTTCCTCCAATCAGCTGTCTCCCAGTGTAAGCCAAGAATACACTCCTGCTGAATGAGGAAGTGAAAATTCTAACCCGATGTAAGAGTTCTAAAGAATATAGAAAGGGAAAGACAGCAGATATGCATGTAAAACTTATGCAGGGAAATTTGTTTCATCCCTGTGTATCTTCTGAGGTTGTTCACTTCACTGGGTATATATGAGGGTTTACATCCACTTTAAGCAATCCAAAATATGCTTTTACTCTGTCTTGGACTCCTACTCCTTTATAGCATTGGCTAGATTTACTGCAAAATTTACATATGCTTTTCTTTTTAAATTTCAGGTGGCAAATATAAGCACCAAAGACTGCACTTGCACATTAAAAGACTCTATTTACAAAGAGGTGCAGAAAGACTGGCCTGGTTATTCGGAAGGTGACCAACAGCTACTAAAACGAATATTTGTCCGGTATGTTCTCAGTTTGATCCTTTCATTACTTGAATTTCTGCAGTTACAAATACAAGCTGTTTTTCCTGTAAGATCTTATTCAAGTTTTTTCTTTTCATTGAAATTGTTACCTAAATCAAGTTTTCATTGGCAAGACCAAGTTTAACATACACTGCTTGCCAGGATTCTTTTGCCATGTCTACTGGTCACTTTATTGGCCATTGGTTTTAGTTTTGCACTATCCTCTTGTTTTCTTCCCAGGCTTATGAAATCTTATTCCATTCATTCAAAAACCAGGCCTTCCTGCGAGTCTATTAATGTGATCTGAACCCTGCATAGTGAGAAGAATAAAAGGAGTGGTGTAGTGCAGAGTACTACTATAAATAAGGATAGGGACTACCACAATTGGGTGTATAGACCATGTCTAAAAAAAAATAAAGGGGCGCAGTTGATACACCACTGATGCAGATACCAAATAACCACAAAGGGGAGTGATCATCAGTGTAATCACTGCTGGATCCAATGATCCACCACAGTGTTGTATTTTGAGTTATTGCTCATTAGTTGCACCTGATTTCTAATGTTCCTAATGGGATGCTGCAAAGATAGTTTACCAGGTTCATACATTTAGGGCAAATTTATTAAAGTGAAACTATGGGGGAAAACTTTTTTTGTAATTTTGGCTAGAGAAGGGGAGGATTATAACCCTTCTAAGGTTTACTTTTTCCATCTTTGTCCCATTGGGGAGATATACCTTTTATCCTGTCCCATAGCCAAACCAGTAAGGGAGAGGAAATCTTGCAAATTAAGGGAATGTCTTGGGGCCCCCAGGTCACCAGAACTAGTGTCCTCATTGGAAGAGTTCCCCCGCTCTTACTTTTCTGGGAACAACCCAAAATTTGGGATTTTCTTTTAATTTTCACTTTCAATGATAATGGTAAACAGGACAAATGGAGAGGGTAAATCTCTGTAACAGGGACACGAACGAGCAAAAAAATCTGACAGGTTTTCAAATTCCTCTCCGTCCAAAACAAAAAAGTTTGCCTTTAGTTGTACTTTACCTGGTGAAGCAGCCAGGAAGTCTGTTTTATTTACAGAAAAAACTATCCTGCAAATGTAGTAGAGGGTTGAATCAAACCATTTAACACTGACCGGAGTGCTGAATGATCAGCTTTTATTTATATAAGACTTTTATCCCAAACGGAACAAAACGGTTTATTGCAACGGCTAAAAAAAAAAACTAGTTTGGCTTCAATGTGTTTGTGTATTTAAATCTGCTAGTACATCTAACACTCCAGACTGACAATGCAAATGTCCAAAGTTGTTTCTTCATCCAGAGTGGGGGCACCCTAATGCAGGATGTGTTACTGGCCAGATCATGTGAAAACAGAGGGATGGAAAGGCCTAAAATAAAACTAATACAGCCACCATAGCTAATGATTGTTAAGCTGAAATACATAAAAAAAATTGGGTTTAATACCAATTTAACAATAACTGTTTAATGGTTAACAAAGATATTCTGCCTGACTGAAAAACAAAGACTTTAAATGAATTTTGGTGCTGTGTATTTTCCTACTTTTTACATTCCAGGTTAAAAAAATGCATAGCTTTGATAATTGATTTGACTTAAAGCCCTCATGCACACAGGACGTTTTTTGATGTTTTTACAGCAGCTGTTTTTGGCAGAAGACGTTTTTTTTTTCTACAGTCATTAAACTCTCCATGTTGTCCTATGTGTCCATGCACACATAGGCTGTTATCAGCAGTTTTGGGCAGTGGCGTTTTTGAGCAGTAAAAAAAACCAAAGACTAGTGGGTTCTGAGAAATGTTTTTCAGCTGTAAAAATGCTCTAACGCTGATAAACGTCGTTCACCAGCGTTTAATGTTTTTGATCCATTGAAGAAAAAAACCCGCTAACAAACGCTATTGCAAAAACTTTGAAAAAAGTTGAAAAATTCACTGCAAAGCTACTGGCATTTTTATAACGTTCTTTTAACGTCCAGTGTGCATGAGGCCTAAATGGGTTATATAGTAGATACTCCGTTGTACTGCAGTCCTAAGTGGTTCCAGATATGCTTTTTATAGTAATCATGCTGGAGACTGTAGAGGGGTTAAGTTTGTCCCATAATGCAAACCAACCTTTAGTATAGTGTAAAACGAGATGGAATAATTATCTTTCCTGGGCAGCTACATACATCAAAACAAATTTATTTTAAATTTAAAATAAAAAATATATATGCAATCTATTAAAGCCCAACTTCAGCCAAAATGTTTTGTTTTGGATGGAGCAGAAAATGATTTTTATTGCTGTCTGGATCTTTAAACTTGTTGTAAACCCTTTCATATACCCAGTGAAGTGACTGGCCTCAGGTGATCGATTAAACACAACCTTCTCCTACATAGGTTTTACTAGTTTTTCTGCAGTCTTCTCCTCTTTACACCCTTTCAAATGTTCAGAATTGTGATACAATCCTTCTGCTTCTGTCAGTATCACAGAGGAGCGAAGAGCTGCAGTTAGTGTGTGAGAACTGATTTGAGGAAAGGGAAACACCCCCCCCTTTCACACACAGGAAAGAACGAATGAAGGATACAGAGCTGTGTCCTGAATAGACAAGCTGTGTGCTGAGCTCTCCTCCCCCTCACAAATTTATCTTCAGTGTCAGGGAAGACTTTTTTCTTTTTTTTTTTCTCAGACGCTCGACATGCTGAAAATTGAAGCACCATAGAGAAATGACACTTGGAGCTTTGGAAATAGACAAGTAAACACTACAGATACAGTGGGGAAAATAATTATTTGATCCCCTGCAGATTTTGAAAGTTTGCCCACTTACAAAGAAATAAAGGGTTTATAATTTCTCTTTCGTTCATTGACGGACACAGCTCCTTAATCTTGACCTTAATATGCCTTCTTTTAGGAGAGGACTAGGCAGAACATGTAAAACATGTAAAAAAACAGCAAAGCTGAACAGTACTGCCCAGGGGGCGGTCCTACTGGCTTTAACCTCACACTGCATCCAGCAGCTCAGTTTTTTTCTGCCTAGCATAGGAGAAGGACCTGGCTCCCAGTTGGGACCATTGGTCCTGGAGATTTTTTGCTTTTTTCTACTTTTTTGATCCTGAGATCTACTATCAACAGCCGGCTGGGTGACAGGCTGGATAATATAGATCCTGGTAGTCTCCACAGCCCGGCCATTGAGCGTGAGTAGACCCTTAGCTACGCGCTGGGTCGGCCACGTCATGCCCCGTTTGCTCCAGGGGTGGCCGGTGAGCTATATGCTCCGGGGCACACATATGACCGGGCTACTGCTGTCGGAGTCACAGCGTACTGCTTGGGTGATGGGTCTGTCTGGAATGCGTCCAGCAGTCCCCACAGGACGGGCAAGTAGGGTTCCACCTGTCTCGGCAGGATAAAACAGCTGGGCATTCCTGGGGAGGTAGACTAGGGGGTCTCTTAAACTCCCTTTCTTCTCTCCCTTCCCTCCTCCCCATGCATCTGTGGTGGCTGGGCCTGCTGTGTACCTGACCGGGGGGGGTTCAGAGTCCTGGCTGAGGGCTGCACTGGGTGTTCGGGATCCGCTCTCCATAGTGGGGTGTTCTTGGTCTGTCCATTTGAGTCTTCGCAGCCATATTCATTTACCTCAGGGGCGCCCAGCTGCCATTTTGGAGGAGCCCGGCGGCTATTTTCTTGTAGCCCGCACTCGTTTTTTGCTGAGGCGCCTGGGGGCCATTTCTTGTAGCCCGCGCTCGTTTGCTGAGGCGGCCGGCGGCCATTTTCTTGTAGCCCCAGCTTAGTTTTTGCCCCCTAGCGCTGGGAATCTTCTTTCTGAACGGCGCGAACAGCACAGAACACCTCAGACACAGGCAGTGCAGGATAGAGAGCGGACGGCAACGCTGTGCAGTACCTGGGTCAGGGTCGTGAGTCCTCTGGGGGGGCCCCCTCAGTCTGTAGCAGCTAGGAGGGTGGACCTTTTGTGTACCGTGCCTTTAGTCCCTAACGGGTGTCAGGCGAGTGTGGGTCAGCATGGCGTCAGAAGCTGGCGCTTCTTCCCCAGACATCCCCCTGGTAGCAACCGGTGCACCTGTGGTGCCTATGAACGCAGGTAAGCGTTCCCAGGCCGACAAGGTGCCCGCTGAGGGACAAAAGTGACCCTGGTTTCGCAAGCCAAACAAATCTGCGACCGCATGAAGGTTTGCCCCCGCCCGAAGGTTTGCAGCTCGGTGGACCTCCCTGCTTTCCGACCAGTGGGTTTCATCAGGGTACAAGATAGATTTTTTTTTTTTTCCCTCCAACCTTCATATTCTTCCGACTCGTCGGGACGCCCTGTCTGGGGCAGTGCAGGACCTGCTGATGCACGGGGTGATGGTACCTGTGCTGTCGCCGGAAAGGTTTCAGGGATTCTACTCCAATCTGTTTTGTAGTCCCAAAGGAGGACGGGGTCAGTCCAATCCTGGATCTCAAGGCCCTCAACTGCTTTGTAAAGGTACAAAGGTTCAGGATGGAATCAGTATGCTCTGTGGTCGCTGCACTCCATCCGGGGGATTTTCTGGCGTCCTTGGACATCAAGGACGCATACTTGCATGTCCCCATATGCGTCGGGCATCAGAGGTTTCTGTGGTTTGCAGTCGGGGACGAGCACTACCAATTTGTAGCTCTCCCTTTTGGGTTGGCACCACGAGTTTTCACCAAGGTGCTTGCCCCGATTCTGGCTTTGCTGAGGCAGCGAGGGATCGCTATCATGGGCTACCTGGATGACCTCCTGAGAGCAGCTTCCGCCTCAGAATTAAGGGAGGATGTGGCGATCGCCAGTCACTCTTCGGGAGTTTGGTTGGGTACTGAACCTCCAGAAAACGGTGTTGGTGCCGACTCAGCGCCTGGAATACCTGGGCTTGATTCTGGACTCCTCAGAGGCAAGTTTTTCTCCCTTCGGACAAGTTGCAGACTCTTCAGGCTGCGGTGAAGCTGTTGGCGTCCCGCAGGTGGTCGTTGCTGTGCTTTTGCATGCGAGTCCTGGGTCTCATGGTATCCACCTTCGAGGCGGTACCGTATGCTCAATTCCACACTTGAGTCTTGCAAAAGGAGATCCTGTCAAAATGGGACAAATATCCGTTGTCCCTGGATTGTCAAACCTGAGTGAGACGGCTGGTCAGGGATTCCCTGATCTGGTGGCTGAGGTCTCCAACCCTTCAGTCCGGGAAGTCATCCCTTCCTTTTCACTGGACGGTGATCACGACAGACGCCAGCCTGACCGGTTGGGGGAGGAGGTTGGGGTGTACAGTCGACACGGGGTCGCTGGACGCAGGAAGAATCCCACCTGCCAATCAATGTGCTTGAACTTCGGTCGATCAGGCAGTGC
Organism: Rana muscosa; assembly: GCA_029206835.1. Lineage (NCBI taxonomy): Eukaryota > Metazoa > Chordata > Amphibia > Anura > Ranidae > Rana > Rana muscosa. The sequence goes on from JARGYO010000162.1 coordinate 8,671,065, forward strand.
CTCTCCACATGGTCACAGAGGCTTCAGGGACGCCCAGTCAGGATCCAGTCAGACAACGCCACGGCGGTGGCGTATGTCAACCATCAAGGAGGAACAAGAAGCTCGGCTGCAGCATTGGAGGTCGCTCACATCCTGCGGTGGGCGGAGCGTGCCGGCTCTATCGGCAGTATACATTCCGGGCGTAGAAAACTGGCAAGCGGAATACCTAAGTTGTCAGATGCTGGACCAAGGAGAATGGTCGCTACACCCGAATGTGTTTCGACTCCTTTGCCTGAGATGGGGCTTGCCAGATGTGGATCTCCTGGCTTATCGACTCAATCGGAAGGTGTTGAGGTTTGTGGCCAGGTCTAAAGATCCCTGGGCGGACGCGGCAGACGCGTTGGTGGCTCCGTGGGGAGAGTATCGGCTAATTTATGCCTCCCCCCCCCCCCTCTAAAACTTCTTCCTCATCTGCTTCGCAGAGTAGAGACAGAGGGGATTCTGATGATTCTAATTGCCCCAGACTGGCCTCCGGCGTCCCTGGTACGCCGACTTAGTACGTCTGGTGGCGGATGTTCCTTGGTGACTGCCGATGCGAGAGGACCTTCTGTCGCAAGGTCCTATACTTCATCCTGCTCTACAGTCGCTGGCTTTAACGGCATGGCTGTTGAAATTCAGGTGCTAAGGGACCGAGGCCTGTCTGATTTGGTTAATTCCACCATGCTGAGGGCACGGAAGTCATCTTCTCGGAAGATTGATCATCACACATGGAAGGTCTACATCTCGGTGTGAGGAGATGGGGTGGCGTCAACGTAAATATTCGGTTTCCAGGATCCTGCTGTCTTTGCAGCATGGAGTGGATCAAAAACTTGCCTTAAGCACCATTAAGGGGCAGATTTCAGCCTTGGCTGACTTTTTTTTTTTTTTTTTTCAATGACCCTTGGCTCATTCACTGGTGAGTATGTTTGTGCAAGGGGTTCGACATGTGGCCCCTCCGGTTCGACCACCGCTGCCTCCGTGGGATTTGAATCTGGTGCTCTCGGTACTTCAGAAACCACCGTTTGAGAACATTAGAGATATTCCCCTATTGACACTCTCTCAGAAAGTAGCCTTTCTGGTGGCTATTACATCTGCCAGGAGGGTTTCTGAGTTTGCGGCCTTGTCTTGCAAGTCTCCCTACTTGATCCTCCACAAGGATAAGGCGGTGCTACGCCCGCAGCCTTCGTTTCTTCTTAAGGTTGTTTCGGCCTTTCATCTAAATGAGGACATTGTGCTTCCATCCTTGTGTCCTCGGCCATCGCACCCCAAAGAGGTTGTTGCTTTGCATTTCTTGGACGTGGTCTGAGCTCTGCGGGTGTATCTGTCTGCTACGGCTCCGTTTCGGAGGTCAGACTCACTGTGTCGGTGGTTGGTCCAAAGAAGGGCCTGGCGGTTTCGTCGGCCACCATTTCTTGGTGGATCAGACAGATCGTGATTCAGGCTTATGCCCTAAAAGGGCGGGCGCCTCCCTTTCCTGTCATGGCGCATTCGACCAGGGCGATTGGTGCCTCCTGGGCTTTCCGACATCAGGCGTCCGTTTCCCAGGTGTGTAAGGCGGCGACATGGTCGTCCGTTCACACTTTCACAAAATTTTACAAGGTTGATGTGAGTGCATCTGCGGATGCTTCCTTCGACTGCAAGGTTTTGCAGGTGGCTGTTTAAGGTAGCAACTCCTCCGTTGAGGAGCTCTGGTTGTTTTGGGTGGAGTTTGCTTGCTGTTGCCACCCCTCGTTTTTTGACACTGCTTGGGGACGTCCCTAAGGTCAAGATTAAGGAGCTGTGTCCGTCAATGAACGAAAGAGAAAATAGGATTTTTGTACTTACAGTAAAATCCTTTTCTCTGAAGAGACTGACGCAGCACCCACCCCTCCTGTTTGTACTGCCTTTTGACGAACTGAGCTGCTGGATGCAGTGTGAGGGGCTATAGCCAGTAGGACCGCCCCCTGGGCGGTATTGTAAAGCTTTGCTGTTTTTTTTACTTTTTTTTTTTTTTTTTTACATGTTCTGCCTAGTCCTCTCCTGATAGGCATATAACCCTAAGGTCAAGATTAAGGAGGTGTGTCCGTCAATGAACTTCAGAGAAAAGGACTTTACAGTGAGTACAAAAATCCTATTTTTTATCCATAGGTGCATTTGAAATGATAGAGACAGAATATCAACCAAAAATCAATCCAGAAGAAAAACACAATACAAATATTATAAATTGGGTTGCAGTTCAGTGAGTAAAATGAGTGTTTTGATCTCCAAGCAAAACAAGACTGGTGGAGAAAACCTTGTTGGCAAGCACAGAGGTAAGACATTTTTTGTAGTTGGTTACCATGTTTTGGAAACATCTCAGGAGGGATTTTGGTCCACTCTTTACAGATCTTTTCTAAATCCTTAAGATTACTTGGCTGTAGTTTGGCAACTCGCAGTTTCAGCTCCCTCCATAAATTTTCTATAAGATTAAGGTCTGTAGACTGACTAGGCCACTCCATGACCTTCATGTGCTGCTTCTTCTTGAGCCACTCCTTTGTTGCCTTGGTGGTATGTTTTGGGTCATTGTCCTGCTGAAAGACCCATCGACGACATATCTTCAGTGTTCTGGCTGAGGAAAGAAGGTTCTCATCCAAGATTTTACAATACATGGCGCCATCCATTGGCCCTCCGTGCTTGACTGTAGGGATGGTGTTCTTAGGGTCATAGTCAGCATTTTTTTCCTCCAAACCTGGCGAGTCTATTAATACCAAAGAGCTCAATTTTGGTTTCATCTGGCCACAGCCCTTTCTCCCAATTTGTCTCTGAATCATTTAGGGTGTTCATTGGCAAACTACAGATGGGCCTGTACATGTGCCGCCTTGAGGAGGGGGACCTTGTGGGCACTTCAAGATTTTAATCCATGGCGGCGTGTTGTGTTACCAATGGTTTGTTTGGTGACACAGGTCATAAGTGCCTTGAGGTTATTCACAAGCTCCTCCCCTGTAGTTCTAGACTGATTCCCCACTTCTCATCATCCTTATTCCATGAGGCGAAATCTTGCATGGAGCTCCAGACCGATGGCGATTGATGGTTATTTTATATTTTTCCATTTGCGAATAATCTCTCCAACAGTTGCCTCCTTTTTACCAAGCCTCTTGCTGATGGTCTTGAAGCCCATTCCAGCCTTGTGCAGATCTACAATCTTGTCCCTGACATCTTTGACAGCTCTTTGGTCTTGCCCATGATGGTAGTTTTGAATGGAAGAAATATTCTGTCTTTTATACATATGAGTTGTCATTAGGAGCACCTTTTTAAATTGACAGGACTAATCTGTGTACCACATGAGCACATACTATAGGCCGGTCTGTGGGAGCCAGAATTACTGTTGGTTTGTAGGAGATCAAATACTGTACTTATTTTACTCACTGAACTACTACAATGTTTTTCTGGATTTTTGGTTAATATTCTGTCTCTCTCATTTTAAATACACCTATGATAAAAATGATAGACCCTTCATTTCTTTGTAAGTGGGCAAACATACAAAATATGCAGGGGATTAAATAATTTCCCCACTGTATATGTGCTTTGCTCAGATTTCACAACTGAGGTTTACAACCATTTTAATGCGTATTACAGCTTACTGGTCCTTGGATATGTGATGGCTGCATAAGTTTTCGTTTATATAATTAATTTCAATTTTCTTTTAACCTGATAATCTTGCCATTAACTGTCCTGGAGGGAGCAGCTATGTCACCCTAGGTCAGGGAGTATGTTAAGAATACTGAACAGGTGTCTTGTAGTCCTTAGAAATGGGTAACAATGCTAACTGATAACTTCCTGTACTTTCTGCCACTGAACTGTTATCCGCTCACAAGATTTGACTGGGTCAACAGATTTTTTTTTTATTCTACTTGTTGAACATATGTAATAAAAAGCTTTCAATTGTAAATTTAATAGACCAAAAGGGAACAGGTAATAGTATTGTAGTATTCTCTAATGGAGCTGTTTTCCCTCACAGGGAAAAAACAACTTATGGCAGTTCTAATCTATTCCAAACTCCTAGTGTGTGATAGTTTTTTGTTTTTAAGTGATTCCTTACTGGGGAGATTTGCTCTCGCCTCCATCACTAGGACAGGAAATGAGGGTAAAGGCATAATCTGTGTCAGCCTTTAATAACTGACTTTTGTTAATTTTTATTATTCCATCCTCCCTGCTGAGCCATTTTGACAGCGGGGAGAGTTCCCTGATTTCAGAATACACCGATCAGCTCTGCCAGCTATCCAACCAGCCTGTTGGAAAATCCAACCAGCCTGTTGGAATATCCAACAGGCTGGTTGGACAGGAGTCGATTGGCAGGTTGAATTCAGGAAAAACAGCCTGCCCATACATGGTTTGAAATTCGGTCAGTCCCTGCTTAACCGTACGAATTTTGATCCGTGTATGACCGTCTTTAAGGTTTTTTAAAATCAAGGTAATAGTTTTTTTTTTAGCATTTGAAATGGAGTGGTATAAATATTTAGATTTTAAAGGATACACCTCGTACACTCTGGATACTCGGAACCCGTGCACCTATCCTGCTGATCTAACAGCCTCATTGCATGTAAGATTGTGAAGGAGCCCTAAAAAAATTCTGTTTAAAATAACTTATAGTTTACGGTTATAAATGATGGTGTTTGGCACCCTCAGGCTCTGGAAATCTACATCTTTGCAGCTTTCTGACTGTGCTACAAAACATTTTTTTTCTTTAGGAAGGTAAGCCAGCCACAAAATCCATGTGGACAGACAGAGAATGCACCTCTGAGCCCTCCCAAAGACAATGTGAATTCCACTTCCCCATACCCCCAGGTATGTTATAAATTGCACATCACTAGTCTGCGATAGCATATACCTCAATGCAAGTGATTTGACAGCATCCAGACCTTTGCAGGACTATGTAAAAGGTTACCTCTGGCAAACCTGATTTAATTACCATAACATTTCTGGGGAGAACATTGTAGTCTGAGCTACTTTGGGTATGTGTACACAGAACTGTGCAAAAAAGTTGTGTTCCATTAAATTAAAAAGTGTTAGGCAGATCTAATGCAGAAAGTATCTTTATGCCAAATATGTGCCGTCCCAGTCACTTGTTAAAGTGAAACTTAAGGCTTTTTTTTCTGGAGGGAGCATCTACTACAGTGTGTAAATATGACAAGTTTAAGAGTGTGGGGGGGGGCAGTGATTTTAGAAGATGTAACATGTTCCAGCTATTACCACCTCCACATCTCCTCTCCCCAGGGTCCTCCCCACACCCACTGTCGCAATTCAAAAACGGCATGGATGTTTGGGGCTCCGCCCACTCGGCTGCAGCATTTATTCACTGTGTCCTGTGAATAAATGAAGTACCACCATCCACCAGGGCAGACGACTTGTAGTTATGAATTAATTGTGAGGGCGCAGGTGAGCACCCTTGTAGTTTATTCACAAGCCCTGGAGGTATAGGCTGAAAGCTGCAGGGTTTGCCTGTAGATGCCTGACATTGTACCCCTAATCCACTGATCACAGGTGCAATGCTTTCCAGGCTCCTGCAGGAAAAAATTGATGCAAATTTTAAAAATACATGCGTTGTTATTTATTCTAAAAAAGGTGAACTTCTCCTTTAAATGGACCCATATGGGTTTTGTTTTTTGTTTTTTTTTAATCCAAAAAAAAAAATCTACCTAATAAGCATTTTTTTTTTTTTTTTTTTTTTATTTATTTTTTTTACTTCGGCTCCACCTTAAATTTGCTGTTCCCTGCTTTGTACCAGTTTTAATAAATTGTATTCATCAGTTAATACGCTTGCATATTTGTTAGTTAAACATTTGCCTTTTTTTTTTTCTCAGCAATGAGCCCGTGACAGCTGAAAACAGCAATCGTGTTTGAGAAAAAAGATTTTTATGACACATACGCCTTGAGTTAAGATGATACTAAACCCAAGAGCAAATATATATATTTTTTTTGCAGCTTACCAATTACATGCGATGGCTGCATTTGTTTCTTTTTTTATGCTTGCTTTTTTATTTTCACCTTGTGAACTGCCCAGTCTGTTTTTCAAAAGAACAAATTGTCCTGCAAATGTATTAGCTAAGAGTGTTGAGAAAAACCAATTACAACTGACAGGGGTGCTTACAATGATCAGGGATAAAGGTTTAAATTTAATTGTAAACCAGATAGTGAAAAAAATTCATACATCCACATTTATGAATAATTACAGTACCTAAAAGTGCAAGTTTACATAAGCGACAAAAATCCATAAGCCCCCGTTCACACCAGTGCGATAGTTTAAAATTGCATGACAAGATGCACCCCATTTGTGCCTATGGAACCGTTCAAATCGGTGCGACTTCAACTTGCACTGATTTGAAAGATTTCTGCACTATTTTTAGCAATTTCATGTGCGACATGGATAGATATCTGTGCATGAAGTGGCACAGATGGCAAGCTGCACATGAAATCGCACTGATTGGCGGCTCTGAAATCGTGCTGAAGTAGCACGATTTTCTAAGCTGCATTCATTGTGAACGTAATGTAAAAATTATTTTCCCACATACAGTGCGTTACACACAGTAATCAAAAATTAAGTCCAGTAAATGTTTTTCATACACAAGATCCAATGACCAAACACTCCGCAAGATTGAAAAATGGAAGCTAAAGATTGTGCAGCAAAATTATCTTCAGTACAACACCACTGTGCACCAACCACCAAATCAATACACAATTACTACTAACCAGATAGTTAGATCTCAAAAGCTCAGAGGTCTAACAGCGCTTAAGAGAAATTGCTGACCCGAATGAATGGTAGATGCTCACAGATCAGCCCTTCCTCCAATGTATTCGGCTTCAAATGGATCACATCCACAGGTAGCCAGATAGCGAGGAAAAAAAAAAACCCATAGAGCAATACCTTTTTATTAAAAACTTTTTTTTTTTTTTTCTTTTTAAATGGCAGATACTCACATCAAATCCAAACAGCATACAACATATCAGAAACCTTGGTCAGCCACCCAGTCACTGCAATAACTCAGCTCTAACTTTCCATTGTGTTTACCATGCATTTTATGTTGACTTTTATGTAGAAAAGCAAAGTACAAACTGATCCTAAATATCTATGTACATTATCCCAAAGCAAATCCGCTTCTTGGGAAGATGAAAGTAACCTGGGTTACGCTCCATTGGGCACAATCATGCTTAAATAACATGCTTTTGAACATTGTTGTGCTTTCCATGAAGAAATTGAGAGGGGTTTGTATGTAATGTAAAAGATATTTATCACTCGTCACTAAAATAGAATGGAATGCGTTTTAACTACATCTGCCGTGTGCGAGACTGAAAGAGCACATGTTGAGAGCAACCAATCATATTTTCTGAATTAAATGTCTAAGTGCAAGCTAGAGAATGAAAGAAATTGGTAAAGTGGATTGTTCTTCTTTCAGCCTGCTTTTTTTTTTTTTTTCAAGACTCCTGTGCTCATGTGAATGTGGTGGGTGCAGCTAACCAAGTATTATGCATAGTGATTAATTGATTGATCTGTCTTCTCAAGTATACAACTCCTAAAAGGTTTCCAGAGGATAGCTTTCTTTTTGTATTCATTGATGGACACAGCTCTTCCTTATTCTTGACCGTAGGGTTATATCGCCACCTACAGTAATAGGACACTATGGGCTGTTCTAGTTGGTAGTCCATCCCCTCCGTCATAGGCAGTTCAGTTTTTTCTTTCTCGTACATCACGGGACACAGAGCGGCATAGTCATTACTATGTGGGTTATATAGTTTACCTTCAGGTGCTGGCACTGGCAACTTCCAAACCGGAAGTACCCTCCCCTATATAAGCCCCTCCCATCCGGGAGCACCTCAGTTTTTTGCCAGTGTCTAAGGTGTTGGCCAAGAAGTAACATGTGTTTTTCACTGAGCTTGCGTACAAGTTCTTTTGGGCCTCAGTAAGCTATTCCGGATCCGACCAAAAAAGCTTCATAGCTAAACGGTCGGTACCCGGGCCTTGCAGAGAAGGGCAAGGTTTTGCCTGTAATGCTTCTCTTAGGAGAGCTGGACCCTGGGATCCAGAGCTCTGGTCATACCCACGACCAAGATGTTTTCTGTGCAGGGTGCTATACCGGTCCAGGGGAGTGGAATCCTTGGGAACCCAGTCCCTGAAGGTTTAATTACAATGCCTGCCGTGATAGGTAAAGTTTGGGCTTCTGTGGACCAAACAGAGTCCTGCGGCGGGGAAAAGGTAAGTGGGGGCCCCTCAGGAACTTGGTTCTATTGAGGGGACCCCAAGCCTAATATGTCTTTCTGCCTGTTACCTAACAGTATTCCCGCTAAATATCTATGCATGCCTGTAACTACTAAAAAATGTAATATTTTTAATAGTGGTCAAGAAAAAATAAATAAATAAATAGACTGCGGTACCTGTGTTAATCCACTAGAGGCCGCTGTGGAACGTTTCTTGTCATGTGGACTGGTTTCTTTTCATCAGAGCAAGTCCAGGCAGATGGTGAGTTCTCTTGTGGGAAACTGCTTCCTCTGCCATGTTGCAATGCTCGTCCATCCCCCGGCCTGCGGCAAAAGGGCCCTGTCTCCTGTCCCTAGTTTCCCTTTTCAAAAAAGAGCGCCGAAGGCGCACGTGCCCGCGCGCGTGCCCGCGCCTCTATATATAGAGGTGAGCTGGGAAAGGGGGCGGAGCTTGGGGGATGACGCTCTGTGCGTGCCGCAGCGCTTCTGCACATGTGTGGGCGTCCCAGCATGTGAAAAGGCACAATTATGTGTTGTGAGCTGGCTATGGAGTGCAGAGACACAGCTGGCAACATTTAAAAAAGGCATACAGCAAGCGGTTGATGCAGGCATCCCCATAGAAAGGCACATTAGTAGACACCAACTGTTTTTATAGCAGCAATTGTGCTAGACTATTGTCAGTAAGTGGTGTATTTCGGCTGGAATACCTCAGCTTTGGGCTTAGGAATATGCCGTCTAAAAACTCCGGGACTAAAAATCCCAGGAAGCATAGGGGGTCTCCATCGGGCTCTGAGGATCTTGGGCATGCTTCGGCTGCACCAATCTCCCCTGAAGAATCAGAGGTTAGTGACCGTAGAGACCCCGCAGGAGTACCTGGTACTGTGGCTGTCCTCAGTTCACCTGCTCCTGTGTATGTAACAGAGGAGGTTTTTTCCTCAGCTCTGGGAGGACTGGAAGAAAGATTGACAACATTGATCGCTGCTTCCCTGTCACAGGGAAAGAGCGCTCGATCTCCGTCTCCTCCCTCAGAGTACCTGTTAGCAGAGCAACAGTCCCATACAGGGATCGATCTACCTGAAGGGGATCAGGATGAGGTCGATTCTGTTGTAGAGGAATCAACAGTGGAAGAGCCATTCTCAGCATCACATGCTGAAAGATTATGGGTTCAGTCCCTGACTAACATGGTCCGATCAGCATTTAAAATGCCCCTTGCGGAGCCATCATCCACTTCTGTCTCCTCGTTGGGGTCGCTAAAAGCTCCCCAGACTGTTTGTTCCTTTCCAATCCATCCTTTACTGGAAGGGCTCATTTACCAGGATTGGGAGCATCCTGATAAAATATTTACTCCTCCCAAGAGATTTCAGGTGGTCTATCCCATGGAGGATAAGTTCATCAAAAAATGGAGGGTCCCTACAGTGGACGCAGCCATCTCTTGTGTGAATAAATCACTGACATGTCCAGTGGATAATGTCCAAATGTTCAAGGACCCAATAGATAAAAAATTGGAGTCCTTATTAAAATCTGCTTTTGCTACAGCAGGCTTGGTGACACAACCAGCAGTGGCAGCTATTGGGGTCTGCCAAGCAGTGAAGGATCAGTTGAAACAGGTCTTAAGGGACTTGCCAGATCAGCAGGCTCTTGCCCTAGCTGATCTACCTAGAGCCTTATGCTTTGCGGTTGACGCTATAAAGGATTCAATCCATCAGGCCTCCCGCCTTACGCTGTCTGTAGTACATATGCGCAGGCTTCTGTGGCTCAAAAACTGGTCTGCTGAAGCTCCCTGTAAAAAATTGCTGGTCAGCTTCCCATTTCATGGTGAACGCTTATTCGGGGAAGACCTGGACAAATATATCCAGAAAATTTCCAGCGGTAAAAGTACACTCTTGCCGGTTAAAAACAGTTAGAGGTCCCTCTTTTAAGAGGCCTGCTTCTCCAGTCCCTAGGACATCGGCTGTGAAACAGTTCCGACGGCCTCCTCGGTCAAATCCCGGGGGTAAAAATCAGGGACAATTGCAGGGTAACAAGAAACCCTGGGTCAGGAGAGGTACAAAACCTCCCCCAAAGTAAAATGCATGAAGGGTTGCCCCCACTCAATTGGGTGGGGGGAAGACTTCAGTTGTTCGCAGAGACCTGGCGGTACACGATCAGAGACAGATGGGTGCTCTCCGCAGTAAGTCTGGGATACAAATTGGAGTTAAAAGACTCCCCTCCTTCCCATTTTATAAGGTCAAACGTGCCAAGGGATCCCCAGAAGAGAGGATCCCTCCTGTTGGCACTAGAACAATTATTGCTCCAAGCAGTAATTATAGAGGTTCCCCTGGAAGAATGGGGGTTCGGGTTTTACTCAAACCTCTTTACAGTCCCGAAGCCAAACGGGGACGTGAGGCCCATATTAAATCTAAAAGGGCTAAACAAATTCCTACATATCAGGACTTTCCGGATGGAGTTCATCCGATCGGTGGCCACTGCCCTACAAGGGGAGGAATGGTTAGCCTTGATCGACATCAAAGATGCTTATTTGCACATTCCCATCTTTCCAGTCCACCAAAAATTTATACGCTTTGCGGTAGAAGGGCGCCATTTTCAGTTCAGAGCCTTACCCTTCGGTCTGGCCACAGCACCACGAGTGTTCACAAAAATTCTGGCCCCATTATTGGCCAATCTAAGAACACGAGGTGTAACGATAATGGCATATCTAGACGACTTGTTGCTGATAGACCACTCAGTGGAAAAACTAGAAGTGGTTGTTCACGAGACAATCGAGTATCTGGAATATCACGGTTGGATTATCAACCGAGACAAGTCAGCCCTAAAACCAGTCAAAAGTCTGGAATACTTGGGGCTAAGGCTGGATTCAGACCAGAGAAAAATTTTCTTGCCTCAAGAAAAGGTGTCGTCTTTGAGAGATTTGATCCACCTAGTGGGTACAAAAAGACAGCCATCCATACGCCTGTGCATGAGGCTGCTGGGAAAAGTGGTGGCATCATTCGAAGCAGTACCCTACGGTCAATTCCATTCAAGGAATTTGCAAAGGGCTATACTGTCAGCCTGGAACAAGAGTTCAGGCCCTAGACTTACCAATGTCCTTGTCCCCTTCCGTTCGCAAAAGCCTCCGTTGGTGGTTGGTTCCCCAGAATCTGGAAAAAGGGAAATCCTTCAGTCCGATTTCTTGGAAGGTGGTCACTACAGATGCCAGCCTTATAGGCTGGGGAGCAGTACTGGAGCAATGGTCTCTCCAGGGCAGATGGTCGGATGCAGAAAAGGCCCTGCCCATCAATCTCTTAGAGATACGAGCAGCCCGGTATGCCCTAGTAGCATGGACATCCAAACTCCAAGGGTCCCCTGTCAGAATCCAATCGGACAATGCCACGGCAGTGGCATATATCAATCATCAGGGTGGCACCAGGAGTCGTGCAGCCCAGAGGGAAGTAAATTGCATCCTGAAATGGGCAGAAAGATATGTCCCAGCCATATCTGCGGTATTCATTCCAGGAGTGGAGAATTGGAAGGCGGACTTTCTAAGTCGCCAACAATTATACCCAGGGGAATGGTCCCTTCACCCCGAGGTTTTCCGGACAATATGTCAGCGGTGGGGAACACCGGATGTAGATCTGCTAGCATCCAGATTCAACGCAAAAGTGGACAGGTTTGTCTCTTGGACAAGGGATCCCCTAGCTTGCGGCTCGGATGCCCTAGTGTTCCCTTGGGATCAGTTCAAGCTGATATATGCATTCCCACCGCCACAATTGTTACCTCGATTACTCCGCAGAATCAGGGTAGAAAAGAAACCAGTGATTCTGGTGGCTCCAGCGTGGCCCCGAAGAGCATGGTACGCGGAGATTGTAAAAATGTCTGTGGGGAGTCCTTGGACCCTCCCACATCGTCCGGACCTGCTTTCGCAAGGACCGATATACCACCCTTCCTTACCAGCCCTAGGTTTGACGGCCTGGCTATTGAAGCCCACATTCTAAAAAAGAGAGGTCTCTCTAATCCTGTGGTATCTACCATGATCAATGCCAGGAAGCCGGTATCCAGGCAGATCTACTATAGAATCTGGAAGGCGTACATCGCCTGGTGTGAGGCCAAGAAATGGCATCCACGTAAGTACGTAATAGGTAGGATTCTGGACTTCTTACAGTGGGCTGTAGATAGGAAGCTTGCCTTGAGTACTATCAAGGGTCAGATTTCGGCCTTGTCAATATTTTTTCAGAGGCCCTTGGCTTCGCATTCACTAGTCAAAGCCTTTATACAAGGAGTGATGCGTATTAGCCCTCCGGTTAATATTCCCATATGTCCATGGGACTTAAACCTGGTTCTGTCGGTTCTACAGAAACAACCATTTCAACCATTACAGCATATTTCCCTGGTTCTTCTCACCAGGAAATTGATTTTTCTAGTAGCCATTTGTTCGGCTAAAAGAGTGTCGGAATTAGCCGCTATGTCCTGTAGGGAGCCATATCTGGTTATCCATAAGGACAGAGTAGTGTTACGTCCTCATCCAGCCTTTCTTCCTAAGGTGGTATCGAGGTTTCATTTGAACCAAGATGTGGTTCTTCCTTCTTTTTTCCCCAAGCCTAGTTCAGTAGATGAAAAATTATTACATTCTTTGGATGTAGTAAGAGCAGTTAAAGCTTATCTAAAAGCCACTGCTCAGATTCACAGAATGGATACTTTGTTTATTCTGCCGGAAGGCCCCAGAAAGGGTCAGGCAGCGTCAAAATCTACTTTAGCCAAGTGGATTCGACAGGTCATTATGCAAGCCTATGGCTTGAGAAGGAGACCGCCTCCGTTCAAAGTTAGGGCGCACTCCACGAGAGCAGTTGGAACTTCATGGGCAGTGCATCACCAGGCCTCCCTGGCTCAAATCTGTAAGACCGCAACATGGTCTTCAGTACACACGTTTACTAGGTTCTACCAGGTGGACGTTAGAAGTCAGGAGGATGTCGCCTTTGGGCGCAGTGTGTTGCAGGCCGCAAAAGATCCTCATGTCTGATAGCGCTCAGCTTATGTATGGTGTACCCCCCCCCCCCTCATTGGGCATTGCTTTAGGACATCCCACATAGTAATGACTATGCCGCTCTGTGTCCCGTGATGTACGAGAAAGAAAATAGGATTTTTATAACAGCTTACCTGTAAAATCCTTTTCTTGGAGTACATCACGGGACACAGAGCTCCCACCCCTCTTTTGGGGACACTTATTGCTTTGCTACAAAACTGAGGTGCTCCCGGATGGGAGGGGCTTATATAGGGGAGGGTACTTCCGGTTTGGAAGTTGCCAGTGCCAGCACCTGAAGGTAAACTATATAACCCACATAGTAATGACTATGCCGCTCTGTGTCCCGTGATGTACTCCAAGAAAAGGATTTTACAGGTAAGCTGTTATAAAAATCCTATTATTTCCGCCTAGTGAGAAGTATAGACCTAGCTTGCTGCTGGGACCTGTGGTTCCGTAGTCCCCAGTTCCTGGGATTTCCTGCAAGGATCTTCAATTAACAGCTGGGCTGGGCGACAGGCTGGTAATATAGATCCAGTAGCTAACTCAGCCTGGTCAGAGAGCGCACGCAGACCTTTATCTACGAGCTCGGTCAGCTGTGTAAGTGTTCCTTACAGGGGAGGCATATGACTGAGTGACCTCGCTGCTCTGTGTCCCCCTGGGCAGACAGAATACAAAAACATACTGGGGGGGGGGTTGACAACCGCACACCCTAAAATGCCTTTACATTTAAGATGGTGCTGCTTTAAGACCAACAAACAGTACAAAACGGATGACAGCGCACACATGCAAAAATGACATTTATCCTGCAAGGCTATTTAGAAACACCTGAACATATTCAAAAAATACAGGGGTTTGGTCACACTATATGGTCATATAGTGCCAAGCCCACTTACTGCGAAAAAGTACTCCAAATTAGTGGGTCCTACCCTAGTAATAGAATTAAAGAGCATGCGTCTCAACCATGGGAGACAAACTCCTCTATGTGGGAGAACTGAAGGGATTCCTCCTATGCACTGGTGGCCACTAAGAGGTAATGAGGAGGGGGGAGAGGTGCTCCAGCCCAAGAAATCTGGTCAGGGTCCATACAATTACATACTTGGGGGGGGGGGGGGGCACACACACCCTAAAATGCGTTTAAATTCAAGATGGTGCTGCTATAAGACCAACAAACAGTAAAAAACGGATTATAGTGCACACATACAAAAATGACATTTATCCTGCAAGGCTATTTAAAAACACCTGAACATATTTTCATAGTTTCCCCTGGGCAGACAGCACCCCTGTTATGGTGAAGAGGTCTTCTTTCAGGGGTAGGTATCCTCTTTCATGGTTGGTAAGTAGATGGTACGCCCGCCCTGCCCCTCTCCTCCCCCGGGCCACTGGAGTGGTATGTAGGTACCTTCCCTATACTCCCCTGGGGTGAGAGTGTCTGTGTCCTCCCTCAGGTGGGGACTTGTGTTTCCCTGGAGGCTCAGGTCAGCCTGCGATGGTGTCCTCTGTTGAGCAGGCAGCTTCCAGCCTCAGGCGGAGGAGGCCCGCCTTTTTTATTTAAAGAGGTCCCGGAGCCCGCAGGGGAACAGTGATTGAGTCGTCATGTTGCCTTCCTTGTCCCCAATCACTACACCGCCTGTAGTCCCTTCCTTTCCTTTTTGACCGAGCGCCTCTCCCCATCTGTTTACTGGGCAGTGCAGGATCTGCTTCTCCGGGACCTAATGGGCCAGTTCCAGACCCAGTGAGGTTAATGGCTGCTTTTCTGTCCTGTTTACGGTTCTGAGGAAGTTGGGAGTTCTCCCAATGTGGGACCTCGGACCCTGTATTGCTTTGTGTACATGCAGCAGTTTGACTCCACCGGTTTGGCCTTTTTCCTCTGGGGGATTTCCTGGCCCCTACAGTCTTCAGGAACACGTACTTGCCTATTCCCGTTTGTGCCAGTCACCAGCGCTTCCTACGTCCTTGTGGTCGGGGCCCCGCATTATCTATTATTGCCATTTTGTTCAGACCTTCGCTCCTCGGATGTGTACTGTGGTGCTGGCTCTGATCCTAGCACTACTGAGACAGCGGGGAGATTGCTGTGGTAGGCTCTGGATGACCACCTGCGAGCATAGTCTCTCTCTGTGCTGAGGGACAACATGGTGATCTTATGCTCACCCTGTAGGAGTTCTCTCTGTTCCCGACCAGGCATCTGGAATATCTAGGATTGATTCTCACAAGCTTCAGAATCTCAAGACATATTTTTATCATGGTTTCTCCTGTTCTGCAGGTCTTTTTATGAATTTTTGCATTTAGGCTCTGGTCCTCATAGTGCCTATTTTTGATGTGGTTCCATATGCACTGTTCAGACAGGGGTCCTGCAGTAGGAATTCTTCAAGTGGGACAAATTTCCTGTTTCCTTGGACTACCAGAGCTACATGAGATCTTTTTGGTCTGGGCCTTCCTTTTTCGTGGCTTTGGTCTACAACTCTTGAGGCTGAGAAGTAGTCTCTCCCTCTCCATTTGATGGTGACCAATGGTTCTGGGTCAGAGTTACATCCAGGGCTGTAAGCTGCCAGTGGAGTCTCGCATACCTACAGTGCTCAGCATAAATGAGTACACCCAAACAGATTTGTCAGAAAACCTTTCAGAATCCACATTTTCTATGGGACACTATACTACAAAATACTCCCACAAATGCGGGCCATTGATTGCAACCAAGATTTGTTAATTTGCGCACACAAAGTATTTTTCCTAACCAATTCATTTAAGACCATGTTGCAAAAATGAATACACCCCAATGAAAGTCTAAGAAGCAAAACTAAATTTTAACAAGAATTCAACTACAGGTGAGTCTATTCATTAAACAGGTGTCCAGCAGACAGTTGATTATAAAAGAGTGTTGCTTAAAGCGGAGCTCCACACAATTGGGGAAGCTGCGCTTGTGTGCCCCCCCCCCCACTGCTGCCACATGTCAAAACCAGGTACCCACTCCCACTTACCGGTAAGATCACCGCAATCGTGCAAAAATCTACAACATTTTCAGCCCCCCGCTGCTTTCTAGGAGATGTACAGGTCCCAGAAGACAGCGGGACCATTCAGAAAGCACAACGAGACTCACGCATGCGCCGTATTAGTGATGATGCCGGTGCCTGCACCCGTAGCTGATGGACTAATCTGCTTGGGGTGCCGGCATCGCGGGATCCGGGACAGGTAATCTTAAAAGTCGGCAGCTACAGTATTTGTAGCTGCTGACTTTTGAAAAAAAAATTGTAAAGGCTGGAACTTCTCTTTAACGAAGAAAACCCATTCCCTTTTCATGCTGTCAGCAATGGTACCACATGGAAGAGAAATGTCACAAGGCCCGAGAAAGAAAATGATTTCTTTACACAAAGGTGAAAGCTACAAGAAGATCAGCAAAGCTTTACTTATCGGTCAGAATACTGTAGCAAAAGTGATACAAAAACGACAGAACTGCAACCATCTCAGATGTCCAGGCCGTCCACAGAAGTTAAGACCTTGACAGGAGCGTCTTCCGATAAGGGTTGAAGAAAATCGCCATGCAAGTTCACTGCAGTTGGCTAAAGAAGTGGAAAGCCAAACTTGGTTGATTTTCCCATGACACAATACAAGGAACACTGCAGAGGAATGGTATACATGGGTGTCGTCCACAAAGCAAGCCTCTCCTAAAGCCCATACACAGAAAACCCGCCTAGAATTTGCAAGGGCCCATGCTGAGACGACTACTGGGACCCCGTGCTCTGGAGTGATGAGACCAAGATAAATGTTTTTGGAACTGATAGCTTCAGAACTGTATGGCGTCGCAAAGGTGAGGAGTACAAAGAAAAAAAGCATGGTGCCTACAGTGAAACGTGGTGGTGGCAGTGCCCTTCTGTGGGGCTGCATGAGTGCTGCTGGTGTTGGAGCTGCATTTCATTGATAGTATCATGAATTCAGATGTACTACTCCTATATTGAAAGAGAAGATGCTACCATCACTTTGTGCCCTTGGCCGTTGTGCACTTTTCCAACATGGCAATGGTCTAAAATACACCTCTACGGCCACTGTTGCATTTCTGAACAGGGTGAAAGTGATTGGGTTCAATTCAGGAGACACTTGGCCACAATCGAGCACCTATGGGGAATTCTGAAGAGACCAGTTGAGCATCACTCTCCATCCAGAATCCAGGCTCTAAAAGAGGTCATGCTTGAAGAGTGGAAAAATATAGGTGTTGCAATATGTTACCAACTTGTTCATTCCATGCCTAGAAGACTTGGTGCTGGCCTTATAAATCATGGAAGTCATTCTAGATGTAGTAGTTTTTGTTATGGTGGTGTATTAATTTTTGCATCAACTAATTTGAGTAAAACCTGAAGATTTTGTAATCCAAGTTATATTATTTACCTTACTTTCATGTAATGGAGCTAAACAAATGTTCTCTTAAGCTCAGTTTTGTCAAAAATTTGGAAATTGTTGTGTTCATTGAGATTATTATTGATTAGAATCTTCTCCCTGAGAGCCGGCTCACACTACCGCGACTTGGGATCCGACTTGTGTCGCCCGACATGACAAATTACATTCAAGTGAATGAGAGCCGTCTTAATGTACACTACTGAAGTCACTCCGACTTCAGAAAAGGTGCCTGTACTACTTCAAGGTGACTTCTAGGCAACTTGTACCCATTGATTTCAATGGAAGTCTCCTCCAAAGTCAGATCAGTGTCTTAACTGAAGCAACTTTACAGGAAGAGAAAATAATTTTCTCAGGCAAACCCCTCCCTCCCACAGAGCTGATTATTTGATTGGCCACTGGCAGTGTCGCCTGTCCTGGAGACAACTCAAAGTTGTCTTGTAAAGTCGCGCTGGAAATCGTGTTTCCCCAGTGTGAACCGGCCCTGACTGTTAACATGTTGCTTACACCTAGAATTTCAACTTGCCTCTGGGTTGCGTTTTATGGAGGATTATCCTTCCCATTAATGTACCCTCTTAACCTGGCATGGACTTTTCCATGCTTTAGCTCTCTTATATTGCAAGGTACATATGAATAAGAAGTACAATCTTACTTGTGCCTTTTTGTATTGAAACTGTTTGTTCTTTCAAAAAAATACGTAAACAAGATATTGATTAAAGTCTTACTTTTCAAAAGGAGGGTACTCATTTATGCTGAGCACTCCAGTGTCCTGGAGGTGCGGGTGATCAGACCTTGTCTAACGTATTGGACAGAGCTTTTTCAAGGGCGCCAAGACAGGATCCTGTCAGACAACACCACGGGTGGTGGCCTATGTCAATCTCCGGGGGGGGGGGGTGCTCAGTGCTCAGCAGCGGTGCTGGTTTCCTCACACATTCTCTGTGAGTGGCACTTCATGTACCAGCTCTCTGTTTACTTCCAGGCATAGAAATCTGGCAGACGGGACTACCTGTCTTCCTAAGATGGACCTAGGGGTGTGGTCTCTGCTCTCGGACATTTCCATAGAATCTTCCTGTGTTGGGACACACTGGCAGTGCTGCTAGCCTCCCGTCTCCACAAGAAGGTGTCGCATTGTGACGTGAGCAAGGAATCCCCTGACGGATACAGTGGGTGCTCTGGTGGCGCTGTGGGCTGTTATTTAATCTATGTCTTTGTCCCTCCCTGGCCTCATCCTCATCTGTTGCGCAAAATGCAGGTTCAAGGGATCTGGGTCTTTCTGGTGGCTCCAGAAGAGCCTTGGCGATCTTGGGATGCCGACATGGTGTGGCTGGTCACGGACATTCCCTGGCGGTTGTTTCGACAGGACAATTTTCTGTCTCTAGGACCAATCTAACACCCTGTCTATTGTCACTGGCTTGTCGGAATTAGAATCAAGGTTGGGGGTTGTCGGGCTCTGTAATTCCAACCATGTTGACTCTGCTTATTTCCACTTCTTGGAAGATCTCCCATCGTACTTGAAAGGCTTACATTTTGTGGTGCGAGGCTAGGGATTTGCACCTGCGTTCCTCTTTAGTATCTCGAATTGGCTCCCTCCAGCGGGGCAAGGATCAGCAATTGGCCTTAAGCAGGGCTCGATAATCTCCGGGTGCCAGGTCGCAAATGCGACTAGAATTAGCGACCTGGGGCAGCACAGCTGAGGTTACCTGTATCTCCGATGCACCCCCCCGCCGCGATCGTGTGATCTCGTCGGGCCGCGCCGGCCGGTAATTTAGGCCGTGGCTTTGCGGCCTTGTGCAGGCCTAGGCTTCATATTGTAATCTGGGGCCATCTTGTGGTGGCCGTTGGTATGACAAGACAACCAGCAATGCTTGCCTTTTTCACTGCCCGCCCATCTCCTTCCCTTTACTTAGAAGTTAACCCCCAAACATTATATATATTTTTTATTCTAACACCCTAGAGAATAAAATGGCGGTCGTTGCAATACTTTGTCACACCGTATTTGCGCAGCGGTCTTTCAAGCGCACTTTTTTAAGGAAAAAAATACACTTTTTTAAATTCAAAAATAAGACAACAGTAAAGTTAGCCGAATTTTTTTTTATATTGTGAAAGATAATGTTACGCTGAGTAAATTTGATACCCAACATGTCATGCTTCAAAATTGCATCCGCTCGTGGAATGGCAACAAACTTTTTACCCTTTAAAATCTCCATAGGCGATATTTAAAAAATTCTACAGGTTGCATGTTTTGTGTTAGAGGATGTCTAGGGCTAGAATTATTGCTCTCGCTGTACCGATCGCGGCGATACCTCACATGTGTGGTTTAAACACTGCTTTCATATGCGGGCGCTACTCACGTATGCGTTCGCTTCTGCACGCATTGGTTGTTAAAAAAAAAAAAATCCTGGCTCCTAACTTTTTTAGCTGGCTCCTAGATTCCAAGCAAATTTGTCAAGCCCTGGCCTTAAGTACCATTTTAAGGGCTGGGTCTCGACCTTCATGGTTTCTTTTTCTTTTTTCTTTTCATCGCCTTTTTGACCGTGCATTTCTTGCTTTTGTACCTTCCGAGGTTTGGCGTGTAGCTCCCCCCCCCCCCCCAGTGCAATCTCCATTGCCACCGTGGGACCTGAAACTGGTTCTTTTGGTTCTTCAGAAGCCTCCCTTTGGGAATATGCAGGGGGTTACCTGGCTTAATCTTCCTGGCTTTCCCCTTTTTTGGCTGGGGCTCTTCTGCACAACTGCTGGAGGTTTTTTGGCGGCTTTGTCCTGTACATAATTTTTATTGGGTTTGCGCTTTGATGGAGCGGTTGTCCATCCAGATCCCTCCTTTCTTCTGAACCTGGTGTTTGACTTCACCTGTGTCCTTCCCTTTTTATCTGCGCTGTTAATATCCTAAGGCAGTTGCGCTTCACTCCTTTTGGCTGTGGTCAAGGTGGTTCATGTATACCTTTCTGCCTCTATTTCTTAATGGGTCAGGCGTACGGTTGTCCAGGCTTATGCGGTCAGGCTCCTGCACACTGCGTAGGAAATTGGTGTATTCTGCCAGCTTTGGGATGCGTGTTTGGTCCCCGGATTGGCGAGCAACTAGGACTGCCCATAGGCGGTCCGTCCTTCTTTCCTTCCTTCCTTCCTTCCTTCCTTCCTTCCTTCCTTCCTTCCTTCTCTAGTGTCCAACTCCTCTAAGTGGTAATATAACCCTTCGGTCAAGAATATGGAAGAGCTGTGTCCATAAATGAACTCGGTGACCAAAAAAATAAAATAATGTATTCTTGGGGTTTTGGGTAACTCCAGATCTAAAGGTATCTGGCAACTGAGATAAGGTAGGCCCCTTTTTGTGTGGTAAATCAGTCACAAACAGATGGATCACCCGTGTCAACAGCAGTTAAGTTGCATAGTGTGTGTATATAGAGATTATATATCTATCTATATATGATTTAAGATTCTTAGACCGTGCCCTAATAAAATTTTCAGGACATTCTTTTGCTACTAATCTAAACTTATCTGTAAAGCTGAAGGAGGTAGAGTCTGGTAGCTCAGGTAACTGGCAACCATCTTCTATTTAAAGCGGAAGTAAACCCATCGATTTAACCGTTTCAAAAACCAGTTACATTCTCGGCATGCCGGGAATGCTAACTGTCACATTGGTTGTGCTCTCAACCAAACTGTCAAACCATCCAATGGCTGGTGTCATAACTGATCACATGTGCAGCATCATGGCAGTTGAAGATTAAACAGAGGCCAAGATGGCAGCTTCCTTGCCTAAAAATGATAGGAGGGTTTACTTCCACTTTAATGAGACAATCTTGATATTGTTACACTGCACACACTCCAATAGTAGCTTTGTACATCTAATATCTGTGTGACTTAAATGGCTTTTATGTAAGAGCCCATTCACACTATGCTGTGTCCTCATGGATTAACGTAGGTAACTGCAATGACACAGAAAAATTATTTTTGTGTCCAGTTAACACCAGAACCGAATGTTTCTCTGTTCCAGAGCTATGCAATCTGCTTGCATAAAATCGCAGCTGTCTGGATAACCCAACCATGCTGCTGTGCAGTGACATGACTGAAGTTTAAGGAAAAAAAGAGCCATGTGATGCAATAAAATGTGCATCACAACTGCCCCATCATACAAAACTGCAGTCCAAACAACTGCTGCTTGCACACTTAACCGCTGCAGTGTGAACAGGCCATTATCAATCGCATAATATTGAGGACAAGTGAAGGAACTTCGTCATGTCACACATGCGTAGTTGCGTTTTGACCTCTCGCAAATTTGGGGAAACTTGCTCTTGCAAGTGAGGATACATGTGCTCAGAAGGAACAAATGTACAGTTGTGCTCATAAATTTACATACCCTGGCTGAGTTTGATTTCTTGGCCATTTTTTAGAGAATATGAATGAACACACAAACCTTTCTATTTCACTCATGGTTAGTGTTTGACTGAAGCCATTTATTAATCAACTGTGTTTACTCTTTTTAAATTGTAATGACAGCAGAAACTACCCAAATGACCCCGATCAAGTTTACATACCCTGGTGATTTTGGCCTGATAACATGCACACAAGTTGACACAAAAGGGTTTGAATGGCTATTAAAGGTAACCATACTCACTTGTGATCTGTTTTCATGTCATTAGTGTGTGTGTGTGTGTGTGTGTGTGTGTGTGTGTGTGTGTGTGTGTGTGTAAAAGGTCAATGAGTTTCTGGACTCCTGACAGACCCTTGCATCTTTCATCCAGTGCTGCACTGACGTTTCTGGATTCTGAGTCATGGGGAAAGCAAAAGAATTGTCAAAGGATCTGCGGGAAAAGGTAGTTGAACTGTATAAAACAGGAAAGGGATATAAAAAGATAGGAAAAAGTGAAGGTACCCCTGGGGGCTTTGAGTTGCAGCGTTGAGTAAAAATGATCGTGGAATGAAGTTCATAAAAAAGTACAACATTTATTGAACTGATACAAATAAGTATATAAAGTATAAGCAGCCATCTAATGGGAATCAGGACATGAGCTCGATAGGACATCAATGAAAGCAAAAACATGTACATAAAAACAACCAATGGAGATGATGCGCCATTATATATAGTTACTAGGGACTCAAAACCCCAACACGTTTCGACCTTTAGTAGTAGCAGTCTTCTTCAGGGGGAGACAAGATTTGCGAGCATAGGGTCTATAATAGAATATATATGTATATACATATCAATAAGAAAATGTTATCAAAAAACAATCAATAAACAAGAATTAAACACACATATGCACACATTGTATATACATCTGTGCGCACGTGTGTGCAATTCGTACATGTAAAAACAGTAATCATGGGTACAGATACATACCAAGGTGAATGCCAGCAGCCGGGAACTGCGGTCAGCTGGTGGCCCCACTAACGGAGGCAAAATCTCCCAGATATCCAAGCAGGAGAGGGTTGGATGGTAAGGTAAGATATCCAAGGAATTGAGAATGCCAATCGGCCGTGTTCAATCTCTAATCAAGAAGTGGAAAATAAGGGGTTCTGTTGAAACCAAACCACGGTCAGGTAGACCAACTAAAATTTCAGCCACAGCTGCCAGGAAAATTGTTCGGGATGCAAAGAAAAACCCACAAATAACGTCAGGTGAAATACAGGACTCTCTGAAAACGTGGTGTGGCTGTTTCAAGATGCACAATAAGGAGGCACAAGAAAAATGGGCTGCATGGTCGGGTCGCCAGAAGAAAGCCATTACTACGCAAATGCCACAAAGTATCCCGCTTTACATCCACCCAGATCAGGCGGGTTTTGTACCGGGGCGTCACGACAGATCAAACTAGAAGGGTCATAGATATTATATCAGCGATCCACTCGGGTTGGGACGGAGGGGGCCCAAGGCGGGGAATGTTATCTTTAGATATCCATAAGTCATTTGATTCCCTGTCTTGGGAATACCTCTTTTGTCCTGACCCGACTGGGGTTCGGACCTCACTTATCCACACTTCAAACACTTTATAGCTCCCCAACGGCATCATTAATGGTGAAAGGCTACTTATCGAGCTCAAACATCCAAAGGGGAACACGCCAAGGCTGTCCATTGTCCCCGTTACTTTTTGTGTTGGCGCTAGAACCACTGGCAAAACACATTCGAGCCTCGTTGGATGTTAAGGGTATAGACTGTGGGGGTATTGAACACAAGTGCATCCTTTTTGCGGATGACTTATTAATGGCGATCTCATCTCCTATCACTACTCTCCCTAATTGATATGCTATACTCAAACCATTTTCCACAATATCAGGTCTAAAAATCAATCACGACAAATCACAGGCCATGAACAGATCTCCTTGGAGGAACCCGTGCTCTCCACTCTAAAATGATCCTTCAAATTCCAATGGAAAACAGATGCCCTCCCATATTTGGGAACAGATCTCACCCCATCCTGGAACACATTATACACCCGAAATTACCCTGCACTATTTAAAAATATAGGGGCAGACCTGACAAGATGGTCGCTCCATCCGCCGTCGTGGTTTGGTAGACTATGCTCGGTTAAATTAATGTGTTACCAAGAATACTTTACCTCTTTAGAACGCTACCAGTGGCGCTTGCCAAGTTAGACTTGAAAGCATTTCAAACTAGACTTTTGTCATTTATCTGGGGGAATAAGAGGCCTAGGGTGAACTTGTGCACGCTGTACGCCCCCAAGAGATATGGAGGACTAGGCTTCCCAGATCTGTTGAAGTATTATTATGCCGCACAGCTGGCCCATATTGCTAGATTTTATAGCTCATGACCCCATCCGTTCTGGATGCAGATAGATTTCGAGGCATGCAAGACACACCCGATTTCCTTTATTCTTTGGCTATCCCCTAAGCAGAGACCCCCAATTCTATGTTCGGCACTCCCACAAATTTCAATCATTACATACCCCTTTAGCTCCAATTTTGAGAAATGCGAGTTTCACCCCGGGCCTCACCCCTAGAATGTTTGACTGGTGGACGAACAAAGGGCTACTGAGGATAGCAGATGTATGCGATCAAAGTGGTATCTTAACAAAGGCACTAGAGGACAAACCTCAGTTGCCGTCATCCGAATTCTTTCGATTTACCCTGATGGCGCATTTTTTAATCTACTATCTCGAAAAACTCGGACATAACTACGATGACCCCGATGGAATATTTATGTACACAGTATAAGATCAGGGGACATATCTCTGAAATATATATAGTCCTAACTAAATGTACTGAAAAGTTAGAATACATGCGGAGATGGGAGGCTGACCTTCAGGAGAACATTGAGCTGGACGAGTGGCACAAAATTGCCCAGGTAGCCACGAAATCCATCAATACTTCATTAATAGAAGCCAATTTCAAAGTCTTAATGAGATGGTATATGGTCCCTGTAAGGCTGGCAACCTTTATACCCGAGGCATCCCTGCGTTGTTTTAGAGGCTGTGGACAACTAGGAACAATGTTGCACATATGGTGGCAGTGTCCCAAAGTGAGGCGATACTGGATCAGGGTCTACAACTTTGTGTATTCCCTCACCCAAGTGAACGTGATCGAATCTCCCAGACAGGTGCTGCTGGGATCAAAATTACCATTGCAAAATCATGGAAATCGGCGGTGGTGCCATTCGACCAGCTCAAACACACTCTCCTGGATTGTGCTTAACGAACGAATGACCAACTTTAAATGAAAAAATGCTGCAGTTTGAAAAAGATATGGAGTCCTTGGATCCAATATCTAACGGGATATTCTGGACTACATTGACATGGGGGCCAGATGTTTGGGTGCGAGGGTCACTTTCTAAATTTCAACTTCTTTCCTTATTTTTTTCTTTTCCTAAACTATCTCTCGTTGGGTGCAATTGTCCTCCTTGGCTGTACCCGATTAGGATGACGTAACTATGCGGATTGTCAGGCTGAAGCCTAAAAATGCTCCTCTAGCTTGGATTCAGACCTCACTAGAGGAACTTGTTTGTAGTAATAATATATATTGCACCCCAGAAGGCATTATGTCAGTACTGTATCATGGGAGGAATATGGTTGCCTTAGAGAGATGAGTTGTAATTACTGCTACGAAGCTGTTTATATGTATTGTATTCTTTTCTACTATGAAAATCTGAAAACTTTAAATAAAAACTATTGTTAAAAAAAAAGTATCCCGCTTACAATACGCCAAGCGGCATAGAGACAAGCCTCAAACCTTCTGGCACAAAGTCATTTGAAGTGATGAGACCAAAATTAAGCTTTTTGGCCACAACCATAAACGGTCTGTCATTGGCTACAGCAGAATAAAGTGAATGTTCTGGAGTGGCCATCTGTCTCCTGACCTCAATATCATTCAGCCACTCTGGGAAGATCTCAAATGTGCAGTTCATGCAAGACAGCCCAAGAATTTACAGGAACTGGAGGCTTTTTGCCAAAAGGAATGGGCAGCTTTAGCCTCTGAGACGATAAAGAGCCTCATCCACAAATGCCACAAAGACTTTAAGCTGTCATTGATGTTAAAGGGGGCAATACACGGTATTGCCCCCTTTAACATCTTTTGATCAGGGTAATTTTGGTAGTTTGTGTTGTTATTATGATTTGAGAGTAAACACAGTTGACAGTTTTTGTGTCAGCATTCATATTCTCTGAAAAATGGCAAAGAAATAATTCTGCCTAGGTATGTAAACTTATGAGCACAACTGTATATTTGAAAATTTTGTAAACCATTATGAATTTCATTCCCAGTGACATTGATCACCCAGGCAAACATACGGTGAGCCACTGTGGGGGGTGAAGACAGATTGACAAAACTCCTGTCCATTTATTTATCTCTTTCATAAACCTGCCAACTTAAAAAAAAAATTGTCGTATCTTTAGATAGTTTAAAGTGACCCTGTCAGCACTGCTATGCAATAACACACCTTCTGAAAGAGCCAATATACCTACCTTTTTCTATTAACTGTGGCTTAGGCGCTGCTGTGTTGATGCTTGCTCCCTGGCCACTCCAAGTATTTGACGAGTTGGATGAGTCTAATACTGTTGCATGCTGTGGTGGTTCCTCTACGATGCTGGTATGTCCTGAAGTTATACATATGCCAGTGGGAGAAAGAACCGCTGGTATTCCACACACCCAGAAGGAATACTTGCAGTGGCCAGGGAGCAATGAAACGGCAGCTTTTTAAGACAACAGGCTGCCGGTATGGTTTTGCCCCTACTTTTAGCATGGTATTGTATAGAAGTGACCCTGTGCTGACTTGATATTTTATCTCTGTATTAAACCCTTTGTGTGCTCCTCTAGAAAAATTTGTGGAACTGCATATCCTGGTTTGCTCTTTGATAGGACACACTTTTGAAAAGTTGTTTTCTCTTTTCGTCCATGGGCGGACACAGCTCCTTAATTCTTGACAGTTGGGTTATGTTCCGTCTATTAGGAGAGGACTAGGCAGAACATGTTAGATATTTAATACATGTTACTTTAACGGAGTTGAACAGCCCCGCCCAGGGGGCGGTCCCTCCGGACATAACCCTCCACCCTGCAGTCAGCAGCCTCAGTTTTTTTCTGCCTAGTAGAGAAGGACCTGGCTCCCTTTTTGGGCCCAGAGTACTGAAGAAATTTTTCCTTTTTTATTTTTTGAGAATCTTCTATCAACTGCCGGCTGGGCATGACAGGCAGGATAATATAGATCCTTGTAGTCCCCCCAGTCCGGCCATCGAGCGTGAGCAGGCCTTAGCTACGTGCGGGGTCGGCCACGACATACCCCATGGCTCCAGGGGTGGCCGGTGAGCGCTGCTCCAGGGTTCGCATATGACCGGGCGGCTTGCTGCATCAGTCACAGTGGACCGGTCCGACAGCTACTCCGTACTGCTCGGTTGTAGGTCTGTCAGGATCGCACCAGCAGGTCCTCGCAGGGACGGCTAAGTACAGTTCCTCCTGCCTCGGTAGGATGGAACAGCTGGGCATTCCTAAGGGGGTCGTTAGGGGGTTCTCCTGCCCTCCCCTCTCTCCCTCTGTCACCCTTTTTCCTCCCCTTGCGGGGCTCGCTGCGACCGGGAAATACCTTTTTTAAGGGGGCTCCAGGTCCCGGCGTGGTGGTGTCCAGGCCCGCTCTCTGTGTGGGGGGTAGTAAATTCTTGGAAGCCTCTGCTGCTGGCCTTCTCGTCCACCTCGCTTGCTGGGCGCCGTTTTTTGAAGCGCTGGCGCCGTTTTTCTGGGGCCTGTGCATTGCATTGAAAATCCCATTGGCGGCCATTTTGATGCAGGTCTGCAATTGCGGGCGGCCATTTTCTTGTGGTCCGCGCGCTTTCTCTGAGGCACCCGGCGGCCACTTTGGAGTGGGTTTTGACCTAGTGCTGGCTGAGCTTGCTGAACAGCGCGAATGGCGCAATTCACCTCACACAGTACCTCAGTCACACGCGGTGTGCAGATGGAGAGCGGGCAGCGGCGATCAACAGTCTCTGGCTAGGCTCCTCGGTCCTCTCCCCCCCCCCCCTCCTCGGTCAGTGCAGCAAGGAGGGTGGACAAAATTTTGTCAGGCAACTTGACTAAGTCCCTAAGGGCTGTCAGTGGGCAATATAGAGTCAGAAGTTGGTGTTTTTTTCCCCCAAACTTCCAGAGGCAGCAACCGGTGCCCTGCACCTGTGGTTCCCATGGACGCTTTGTCGGCGGTCCTGGAGTAATTTGTTGCCAGGGTGGAAGTGGCGTTCGGGTGTAAGGGGGGTACTAAGCGCCCCCTCCCCGCCATCTCCTGGGGAATGTTCTGACTCAGACTCGGGCCTGGCTGCGGCTCAGAACCCCTGTTCTGGTATGTCAGAGGCGGACCAGGACCTTCCCTGTGAGGAGGACCTCTCATCCAGGTCAGCGCAAGATAGGGCACTTGTGAGTGCATTTATCAATGCTGTGAGGGACACTCTCAAGCTGGAAGATGCAGCTGGGACTTCCACAGCAGGGCCTGTCCCTTTTGGGTCGCACAAACCGACCCGCTCTGTTAGGGTTTTTCCTTATGTTGATTTCTTTGACAAGTTCATAGATAAGGAATGGGAACGGCCGCAGAGGCCCTTTTCGGTCCCTCAGCGCATGGCGGTCCGTTACCCATTTGAAGAGAGCCTTTTGAAAAAATGGGCTTCTCCGGTCGTTGATCCCCCTGTCTTTCAGTTAAATAAAGTAACCACTATCCCGGTGGAGGGGACCCCTGCTTTTAGGGACCCCACTGATGGGAGGTCCAAAGCGGTGAGTCGCTCCATGTTCACCATGCTGGGGTCAGCATTGCGGCCTATATTGGCTGCTACCTTTGGTGTCCAAGACACTCACTGAGTGGCTAAAATATTACACCAGACTGTGAAGGAGCATCAGCTCCCTCCCAGAATGCGTGACACTGGCCGAACAGTTGTTACAGGGACTCGTGTACGTCTGTGATGCAACCCTGGATGCAGCCCCTTTGATCTCCAGGGCCTCCGCATCTGCGGTAGTATTGCGCCGCCTCATATGGCTGAAATGCTGGTCTGCTGACCAAGCTTCTAAGAAAACTCTGGCAGATTTGCCTTTCAAAGTTGGGAGGCTTTTTGGTGCCTCACTGGACGACATCATTAAGGATGTCACTGGAGGTAAGAGCACACGTCTCCCTCAGTCCACTAAAGGGAAGGAGCTGCGCCGTAAGCCGGGGCCCTCCTTTCCAACACAGAAGCGGTATTTTTGTCAATCAGGACCTGCAGACAGACCCTCCCAAGCGGACAAAGGTCCAGCTGGGGGACAGAAGCGTCCCTGGGTGCGCAAGCCCAACAAGCCTGCTACCGCATGAAATTTTGCCCCGCACGACTCCAGGGTGGGGGGACGGCTTTGCGGGTTTGTAGCTCGGTGGACCTCCCTGCTCTCCGACCAGTGGGTCTGCGCGGGGGTCGCCTCTGGGTACAAGATGGAGTTCCTTTCTTGTCCACCAAACAGATTTTTTTCCCTCAAATCTGCCTCTCCTTCCGGCTCGTCGGGCTGTCCTCCAGGGGACAGTGCGAGACTTGTTGCGGTGCGGGGTGATCATACCCGTACCACCACAGGACAGGTTTCAGGGTTTCTACTCAAATCTGTTTGTGGTCCCAAAGAGGGATAGAGTCCCTCCAATCTTGGACCTCAAGGCCCTCATTGCCCCTTTAAAGATTAAAAAATTCCGGATGGAATCGATTCGTTCGTTGGTGGCTGTGCTCCATCCGGGGGACTTCCTGGTGTCCTTGGATATCAAGGACGCATACTTGCATGTCCCCATCTGTGTCAGGCATCAAAGGTTCCTGCGCTTTGCGATCAGCGAAGACCACTATCAATTTGTAGCTCTTCCCTTTGGCCTAGCATCGGCACCAAGAGTTTTCACCAAGGTGCTCGCTCCGGTTCTAGCTTGCTGAGAACTTGTACGACCTTCTTCTGAGAGCTGCTTCAAGCTCAGAATTCGAGGAGGACGTGTCTATAGCCAGTCAGACCCTCCGGGAGTTTGGTTGGACACTGAACCTTCAGAAGCTGGCACCTAGAGTACCTGGGGTTGATTCTAGACTCCTCGGAGGCCAGAGTCTTTCTTCCCATGGGGAATTTGCAGACACGCCAGACTGCAGTGAGGTTGTTGACATCCCGCAAATGGTCGTCTCTCTGTTTTTTTGCATGCAAGTCCTGGGCCTCATGGTAGCCTCTTTCGAGGCAGTACCATATGCCCAATTCCACACTCGGGTCTTGCAAAGGGAGATTCTCTCCAAATGTAACAAATCTCCGCTCTCTCTGGATCGTCAGATTCTGATAAGTCATCTAGTCAGGGCCTCTCTGAGTTGGTGGCTGAGCTCCCCGCTCTTTGGTCTGGAAAGTCGTTCCTCCCCTTTCATTGGAAGGGGGTTCAGGTGGCCCAGGGCCGCTGGACTCCGGACGAATCCCATCTGCCGATCAACATCCTGGAACTCCGGGCGATCAGGCTGTGCCTCTCCAAGTGGTCACGGAGGTTACAAGGTCATCCAGTCAGGATCCAGTCAGACAACGCCACGGCTGTGGCATACGTCAACCATCAAGGAGGAACAAGAAGCTCGGCTGCAGCGTCGGAGGTCGCTCGCATCCTGCGGTGGGTGGATAGGAGCGTGCTGGCTCTATCGGCAGTTTACATTCCGGGCGTGGAAAACTGGCAGGTGGACTATCTGAGTCGCCAGATGCTGGACCAAGGGGAATGGTCGTTACATCCGGAGGTTTTTCAACTCCTTTGCCGGAGATGGGGCACACCAGACGTGGATCTCCTGGCTTCTCGACTCAATCGCAAGGTGTCGAGGTTCGTGGCCAGGTCCAGAGAACCCTGGGCAGACGTGTTGATGGCCCCGTGGGGTCAGTATCGACTAATTTATGCCTTTCCCTTCACTGAAGTTGCTTCCTCGTCTGCTCCGCAGAGTAGAGTCCAAGGGGATTTCCATGATGGTCATCGCCCCGGATTGGCCCAGGTGTCCCTGGTACGCCGACCTCGTGCGCCTAGTGGCGGATGCACCTTGGCGACTGTCAATGCGAGGGGACCTTCTCTCGCAATGTCCCATTCTTCATCCTGCTTTACAGTCGCTGGCTTTAACGGCATGGCTATTGAAAGCCAGGTACTAAGGGACCAAGGCCTGTCGGATTTGGTAATTTCAACTATGTTGAGGGCGCGGAAATCTTCTTCTAGGAAGATCTACCATCGCGCGTGGAGAACCTACATCTCTATGTGTGAGGAGATGGAATGGCGTCCACGGGCATATTCGGTTTCCAGGATCCTGCTGTTTTTACAGCGTGGAGTGGATCAGAAACTTGCCTTAAGCACCATTAAGGGGCAGATTTCAGACTTGGCTGTTTTCTTTTCAAGCGACCCCTGGCGACTCATTATTTGGTGAGCACTTTTGTGCAAGGGGTCCGACATGTGGCCCCTCCAGTCGATCACCACTACTTCCGTGGGATTTGAATCTGGTGCTCTCGGTGCTTCAGAAACCTCCATTTGAGGACATCAGGGAAATTCCTCTTTGACGCTCTCAGAAGGTTGCCTTCCTAGTAGCCATAACATCCGTCAGGAGGGTTTCTGAATTGGCGGCCTTGTCTTGCAAGTCCCCATATTTGGTTCTCCTTTCTTCCGAAGGTGGTTTCGGCCTTTCACCTGAATGAGGACATTGTACTTCCATCCTTGTGTCCTCGACCATTGCATCCCAAGGAGGTTGCGCTGCACTCTTAAGATATGGTACGTGCCTTACGGGTGTACCTGTCTGCTACGGCTCCGTTCTGGAGGTCTGACTCGCTGTTTGTGTCAGTGTCTGGCCGTTTCGTCGACCACCATTTCTCGGTGGATCAGGCAGACCGTCATCCAGGCCTATGCCCTTAAGGGGCGGGCGCCTTCCTTTCCTGTCACGGCGCATTCGACCAGGGCTATTGGTGCCTCTTGGGCTTTCCGACATCAAGCGTCTGTCTCACAGGTGTGTAAGGCAGCGACCTGGTCGTCCATTCACACTTTTTCAAAGTTTTACAAGGTTGATGTGAGTGCATCTTCGGATGCTTGCTTCTGCCGCAAAGTTTTGCAGGCGGCTGTTTAAGGTTGCAACTCCTCTGTTGAGGAGATCTGCTTGTTTGTGGTGAAATTGGTTTTTTGATTGCTGTTCCCACCCCTCGTTTTTTGACACTGCTTTGGGACGTCCCAACTGTCAAGAATTAAGGAGCTGTGTCCGTCCATGGACGAAAAGAGAAAATAGGATTTTTGTACTCACCGTAAAATCCTTTTCTCTGTCGTCCATGGACGGACACAGCACCCACCCCTCCTTTTTTTGTTTGTACTGCTTTTTACGAACTGAGGCTGCTGACTGCAGGGTGGAGGGTTATGTCCGGAGGGACCGACTCCTGGGCGGGGCTGTTCAACTCTGTTAAAATAACATGTATTAAATATCCAACATGTTCTGCCTAGTCCTCTCCTAATAGACGGAACATAACCCAACTGTCAAGAATTAAGGAGCTGTGTCCGTCCATGGATGACAGAGAAAAGGATTTTACGGCGAGTACAAAAATTCAATTTTTTCCTTTTTGTAAACTAGAATTCTGACTTTGAGACGGTCACTTTGCTGCTTTAGTGGAAAGTGACACTGTACTCGCATTACCAACCACCCAGCACCACCCCTGCCTCCTCTTTGTGATCCTTATTTGGCATAGTGACAGTGTCTCTGTGTATTTCTACTTTTGCAGCCAAGTGTGCTGAAACCCCACTATGATTGTGTTCCTGTTTAGTACAGCATTTAAACATTTTTTTTTTAAATACGGTATTTCTAACTTTTTAAAGGTTTCTTAATGGAAAGCATCATGGCAGGCATTTCTGTCCATCCCAATAAAAAGACTTGAGAACCATACAATACAGAAGACAAGAGACTAAATATTTAACTGTTAGGACAGACGTGGTCAGATCTAGTTTTCTACAGATAGAGATCTGCCAGCACAGTACACATCTTCCCAGCCCCCTCATGAACGACTCCAGATCTGAAATATCTTGGTTCTCCTTATCATAAAAGAACATCTAAAATGGTAAGAAGCCTTTTATAAAATACTTTAAATAGTTATGTCTAACTTTATTAAATATTTTTATTAGGTGTTATCCCAATTTGTCTGCAATAGAGGAACATTTACTTTTAAGCTCATCTAGACTACAACAACCTTACAGTGCATCTGGAAAGTATTCACAGCGCTTCACTTTTCCCCACTTTTTTGTTAATGTTACAGCCTTATTCTAAAATGGATTAAATTCATTATTTCTCTTTAGTCCATGGACGGACACGGCTTCCTTAATTCTTGACATTAGGGTTATGTTCCGTCTGTTAGAGGACTAGGCAGTGTGACAGCAGGAAGGTAAAGTCACCTGGTTGCATCCAGGGGGGTAGATATATTTCGCCCAGATTCAGGCTTTACGCCGACTTATACAACTAGGTGGAGAGTTGTATAAGCCCAGCTGAGGCTAGTAGGCTCATGGATGACTCATACCTCTAGGGAGAGTGTGGGGCGTCGTACAGACAGGGAGTTGATGAGGCCAGCTGAAGCTTGTCAGCTCATTTAGGCCTCTATAAGAACTCCCAGATTCATTAGGTGTTAGCTCATGCCTGGAACCAGACCTGTGTGGACTGTCTAGGGAGAGTGAACCCCTGTGCGGTGAGAAAAAGCCTGTGTGGCTATTTGCTTGGACATTTAAAACCAGGGACTTAGGGACTAGGACAGCACTAGGCTGATCCCAGTTGTTAGTTAGGAAACCTGTATGTTTAGTCAGAGGTCAAGTTGACCAGGATTTAATTTGTTTATGTTTCTTTTGGCTTTGCTGTGTTTTGTCACTGTAAATAGAAAATAAACCGCACCTTTTTGATTTTGAAAACCACAACCTCCGTTTGCTGGGCCTGGTTTTGTGTGGGGAGCCCATCTCGGGGGTCACACACACCCGCTGCCGAGCTAACCCCCTCACAGCAGACATGTTAGATATTTAAAAACATGTAATTATAGCAAAGCTGAACAGCCCCGCCCAGGGGGCGGTCCCTCTGGTCATAACCCCTCACCCTGCACTTGGCAGCTCAATTTTTTTTCTGCCTAGTGTTGAAGGACCTGGCTCCCTAGGGGCCCATTGGTCCTGGAGAACTTTTTTTTATTTTTACTTTTTGATCCTGAGATCTACTATCAACTGCCGGCTGGGTGACAGGCTGGATAATATAGATCAGAGGTCTCCAAACTTTCTAAACAAATGGCCAGTTTACTGTCCTACAGACTTTTGGAGGGCCAGACTGTGGCCATTGGAAGTAGAAAAAGTCCCTACGTCTATGGGAAAAAAACAATGCCCCATCTTTGTGTCAGTGGGAGGAATTGTGTCCCATCGTTGGTTATATTGGACGCCATTGTCAATGTCATTGGGAGAAACTGTATCCCATTGTTGGTGTCATTGGGAGAAATTGTGCTTGTTCATTGGTGTCACTGGGGGAATATGCGCCCACTCATTCTTGTCAGTTGGCGGAATTATGCTCCATTATTGGTATCAGGGAATGAAATATTGCTTCAAGGGCCAGATAAAAGCAAGCAAAGGGCCACATCTGGCCCCCGGGCCGCAGTTTGGAGACCACTGATATAGATCATTGTCTCCCCAGTCTGGCCATCGAGCGTGAGCAGGCCTTTAGCTACGCGCTGGGTCGGCCATGACATACCCGGTTTGCTCCAGTGGTGGCCGGTGAGCTATATGCTCCGGGCCCCACATATGACCGGGCTACCGCTGTCCAGTCACAGTGGGCCGTGGCCGACAGCCACTCCGTACTGCTTGGCGATGGGTCTGTCAGGAACACGTCTAGCAGTCCTCGCATGGACGTCTAAGTAAGGTTCCTCCTGTCTTGGCAGGATGGAACAGCTGAGCATTCCTGGGGTGGTCGATTAGGGGTTCTCTTGCCCTCCCTTTCCTCTCTACCCGTCCATCCCTCCTCCCCATGCATGTGGGCCTGTTGTGTACCTCACCGGGGGGTCCCTGAGGGGGGCCTCCGGGTCCTGGCTGGGGGCTGCACAGTGTGTCCAGGTCCGCTCTAGTGTGGGTGGTCTGCCTTTTGGGGGCCTCCGCTCGGAGACCGTGTTTTCGCGGCCTTTATTTTTACCTCAGAACGAATCTGCGCCATTTTGGATGCGCCAGTGCCATTTTCTTGTAGCCGCGCTGTTCCTAATGCTAAATACAGCTGGCGGCCATTTTCTTGTAGCCGCGCTGTTTCTATTGCTCATACAGCGGGCGGCCATTTTCTTGTAGCTCGCGCTCTTTTTTTCCTGAGGCAGCCGGCGGCCATCTTTTTGGGGCTTTAACATTGGTTTTGGCCTCTAGCGCTAGTTTTGTCATTCTGAACAGCACAAACGGCAGATCACCTCAGACACCTCAGGCACACACTGTGCAGGAGTTGGAGCGGACCGCAGTGCTGAGCAGTGCCTGGGTCAGGGCGGTGAGTCCTCTGCCCAGACCGAGGGGTATTCCCAGCTAGGAGGGTGGGCCTTTTTTGTACCTTGACTTAGTCCCTGAGTGGCTGTCAGGTGAGCGGGTCAGCATGGCGTCAGAAGCTGGCGCTTCTTCCCCAGACATTCCAGTGGTAGAAACCGGTGCACCTGCGGTACCTATGGACGCTTTGTCGGTGGTCCTGGAATCATTTGTTGCCAGGGTGGAGGTGGTGTGCGGGCGAAAGGGGGGTAAAAAACGCCCCCTCCCCCCACCATCTTCTGGGGAAAGCTCTGACTCAAACTTGGGCCTGGCTGTTACACAGGACCCCTGTTCTGAAGTGTCAGTATGCGGATCAGGACCAGACAGTGAGGAAGACTCCGGGTCCGCGCAGTAGAAGGCGCTTGTTGGAGCACTTATCACTGCAGTGCGGGAAACTCTCAAGCTGGAGGATGCGGCTGGGGCATCTAATGAGGTGTCGGTCCCTTTTGGGTCCCACAAGCCGACCCGCACTATTAAGGTGTTTCCTTTATGTAACTTGTAACGGCACCCCAATATCAAGGGGTAAAACGCAGTTTACGATGTTCCCTCTCCTAGACACACATCCACTCGCTACCAATATCCACAGCTAAACGACCCTTTCCCATAGGAACCAATCCCTCTGGAAGAAAACGAGACACACTCTGTCTTCTTCTGTAATAGGAATCCCTTTATTATTGAGAAACATTGTAACTTTATACACAATTCAATACACATGATTTAACATGAACAAGGGCCTAGCTCCACCCACACATCCCAAGACTCAACACCTCATCCTGACGTCTGCTAGGCTTCAAAAGATCCCACACAATACACATCTTCTCACAAAGGGTTGGCAGCTTTCTGTCTGGCACTTTACAATACACACAAGGACAGACTTAATGAACAATAGAATGCAAAACACCTTAATTCCTCACAGCAATGATTACATAACCCCCACACACAGTATACATCCAATCTCTATATACAAAGTATATACAGCCTTGAATATGGCTATCACAGACCATATCGGGGGTTTCTTTTATTCACCCTGTGTCCAAAGTGACCCCACTGTCACACATCTCCCCTTTCGGCAGGGGACTAACAGAGGAGGGGACCCCAGACGGGTCTACTCCGAAGTTAGTCCATGGGTCCATTCTTCCAATGCTGGTATCCACCCAGTACCACAAATGAATTGCTCCAAGCAGAGCATTACTTACCCAGCCAACCTCTGCCTCTCTCAGAGAACATACCCGCCGCTGGGGAGAAGACAGGGTGACTGGGCTCAGTCCGTCATGCTGTTGGGGATCTGGGTCGACTGCCCGGCATCCCTGTGGTATACAAGTGGAGACTGAAGTCCCATCCACTTGTGGTAGGTGGAAGTCCCCCAGTGCTTGCAAAGCAAGGCTGACATCCTCCTGTCTCAGTGTCACACCATTTTCTGGGGTTGTGTCAGTGAAGACTGAAGTCCCATCTACTACCACAGGAACTCCCTCTTCTGTTAGTTGAGAGCAGAGGCCCATGGCACTCGGCTCTGTTGCCAGCTCTTCTGCTGGGTTGCTGTGAGTGGAGACCGCAGTCCCATCCACCGATATCCGCTCAAGTGGCAGTTGTGTGCAGCGGCCAGTAGCATTCTGCCCTGCTGCCAGTGATTCAGCTGGGGGTGAAAGCTTTACCCCCTCAGCTTGTTGCTGGAGAGAGGGGCCCACTGCCCCGGCTCCCTGAAACTCCCCAGTTTCCGGTGCTGGGCAGAGGTTGCTATCACTCTGCCATGTTGCCAGCACTTCTGCTGGGGACTCCACACCATCTGCTCTGGCTAGCTGTTGGGGAGGGAAAATGGCTGCTTCTCCTCCCTGCATCTCTGAAATCCACTCGGAAAGAGGAACCATCACCTTCTCAACTCGGGCCTCCAAAACTGCCACGGGTGTAGAGCAGGGGTCTGCAGTACTTTGTCCTGCTGTCAGTACTTGAGCGGGCGATGCATAATCCATAACATCCTCTGAACAGTCCCTTAAGTCCATATCTTCTGTAATCTGTGGCTGGGGAGATGAGCCAACTGCTCTAGCTCCCTGGAACTCCATATCATCCACTTCGGCTTTAAGGGTGGCAATCGTCAGCTTTTCCACTGCCGATTCTTCAGCCAGGCTAGCTCCCTGGGACTCCGTATCATCCACTTCGGCTTTAGGGAGGGCAATCTTCAGCTTTTCCACTGCCGATTCTTCAGCCAGGCTAGCTCCCTGGGACTCCATATCATCCACTTCGGCTTTAGGGGTGGCAATCTTCAGATTTTCCACTGCTGATTCTTCAGCCAGGATTTCATAGTTGTCAACTGGTATTTCCTGATAGTCCCAGGCAAAGGGAGCCCCACCCTGCTGCTGAGCAGATTCTAGCAGCTGTCTGTAGGCGATCTCCGATTGTTGTATTTCCGCCATTCTCCACTCATGTTGCCGCTCTAGTTCTCTCTTTTGTCGCGCATCCTGCAGCTGGATGCCTCTAATGGCTTCCTGAATGGCGGTCTCTGATGGGTTAGCACCATATAATGCCAACCGCTGTCGCACTCGTTGCTGAAACAAATCTTCAACTGACCGGGGTCCTGCATCACCATCTCTCTGGTCCATCTCGGCTCTCAAGTAAGTCTTTCAGCGTGACTTTCCTGCAGGCTGCATAGCTGGTCATTCACTGTGGTGGTTGGAGTGTCCCAGGAACTGGATGGAAAATCCCGCTGCTGCCAACCAATGTAACGGCACCCCAATATAAAGGAGTAAAACTGCGTTTACGATGTTCCCTCTCCTAGACACACATCCACTCGTTACCAATATCCACAGCTAAACGACCCTTTCCCATAGGAACCAATCCCTCTGGAAGAAAACGAGACGCACTCTGTCTTCTTCTGTAATAGGAATCCCTTTATTATTGAGAAACATTGTAACTTTATACACAATTCAATACACATGATTTAACATGAACAAGGGCCCAGCTCCACCCACACATCCCAAGACTCAACACCTCATCCTGACGTCTGCTAGGCTTCAAAAGATCCCACACAATACACATCTTCTCACAAAGGGTTGACAGCTTTCTGTCTGGCACTTTACAATACACACAAGGACAGACTTAATGAACAATAGAATGCAAAACGCCTTAATTCCTCACAGCAATGATTACATAACCCCCACACACAGTATACATCCAATCTATATACAAAGTATATACAGCCTTGAATATGGCTATCACAGACCATATCGGGGGTTTCTTTTATTCACCCTGTGTCCAAAGTGACCCCACTGTCACATAACTTATTTTGATAAGTTTATAGACAAAGAATGTGAACGACCGCAGAGGACCTTTTCGGTCCCAAAATGCATGGCGGCCCGTTACCCGTTTGAGGAGAGCCTTCTGAAAAAATGGGCATCTCCCCTGGTTGTGGACCCCCCGGTATCCAGGTTAAACAAGGTAACCACGATTCTGGTAGAGGGGACCCCTGTATTTAAGGATCCTGCAGATAGGTTAGAAGCGGTGGCCTGGTCCATGTTCACCATGCTGGGGTCACACTTACTGAATGGGCAAAATTGTTGCATCGGGAGTTGGAGAAGCAACAGGTTTCCCCGATCTGCGTAGAACTGGCCGACCAGTTGGTGCATGGCCTCAAATATGTCTGCGATGCAGCCCTGGATACTGCTCCCCTGATTTCCAGAGCCTTAGTATCTGCTGTGGTACTGCGTCGCCTGATTTGGCTAAAATGCTGGTCCGCGGACCAGACTTCCAAGAAGGCTCTGGCGGATTTGCCCTTCCAGGGAGAGAGGCTATTTGGACAACATTATTAAGAATGTCACTGGGGGTAAGCGCACGCTGCTCCCGCAATCCAGAAAAGGTAAGGAGCCTTGCCATAGGCTATGGCCCTCCTTTTCCGCTCTGAAGCATTTTTTTCATCAGTCCGGGCCCGCAGGTAAGCGTTCCCAGGCCGACAAATGGCCAGCTGGGGGACAAAAGCATCCCTGGGTTCGCAAGCCAAACAAGCCTGCGAACAAATCTGCTACTGCATGAAGGTTTGCCCCCGCCCGACTCTCGGGTGGGGGGTCGCCTTTGCGAGTTTGCAGCTCAATGGACCTCACTGCTTTCCGACCAGTGGGTTTGTGAAGTGGTTTCATCAGGGTACAAGATAGAATTTCTTTCTTGTCCACCAAACAGATTTTTTTTTCCCTCCAACCTTCATATTCTAACGACTCGTCGGAACGCCCTATTTGGGGCAGTGCAGGACCTGCTGAGGCGCGTGGTAATAGTACCTGTGCCGCTGCCGGAAAGGTTTCAGGGATTCTACTCCAATTTGTTTGTAGTCCCAAAGAAGGACGGGGTCCGTCCAATCCTGGACCTCAAGGCCCTGAACTCCTTTGTAAAAGTACGAAGGTTCAGGATGGAATCAGTGCGCTCTGTGGTTGTTGCCCTCCATCTGAGGGATTTTCTGGCGTCCTTGGACATCAAGGACGCATACTTGCATGTCCCTATATATGTCGGGCATCAAAAATTTCCGCGTTTTGCAGTCGGACGATCACTACCAATTTGTGGCTCTCCCTTTTGGCCTGGCATCGGCACCAAGGTGCTCGTCGCGATTCTGGCCTTGCTGAGACAGCGAGGAATCGCTATCGTGGGCTACCTGGGCGACCTTCTGAGAGCTGCTTCAGACTCAGATTTAGAGGAGGATGTGGTGATTGCCAGTCAGACCCTTCAAGAATTTGGTTGGGTGCTGAACCTCCAGAAGTCGGTGTTGGTCCCGACTCAGCGCCTGGAATACCTGGGCTTGATTCTGGACGCCTCAGAGGCGAGAGTTTTTCTCCCTTTGGAAAAATTGCAGACTCTTCAGGCGGCGGTGAAGCTGCTGGCATCCCGAAGGTGGTCGTCGTTGCGCTTTTGCATGCGAGTCCTGGGTACGGGGAGGAGGTACCGTATGTTCAATTCCACACTTGAGTCTTGCAA
Organism: Rana muscosa; assembly: GCA_029206835.1. Lineage (NCBI taxonomy): Eukaryota > Metazoa > Chordata > Amphibia > Anura > Ranidae > Rana > Rana muscosa. The sequence goes on from JARGYO010000162.1 coordinate 8,711,549, forward strand.
AAGGAGATCCTGTCCAAGTGGGACAAGTCTCCGTTGTCCCTGGATTGTCAAATCCGGGTGAGCCAACTAGTCAGGACTTCCCTGGTCTGGTGGCTGAGATCTCCGGCCCTTCAGTCCGGAAAGTCGTTACTTCCCACTGGACGGTGATCATGACGGACGCCAGCCTGACCGGTTGGGGGGGAGTTTGGGGCGTACAGTCGACACTGGGTCACTGGACGCAGGAAGAATCCTGCCTGCTGATCATTGTGCTGGAACTTCGGGCTATCAGGCAGTGCCTCTCTACATGGACAGAGGCTGCAGGGTCGTCCAGTCAGGTTCCAGTCGGACAACGCCACAGCGGTGGCGTATGTCAACCATCAAGGAGGAACAAGAAGCTCGGCTGCAGCATCGGAGGTCGCTCACATCCTGCGGTGGGCAGAGCGAAGCGTGCCGGCTCTATCGGCCATATACATTCCGTGTATAGAAAACTGGCAAGCAGACTACCTAAGTCACCAGATGCTAGACCAAGGAGAATGGTCTCTACACCCGAATGTGTTTCGACTCCTTTGCCTGAAATGGGGCATGCCAGATGTGGATTTCCTGGCTTCTCGACTCAATCGGAAGGTATTGAGGTTTGTGGCCAGGTCAAAAGATCCCTGGGCGGACGCGACAGACGCGTTGGTGGCTCCGTGGGGACAGTATCGGGTAATTTATGCCTTTCCCCCACTGAAACTTCTTCCTCGTCTGCTCCGCAGAGTGGAGACCGAGGGGATTCCGGTGATTCTAATTGCCCCAGATTGGCCTCGGCGTCCCTGGTACGCCGACCTAGTACGCCTGGTGGCGGATGCCCCTTGGCGACTGCCGATGTGAGAGGACCTTCTGTCGCAAGGTCCTATACTTCATCCTGCTTTACAGTCGCTGGCTTTAACGGCATGGCTGTTGAAAGTGAGGTTCTGAGGGACGGAGGCCTGTCGAATTCAGTCATTTCCACCATGCTGAGGGCACGGAAGTCATCTTCTCGGAAGATCTATCATCGCACGTGGAAGGCCTACAATCTCTGTGTGAGGAGATGGGGTGACCCTCCACGGGCATATTCAGTTTCCAGGATCCTGCTGTTTTTACAGCGTGGAGTGGATCAGAAACTTGCCTTAAGCACCATTAAGGGGCAGATTTCAGCATTGGCTGTTATCTTTCAACGACCCTTGGCGGCTCATTCACTGGTGAGTACGTTTATGCAAGGGGTCCGACATGTGGCTCCTCCGGTTCGACCACCACTACCTCCCGTGGGCAGGGCTGGACTTACCATTGGGCTTGACTGGGCTCAAGCCCATGGGCCCCGCCCAATAGGAGGCCCCGCGCTTGCGTACATTAGCCCCTCTAAACCGGCATTTAAAGCTTGCCGGAATGCAGTCTGTGAGAACTTCCCCTCTGTCCGGCACAGAGGAGAAGTCTTGCGGTGTTTAGCTCCTTCCACTCTTCCTGATGCTCCCCCGTGTGACTAAAGAAGACGTCACAAAAGGGGAGTGAAAGAAAACGGCAGCCGCAGACACAGCAACTAATGGTTACGGCGCAACGACGCATTCGCGAGATTACCGACAGGGACACGGTAAGGGCGGAAGCGACGTCATAATTTGAATCGGATAACAGCAGTACGAATGGCGCTTAAGATACCTGGAAATACAGAGAACGAAACCATCCTAAAAAAGGTATTTGCAGGCCTCGTTTTTGGGGGATATACTGTGTGTGTGTGTATGTATGTATGTATGTATGTATGTATGTATGTATGTGTATATGTATATATTGTGACAGCAGGAAGGTAAAGTCACCTGGTTGCATCCAGGGGGGTAGATATATTTCTCCCAGATTCAGGCTTTATGCCGACTTATACAACTAGGTGGAGAGTTGTATAAGGCTAGTGGGCTCATGGATGACTCATACCTCTAGGGAGAGGGCTGGGCGTCGTGCAGACAGGGAGTTGATGAGACCAGCTGAAGCTTGTCAGCTCATTTAGGCCTCTATAAGAACTCCCAGCTTCATTAGATGTTAGCTCATGCCTGGAACCAGACCTGTGTGGACTGTCTAGGGAGAGTGAACCCCTGTGCGGTGAGGCAAAGCCTGTGTGGCTATTTGTTTGGACTTTTACTAAACCAGGGACTTGGGGACTAGGACAGCACCAGGCTGATCCCAGTTGTTAGTTTAGGAAACCTGCATGTTTAGTCAGAGGTCAAACTGACCAGGATTTATTTTGTTTGTTTCTTTTTGGCTTTGCTGTGTTTTTGTCACTGTACATAGAGAAATAAACCGCACCTTTTGATTTTGAAAACCACAACCTCCGTCTGCTGGCCCTGTTTTTGTGTGGGGAGCCCAACCAGGGGGTCACACACACCCGCTACCGAGTTAACCCCCTCACAGTTGGTGGAGAACCAGTGGCAGTTTTTTTTAAGCCAGCATGGAGGAGATACTGAAACAGCTGGCTCTAGCAAATGCCAATCAACAGCAGACAAATGCAGGTTTGCAAAGGAGCCTTGCAGCCCAGCAGCAAGCTCATCAACAAGCCCAGCAGCAATCTGAGGCCCGCTTCATAGACCTGTTACAGAAGCAAGAGCAGAGACTACAACAAATGGAAGCAGTAATGCAGCAACGTCCGCAGACCAGTGAGGAAAGCCGTCCCACTAATACCGCGTCCTTTGGGGTGAGTCGTTTATTGACAAAAATGACTGGAGAGGATGATCCAGAGGTATTTTTGACCACATTTGAAAGGACTGCTGAAAGAGAAAAGTGGCCTGAGGAGCAGTGGGCTGGACTGGTGGCTCCTCTGTTAACTGGTGAATCGCAGAAGGCTTACTATGACCTAGAGCCTGACCAAGCAAAAGACTATGTGATGCTAAAAGCTGAAATATTGGCAAGGCTGGGTGTCACCCTGGCTGTCCGGGCTCAGCGTGTGCATAACTGGACTTTCCAGCTTGGAAAAACCCCCAGGTCTCAAATGTATGATCTCATTCACCTGAGCAGGAAGTGGCTACAGCCAGAGACTTTGTCCGCACCAGAGATTGTGGAACGTGTTGTAATGGATCGGTTTTTGAGAGCTCTTCCTACTGCCATCCAAAAGTGGGTAAGCCATGGAGACCCAGAGACGGCCGGTGGTCTTGTGGATCGTGTAGAGAAATACTTGGCTACAGAGAACCTGACGGCCTCTTCCAGAGACACTCGGACTTTCCACCCTAAGACCAGACCATCCCCAGGGGCGGATAAGAGGATTCCAAGGGGTGAGGGTGGAGAGAGTGAGAGGGTGGGAGCTCTACCCCAAGTTTGGCGAGAACAGCCTGGGAAATCAGCGGCTCAAGAGGCGGCAAGAAGGATCGTTTGCTACCGCTGCCGGCAAGCGGGACATATTGCAGCCAATTGCCCGGTTGTGGAGGAACCCATGCAGTGTGACTTTCTGACGGGCAGACGTCAGTCGCTGTGTGCGACAGTCGCATGCACTGCCATTCGAGGAACTGAGAAACATTTATGCAAAATGTGTATTAATGGTAGAAATGTTGTGGTATTACTGGATTCAGGTAGCCTTGTGACCCTGATAAAGGCTGAATTAGTTAAAACAGAGGTCTCTGGGAATAGCAAGGTAGCTGTTATTTGTGTGCATGGGGACACCCGAGAGTATCCAGTGACTACAGTGTGTTTCGAGACCCCCAAAGGTACCCTCTCTCATCCAGTGGGCTTAGTATCTCAGTTACCGCATGACACCATTGTGGGAAGGGATTTTCCGAAGTTCTGGGAACTGTGGGATGATCCTGAGCCCCCCACTGGTGCCCCTATGTACCAGGAATGTGATAGCCAGAACTCCTCTGAGAGTGGTGAGGACTCTCCAGAATTTCCCTTGTCAGTATTTGCAGGGGAGACTCAAGAAACTGGAGAGGAGCCCACCTCCTCAGACGAAAACCTACCGTCTGTGGAGTTTTCTGATCTGGAGGTTCACAGGGAAAATTTTGCCACAGAACAGTTAAAAGACCCCGCCCTAATAAAGGCACGGGAAAACGTAGTGGAAATAGATGGCGAGTTAGTGAACCCAGATAATACCTGCACTTACCCATACTTCAGCGTAGAGAAGGACCTACTGTATCGGGTGGCAAAAAGGGCAGAAGAAACCGTTGAGCAGCTGGTGGTGCCCAAACCTTACAGGAAGTTGGTGTTGGAGTTGGCCCATGGGCACATTCTTGGAGGTCATCTGGGGACAGAGAAAACCCGAGAGAGGGTATTACAGAGATTCTATTGGCCTGGGGTGATGAAGGACATAGAAAATTATTGTTCCTCCTGCCCTGTGTGTCAGAGGTCGGCCCCGATGCCACATTTCCGTAGCCCGCTGGTCCCTCTACCCATCATTGAGGTCCCGTTTGAGAGAATCGCAATGGATTTGGTAGGTCCTATAATCAAGTCCGCTAGGGGGCACCAGTACATATTGGTTATAATGGACTATGCCACCCGTTATCCAGAAGCGATCCCTCTCAGAAATACCTCGGCCAAAACCATAGCCAAAGAGCTATCTCTTGTTTTTAGCCGGGTGGGTATTTGTAAAGAACTGCTTACGGACCAAGGTACACCCTTTATGTCCCGGGTTATGAAAGAGCTGTGTAAATTGCTCAAAGTGACGCAATTGCGTACATCTGTGTATCACCCCCAAACCGATGGGCTGGTTGAAAGATTCAACAAAACCCTAAAACAAATGTTGAAGAAAGTGGTGGATAGAGATGGAAAGGATTGGGACTGTCTACTTCCTTATTTGATGTTTGCTATTAGGGAGGTGCCCCAATCCTCTACGGGATTCTCCCCCTTTGAGTTACTGTATGGGAGACACCCAAGAGGGCTGTTGGATATTGCCAAGGAAACTTGGGAAAGTGAGAGTTCTCCCCACAGGAGTGTGATTGAGCATGTCGCCCTGATGCAAGATCGAATTGCACAGGTAATGCCCATCGTGAAGGAACATTTGGCCCAAGCGCAGTTGGCACAGCAGAGAGTGTACAACCGTGGAGCAAAGACCCGTACCTTTTCCCCGGGGGATAGGATATTGGTACTTGTCCCTACGGTTGAAAGTAAATTCCTTGCCAAATGGCAAGGCCCCTACGAGATAATGGAAAAAGTGAGCGAAGTGAATTACAAGGTCAGACAACCAGGAAGGCGAAAGCCCGAACAGATATATCACGTTAATCTGTTGAAAGCCTGGAGGGATAGAGAGTCCCTAGTCGCAGAAACTTGGTCACCAGCTCAAACTGGTTGCGTGATTCCGGAGGTTGGAATAGCAGCCACCTTGTCACAACCCCAACAACAGGAGGTTAAGGAGTTTGTGCTTCGCAACAAGGAGGTGTTCTCTGAGCTGCCGGGACAAACATCTGGGGTAGAGCATGATATTATTACCCCGCCCGGTGAAAGGGTGAAGTTAAAACCCTATCGGATCCCAGAGGCCCGACGGGAGGCAATACGGGAGGAAGTACAGAAAATGCTGAACTTAGGGGTGATAGAGGAGTCCCAAAGTGATTGTTCTAGTCCCATTGTGTTGGTGCCTAAACCGGATGGGAGCTGGCGATTTTGTAACGATTTTCGTCAGTTGAACAAAGTTACAAAATTTGACACCTACCCCATGCCATGTATAGATGAGTTGATCGACCGGCTGGGAACAGCCCGATACATGACGACTCTTGACCTCACAAAAGGGTATTGGCAAATTCCCCTGGCCAAGTCGGCCAAAGAGAAAACCGCATTTGTAACCCCAGACGGGGCGTCCCAATATAAGAGAATGCCGTTCGGGTTACAGAATGCGCCGGTCACATTCCAGCGGAAAATGGACCAGATACTGAGGCCCCATCGGAAGTATGCTGCGGCTTACCTGGATGACGTAATTGTCCATAGCACAGATTGGGCCTCACATCTGCCAAAAGTGCAAGCAGTCCTAGACTCTATCCGGGAAGCGGGGTTTACGGCTAACCCCAAGAAGTGTACCATTGGGCAGGAGGAGGCCAAATATCTTGGGTACACCATTGGCAGGGGAGTGATAAAACCCCAACTCAACAAAGTCGAGGCCATCCAGAGTTGGCCACGTCCCAACAGCAAGAAGCAGGTACGGGCCTTTCTGGGAATCGCGGGTTATTATCGGCGCTTCATTCCCCACTTTGCTTCTAAGGCTGTGCCCCTAACCAACCTGACGAAAGGGAAAGGGTCGGTCATGATTAAATGGACCCCCGAGGCTGAGGCAGCATTCCAATTCTTGAAACAAGCCTTATGTAGCCAGCCAGTGTTGTACTCACCCGACTTCTCTAAAGACTTTGTCGTACAAAGTGATGCATCAGATGTGGGGTTAGGAGCAGTATTGTCCCAGGTCTGGAACGGGGAAGAGCACCCAGTCATTTACCTCAGCAGGAAGTTGAAGTCCCATGAGGTAAATTACGCCACGGTTGAAAAGGAGTGTTTAGCGGTGAAGTGGGCTCTAGATTCCCTTCGGTACTATCTGCTAGGTAGGCACTTTGACATGGTTACGGATCACGCTCCGTTAAAGTGGATGGCTCAAAACAAGGAGACAAATAGAAGAGTGAATAGGTGGTTCCTGGCCCTACAGGAATTCAACTTCACAGTAAAGCATCGCCCTGGCGTTCAAATGGGGAATGTGGATGCTTTGTCTCGAGTACATGAATGCCTGATTGCTGGTGTTCCAACCCCAAGGTTAAAACAAGAGGGGGGGGTATGTGACAGCAGGAAGGTAAAGTCACCTGGTTGCATCCAGGGGGGTAGATATATTTCTCCCAGATTCAGGCTTTATGCCGACTTATACAACTAGGTGGAGAGTTGTATAAGGCTAGTGGGCTCATGGATGACTCATACCTCTAGGGAGAGGGCTGGGCGTCGTGCAGACAGGGAGTTGATGAGACCAGCTGAAGCTTGTCAGCTCATTTAGGCCTCTATAAGAACTCCCAGCTTCATTAGATGTTAGCTCATGCCTGGAACCAGACCTGTGTGGACTGTCTAGGGAGAGTGAACCCCTGTGCGGTGAGGCAAAGCTTGTGTGGCTATTTGTTTGGACTTTTACTAAACCAGGGACTTAGGGACTAGGACAGCACCAGGCTGATCCCAGTTGTTAGTTTAGGAAACCTGCATGTTTAGTCAGAGGTCAAACTGACCAGGATTTATTTTGTTTGTTTCTTTTTGGCTTTGCTGTGTTTTTGTCACTGTACATAGAGAAATAAACCGCACCTTTTGATTTTGAAAACCACAACCTCCGTCTGCTGGCCCTGTTTTTGTGTGGGGAGCCCAACCAGGGGGTCACACACACCCGCTACCGAGTTAACCCCCTCACAATATGTATTGCATTGCTATGAGCTGTTATAACTTAATAATTGAAAAACTGCAAAAATTGGCCGGGGTTTACTTCCTCTTAAATTTTTCATTGAATTGTTCTATTTAAAGTAATGTATAGAAGGTAGGGCCCGAAAGTGACTCAAGCCCAGGGGCCCCCACCACCCTAAGTCCTGCCCTGCCCGTGGGATTTGAATCTGGTGCTCTCGGTACTTCAGAAACTTCCCTTTGAGAACATCAGAGAGATTCCTCTTTTTTGACACCCTCTCAGAAAGTTGCCTTTCTGGTGGCTATTGCATCTGTCAGGAGGGTTTCTGAGTTGGTGGCCTTGTCTTGCAAGTCCTCCCTACTTGATCATCCATAAGGATAAAGCAGTGCTACTCCCGCAGCCTTTGTTTCTTTCGAAGGTGGTTTTGAATTTTCATCTAAATGAGGACATTGTACTTCCATCCTTGTGTCCTCGGCCGTCGCGTCCCAAAGAGGTTGCTTTACATTCCTTAGACGTGGTACGTGCTCTGCAGGTGTATGTCTGCTACGGCTCCGTTTCGGAGATCAGACTCACTGTTTGTGTCGGTAAATGCTCCAATGAAATGCCTGGCGGTCTCGTCGGCCGCCATTTCTTGGTGGATCAGACAGATTGTGATTCAGGCTTATGCCCTTAACCCCTTCCATGCCGGGCCATTGTAAAATGAAGCCGGCAGGAACACTCTCTCCCTCCGGGTGGACGTCATATGACGTCCTGGGTTTGAGGGGGGATATCTGAACGATGCCTGCAGCTAGAGGCATCATTCAGATATCCTTGTTTTCAGCCGGCGATCCTGCGCACCATAAGAACGATCATAGCGGCGATTCCGCCCATTGATCGTTCTTATAGGCGGCGGGAGGGGACATCCCCCCCCCCCCCATCCCGCCGCCATCCGGTGCTTCTCCGGGCTCTCCCGTGCCATCAGGGACCCGGAGAGAATCGTCCGGCGTCAGTGGTGGGTCACGTGACGAGCATAGAGATGACTGGTGACCAGATGTTCACCAGTCATCTCTATGACCGTCGGAGGCCCGGGCGCGATGTGATGACGTCACGCCCGGGTCCTCAAATGTAAACAAAGCCGCCATTGCGGCTGTAAGTATGAGATCAGTGAATTTTTTTTCACAATCTCATGCTTTCCAGCCTGGAGGAGAGATGTGGGGTCTTATTGACCCCGCATCTCTCCATAAAGAGGACCTGTCACACACATTCCTATTACAAGGGATGTTTACATTCCTTGTAATAGAAATAAAAGTGTAAAAAAAGTAAAAAAATAAATTAAAAAAAAGTTAATTTTTTTAAAAAAAATTTAAACGCCAGTCCCCAATAGCTCGCGCCTAGAAGCAAACGCACACGTAAGTCCCGCCCGCATATGTAAACGCTGTTCAAACCACATATGTGAGGTATCGCCGCGTGCATTAGAGCGTGTACAACAATTCTAGTTTTTTTAGTACCGAAGTTTGGCACCATTCCATGTGTGCGCAATTTTAAAGCGTGACGTGTTGGGTATCTTTTTACTCGGCGTAACATAAGCTTTCATATTTTACAAAAAAATTGGGCTAACTTTACTGTTTTATTTTTTAATTCTTGAAACCATTTTTTTCCCCAAAAAGAGGCATTTGTAAAATTATTGCGCAAATACCGTGCAAGATAAAAAGTTGCAACGACCGTCATTTTATTCCCTAGGGTGTCTGCTAAAAAAAACATACATATAATGTTTGGGGGTTCTGAGTAATTTTCTAGCAAAAGAATGATGATTTGTACATGTAGGAGAGAAGTGCCAGAATAGGCCCGGTATGGAAGTGGTATAAAAAGCCTGGTATGGAAAGGGTTAAAGGGCGGGCGTCTCCCTTTCCTGTCACGTTGCATTCGACCAGGGCAATTAGTGCCTCCTGGGCTTTCCGACATCAAGCGTCTGTCTCACAGGTGTGTAAGGCGGCGACCTGGTCGTCCGTTCACACTTTCACCAAGTTTTACAAGGTTGACGTGCATGCATCTGCTTGCTTCTACCGCAAGGTTTTGCAGGCGGCTGTTTAAGGTTGCAACTCCTCCGTTGAGGAGCTCTGTTTGTTTTGGGGTGAAGTTTGATTGCTGTTCCCACCCCTTGGTTTTTTGACACTGCTTGGGGACTTCCCTAATGTCGATAATTAAGAAAGCTGTGTCCATCCATGGACTAAAGAGAAAATAGGATTTTTGTACTCACTGTAAAATCCTTTTCTGTGAAGTCCCATGGACGGACACAGCACCCACCCCTCTTTTTTTTATGTTTGTACTGCTTTTTGACTAACTGAGCTGGTGAGGGGTTATGACCAGAGGGACCTACCCCTGGGCGGGACTGTTCAGCTTTGCTATAATTACATGTTTTTAAATATCTAGCATGTCTGCCTAGTCCTCTCCTAATAGACGGAACATAACCCTAATGTCAAGAATTAAGAAAGCGGTGTCCGTCCATGGACTTCAGAGAAAGGGATTTTATGGTGAGTACAAAAATCCTATTTTTCCTCAACATTATACAAACCATACGCCATAATAACAACATGAAAGAAGTTTGTTTGAAATCTTTGCAAATTTATTTAAAAAAACACCAAAAATCACATGTACATAAGTATTCACAGCCTTTGCTCAATGCTTTGTTGAAGCACATTTGGCACAAATTGCTGCCTCAAGTCTTTTTAAACATGATGCTACAAGCTTGGCACACCTATTTTTGAGCAGTTTCTCCCATTCTTCTTTGCAGAACCTATGAAGCTCCATCAGGTTGGATGGAGAGCGTCGGTGCACAGCCATTTTCAGATCTCTCCAGAGATGTTCAATCGGTTCAAGTCTGGACTGTGGCTGGGCCACTCAAGGACATTCAGAGTTATCCCGTAGCAACTCCTTTGTTATCGTGGCTGTGTGCTTGGGGTCGTTGTCCTGTTGAAAGATGAACCTTTGCCCCAGTCTGAGGTCCAGAGCGCTCTGGAGCAGGTTTTCATAAAGGATGCTGCCACCACCATGCTTCACTGTAGAGATGGTATTGGCCAGGTGATGAGCAGTGCCTGTTTCCTCCAGGCATGGACTCTTGCCATTCAGGCCAAAGAGTTCAATCTTTCATCAGGTCAAATAATTTTGTTTCTCATGGTCTGAGAGTCCTTCAGGCAAACTCTAGGTGGGCTGTCATGTGCCCTTTACTGAGGAGTGGCTTCCGTCTGGCCATTCTTCCATACAGGCCTGATTTGTGAAATGCTGAAGAGATGGTTACTCTTCTGGAAGGTTCTCCTTTCTCCACAGAGAAACGCTGGAGCTCTGTCAGAGTGACCATCAGATTCTTGGTCACCCCTCTATGGCCCTTCTCCCCCGATCGCTAAGCTTGGCCGGGCTTGATTTGTGCTCTGACATGCACTGTTAACTGTGGGACCTTTTTTTATATAGACAGGTGTGTGCCTTATCAAATCATGTCCAATCAACTTAATTTATCACAGGTGGACTCCAATCAAGTTGTAGAAACATCTCAAGGCTCATCCGTGGAAACAGGATCTACCGGAGCTCAATTTTGAGTTTCATGGCAAAGGCTGTGAATGTACATGTGATTTTTTTTATTTTTTTTATAAATTTGCAAAGCTTTCAAACTTCATTCATGTTGTCTTTATGTGGTATTGTTTGTAGAATTTTGAAGAAAATAATGAATTTAATCCATTTTGGAATAAGGCTGTAACATAACAAAATGTAAAAAAAGCGAAGCGATGTGAATACTTTCCGGATGCACTGTAGCTTTTAGGGAATGTAAGCAAGTCAGTTATGTTTGACCAAGCACAGGGTTTTTTGTTCAGGGCCAATATGTCATTCATTGTTTTGTAAAGCTGCAAGCTCTAACTAGGCAACCCTCTTTCTGAGACCTGATCACCTGGTGACAGCATAACCGTTAACCAATAATCAAAAGCAGGAGTGGGTGTATTACAGTATATCTCCTTAGATGTAAACCTTCTGGTAGGCAGCTTTAAGGTTAGCTACTGTCACATGCAGAAGAAATCTCTTTAGGAATAAAAAGCTAAATGTAGATATATTTAATTGATTTCTTTGTCATGTTAAACTCTGCCAGTCAATCGCATATAGACAGCTATACTTCAGCTTTTAAAGCTGAACACCAGGCTGATACAAAAGGCACAAATTAATGAAGATGGGTATAGATATTTTAAAGTGGTTCTAAGGGAAGAATGTTAAAGAAAGATTCCTTTACTATCTCTTTAATGCAACTAATGTAAGTACCTAATTTTTACATTCATCAGCATCCAAAAATCCCCAGCAGAGCAGCATTTAGAATAGAAGAGGCGGTGGCAAGACTGGAAGCCGATCAAGTGTTTCAGATACCCAGTTAGCAACTACTGTTCAAAGCTTTTCTAGCAGGGTCCTTCAATTGAACGATCAACTCTTGTTGGAGGGAGAGGGTCCGATGCAGAGATGTACATTTAGGCCGGGTCCACACTGGTGAGAATTGGATGTGGGTTTCCCCGCATCCAATTCACATTACAGGAGACTGTTGCAGGCTCTCAATGGAGCTGGTTCAGATAGCCCCGGACAGCTGCGGAGCGCACTGGAAAAGGGTATTATGAGTCTTTGGCTCAGTTTCGGGTGCTAAATTGGCTAAAAATTCGTACCTGATTTGCACCTGAAACGGTGTACAGGGACGTGCCAGGCCCTGATGTGAGAGCCATGGCTGCAGCTAGTGTGAACCCAGCCTTAGGGTTGCACCTGGAGATCCATGCATATAATTGCAACTTTGGTAGAGTTTTCCATACTTATACATTTATATGTTTCTTAATAAATATTTTTATCTATAAATCCCAACCTCAATTTTTGGCCTTTAATACATATTTTATTAAACTATTATTATGCCATTGTTTCTATTTCCAATTTTGGGGGCATGATTTGTGCATTCCTAACAGCTCATTCATAGCATATATATATTTTTAATACATACATACATACATTTTTTTTTTTCATTAATAACTCCTAGGCTTATGATTTAGGCTTTTTCCCTAATGTTTTTGTGATTTTATGGATATTTACAGTACATCTCATAATAGTGGTTCTATGGGATCTCTATGTATAGGATTTAAATTGAATGATAGGTTTAGTAAGATATAAAAAAGTTTGATTGCTGTTTCATGCTCCAGTTTTATAGTGTCGAGTGACCCCATAAACACAACTAGTCAAGTTCCAGCATACAATTGTTTGACCGCACATCACATACATTCGGCCCTTTGAGTTGCATTTGCCATTTGTCACAAAACCTGCATTGTAACCTATTAATAGTATGGATTCACACAAATCTAATCACAATTGAGGACTTCGGTCTTTAATAACTAACCAAAAATGGCCGCTTCGGTCACATGCTCGGTGTTGTATGTACCTCCGGTCTCTGAAACCTCACCAAACATGACCGCTAGGACTCCGTCCAAAAATGGCCGCCGCGGTTATAGGTGCAGGTTAATTAGGGTCACTACACACTATAAATTAAAAGGAAAGTAGAGCAAGATGCACGCTCCAGATGACAGTGATGACACGCGTATGGCGGAGCTTCACCATGTCTTTGCATCACTACCCGTCATAACTAACTGATCCATAAGAGAAGTATAGCTAAAAAAGCTTTGGGCATAATGTTAATCAAAGGAAAACTGGCCTGAATGAGTAAATAAATTAAAAAAATGTAGCTGTGTATTTATTTTTTGCTATTGCCATAACCTACCACCAAAGAACAACACAAAATAAATACATCCTCCTGCTCCTGATGATGGCAGCAATACCACATGTGTGTTTTGTACCGGTTGTAGGGCTCAAACAATCGTGCATTGTTTTTTTTTATCTTAAAACACACTGATACTAACTAATAATCCTATCTAAAATATACTGATCTGTACAGCAGACATGTCCAAAGTGTGGCCCGCGGGCCAATTGCGGCCCCTGTTCCGGATTCGAACGGCCCGCCTGGTAATTTTAGACATGTATATCTGTTGTGACCCCCAACGAATCCCAGAGCGCTGGGGGCCACAAAAGTTATACATGCTGGTGGCTGCCTTGGAGGGGACAAGTAGGGGCTGGGACGAGTGCCGTACATACAGGAGAATTTCCTGTTTAATCGGCGGCCTCTGTACTAGGAAGTCTCGTCTCCTGCGCTGCCATTGGACGACTGTTCTGTCCATCATAGGAGGCGGGACTTTTTTTATTCTCCCTGTCCCATCCGAGGTTGCAGATGGGCATCAATCAGGCTGCACTGATGGCAATGGTAAGGCATGGCACCGGTGGGGCTGCATTGATGGGCACTGATTAGGCTGCATTGATGGGGACTGACCCTTATTTTGCTTCACAGTTCGTTATTTAAAATTTAAGTTTATTCCTGAAACTTCCCTCCTTAAAGTGAAGGTGCGTGTTATACGCCAATAAATAATGTATAGCCAAATAACGCGCCCAAGCTCATCTCTTCACCACAGTCACAAATGTAAGAGAATTTTTGTTGAGCAGTGTATGAGTGGACGAACACACTTGGACCAAATTTTAATGGTTCAAAGAATGTCAGGCAAAATGGTCGGCCCTCACATACGTTCACTTAATCAAATCTGGCCCTCTTTCAAAAATGTTTGGACACCCCTGCTGATACAGTGACTGATCACTATGATAGCTAATCGGAGGTCATCACAGCAATTAGGTGGTCGGTAACTCACAATTGTTATAGGACCCGGGGCTCTCGGTTAGAGCCTGGTCTCTGCTGGTAGCACGCTGTGCAGCACACTCCCACACAAACACAGGTATGCATAATATGCAGCCCCACGGATAAAGACCCACTTCTGTGAGGCCACATATGTGTACAGTCGGCAGGAAGGGACTAAATTAAGATTTTCACTGAAAGTAGAGGTGGATTATACAAGCCTATGCTTGGCTGTGACATTGAAGTGGGTAAGCCTAAAGTATTTATAAAGTGGTATGAAATATGTAGTGTTACTTTATGCAGTAACAGCTTTAAAATAATTACAGGATATGAATCATTTTAAGATTACAGGTCAAAGATTACTTGATTTCCACTATGAATCAGCTTCCAGTAAAGTAGGCTAAAATTCTTTTTAAGATTAAGCACTTGCAAAACAATGTTTGTCGTGTCTGGTTGTAGTATACAAAAACTATTTAGAAATTGTATAATCGGTTCTTTGTCAGTGGTGGCTTTCTACAAGGCAGAACGGTCTCTGGTTTGCAAGGCAAGAATATTAATTTCAGTACTGAACTCTGCATTGGTAAAGCTGTCTTGTATAAATTATTTTAGCAGCATATGTGCCCTTATTTGGATAGTATCATTTTTATTAATGAAATAATAACTTTGGACAATCTAAGCTCTCCAGTGTGTAGGATATATGAAGAAAACAATAGATCGTGTCTGCTAGTGTAGCCATATTCATAGCCATACATACAAACCTACAGCCGTTTCTACTGTGGATTTAACGTATAGGAAATTAATTGAGTGAGACACTTTAAATTTTACACACTGGTCTTGCTAGGTCACATGATCACTCTTCTCATCCCTGCAGCATGGTACAGGTTGGGGGTAGAGCTAAAACACCGTAAACCACATGTTATTTTGATATCATTTTTAGCAGTTAAAAACTCCTTCCCCTCCTGCCCATTCATAGCAAAGTGTGGTGTTGGATATATGCTCCGCCCCCTAGGCAGATCAGGTGCTTGACTGACGGCACACACCGTTCTGAACCGTATGGATGGAAGGGAGTGTGATCGCTAAAGCCATGTCACAGGACATGTGACGCGCGCTGTTGCTTAGCTTTGCCCACTCCCTGGATGTGCTGCGGCATCTCTAGGAAATGTTATCACGTGACCAAAGTAGAAAACTGGAAAAAAAAAGTAATGGCAACTGAATTTTTAAATCGTAATGTAATCACATTAGTGGTAGTGGCTGTTGGTATGCTTTATCTATATATAGGGGGAGGAGGCACCAAATTAAATTTCAAAACCCAATTATGATTGTGTGTGTGTGTATAGCAAATCTGCGGCCTAGCAAGACGGTATTTGTTTGTTCATAATGAAGACAAAAAACACATATATTCTACAAAAGTTTAATGTATAGTTTGAACTCAAAACACAAATCGCCCTTTTTTTTTCTTTTTTTTTTTGACCCTGCAGTTTTATGAAGAACCCTTTTTAAATATTTTGCTTTAATTTAATGATATTACGGTGTAAAAGCAGCCCTGCATGTGTAGTTTGTAAACTAAATGTACATTATCTTTTCAGTTATTTTTCTTCATCTTCACAGAAACGACCCTCTCAAAACCCAGAGCCTATTGACCCCTCAATTCCGAAGAAAGTCCGTATATCGCACTTTACACACCGGTCCCAGCCTACTCTCAATGGAAAGTTAAATTCCTCCAATGGAAGGGATTCACCAGCTCCTCCTACGCAGCCTCCCATATTGGAGTCTGTGATCTCCAGTTCTCAGATACAACAGTCCCATGACCCTCTTTTAGACTCCAACACTGACACACAACAAAAAGACTGTGAAAGCCTAGAAGCCTCTGAGAGGCTTAGTCATGCACCACAGACGGACTGTTCTCCTGTGGCCAAACAAAACTGTAATCCCACACATGCAAAGCCGAAAAAGAAGTCCAAAAAGCACAAAGAACGAGACAGAACCAAGGAAAAGAACCCAGAAGAAAAAAAAAAATGTAGCTCTGGGAAAATCAGTGGCACTCTTCAGGATGTCCTGGGTAAGTACTGCTATCTATATTGGATATTGGCTGGTTTAAAAAAATAAAAATTGCTCTGGGATTGTTTTTCATTAGAACATGTTATGTTCAATTAGTTTTTATTGATTATCAAAGTTTCAAGTATACAGCAAAAAAAGACAATCCAGGAGCCCGTCTGGAGGCAACCTGGACCGGTAAGTAAGGGGTAATCCCCAGTTACAGCATGTAAACGGCATTATGCAGATAACATCTAGCTCATGCGAATAAGTATGAAGCAATACACAACTCAAACCGTGTCGTCTGAAGACACATTATCTGCTCCGTCCGACCAGGATGCCCCTATGGAATCCTACTGCGATCCTGGATCGGAGGAGTCGTTAGGGAATGACATGAATACCTGTACAGACGACCTCATTCCAGCACCTATTGGTGAGGTCTCAAGTGATGACAGTGTAAACAGAAATTGAACCGCATACAAGTAAAGAGTAATCATATAACTTTAGGGGAGGCCCCAGAAAGAAGTAGAGAGGGAGAAGGGTAGAAAGGGAGATCTAGAGTTCAGAAGGGGGGTATAGTGCCAAGGGAAGGGTGGAAGGGGAAGGAGGAGGGGGGTAAGGGGACAGCGAGCTACGGACCCATGGAAGGGTGTCCAAACGTGGCAGGGAAACCCGAAGGTTGAGGACCGGTAAGGCCTCAGGGAGTGAGCCCTAACTGGAGCCTATCCTTCAACTTATCCAAAGTTGAGTAATGTCTCCAAATAAAGGAGAATTTAGCATGTATGTCTAGAGATTTGGCAAGCATTTCCTCCATTAGCATACTAGTATTCATCTCATTTACCCATTCTAAAATCAAAGGAGGGGAGGTGGTTTTCCAATGTCTAGTAATGAGTCGCCGAGCCACCCTAAGGGAAAATTTAAGGAGATTGTGTTTTTGGAACTTGACAGTACCCGGTAGAATGGAAAGGAGGGCAATAAAAGGAGAGGGCTGGAGAGGCGTATCATAGATCTCAGAATAAATTTGAAAAATTTGAGACCAGAACGGTCTAATTACATCACATTCCCACCAGATGTGGCTGTATGTACCTGTTGCTGAGTTGCATCTCCAGCAGGTGTCCGCAGCCGAGGGGTACATGATCCTGAGGGTGGTCTGCACTTGATACCATCTGGAAATCACCTTATAGTTTTTTTCTTGAGAGTAGCTAGAGATGGACGATTTGTGGGTAAAGAGAGGCTTTACTCCATTCTGCTTCAGTAATGTCTCTCCCAAGCTCCTCCAACCAAACTTTAGTAAATTTAGGTAAGGAGTTATGAGTGTGGTCTAGAATCAGTTTGTAGGTCAAGGAAAGGGTATGGCGGGGGGTGTCAGGGAGTGTGCATATTTGTTCAAAACTGGTCAGAGGTCGATGGATCTGTTCGGAATCATGAAGTCCTTTGCAGTAGGAAGTCAGGTGTATACGGGTAAGCCAAGTCAAGCGGGAGGACGTAGAGTTATAGTTTGACTTAAAGGTACCCTGCGTAGAGTCAACAAATTGTCGTGCTGTGGGCCATAAAGCTCTGTCATATTCTTCAAGTGTGTGGATGGACCTGCCCTCCGGAAGGGCTGGGTTGTCAAAGGGGTGAGTGGGCTTGGTTCAGTATAGGCATAGGCCTCTCTCTTTCGGTACCAAAGCAGCAGAGCATCCCTGGTGAGGGGAGATAACACGGTGAGAGACCTATGAGTATGTTCAAAGCCCCATAGCAGGGCCCGAAGGTCCACCGGGGACAAGTCCTGTTCTACGAGGGTAGCAGCTTTGACAAAGGGGCGGGGGAACCACTCCAGGATCCGTGATAACACTGCTGAGGAATGATAAAGCTCAAAATCCGGCAGACCCATTCCACCTTTAGGGATGGTAGTGCATAAAAGTTTGTTTCAACCTGGGGTGCTTCCCCTGCCATACGAAGCGTATAGCCGATGAACGTAGGGTGCGAAAAAATGCAGAAGGGAGGGAAATGGGGAGGGCTTGGAATAAGTGTTTTATAACAAGGGCGAAAAGGAAAGGGGAGAGGGGACACCCTTGCCTGGTGCCATTAGCTATCTTGAATGTACGCGAGTGAGTTCCATTCACTAAGATAGAGGCGGAGGGCGTAGAATACAGGGCCATAATGCACCGGAGCATCTTCGGTCCTAGTCCTATCTGGGCCAGGGTGGCTTGGAGAAATGGCCAACTGACCCTGTCGAAGGCCTTCTCCGCATCACACGAAAGGAGGCAGGCTGGTATACGGTTACGGTGAGCGTGTGCTATAAGATGAACAGTTTTAGTGGTGTTGTCCCGCGCCTCACGCCAGGGACAAAACCTACCTGGTCCCTGTGTATGATGTTGGGTAGTAACGGGGAGAGACGCTTCGACAGGATCTTGGCGAACAATTTCAAGTCTATATTAAGTAGGGAAATCGGCCTATAATTGGCGCATAGGGAGGGGTCTTTACGGGGTTTCGGAATCACTACTATTTGGGCATGGAGTAGGGACGATGAGGGGGAGAGGGTATCATTAATGGCGTTAAAGGCATTTGTGAGGAAGGGGGCAATCTGGGGTGCAAACGTCTTGTAGAAGCGCGAGGAGAACCCATCAGGTCCTGGGCTTTTACCATTTTTGAGATCTTTGATGGCTAGTAGGAATTCTGCCTCCGAAAAAGGGGATTCCAATTCCTCTGCCTCCGAAGTCGGTAGGGGGGGAAGGGAAGTTTCCTGAATATAGGACGACATGTCCTGCTCGGTGACGGCCTGAAGGGGCCTAGGCGTGGGGCTTTGGGGGGGTAGATTGTATAAATTGGAATAATATCTACGAAATTCATCGGCTATGGCCGAGTTGGCAGACAGTTTACCATCGGAAGGGGAGTGAATAAAGGGAATATGTTTCCGGGTGTGCTGAGGTTGAAGGGTATGGGCCAGATGCCTACCACACTTGTTGGCTTGGGAGTAGTGGGCAAAGCGTCCTTTATCCCTAGCCACCAGGGAACGTTCTGAAAAAATTTGCAGAAGGTCCCGCCTAGCATTAACCAGGTCAAGGTGAATCTTGGCATCCTGGGATTGTTTGTGAGACTCTTCCAGTGAAGCTATTAGAGCTAAAAGTCTGGTTACTTCCGCCGTGCGTGCGTGTTTAAGCCTAGAGCCGTGCTGGATGAACTTGCACCTAAGGACGCATTTAAGGGCTTCCCACTTCGTGAGAGGCTTAGTGTCGTTGTGTGCATGGTCGACAATAAAATGCTGTATGGTCTGGAGGATGTCTTGGACACAAACCGTGTCCAAGAGTAAGTTGTCATTGAGGCTCCAAGAAGGTCTGGTCTGGGAGGTAGGGACCCTGCCCAAGCTCAAATGTATGGGTGCGTGGTCTGGCCAAAGAGTGAGGCCAATCGAGGTGTCAGGAGAACAGTCCAATAGGGCTTGGGAGATGAATAGGTAGTCCAGTCTGCTGTAAGAGGAGTGTGCCGGGGAGAAATATGTATAGTCCTTTGTGGTAGGGTTTAACACCCTCCAGACATCCACTAAAGACAAGTCAGAGCGGTTTTCATTTTGGTCAAAGAAGCAGGGGAGAGGGAGGACTTACCCGTCGAGGAGTCAAGGCGTGGTATCAGAGCTGCGTTGAGGTCACCTCCCAGGATCATGTTGGTAGTGCTAAATCTCTTCAGGCGTGCGGACACCTTGGAGAGGAACTGCGGTTGATCCTGCTTAGGGGAGTATACATTAATTACAGTGTAAATCACATTCAAATATGACAATTTAAGAAAAACATATCTCCCTGCAGGGTCTATGAGTGTGTCTAGCACGTCAGGGGAGAAGGAGGCGTGGAAGGCAATAGACACTCCTTTAGATTTCGCGGCAGGGTTGGTGCTGTGGAACCAGGTGGGGTACTGTTTATGAAGAACCTGTGGGATAGTGTCGGATCTGAAATGGGTTTCCTGGAGGAGAAGAATTTG
The DNA here is from genome assembly GCA_029206835.1 of Rana muscosa. Taxonomy (NCBI): domain Eukaryota; kingdom Metazoa; phylum Chordata; class Amphibia; order Anura; family Ranidae; genus Rana; species Rana muscosa. The sequence goes on from JARGYO010000162.1 coordinate 8,731,561, forward strand.
GGTTCTTAGTTTATGGAAGTGGTATAGGATATGTCTCCTCTTCTCCGGGACGTTAAGGCCCCTACAATTCAGGGAAGAGATTTTTAAGGAGGTGGGTTCTGCCATGGAGGGAGCAATATAGGGTGGGATAGGATTCTAGTTGGTTCCGAGCTCGCTGTCGCTAGGAAAGGGGTAGGGAGGGAAGAGGGAGGGATGTAGGATTGTTTACCAAGAATCACGGGAAAGGAGAGGTCTAAAAACAGAGGGGAAGGAGCGAAAGAAAGGAGAGTAAGAAAAAAGGGCCTCAACGGCCATACTAGTAACGTTGCAAGCAACATGTCAGCGGAGTCCTAGTAGGATGCTGTAAACCTAAGAGGGGGATCGCAGACAGTGCACAGAGGTGCCCGCACACACCGGGGCTGCAAAGATAAACATTTAGACATAACATTAATTCAAGCGGTTCAGGGCCCCCAACAGCTGCATATAATTAGAACCCATATGTATACAAGTCCGGGAGTATGAGTCCCGGGCAATCAGCGAGAACACTTAACAGCCTCAGGGGTCCCACACCAGGCTTCCAAACAAAATAATAACAATTTCTTTTAGGCAATGGGGAGGGAGGGGGGCTCGGGGGAGAGAACATGGTGTTGGAGGACAGTCATTACGTATGGGGGAGGGGGAAAGTTCACAGGGGGTCCATGTTCAGGGGGAACAACTTGTAGGAAAACAAAAGTGGCGAAATTACCCCTGTGAGAAGGAGGTAAAACACAAGTTAGTATGAGAGCGTCCCAACAGAACTGTAACCTGAGAACAGGGACAAACAAAGGAAAAAAACAAAATGGCGTTGAGAGCTGATAATCATCCGGCGTTTGACTTGGTGGTTTCTGATCTGGAACGCCTGGGTTTCTTGGATTGCTGCTGCCAACCGGCGGCGAGCGGGAATCCAGGGGTGGCTGCTTGAAGAGGCCAGTCAGGTAGAGATATTTGAGGCAGTTCAAAGGTCACAAGAAATTTGGGGAGATCCCCGAGTGTACGAAACACTGCAGATTTCCCTTCATGCGAGGCAAAGAGGTGGAAGGGGAAGCCCAAGCGATATTTGATTTGTTTAGCTTGTAAGGCCCCAGTAAGGGGCGTCAGTGCCCGGCGCATGTCCAGGGTCAGCTTGGAGACATCCGGTAGCAGGGATACCTGGGACTCGTTGAAGTGAATGGCCTCTTGTTTGCGAGCGGCTTGCATGATGGCGTCTTTAATCGCATAGAAGTGGACCCTGCAGATGACATCTCTAGGGTGTTCTAAGTTGGGATTCTTAGGGCCTAGGGCTCTATGGACACGATCAAGTTCCAGAGGTGCGTCTCTCTTTCTGGAGCAGGTCATTAAACATAGAGATGACAGCAGGGGCTAGGTCTTTAGTTTCCACTGACTCAGGAAGGCCTCGGATGCGAATGTTATTGCATCTGGCCCTGTTCTCCTGGTCGTCCTGGTGATACATGAGGTGCTGTATTTGCAAAGTGTGTTCATTAAGGATGGCATCATGTGATTGTATGGCAGATATAGTCTCTTCAACGCTGTGTTCTACCTCATCCAGCCTGTTAGTGACATCCCTGCGTAGCTCAGCAATCTCTTGCTAATAGGAACGCTCAAGTCTCTGCACACAGGCCTCAAAGTCATGTCTGGTAGGGAGGGCTTTGATGTAGGCTTCCATGTCCCAGGCTCCGTAGGAGCGGTGTGAGGCAGGGGAATGGCAGGCAGAACGTGTGGAGCCGTTATCTGAGTCAGGGGGAGAGCTGGCTCGCATCCTAGATCTAGTGTGAGGCATGGGGTGCAGGGATACCGATCCATGAGAGGCCGCGTGTGTTCCCGAGGAGCGGGTCGACGCCATCTTGGATGAGGGGGGGCCGCGCTGCTCCGGCGCCAGCTTTTTGAGAAAGAATCTGTCTATGTCCCCCTCTTTGCACGGATCGGGGGTATGGCGACTTTCTCCCCCAACTTTTCTCCCCATTACGACCTGTATAGCGAGTCTGGAAGGCGCCGGTGGCCGCGGTGAGTCCGGTGTGTGTGGGAGCTCCTGAAGGAAGCTTCTCACTCCTCCATGCGCTAAGCCACGCCCCGACATCCATTAGAACATGTTAAAAGCAAATCTTGCTAACCTCTTATCCCTGTAAACACCTGATAGGGATAACATCTGGGATCCAAAAAATGAATGCAGGGGATTCGGTGTTTGCAGCATAAGTTTTGACAAGTCTCTCTTCTTCAAGCCGTATATTTCGGGCACTTTTACACTGGGGGTTGAGTTAGCGGTAAAGCGCTGCTAGTTTTAGCGGTGCTTTACCATAATTTTTTGCAGCCGCTAGCAGGGAACTTTTAATTCCTGATAGCGGTTGAAGAAAGGGTTAAAACCACCCACGTTGCCCATGCTTTCCAATGGGAAGGGGCGGTTTAGGAGCGCTGTATACAGCGCTCCCAAACCGCCCCAAAGATGCTGCTTGTAGGAATTTTTGTAACGTCCCGCAAGCGCACCGCCCCAGTGTGAAAGCCCTTGGGCTTTCATACTGGGGTGGCATGGGAGGTGTTTTTCAGGCGCTTTACATGCGCTATTTTTAGCGCTAAAATGCCTGAAAAACGCCTTCAGTGTGAAAGCACTCTTAAGTGCTTTAGTTTGGGTAGGTATGGTATAGTCTGAGTATTAACTACCTACCACCCAGGCCTATTCTGACATCTCCTTGTATAAATAATTGCTTTGTCTGGGTGCAAAAGTTCAAGATTGAATCCATCCATTTGGTGGTGGCCTCCCTTCATCAGGGAAACTTCCTGGCCTCCATAGACATCAAGAATGTGTAGATATGTCCCCACCTGTGCTAGGCATCAGAGCTTCTTGCAGTCAGGGTTGCATATTTGTGGCGCTTCCCTTCAATCTGGCCTCTGCTCCTCTGGTTTTTGCAGGGTGCAGGCTACAGTACTGGCATTACTGAGACAACTGGGGATTGCAGAGATTGGCTACCTGGATGACCACCTTCTGCAGGTGGAGACTCCTGCACTGATGAACAATGTGGGTATCACAATTCACACTCTGCAGGGGTTCTGATTCTTGAATCTCAAGAAATCCACCTTGACATTGACTAGGAGGCTGGCGTATCTAGGTCTGGTTCTTGACTCAGCACAAGACAGTGTGTTCCTTCTGGTGGACAACCTCCAGAAACTTGGAACTGCTGTTCAACTGCTGCTGTCCTGCAGATGTTGTTCCCTGAAGTTTTTGCATGCAGGTCCTGGGTCTTATGGTGTCCACCTTTTTTTTTGAGACTGTCCCATATGCGCAGTCCAAATAGGAGGGAATTCTTAGCCAGGTGGGACAAATCTCCTGTTTTCCTGGACAACCAGATTCATCTGGGTCACTCGGCCAGAGCCTTTCTCCTCTGGTAGCTTTGGTCTCCTTTCCTCCAGGCGGGGAAATATTTTCTCCCCCTCCACTGGATGGTGGTCATTGGGTGCTGGAGGAGGCTTGGCTCCCCTTCAAAGTCCTGGCGCTATGAGAGTTTAGGCTGTATCCTGAGCGGTGGATGGACCTTCTCTGAGTGCGCCCAGTCAGGATCCAGATGGACTAAGCAACTGCGGTGGCCTATGTCAACCACCAGGGTGATATGAGGAGTGCAGCAGTGGCGCTGGAGGCCTCAAGCATTCTTCAGTGGGCATAGCTTCACATGCCAGCACTCTCCTCCATGTACATTGCCAGTGTCGAGAACTGACAGGCGGCGGATTATCTCAGTCAATCTCACTGAATCGGTGAGAGTGGTCCCTACACCCAAATGTGTTCTGTCAAATCTGTCTATGCTGCGGCACCCTAAACGTGGATCTTCTGGTATTCTGCCTCAACATGAAGGTGCCAAGGTTTGTGGCGAAGACAATCCCTTGGATACAATGGATGCGTGGTGGTGCTGTGGTGTCAGTATAGTTTCATGCATTTCTTCCTCTCATACTCCTTCCTCATCTGCTGCACTGGATAGAGGCCAAAGGTGTTCTTGTAATTCTGGTAGCTCTGGACCAGCCTTATTGACTGTGGTGTGGCTGGTCACGGAAGCTCACATGCAGCTGCCCCCTCAGGATGATCTTCTGTCACAAGGGCTAATCTTTCACCCTGCTTTGTCCCTGGCTAGGATAGCATGGCTGTTTTGAAAGCCAGATTCTGAGAAACGGGGTTGTCTGGTTCGGTAATCCCTACAATGCTACAGGCATGCAAGTCTATCTCTTTAAAGATTTAAAATTGCACATGGAAGAATTTTATATTGCCTGGTATGAGGCTCTGGGTGTCTATACATACTCCTCCTCTGGCTTGGGTTTTGGCCTTTCTTCAACAGTGTTTGAACAAAAGCTTGCTTTGAGTACTGTTAAGGGCGAGGCTTCTGCCCTGGCAATCTTCTTTCAACAACCCTCTTCCACGCAGTCCTTTTATTTGTACCTTCATCCAAGGGGTTTGCAATGTGGGCGCCCCTGTCTTCCCCATTGCTGCCGTGGGACCAGAACTTAGTTCTTTTGGTCCTCCAGAAACCTCCCTTTTGAGAATATTAGGGATAATCCCCTACTTATACCATCACAGAAAGTTGCCTTCCCTGTGTGCATGGTCTTTGCCCCCTAAAAAGGCTATTCTGGCTGCTAAAATTAGATCAGGTTTTTGGTGTGTCTTGGTGCTTCTTCAGTGGATTGTCACAGAAGGGCTTGCCAGGGTGTTTGTTTTTTGTTTGTTTTGTTTTTTTAAAATGAGTCCGTGTCAGGAAGTATATAAAACTCCTCCCAGATCCAAAATCTTTTGAACAGAGGTCAACCATGTGTGGTACACCGATCCTTTAGAGAAGCACCCAAGACCTAGGAAGCTATTCACGTGGGTACCATGTACCACCTTAAAAGGACTTTGTGATTTGCTTCAATAAAGAAGCGTTTAGATGTGGCTTGGTGGTGTTAAGGGCCAGTTTTACATTTGCCAGGTTCCTCGCCAAAATCTCACTCCTATCTAACCATTTATGGTAATTTTATCAGATTTCCAATTGAGCAAAGCATATTTTGCTAAGATGTGACTAGTTATCCTGTCAGTATTCTTACAAAGATACTCCATTGCCTTCATAGTGGTCAAATCCGAATAACGAGTTTTTAACAAGTGTTGTGGGTGTAGCAATCTGTTTTCAAAGTGGGTGTAGCAATCCGTTTTCAAAGTGGGTTGTATTTTTCCAGCATTCTATCTCTCGATAAGATACCCTGATGGTTTAAAAAATCAGCTATATGCAAGGGGCCTTTTGTTTGTCCACCAAGTAAAAGGGATGAGGTAGGACCCAGGGTGAAAGCTGGATTGGAGAGGATGTGGGCTAATGGACTCTGGGAGGATTTAAATTTTATGGGTTGTGCTTAGATGGTCCCAAAGGTTTAATGTGAACGACATAAATTGGCATAAGATTATGGGCTAGTTGGGGGGAAAAAAAGACCCTTGTCAGTATTTTGTTGAACCACGTTTTGCTCTAATTTACAGCCTTTAGTCTGTTGGGCTAGGTCTCTACTAACGTTGCACATCTAGACTTTTTTGCAATATTTGCCCACTCTTCTTTGCAGAACTGCTCAAGTTCAGTTAAATTTGATCATGATCTTTTTGTGGACTGCGGTCTTCAAGTCCTTCCACAGATTTTCAATGGGATTTAAGTTTGGGCTCTAAATAGGCCATGCCAAGGGCATTCACTTTTTTCTTCAATCGCTGTGTGGTCATTTGTGCTGTGTGCTTTGGGTCATTATCATGTTGGAAGGTAAACCTTCTTTCCACTGACCACTTTCTGGCTGAGGACAGCAGATTTTCCTCAAGAATTTTACATTATTCTGCCCCATCCATTTTTCCTTCTATCCTGACAAGTGCTCCAGTCCCTGGTGCAGAGAATCGCCCCCCCGCCATAACAGGATATTGCCACCTCCATGCTTTACTGTAGGAATGGTGTTTGGATGGTGAACCGTATTGGATTTCCACCAGACATATTTAGTGTTGAGGCCAAATAATTAAATTTTTATCTGACCATAACACCTTTTTTCTATGTGGCCTCAGAATCTTCAAGGTGCATTTTGGCAAAGCCCAGTCATGACTGCATGTTTCCTTTTTTTTTTTTTTTTTTTTTTTTTTTTTAAGGAGTGGCGCTTTATTTGCAGACCTCCCATACTAGCCACATTTGTGGAGAATTTGTGATAGTTACATGCACACAATGACCACTGTCATAAATTCCTGCAACTGCTTCAGAGTTGCTAAAGGCCTCTTGGTAGCCTCTCTGGCCAGTTTAACTTCTGGCTTGTATCCAGTTTGGAGCGACATCCTGATCCAGGGAGGGTCTGTGTTGTGTTAAATACCTTCCACTTCTTAAAAATAGACTTCATTGTGCTTCTAAACATTGATAAAGCCTTTTTTAATTTTTTTGGGCTCCATCTCCTAACTTGCGCCTATCCAAAATTTTATCCCAGAGATCTTTAGACGGTGCCTTGCCCATAGTTGGTTGATTGCTTCAGTTGCACTACCAATGACTGAAATGCTCCAGGAAAGCTTTTTTTTACATGCTAAGCTAATCAAAGTGATCACAGTTGAAAATCAAAAGGTGATTAGCTACATCCGATTTAGTTTGAAGTAATTTTTAGGAGGGGGGGTGTGATTCGTTTTTTTTTTCTCACAAGTTGGTGTTATCTTTCACTTGGATGTTTCTACTTGGAGTAAAGCTGGATAAAACTGTTGGTCTTTCATTCTGCAAAGCAGCAATGTTAAATATTTTTAAAGGATGTGATTTTATTTTCTATAACCACTGTATACAAGGTCTGAAATTGGGGCATTGTGTGTGCGCCTAAATAAGGAAGGGCTTCTGACTGCCATTTTTAAAGTGAAAATTGCTCTGCAAGGTGTTTTGGAGAGCTTGCATATCAAGTAATGTATTTAAGACTTGAGATTTAGCTTGGTTAATTTTTAAGGCATAGTTTTTTTGGGGTAGCATAGGGGAGGGTCAACACCCCTGTAACATATTTGTTTTGCTGTTGTGCCCCTGTTCAGAAGATTTCATCCTATATGCAGGTTAGATTGTCATAGGGGGGTAGATATCTAATGTCACGGAATAAACTGCACAGGTGAGGGGGCACAATTTCTACATATTTCTTTTATAGTATTGGCCCAAAAACCCTCCTGGTGCTGGTGCTTTTTACAGAATGAATTAGTAGCTAACTCTACTCCCCCCCCCCCCCCCCCCTCTGAGAATTGTTATAAGTTACCAGTGATCCCTCTAAAGAGGTTGTAAACCCTAAAAAAAAAACAAAAAAAAAAACCTGTAAGACAAAGGAATAAATGGAAAAGGAAAAATTGCGCTATTCAGAAAAAACGAATCAAGCGGCAACAAAAGTACTATACAACACGAACAGATATAATAAGAAAAAAAGTTGCGCTAAACCATGATACTAAATGGCGATATACCATACATAAATATAATGATGTAAATTGCATGTACGTCAACCACTGAGTACATGATATCCAAGTGGTGAAAAACAAATGAAGTGCAAAAAATTAAATAAATAAATAAGACTCAGTCCATAAACAGAGGTGAAAAATATATTCAAAAATTGTCCAAAATTATGGATAATGGTAGAAATCTAAAAATCCACTGTGCCAAACTTGTTCCAAAAACGATTGAGAAAATGTGATGATAGTAAAGCACCTCCACCTTAAGTAAACACTGCCGCTTACCAAATGGACGTGGTCTCTTATGACAGGAGATCAAAAACAGCATAGGCTAATGACCCAGCCTGGGGTTCCTTATGGAAAACACCTCAGCTCCGCATACAGCATACAGGGATGTAGACCTCAAATAAACACCTCGGCTCAGCATACAGTATGTAGGGATGTGGACCTCAGCCAGCAGCACCCGGAGTCACGCCACATAAAATGATGAATGAATACGCATAGCATAAACCCTTTTTACATTTTATTGTGAACAAATGAGGTTACACTTACGATTAAGAAGTTTCCTCGATGTGCAGCCCGTATCTTCTGGGTCTGTAGTAAAACGCGGTGACGTCAGAACATCGTGCCTCCCTACATTTCGTTGCAAGAGGGACGTGGTGAAGAAAGATCACCGCTCTGAAGCCTCTGAATCCATGTAATGCTTCCGCCCCACTCCAAGTACACACAGGTGCTGGCTCTGCACAAAATTAGGTGAGGAAAGAAAAAATTCTGGATGGCCGCACTCTGCAAAGGATGCTGGTTTATTAATAAAATCCACAAATACAGCAAAGGCACTCAAAAGTGAACACAGAGATAGGCTAACGCGTTTCACATCGTGAGATGCTTACTCATAGCCTAGGGACGTGGTCACGGGATACGGGCGGCGCTCTGATTCACCGCTTAAATAGTAATGAAGGTAGTGCAGCCTTGCTGTGAGTCGCGAGCGGCCGCTCAAAACGCCATCTTGGTTGATGGAAAAAACAAATGAAACCGTCTGTATGCTCCATATCAGTAAGGGCAAAACTGAATATATGGAAAAAACATTAAACAGTCAGTCCGAGGATTAATAACGGAAGCTGACTGGATGTAATGCAGTATGTAAAGCAACAATTGGTATATTAATGTTGACACCAACATACTTGGCACGTAGTGCAAAAAATCCTGGATATACATATATGGGTTATAATTGATAACTGCAATTGTAATATAATGAAAAAAAATAACAGTGGGGAATGCGTGTATAGATGCATAGATAGCACCAAGACACACATACAGCCCCATATAGATCAGAGAAAGGGTAGGTCGAGTGCTGGACTGCTAAATGGCGAAGATCCACAAAGGCTTCCACGTCATTCACCGCCCTACAGCCAGCCATAAAAAACCCAATTCTGTCACTCAAGGTTAGTAATTTCCCAAAAATTATAAATACATTAGAAATTATACATAACCTAAATAGACCAAAACTGTATAAATATACATGTTACCAAGAACATATATACACTAGGCAGTTATTGCAGCCGCATCACGAGTCACATCAAGTTTACATGACACAAAAACACTACCAACTTGTGGTTTATAATGTAAATATTGCCAATAGTGGTCAAGAAAAAACACAATTGTAACAATGTTAAAAAATACACATTAAAAGTAAAGGACATATAATAACCTCATAATAAAAAAATAAATAAAAGGGGAGAAAAAAAGATTTAAGAGTTATCTATAAAACAATTAAAATCGACCTCCTATATTTAGGCAAAAGGGGGTATAGCTTTTCAGTTTGTGCACCCATGCCATCTCTAGTCTGGATATGCTCCCAACTAGACAACTACGCCTCCAATGGGGGGTATATTTGTCGATGCCTAAAAAGATGGTATTAGTGGGATCCCTGTTATGCACTGCAAGATAGTGTTTTGACACAGTGTTTCGTGAATCCTCTCCTAATATTGTTGATGTGTTCGTTCAGACGTACTTGCAGAGGGCGCTTGGTTCTGCCCACATATTGCAAGTCGCTCGGACATTGGAGCATATATACTACTCCCAACGTGGAACAAGTAATACAAGGCTCTATGGTATAGCTCTTAGAGGTGCATGTGAAGCTAAAACTGGTGGTCCTCCTAGATCTACACCCATTCAAAGAGCAAACTTGACATTTCCTACACTGGTAATAACCAGTAAGATCTGAAAAGAACATAGATCTTCTAATCGGAGGATTTAATATGTTAGGAGCTAATTTGTCCTTGAAAGAGGGAGCCCCCTGGAAAACCACCTGCGGCCGAACGGGTAGGATAGTTTTTAAAACCTTGTCGTTCTTTAGAATGTGCCAGTGTTTGTTAACTATATGTTTAATCTTAGTGTGCTGACAAGAATAATTGGTGATAAAAGGGTTACGAAAACCTTCTCTATTGGTTCTATCACCTTTTTCTTGCAGCAGACTGGCTCTATCCACATTGTTTACATGTTCAAGAGTACTAGAAAGGGATTTCAAGGAATAACCCTTATCTACAAACCTCTGGGTCAAAACCTGAGCCTGTTCCAGAAAAGTTGTTTGTTCTGTACAATTGCGCTTTAACCTCAGGTACTGGCTTTTGGGCACAGACCTGAGCCACGAAGCATGGTGGCAACTGTTATTGGGGATGAAAGCATTTCTGTCGGTGGATTAAAAGTAGGTAGAAGTAATAAAAGCATCCACATGGACAGAAATGGTCAAGTCCAGAAAATTAACCACTTAACGACCGCTCACTGTATATATACGTCGGCACAATGGCACCGACAGGCACAATCACGTACAGTGTGCGTGATTGCCTTTGTACAGTTGGGGGGTCCCATCGGACCCCCCTTCTGTACAGTGAGCGGTCGGAATTCGTCTGGGAGCAATCCGAGATGGGGGGCGACCGTTCGATTCCGGCCACCCCCCGCGATCGCTCCCGGCGAATGAGAATGCCCCCTGTGTAATGTAAACACAGGCAGAGGAAGCAGGAGGAAGTGATGTCATCTCTTGTGCGGCGCTCACATATACCGAGCGCCGTACAAGAGAAGACATCAAGGTTAGTGCACAAACACTACACTAACACCAGCACACATAGGCACATAAATCGCCCCCCCAGATCAGCCCCCAGTCACAGTGTCACTGATTGCAGTGACCATTTATTTACTGATCACTGCAATCAGTGACATTTGTGACTGTAAAAGTGTCACTACAGTTTAGTTTTAGGTCCAGTGTAGCCCCCTAACCCCCCCCCTAATAAAGGTTTAACCCCTTGATCACCCCCCCCAGATAACCCTTTCACCCCCTATCACCACTGTCGCTAAGCGATCATTTATCTGATCGCTGTCTTAGCGTCGGTGATGCAGATCGGTAGCCAGTAATTTTTTTTAGGTTCGCCGCAGCTTTTTATAGCGTCAGGTACCCCCATATATTATCTAATAAAGGTTTTAACCCCCTAATTGCCCCCAGTTAACCCTTTCACCAGTGATCATCATATAAGTGTTACGGGTGATGCTAGTTTGCTTTTTATAGTGTCAGGGCACCCGCCGTATATAACCCAATAAAGGTTTAACCCCCTGATCGCCCGGCGGGTGATATCAATTAGGTTTTAGCGTCAGAGAGGGTCTGCGTCACACCCCAGGCAGTGTCAGGTTAGTGCCAGTAACGCTAACACCCACGCGTGAAGCATACACCCTCCTTAGTGGTATAGGATCTGAACAGATCAATACCTGATCTGATCTGATCAGATCTATACTAGCGTCCCCAGCAGTTTAGGGTTCCCAAAAACGCAGTGTTAGCGGGATCAGCCCAGATACCTGCTAGCACCTGCGTTTTGCCCCTCCGTCCAGCCCAGGCCACCCAAGTGCAGTATCGATCGATCACTGTCACTTGCAAAACACATAACTGCAGCGTTCGCAGAGACAGGCCTGATCCCTGCGACTCCAGTGCTGTAGGAGGTGATTTCACCACCACAGTTAAAAAAAAAAAAAGCAAATATGCCAAAGCATTGGGGCAGCAGGGGCGGAGGAGTGATTTTGCTCCTAATGCCGCGTACATACGGTCGAAATTCCGACGGAGGCTTGCCCGTGGAAAAGTCCGACCATGTGTGTGCGGCATAACTTTTTTGCGGGAGGATGCCCCCATGCTTCGGCATATATAAATGGTGCATGTATGCCCATCATTAGAAGTGGGTGGATGAAGGGCGGTATTCTAATGGTGGGCATACCCACCCGATCAATCTCTTTTTTCATTCAGCCAACTGGCTGCATGAAAAAAAAAGATTACAATACATGTCCAACAAGGACCAGCAACGTACTGGTATGTTGCTGGACTTTGAATGGTTATACCAGATTGATGCCTGCGGGTTTAGGTATCGTCTTGGTATCTTTCTTTTCAGCCAGCGGCCGGCTTTCATGTAAAAGCAATCCTATTGGCTTATTAGCCTCTGGACTGCTTTTACAAGCAGTGGGAGGGAATGTCCCTCCCCCGGATATAAAAAGCGCCATTGGGAAATTGGGAAAGCATTTTATCACACCGATCTTGGTGTGGTCAGATGCTTTGAGGGCAGAGGAAAGATCTAGGGTCTAGACCCCAGTTTTTTCAAAAAAAGAGTACCTGTCACTACCTATTGCTATCATAGGGGATATTTACATTCCCTGAGATAACAATAAAAATGATAATAAATAAATAAATATGGAAGGAACAATTTAAAAATAAAATAAAAAAGCAAAATGAATAATAAAAAAAAAAAAAAAAAAAAGCACCCCTGTCCTGCCCTGCTCTTGCCCAATGGCGAACGCAAGCGTCGGTCTGGCGTCATATGTAAACAGCAATTGCACCATGCATGTGAGGTATCACCGCGAAGGTCAGATCGAGAGCAGTAATTTTGGCAGTAGACCTCCTCTGTAAATCTAACGGGGTAACCTGTAAAGGCTTTTAAAGGCTTTTAAAAATGTATGTAGTTTGTCGCCAATGCGCGTTTGTGCGAAATTTTAAAGCATGTCGTGTTTGGTATCTATGTACTCGGCCTAAGATCATCTTTTTTATTTCATCAAACATTTGGGCAATATAGTGTGTTTTAGTGCATTAAAATTAAAAAAAGTGTATTTTTTCCCCAAAAAATGCGTTTGAAAAATCGCTTCGCAAATACTGTGTAGAAAAAAAAATGCAACACCCACCATTTTATTCTGTAGGGCCTTTGCTTTAAAATATATATATAATGTTTGGGGGTTCAACATAATTTTCTTGCAAAAAAAAATATGTTTTCATGTAAACAAAAAGTGTCAAAAAGGCTTTGTCTTCAAGTGGTTAGAAGAGTGGATGTAAGCTTCCTAATGTTGTGTATAAAATGCCAGAACAGTTCAAAACCCCCCCAAATGACCCCATTTTGGAAAGTAGACACCCCAAGCTATATACTGAGAGGCATGTCGAGTCCATGGAATATTTTATATGTTGACACAAGTTGCGGAAAAAAGACAATTTTTTATTTATTTTTTATTTTTTTGCACAAAGTTGTCACTAAATGATATATTGCTCAAACATGCCATGGGCATATGTGGAATTACACCCCAAAATACATTCTGTTGCTTCTCCTGAGTATGGGGATACCACATGTGTGAGACTTTTTGGGAGCCTAGCCACGTACGGGAGCCCAAAAACCAATCACCGCCTTCAGGCTTTCTAAGGGTGTAAATTTTTGATTTCACTTCTCACTGCCTATCACAGTTTCGGAGGCCATGGAATGCCCAGATGGCACAAACCCCCCCCCCCCCCCAAATGACCCCATTTTGGAAAGTAGACACCCCAAGCTATTTGCTGAGAGGTATTGTGAGTATTTTGCAGATCTCGCTTTTTGTCACAAAGTTTTGAAAATTGAAAAAAAAAAAAGAAAAAATTTTCTTTCTTCATTTTCAAAAACAATTGAGAGCTGTAAAATACTCACCATGCCTCTCAGCAAACAGCTTGGGGTGTCTACTTTCCAAAATGGGGTCATTTGGGGGGGTTTTGTGCTATTTTGGCATTTTATGGCCTTCGAAACTGTGATAGGTAGTGAGGAGTCAAATCAAAAATTTGTGCCTAGAAATCCTGAAGGCGGTGCTTGGTTTTCGGGGTCCCATACGCGGCTAGGCTCCTAAAAAGTCCCACACATGTGGTATCCCCGTACTCAGGAGAAGCAGCAAAATTTATTTTGAGGTGCAATTCCACATATAACCATGGCATGTGTGAGCAATATATCATTTAGTGACAACTTTTTGTAATTTTTTTTTTTTTTGTCATTCAATCACTTGGGACAAAAAAAAAAAAACATTCAATGGGCTCAACAGGCCTCTCAGCAATTTCCTTGGGGTGTCTACTTTCTAAAATGGGGTCATTTGGGGGGGTTTTGTGCTATTTTGGCATTTTATGGCCTTCAAAACTGTGATAGGTAGTGAGGAGTGAAATCAAAAATTTGCGCCCTTAGAAATCCTGAAGGCGGCGCCTGGTTTCCGGGGTCCCGTACGTGGCTAGGCTCCTAAAAAGTCCCACACATGTGGTATCCCCGTACTCAGGAGAAGCAGCAGAATGTATTTTGGGGTGCAATTCCACATATAACCATGGCATGTGTGAGCAATATATCATTTAGTGACAACTTTTTGTAATTTTCTTATTTATTTATTTTTTGTCATTATTCAATCACTTGGGACAAAAAAAAAATATTCAATGGGCTCAACATGCCTCTCAGCAATTTCCTTGGGGTGTCTACTTTCCAAAATGGGGTAATTTGGGGGGGTTTTGTACTGCCCTGCCATTTTAGCACCTCAAGAAATGATAGGCAGTCATAAATTTAAAGCTGTGTAAATTCCAGAAAATGTACCCTTGTTTGTAAACGCTATAACTTTTGCGCAAACCAATAAATATACGCTTATTGACATTTTTTTTACTAAAGACATGTGGCTGAATACATTTTGGCCTAAATGTATGACTAAAATTGAGTTTATTCGATTTTTCTTATAACAAAAAGTAGAAAATATCATTTTTTTTCAAAATTTTCGGTCTTTTTCCGTTTATATCGCAAAAAATAAAAATCGCAGAGGCAATCAAATACCATTAAAAGAAAGCTCTTTTTGTGGGAAGAAAAGGACGCAAATTTCATTTGGGTACAACATTGCATGTCCGCACAATTTACAGTTAAAGCAGCGCAGTGCAAAATTCTGAAATCACCTCTGGTCCTCTAGCTACCAAATGGTCCGGGGCTTAAGTGGTTAATTCTGTCCTGACTAGCCTCATAGCTAAGGTGAATGCCTCTATCATTGGCATTTAAAGAGTCCATGAAGGTCGAAAGGTCCCCCTACTTCCTCTCCACAGGAGGAGAATGTCGTCTATGTACCTGGCCCACAGAATAACCTGCGGCCTAGTATGGACACAGACGACATCCTCCTCCCATTTGGCCATGAAGAGGTTCGCCAGGCTGGGGGCATATTTAGCCCCCATGGCGACCCCCTCTATCCTGTCTGAAGAATTGACCATTGAACCAGAAAAAATTGTGGGTGGCCGCATATTCTAGTAATGCCATAATGAAATCAACTTGTTTCTGAGGTAAACCTGAATCTTTATCCAAAAGATAGGCAACTGCGTCCAAACCCAACTGGTGGGGTATCACCGTGTATAGTGACGTGACATCTGTAGTCACCAACCACAAGTTGTCACACGGCTTAAAGGCAGACAAAAGATTGATAACATGGCGGGTGTCCTTCACATAGGATGGCATCCTACGTACAAGTGGTTGGAGAAAAAAGTCTATATACTTGCCCACCCGGGACGTGATAGTCTATCCCACTGACTATGGGACGTCCCGGCGGGCAAGTAAGACTTTTGTGAACCTTAGGTAGGTAGTATATAATTGGAGTCCTTGGTGATTTGGGTACCAAAAAAGCTAATTATTTTTTATTTAGAATGTGCTGGCTAAACCCCCTAGCAACAATTTCCTCTAAAATGCTCTTATATCTAACTCCAGGGTTGGATGTTAAAGGGGTATATGTAGTAGTTTCTCCCAAAATTCGATACATCTCCTGCATGTAGTCATCTTTATTTAGAACCACTATACCGCCCCCCTTATCGGCGGGGCTGATAACTAAATTTTTGTTGGCACACAAGGAGTCGATTCCTAATTCAATGTCCTTTTTTGTTTTTATGTTGTTTAATTCACATCTCATCAAGGTCTTTCAAAGCTAAATCTCTGAAAACCTTCAATGAAGGAGAGAGATGCCCAGGCGGGTTGAAAACAGAGGCATTAGTGAGGCCTGAATGTAAATATCCAGAGGGGGCCAACCTGGAAGTTGTGACCCGATTGGAGGCCATATACCTCTGGATATTTAGTTTGCGGACATATTTATGGATATCCATATAAGTTTGGAATTTACTGATATTCCTATGTGGGGCATACTTCAAACCTCTATCCAGAACAGCCAGTTCTGGAGCTGTTAGCGGATGGGAGCTTAAATTGAAAATACCAGTGCCCGCTATGTTCTTGGTCTTTTTGGACGGAGCATACCTCCCCCCTCTAGTTCCTCTTAGTTCAACCACCCTTTTTATTCCTTGGCCGACCCTGGGAAAACCTCAATTCTGATTTCCATAGTTTTCTTTATGTTTGGACTCTCGATAGTCTCCATAATTGGAGCCATAATGACTGGTTCCAGGTCCATCACTACTGTTGGCACCAGAACTTGTGAGATAAGCGTCGTCATCATCAAGGCCACCTAAGTCACTTCGGGGTAAAAAGCTATTTTGAGTAGCGATGTTATAATCCAATTCATAATCAGTATCATAATGGACAACCTGGTTGCCCCCATAAGGCTGGCTGTGACCCTGACCACGAAACTGGGATGGAACCAATGATCGTTGGTCCTGATAGTAGGCTCTGTTATTGTTAACAAAACCCCGGCCTTGAGGAGGGGGTGGGCCGTGTGCCCAAGTCCGCCCTTGACCTCGTGAAGGGCCTGGATTACCCTGAGGGTACTGACCTCGTCCATACGGGCGAAGAGAGGGTTGGGGATTGACTTGGTTGCCACCAGCCCTTCCTATATTCCCACCATAAGGTACAAAAGGGCGTTTTCCGCTTCCTTGACCACCAATGGGATGGCTTCTTGCCGGTGAGCGACCCCGTCCTCTACTGGGAGAAAGGCGACAATTGGGTACAGCCTGAGGTCTTCCAGGTGACAGATTGGTAGCTGGTTGGGTGGTATCCATAGTAGGGTCAGCCAGCAACTTTTTCTGCCAATCAAAGACTGTGTTGGAGTTGTAATCACCAATGTCTCGATTAAATTTATTTTTCTTTTAAATTTTTTGCCCTTTCTCCTCCTTCTCAAGTAACTTAAGTAAATGTTTTGATCTTTCACTATATTCATCATTTGACATGAAGGGAGCAATTTTGTCTTTAATTAGTTTGATCTCATCATCGAGTCGCTTAAGTTTATTCGGTTTCCTCTCCCCCAAAAATTTAAGGAAGTTCAGACCAGCCTCGTTGAAATATTTATACCATCCCTCGAGAAGGGTGAGGGGGATCTCGAGGGATGGTATAAATATTTCAACAAGGCTGGTCTGAACTTCCTTAAATTTTTGGGGGAGAGGAAAGCTAATAAACTTAAGCGACTCGATGATGAGATCAAACTAATTAAAGACAAAATTGCTCCCTTCATGTCAAATGATGAATATAGTGAAAGATCAAAACATTTACTTAAGTTACTTGAGAAGGAGGAGGAGAGAGCAAAACATTAAAAAGAAAAATAAATTTAATCGAGACATTGGTGATTACAACTCCAACACGGTCTTTGATTGGCAGAAAACGTTTCTGGCTGAACAGTTGGCTGTAGCTGACCCTACTATGGATACCACCCAACCAGCTACCAATCTGCCACCTGTTAGACCTCAGGCTGTACCCAATCGTCGCCTTTCTCCCAGTAGAGCTCGGGGTCGCTCACCGGCAAGAGGCCCTCCCATTGGTGGTCAGGGAAGCGGAAAATGCCCTTTTGTACCTTATATTGGGAATATAGGAAGGGGTGGTGGAAACCATCAAGTCAATCCCCGACGCTCTCTTCGCCCGTATGGACGAGGTCAGTACCCTCAGGGTAATCCAGGCCCTTCACAAGGTCAAGGGCGGAATTGGGCATACGGCCAACCCCCTCCTCAAGGCCCGGGTTTTGTTAACAATAACAGAGCCTACTATCAGGACCAACGATCATTGGTTTCGTGGTCAGGGTCACAGCCAGCCTTATGGGTATGGGGGCAACCAGGTTGTCCATTATGAAACTGATCATGAATTGGATTATAACATCGCTACTCAAAATAGCTTTTTACCCCTAAGTGACTTAGGTGGCCTTGATGATGCTTATCTCACAAGTTCTGGTGCCAACAGTAGTGATGGACCTGGAACCAGTCATTATGGCTCCAATTATGGAGACTATCGAGAGTCCAACCATAAAGAAAACTATGGAAATCAGAATTGAGGTTTTCCCAGGGTCGGCCAAGGAATAAAAAGGGTGGTCGAACTAAGAGGGGAACTAGAGGGGGGAGGTATGCTCAGTCCAAAAAGACCAAGAACATAGCGGGCACTGGTATTTTCAATTTAAGCTCCCATCCGCTGACAGCTCCAGAACTGGCTGTTCTGGATAGAGGTTTGAAGTATGCCCCGCCTAGGAATATCAGTAAATTCCAAACTTGTATGGATATCCATAAATATGTCCGCAAACTAAATATCCAGAGGTATATGGCCTCCAATCTGGTCACAACATCCAGGTTGGCCCCCTCTGGATATTTACATTCAGGCCTCACTAATGCCTCTGTTTTCAACCCGCCTGGGCATCTCTCTCCTTCATTGAAGGTTTTCAGAGATTTAGTTTTGAAAGACCTTGATGAGATGTGAATTAAACAACATAAAAACAAAAAGGACATTGAATTAGGAATTGACTCCTTATGTGCCAACAAAAATTTGGTTATCAGCCCCGCCGATAAGGGGGGCGGTATAGTGGTTCTAAATAAAGATGACTACATGCAGGAGATGTATCGAATTTTGGGAGATACTACTACATATACCCCTTTTAACATCCAACCCTGGAGTTAGATATTAGAGCATTTTAGAGGAAATTGTTGCTAGGGGGTTTAGCCAGCACATTCTAAATAAAAAATAATTTGCTTTTTTGGTACCCAAATCACCTAGGACTCCAATTATATACTACCTACCTAAGGTTCACAAAAGTCTTACTTGCCCCCCGGGACGTCCCATAGTCAGTGGGATAGACTCTATCACGTCCCGGGTGGGCAAGTAAATAGACTTTTTTTTTCTCCAACCACTTGTACGTGGGATGCCATCCTATGTGAAGGACACCCGCCATGTTATCAATCTTTTGTCCTTTTTAAGCCGTGTGATAACTTGTGGTTGGTGACTGCAGATGTCACGTCACTATACACGGTGATACCCCACCAGTTGGGTTTGGACGCAGTTGCCTATTTTTTGGATGAAGATTCAGGTTTACCTCAGGAACAAGTTGATTTCATTATGGAGTTACTAGAATATGCGGCCACCCACAATTTTTTCTGGTTCAATGGTCAATTCTTCAGACAGGATAGAGGGGTCGCCATGGGGGCTAAATATGCCCCCCAGCTTGGCGAACCTCTTTGTTGCTAAATGGGAGGAGGATGTCATCTGTGTCCGTGCTAGGCCGCAGGTTATTCTGTGGGCCAGGTACATAGACGACATCCTCCTCCTGTGGAGAGAAAGTAGGGGGGGACCTTTCGACCTTCATGGACTCTTTCAATGCCAATGATAGAGGCATTCACCTTGGCTATAAGACTAGTCAGGACAGAATTAATTTTCTGGACGACCATTTCTGTCGTGTGGATGGTTTTATTGCTTCTACCTACTTTAAATCCACCGACAGAAATGCTTTCATCCCCAATAACAGTTGCCACCATGCTTCGTGGCTCAGGTCTGTGCCCAAAAGCCAGTACCTGAGGTTAAAGCGCAATTGTACAGAACAAACAACTTTTCTGGAACAGGCTCAGATTTTGACCCAGAGGTTTGTAGATGAGGGTTATTCCTTGGAATCCCTTTCTAGTACTCTTGAACATGTAAAAAATGTGGATAGAGCCAGTCTGCTGCAAGAAAAAGGTGATAGAACCAATAGAGAAGGTTTTCGTAACCCTTTTATCACCAATTATTCTTGTCAGCACACTAAGATTAAACATATACAGTAGTTAACAAACACTGGCACATTCTAAAGAATGACAAGGTTTTAAAAACTATCGTACCTGATAGGCCGCAGGTGGTTTTCCGGGGGGGCTCTCTCTTTCAAGGACAAATTGGCTCCTAACATATTAAATCCTCCGATTACAAGATCTATGTTCTTTTCAGATCTTACTGGTTATTACCAGTGTAGGAAATGTCAAGTTTGCTCTTTGGGTGTAGATCTAGGAGGACCACCAGTTTTAGCTCCACTGCACCTCTAAGAGCTATACCATAGAGCCTTTTATTACTTGTTCCACGTTAGGAGTGGTATATATGCTCCAATGTCCGTGCGACTTGCAATATGTGGGCAGAACCAAGCGCCCTCTGCAAGTACGTCTGAACGAACACATCAACAATATTAGGAGAGGATTCACGAAACACTGTGTCAAAACACTATCTTGCAGTGCATAACAGGGATCCCACTAATACCATCTTTTTAGGCATCAACAAATATACCCCCCATTGGAGGAGTAGTTGTCTAGTTGGGAGCATATCCAGACTAGAGATGGCATGGGTGCACAAACTGAAAAGCTATACCCCCTTTGGCGTAAATATAGAGGTTGATGTCAATTGTTTTATAGATGACTCTTAAATCTTTTTCTCTTATCGTCCATGGACTGACACAGCTCTCATACTGATTACGTGTGGGTATATGTCCCTGCTTGCAGGAGAAGACCTAGGCAGAATGTTAGATGTTAAAACATTCTAGAACAAGCCAGAGCTGAACAGCCCCGCCCAGGGGGCGGTCCCTCTGGACATTACCCTCCCACCTGCAGCTAGCAGCCTCAGTTTTTTTCTGCCTAGCAGAAGGAGAAGACGTGGCTCTCTCAGGAGCCAGTCTCCTGGAAGATTTTACTTTTAATTTTTATTCCTTTGCAAATTTTATTATTTTATTTTTGAGACCTTCAATCAACTGTCGGCTGGGCAACAGGTTGGGTACACTGGTATCCTCGTAGTCTTCCCTGTCTGACCATCGAGCGTGCTGATCCTCGCCTTGTGTGCGTGAGACTCGGTTCACGACATACCCCATGACTCATGGGGTGGCCGGGCTGCTTTTATGCTCCCGCGGTCCTCTCAAGATTGAACAGTACCTGACTGACTGTATCTTTCGCGGTGGACCGGGACGACAGCTACGCAGTACTGCTCTGTGATAGGTCTGTCTGAAACAAGCCAGTGGGTCCCTCTGGGACGGGTAAGTAGTCTCTCCTGATGCAGGTGAGTACATGCTGGCTGTGTTTCTTTATATGGGGGGGTTCTCCCTGTCTCCCCCCTGTCATGCTGCTCTCTGCCCCCTGTACTGGTGCTGTGCTGTGTGGGGGTGCTTGGGGGGTCGCTCTGGCCTGGGGGGGGCGTTCATGGCTGTTTGTGAACTCTGGGAGTGGAGCAGTGTTCTGGTGTGGAGTGTATGGGACTTTATTGCGTGCGCCATTAGCGCTGGTTTTTTAATTCAAATAGTGCGCTCGGCGGCCATCTTGCCGTGGCTCAATTGCGCAGTTATACAGGCGTCCGGCGGCCATTTTCCTGTAGCCGTGGCGCTTTCACTTTCGATTTCGGCCTCTAGCGGCGCATAATTCTCAGTCTCCTCACAGATTCTTCACTCTCCTCAGGCTTCACTCGCGCTGCAGCGCGGCTCATACAGCGGAACTGAGCGGTCCCTAACCTAAGGGTGGTGAGTCCTCCGGATATCCCCTCCTCCAGCCTCAGCGCAGCCAGTGGGTGGACTGTATTATTCACTCTAATAGTGAATAAGGTCTCAGAGGGTGGCAGTATGGAGTCTGGTTCTCCTGCACCTGCGGTCCCTATGGACCAGTTGTCGGCAGTCCTGGAATCATTCCTTGTCAGGATGGAAGCGGTGTGCGAGCGCACGGGAGCTGTAAAGCGCCCCCTCCCCACACAATCTCCACATGGGGAGTGCTCTGACTCAGATATGGGCCTAGCTACTGCTGCTCAGGACCCTAGTTCTGAGGGTTTTGATGTCTTTGGACAGGACATTCCTTGTGAGGAAAACCCCTGTCTTGAACCACCAACTGACAGGGTGTTTGTAAGTGAACTCATTGATGCTGTGAGGGACACTCTCAAGCTGAATGTTGAGGCTGAGGAACCTCAGGTGGAAGCTGTATCCTTTGGTTTCTTTAAAGCCGTTTCTTCAAAAAAGGTCTTTCCATATGTGCCTTTTTTGATACATTCATTGACCAAGTCTGGGATAAGCCGCAGAAGACCTTGACGGTCCCGCAGCGCCTAGCTTTAAGGTACCCCTTTTGAGGAGAACCTGGTTAAAAAGTGGACTCTCCCCCCAGTGGTCGCACCCCCGGTCGCCTGTTTGAATAAGGCTACCACACTCCCGATGGAAGGGACTCCTGCATTTAAGGATCCTACTGACAGGAGGTCTGAGGTGGTGAGTAGAACTATGTTTACCTTATTGGGGTCTGCTTTACGCCCTATAGTGGTGGCGACGCTTGTGTCTCACTCACAGGATGGGCAAAGATTTTGCACCAGACAGTGCAGGAGCATAATCTCCCTCCTGAGACCATTGCCCTGGCCCACCAACTTGAGCAGGGTTTAATCTTCGTTTGCAATGCCACTTTGGATGCGGTACCTCTAATATCAGGGGCCTCTATCTCTGCTGTGGTGCTGCGTCGCCTTATCTGGCTGAAATGCTGGTCGGCCGACCTAGCTTCCAAAAAGCTCCTGGCTGACTTGCCCTTCAAGGGCGGTAGACTGTTTGTTTGGGGCAGCCCTGGATGACATTATTAAAGATGCCACAGGAGGTAAGAGCACCTTCCTTCCCCTGTCTATTAAGGGAAAGTAGCCCCACCGCAGGCCGGGCCCTTCCTTTCCGGCGAAGAAGTTTTTTCGTCAGTCAGATTCCACGGGTAAGCCCGCCCAGATTGAAAAAATTGCGGCTGGGGGACAAAGACGTCCCTGGGTGCGTAAGCCTACCAAGCAAGCTCCCAAGCCCGCCACCGCATGAAGTCTTGCCCCTGCCAGACTCTGGGGTGGGGGGACGTCTTCGCAGGTTCTCGGTGCGGTGGACCTCCCGGATCTCCGACCGGTGGGTGTGCGAGGTGGTCACCTCGGGATACAAGATAGAGATCCGCTCGTGGCCCCCAAACCGGTTCTTTCCCTTGATCCTTCCTGCCCGCCGGGCGGCCCTCTTGGGGGCCTTACAGGATTTGCTCGGGTGCGGAGTAATTGTGCCGGTTCCGTCGCAAGAGAGGTTTCAGGGGTTTTACTGTTTGTTTACTGTTTGTTGTCCCGAAGAAGGACCCGGTCCGGCCAATCCTGGACCTCAAGGCCCTGAATGTCTATGTGAGGGTACTAAAATTTCGGATGGAATCCATTCGCACGGTGATCGCGACACTCCACCAAGGGGATTTTTTGGCGTCCTTGGATATCAAGGACGCTTACTTGCACGTCCCAATCTGCGCAAGTCACCAGAGGTTTCTGCGCTTTGCCATAGGCGAAGTCCACTATCAGTTCGTGGCTCTTCCCTTCGGCCTAGCATCGGCACCACGGGTTTTCACCAAAGTGCTTGCTCCGGTTCTAGCTTTGCTGAGACAGCGAGGAATTGTTATCGTGGGTTATCTGGACGATCTCCTTCTCAGAGCAGAAAATGGCTCAGAATTGGAGGAAAATGTGACAATAGTCAGTCAGACCCTCCGGGACTTCGGATGGCTTCTGAACACACAGAAGTCGGTTCTAGTCCCGACTCAACGATTGGAGTATCTGGGTCTGATCCTGGACACTTCGGCAGCGAAGGTGTTTCTACCCTCAGAGAAGTTACTGACACTTCAGTCGGCAGTGCGGGTTCTGACGTCCCAAAAATGGTCCTCAATTCGCTTCTGCATGAGAGTCCTGGGACTAATGGTGGCCTCCTTCAGGCGGTTCCGTATGCCCAATCACACACTCGGGCATTGCAGAAGGGAATTCTGTCTGTTTGGAACCAGTCCCCATTGTCATTGGGTCTTCAGATTCAGGTGAGTCACTCTGTCAAGGCGTCCCTGACGTGGTGGCTGAGATTTACGGCTCTTCGGGCCGGCAAGTCATTCCTCCCCATCCAATGGACGGTGGTCACGACGGACGCCAGCCTGACGGGCTGGGGAGGAGTGTGGGGAGTCCTGTCAGCTCAAGGGCTCTGGACTCCGGACGAATATCGTCTCCAAATCAACGTCCTGGAATTGCGGGCGATCAGACTGTCTCTCCGCGTGGTCGAAGAGGCTACAGGGCCGCTCGGTCAGAATCCAGTCGGACAACGCCACGGCCGTGGCATATGTCAACCATCAGGGGGGCACTCGGAGCTCGGCTGCGGCATCCGATGTCGCCCACATCCTAAGGTGGGCGGAAAGAAGCGTGCCGGCACTGTCGGCCGTCTACATTCCGGGAGTAGAAAACTGGCAGGCGGACTATCTGAGCCGCCAGACCCTGGACCAGGGGGAGTGGTCCTTGCATCCGGAGGTGTTTCAACTCCTTGGTCGGCGGTGGGGCACTACGGATGTGGACCTGATGGCGTCTCGACTCAATCGCAAGGTGTCGGTTTGTGGCCAGGTCCAGGGACCCCTGGGCGGATGCCTCGGACGCGTTAGTGGCCCAGTGGGGTCAGTATCGCTTAATGTATGCCTACCCTCCGCTGCAGTTGCTTCCTCGTCTGCTGCACAGGGTAGCGGCCGAGGACATCCCGGTGATCCTCATTGCTCTGGACTGGCCTCAGCGTCACTGGTACGCCGACCTGGTACGTCTCATCGTGGACGTCCCTTGGCGCCTGCCCTTGAGGGAGGACCTTCTGTCTCAAGGTCCTATCTTTCATCCTGCTTTACAGTCTCTGGCTTTAACGGCATGGCTATTGAGAGCCAGGTGCTGAAGGACCGAGGCCTGTCGGATTCGGTAATTTTGACCATGCTTAGGGCAAGGAAGTCGTCTTCTAGGAAGATCTATCACCGTACCTGGAGAGCTTGCATCGCTATGTGCGAAGAGCTAGACTGGCGTCCACGGACGTACTCTGTCCCCAGAATCCTGCGGTTCTTGCAGCGTGGTGTTGCACAAAGGCTGGCTTTGAGCACTATTAAGGGTCAGATTTTGGCCTTGGCCGTTTTCTTTCAAAGACCCCTAGCAGGTCATTCCTTAGTTAGCACTTTTGTACAGGGGGTACGCCATGTGGTTCCACCTGCCAAGCCTCCGCTCCCTCCTTGGGATCTGAACTTAGTGCTCTCGGTTCTTCAGGAACCTCCTTTTTGAAAATATCAGAGATATTCCTCTTTTAACTTTGTCCCAGAAGGTGGCTTTCTTAGTGGCCATCACTTCTGTTAGACGGGTGTCTGAGTTGGCGGCTCTGTCATGCAAGTCGCCTTATCTGGTTCTCCATAAGGATAAGGCGGTGTTGCGACCGTCTTTCCTTCCTAAAGTGGTTTCGGCTTTTCACCTTAATGAGGACATTGTCCTTCCGTCCTTGTGCCCTCATCCATCGCATCCTAGAGAAGTTGCGCTTCACAATTTGGATGTGGTGCGTGCTTTACGGGTATACCTGGTGGCTACTGCTTTTATTCGGAAGTCTGACTCGCTGTTTGTGTCTGTATCTGGTCTGGAACAGGGCCAGGCGGTATCGTCTGCCACCATTTCTAGGTGGATCAGACAGACTTATACAGACCTATGCCATTAAGGGGCGGGCGCCTACCTTCCCGGTTACGGGGCATTCCACCAGGGCAATTGGTGCTTCCTGGGCTTTCCGACATCAAGCGTCGGTTGCACAAGTGTTCTATAAGGTTGATGTGGCTGCATCTTCGGATGCTTCCTCCAGCCGCAAAGTGTTGCAGGCCGCTGTTTAATGTTGCAACTCCTCCATTGAGGAGCTCTGCTGGTTTGGAGTGAAGTTTTGGTTGTTCCTTTACTATTTTGCTCCCACCCTTTTCTTATACTGCTTTGGGACATCCCACACGTAATCAGTATGAGAGCTGTGTTAGTCCATGGACGATAAGAGAAAATAGGATTTTTGTACTCACCGTAAAATCAGTTTCTCTGACGTCCATGGACTGACACAGCACCCACCCTTCCTTTTAAGGTTTGTACTGCTTTGTTACGAACTGAGGCTGGTAGCTGCGGGTGGGAGGATAATGTCCGGAGGGACCGCCCCCCTGGGCGGGTCTGTTCAGCTCTGGCTTGTTCTAGAATGTTTTAACATCTAACATTCTGCCTAGGTCTTCTCCTGCAAGCAGGGACATATACCCACACGTAATCAGTATGAGAGCTGTGTCAGTCCATGGACGTCAGAGAAACGGATTTTACGGTGAGTACAAAAATCCTATTTTTTCTCCCCTTTTATATATTTTTTTATTATGAGGTTATTAGATGTCCTTTACTTTTAATGTGTATTTTTTAACATTGTTACAATTGTGTTTTTTCTTGACCACTATTGGCAATATTTACATTATAAACCACAAGTTGGTAGTGTTTTTGTGTCATGTAAACTTGATGTGACTCGTGATGCGGCTGCAATAACTGCCTAGTGTATATATGTTCTTGGTAACATGTATATTTATACAGTGTTGGTCTATTTAGGTTATGTATAGTTTCTAATGTATTTATAATTTTTTGGAAATTACTAACCTTGAGTGACAGAATTGGGGTTTTTATGGCTGGCTGTAGGGGGGTGAATGACGTGGAAGCCTTTGTGGATCTTCGCCATTTAGCAGTCCAGCACTCGACCTACCCTTTCTCTGATCTATATGGGGCTGTATGTGTCTCTTGGTGCTATCTATGCATCTATACACGCATTCCCCACTGTTATTTTTTTTCATTATATTACAATTGCAGTTATCAATTATAACCCATATATGTATATCCAGGATTTTTTGCACTACATGCTAAGTATGTTGGTGTCAACATTAATATACCAATTGTTGCTTTACATACTGCATTACATCCAGTCAGCTTCCGTTATTAATCCTCGGACTGACTGTTAAATGTTTTTTCCATATATTCAGTTTTGCCCTTACTGATATGGAGCATACAGACGGTTTCATTTGTTTTTTCCAGCAACCAAGATGGCGTTTTGAGCGGCCGCTCGCGACTCACAGCGAGGCTGCACTACCTTCATTACTATTTAAGCGGTGAATCAGTTGGATTTTTACCCCTCCACTAAAGTGAATGAGATTATTATTTCCTCTTCCTCTTGTCCAGCTGTGGGTTTAGGATTGTGTTTATGGAGGTTTTCTATTAACCTTCCCTTTTTTTTTTTTTTTTTTTTTAACCTAGCTATTCAAAGATGACAGATTAAGCACAATTGTGTTTTGTGAAGCTTATGGTTTGGCTTTTATAAAATATTTATTTTTCTAGATTTGAATGGAGCTTGTAGTAGTAATGCAACATCAACATCAGAGCTGCCAGATTACATCTTGTAAGTATTTTAACTCCTATTTTGTGCTTAAAGTATTGTTTTTAGATGTATTGCTAGACTATTTAATTTCTTGTAATATCTTAGGAAATATACAGCAATCTCATCTCAGGAGCAGCGCCAGACTTACAAAACTGACTTCAACGAAGAATACAATGAATACAGAGATTTACATGCAAGGATAGAGAGGATAACAAGCAAATTTACACAACTGGATGGTCAGCTTAAACAGCTCTGCTCTGGTTCAGAGGAATATAAGGTATAAAGCGCAGGCATCACCATTTCGTAGTTTTGTTCTAACTGAACTTTCCGGCGGGCTTGCAACGCCAGAATTAATGGTAGCTGTACATAAGGGCCATTGTGCAAATGTGGTATTTATTTTTATTTATTTGCATCCATTTAATGACCTAGGAAGTCGTATTTAACTTTTGGGTTATACTGCTACCGACCAGGGGAATAGACTATGGCAAATCAACTCTTGGCCAGCCCCGGATAAATCCCTTCTATTACCAGCATGGCTTCATTTTTTATTTTTTTCCTGGTGCCCTACTCGTCTTTTTCTCTATTGAAAAATACATTTATTTTTTGCCAACCCCTTTTTTAATTTTTAATTTTATTTTATTTCTCTACATTAGGTTTTTCTTTCTCGTACATCACGGGACACAGAGCGACATAGTCATTACTAATGGGTTATATAGATACCGTCAGGTGCTGGCACTGGCAACTTCCAAAACCGGAAGTACCCTCCCCTATATAAGCCCCTCCCATCCGGGAGCTTAGTTTTTTGCCAGTGTCTAAGGTGTTGGCCAAGAAGAAACATGTGTTTTTCACTGAGCTTGCGTACAGGTTCTTTTGGGCCTCAGTAAGCTATTCCGGATCCGACCAAAAAAGCTTCATAGCTAAACGGTCGGTACCCGAGCCTTGCAGAGAAGAGCAAGGTTTTGCCTGTAATGCTTCTCTTAGGAGAGCTGGACCCTGGGATCCAGAGCTCTGGTCATACCCACGACCAAGATGTTTTCTGTGCAGGGTGCTATACAGGTCCAGGGGAGTGGAATCCTTGGGAACCCGGTCCCTGAAGGTTTGATTACAATGCCTGCCGTGATAGGTGAAGTTTGGGCTTTTGTGGACCAAACAAAGTCCTGCGGCGGGGAACAGGTAAGTGGGGGCCCCCAGGAACTTGGTTCTATTGGGGGACCCCCAAGCCTAATTTGTCTTTCTGTCTGTTACCTAATGGTATTCCCGCAAAATTCTGTGCATGCCTGTAACTACTAAAAAAATGTAATAATTTTTAATGGTGGTCAAGAAAAAAAAAAAAAAAATTTTTTATATATATATTTAATATATTAGACTGCGGTACCTGTGTTTGTCCACTAGAGGCCGCTGTGGAATGTTTTCTTGTCATGTGGACTAGCTTCTTCTCAGCAGAGCAAAGTCCAGGCAGATGGTGAGTTCTCTTATAGAAAACTGCTTCCTCTGCCATGTTGCAGTGCTCGTCCATCCCCCGGCCTGCGGCAAAGAGGGGCCCTGGCTCCTGTCCCTTGTTACCATTTTTTGAAATTAGCGCCGAAGGCGCACGCGCCTCTATATATAGAGGTGAGCCGGGAAAGGGGGCGGAGCCTGGGGGATGACGCTCTGTGCGCGCCGCAGCGCTTCTGCGCATGTGCGGGCGTCCCAGCAGTTTAAAAAAACCACAATATTGTAGTGATGAAGTACAGAGACAGAGCTGGCAACATTTAAAGGCATACAGCAAGCGGTTGATACAGGCATCCCCTAGAAAGGCACATTAGTAGACACCAACTGTGATATAGCAGCAATTGTGCTAGACTATTCTCAGTAAAAGTGGTGTATTACGGCTGGAATACCTCAGCTTTAGGCTTAGGAATATGCCGTCCAGAAGCTCCGGAACTGAATCTTCCAGGAAGCGAAGGGGGTCTCATCGGGCTCGGAGGATCTTGGGCATACTTCTGCTGCACCAGTCTCCCCTGAAGTTCAGAGGTAAGTGACCGTAGAGACCCCGCAGGGGTACTTGGTACTGTGGCTGTCCTCAGTTCACCTGCTCCTGTGTATGTAACAGAGGAGGTTTTTTCCTCAGCTCTGGGAGGATTAGAGAGGCTGCCTCCCTGTCAGGGAAAGCACGCCCGATCTCCGTCTCCTCCTTCAGAGTGCCTGTTAGCAGAGCAACAGTCCCATACAGGGATCGACCTGCCTGAAGGGGATCAGGATGAGGTTGATTCTGTTATAGAGGAATCAACAGTGGGGGAACCTTTTCTCAGCATCTCAAGCTGAAAGATTATGGGTTCAGTCTCTGACTAACATGGTCCGATCAGCATTTAAAAATGCACCTTGCGGAACCATCAACCACTACTGTATCCTCGTTGGGGTCGCTGGAAGCCCCCAGACTGTTTGTTCTTTTCCACTTCACCCTTTACTGAAAGGGCTCATTTACCAGGATTGGGAACGTCCTGAGAAAATATTTATTCCCCCAAGAGATTTCCGGTGGTCTATCCCATGGAGGATAAGTTCATTAAAAAAAAAAAAAATGGAAGGTCCCTACAGTGGACGCAGCCATCTCTTGTATGTATAAATCACTGACATGTCCAGTGGATAATGTCCAAATGTTCAAGAACCCAATAGATAAAAGATTGGAGTCCTTATGAAAATCTGCTTGGTGATACAACCAGCAGTAGCAGCTATTGGGGTCTGCTAAGCAGTGAAGGATCAGTTGAAACAGGTCTTGAGGGACTTGACAGATCAGCAGGCTTTGCCCTAGCTGATCTACCTAGAGCCTTAGGCTTTGCGGTTGACGCCATAGAGGATTCAGTCCATCAGGCCTCCCGCCTTACGCTGTCTGTAGTACATATGCGTAGGCTCCTATGGCTCAAAAACTGGTCTGCTGAAGCTCCCTGTAAAAAATGGCTGGTTAGCGTCCCGTTTCATGGTGAACGCTTATTCAGGGAAAACCTGGACAAATATATCCAGAAAATTTCCAGCGGTAAAAATACGCTCTTGCCGTTTAAAAACTGAGTTAGAGGTCCCTCTTTGAGAGGCCTGCTTCTCCAGTCCCTGGGCCATCGGCTGTGTAACAGTTCCGACGGCCTCCTCGGTCAAATCCCGGGGGTAAAAAACAGGGACAGTAGCAGGGTAATGAGAAACCCTGGGTCAGGGGAGGTACAAAACCTCCCCCAAAGTTAAATTCATTGAAGCCCCCACTTAGTCGGAAGGGGGGAGGACTCCAGTTGTTCGCAAGAGACCTGGCGGGACACGATCAAGACAGATAGGTGCTCTCCGCAGTAGGTTTGGGATACAGTTTGGAGTTAAAAGACTCTCCTCCTTCCCATTTTTGAGGTCAAACGTGCCAAGGGATCCCCGGAAGAGAGAGTCCCTCCTGTTGGCACTAGAACAACTATTGCTCCAAGGAGTAATTATGGAGGTTCCCCTGGAAGAATGAGGGTTCGGGTTTTACTCAAACCTCTTTACAGTCCCGAAGCAAACGCGGACGGGAGGCCCATATTAATTCTAAAAGGGCTATACAAATTCCTGTATATCAGGACTTTCCGATGGAGTCGATCCGATCGGTGGCCACTGCCCTACAAGGGGAGAATTGGTTAGCCGCGATCGACATCAAAGATGCTTATTTGCACATTCCCATCTTTCCAGTCCACCAAAAATTTCTACGCTTTGCAGTAGAAGGGCGCCATTTTCAGTTCAGAGCCTTACCCTTCGGTTTGGCCACAGCACCACGAGTGTTTACAAAAATTCTGGCCCTTTATTGGCCAATCTAAGAACACAAGGTGTAATGATAATGGCATATCTTGATGACTTATTGCTGATAGACCACTCAGTGAAAAAACTAGACGTGGTCGTTCACAAGACAATCAAGTATCTGGAATCTCACGGTTGGATTATCAACCGAGACAAGTCAGCCCTAAAAACCAGTCAAAAGTCTGGAATACTTGGGGCTAAGGTTGGATTCAGGCCAGAGAAAAATATTCTTGCCTCGAGGAAAGGTGTTGTCTTTGAAAGATTTGATCCACTTAGTGGGTACAAAAAAGCCAGCCGTCCATACGCCTGTATATGAGGCTGCTGGGAAAAATGGTGGCATCATTCGAAGCAGTACCCTACGGTCAATTCCATTCAAGGAATTTGCAAGGGGCCATACTGTCAGCCTGGAACAAAAAAGTTCAGGCCCTAGACTTACAATGTCCTTGTCCCCTTCCGTTCGCAAGAGCCTCCGTTGGTGGTTGGTTCCCCAGAATCTGGAAAAAAGGAAATCCTTCAGTCCGATTTCTTGGAAGGTGGTCACTACAGATGCCAGCCTTATAGGCTGGGGAGCAGTACTGGAGCAATAGTCTCTCCAGGGCAGATGGTCGGATGCAGAAAAGGCCCTGCCCATCAATCTCTTAGAGATACGAGCAGCCCGGTATGCCCTAGTAGCATGGACATCCAAACTCCAAGGGTCCCCTGTCAGAATTCAATCAGACAATGCCACAGCAGTGGCATATATCAATCATCAGGGGGGCACCAGGAGTCGTGCAGCCCAAAGGGAAGTAAATTACATCCTGAGATGGGCAGAAAAATATGTCCCAGCCATATCTGCGGTATTCATTCCAGGAGTGGAGAATTGGATGGCGGACTTTCTAAGTCGCCAACAATTATGCCCAGGGGAATGGTCCCTTCATCCCGAGGTTTTCCGGACAATATGTCAGCGGTGGGGAACACCGGATGTAGATCTGCTAGCATCCAGATTCAACACAAAAGTGGACAGGTTTGTCTCTTGGACAAGGGATCCCCTAGCTTGCGGCTCGGATGCCCTAGTGTTCCCTTGGGATCAGTTCAAGCTGATATATGCATTCCCACCGCCACAATTGTTACCTCGATTACTCCGCAGAATCAGGGTAGAAAAGAAACCAGTGATTCTGGTGGCTCCAGCGTGGCCCCGAAGAGCATGGTACGCGGAGATTGTAAAAATGTCTGTGGGGAGTCCTTGGACCCTCCCACATCGTCCGGACCTGCTTTCGCAGGGACCGATATACCACCCTTCCTTACCAGCCCTAGGTTTGACGGCCTGGCTATTGAAGCCCACATTCTAAAAAAGAGAGGGCTCTCTAATGCTGTGGTGTCTACCATGATCAATGCCAGGAAACCGGTATCCAGGCAGATCTACTATAGAATCTGGAAGGCGTACATCGCCTGGTGTGAGGCCAGAAAATGGCATCCACGTAAATACGTAATAGGTAGGATTCTGGACTTCCTACAATGGGCTGTAGATAGGAAGCTTGCCTTGAGTACTATCAAGGGTCAGATTTCGGCCTTGTCAATATTTTTTCAAAGGCCCTTGGCTTCGCATTCACTAGTCAAAGCCTTTATACAAGGAGTGATGCGTATTAGTCCTCCGGTTAATATTCCCATATGTCCATGGGATCTAAACTTGGTTCTGTCAGTTCTACAGAAACAACCATTTGAACCATTACAGCATATTTCCTTGGTGCTTCTCACCAGGAAATTGATTTTTCTAGTAGCCATTTGTTCGGCTAAAAGAGTGTCGGAATTAGCAGCTATGTCCTGTAAGGAGCCATATCTGGTTATCCATAAGGACAGAGTAGTGTTACGTCCTCATCCAGCCTTTCTTCCTAAGGTGGTATCGAGGTTTCATTTGAACCAAGATGTGGTTCTTCCTTCTTTTTTCCCCAAACCTACTTCGGTAGAGGAAAAGTTATTTCATTCTTTGGATGTAGTAAGAGCAGTTAAAGCTTATCTAAAAGCCACTGCTCAGATTCGCAGAACGGATACTTTGTTTATACTGCCGGAAGGCCCCAGAAAGGGTCAGGCAGCGTCAAAATCTACTTTAGCCAAGTGGATTTGACAGGTCATTATGCAAGCTTATGGCTTGAGAAGGAGACCGCCTCTGTTCAAAGTTAGAGCGCACTCCACGAGAGCAGTTGGAACTTCATGGGCAGTGCATCACCAGGCCTCCCTGGCTCAAATCTGTAAGGCCGCAACATGGTCTTCAGTTCACACGTTTACTAGGTTCTACCAGGTGGACGTTAGAAGTCAGGAGGATGTCGCCTTTGGGCGCAGTGTGTTGCAGGCCGCAAAAGATCCTCATGTCTGATAGCGCTCAGCTTATATATGGTGTATCCCCCCCCTCATTTGGCATTGCTTTAGGACATCCCATTAGTAATGACTATGTCGCTCTGTGTCCCGTGATGTACGAGAAAGAAAATAGGATTTTTATAACAGCTTACCTGTAAAATCCTTTTCTTGGAGTACATCACGGGACACAGAGCTCCCGCCCCTCTTTGGGGACACTTATTGCTTTGCTACAAAACTGAGGTGCTCCCGGATGGGAGGGGCTTATATAGGGGAGGGTACTTCCGGTTTTGGAAGTTGCCAGTGCCAGCACCTGACGGTATCTATATAACCCATTAGTAATGACTATGTCGCTCTGTGTCCCGTGATGTACTCCAAGAAAAGGATTTTACAGGTAAGCTGTTATAAAAATCCTATTTTTCTGTTGCTGCTGAAGCTTTCTCTTCGATTGCAGCTATCTCTGTCGGTCATATTTAGAACCACCAATTTTGTACCACGTCTGGACCCCGCTGGACCTGACATTGCAGGGATAGCCTTGAAATTATCTTCTGACATTGGGTTCTGCATGGGGCACTTTCCAGCCTTTGTTCTGGTAAAAGTTGGCTATGGAGTGCTTTCCAGGCCACATGCCCAATCACTTTAGAGCAGGGTTTCTCAACCAGGGTTCCTCCAGAAGTTGCTAGGGGTTCCTTGAGCAATTGGCAATTTCTGCACCTCAGATAAGTTACCACTGCCAGTATTGATGATTTTAGCCATTTCCAAGTAGGTAATTTTTCCCAATGACCATCACACTAATGTATCATGAGTTGTAGATATAGTAATTTTTAGCAGGGGATCTCGGAGACCAGAAAGTTGTGTCAAGGGTTCCTCTGTGTTGAAAAGGTTGAGAGGCTTCTTTAGACATGTAGTGAGTGGGTCAGTTCAGCCAAGCACTGGGAGTCACTAAATAGGCTTAGGGTGCTGGACACCTTTATTTCCCATTTCTGCTTTTTTTTTTGTTTTTTTTCTTTGCCACTATGGTGGTCCCACCTACGTGTTTGTGATCATGATCTTGGTATTATTTTGCTACAAAATTCAGGCATGCTGGTAGTAGGGGGGGGGGGATATCCTGGGGGCTGGCTTAGTTTTAGTTTGTGTGCCAGTGTTCAGTCCTCCCAGTTGGTGATGGTATAACCTGATCAGTGACTTCCTGTGTCCCTCGAATTCCAAGAAAAGTGTTTTACTCGAAGTACAAATTGTGGTATATAATGTTCCTATTGATGGAAAAGGCTCATTTCATGTATTACATGCATATGGTGTCAAAATACAATATTTTTTGCAATAGTGGTCTTAGGACCACTATGGCAAACCACTATGACTAGTAGAAGTACATTCCGTGAAGGAAAGAAAATGCCCCTTAAGCCCCAAAGCTAATGTATATCACAGAGCAAAGCAATTGCATCTCAAGAGGAATTAAATAGCCAGTGGCCAAAAAATGCTCCGTATAATATAAATGCTGACACAAGTAGGCTTGAGTCTCTGCCTCTGAGCCACAGCCCACAAGAGCAGTGATAAAATGGTAAGTTTGTTTCTAATGTGCTGGCCATACTATACTTTGAATATGAGGGGGTCGACCCTAAACACTGCTTCACCTTAGTATAAAATTTTTATTGGTTTAGTAAAGCAACCCCACAATGAATCACACAGTGTGTAGAACATTTTCAAATGTATCAAAACTAGGTTATAGTCTTTACGTGGGAAACTGTTAATGCTGGTTTTATTGTATAATCCCTTAAAGTGATTGTAAAGCTTTGAGTTTTTTTTTTTTTTTTTTTTTAAATAACAAACATGTCATACTTGCCTCCACTGTGCAGTTCGTTTTGCACAGTGTGGCCTCGATCTTCGACTTATGGAGTCCCTTGGCGGCTCCTCCCCGCATCGTATTACCCCCTAGGGCAGTGATGGCGAACCTTGGCACCCCAGATGTTTTGGAACTACATTTCCCATGATGCTCGGCTATACTGCAGAGTGGATGAGCATCATGGGAACTGTAGTTCCAAAACATCTGGGGTGCCAAGGTTCGCCATCACTGCCCTAGGAGAAGCGCTCTCCCGGGGGGGGGGGGGGTTACCTTACTGGCACGCTCCCGAGTTCAGCATTTGCGTCCATAGACGCCGGACTCGGCCCCGGCGCCACGTCATTGGATTTGATTGACAGCAGCGAGAGCCAATGACTGCGCTGCTATCAATCTATCCAACCAAGGGCAGAGGAAGAGCACGTCTCCGCCGTGGGAAATTCCAGGGCACGGGTAAGTGAAACGGTGGGCTGGGTGGACGGTCACTGCCAGGTGTTTTTTCACCTTAATGCATAGGGATGCATTAAGGTGAAAAAACACGAGGGTTTACAACCCCTTTTAATAAACCTAAAGTAAATGCAGGACTTGTAATGCATAGTTTTTGTGTTTTTGTGGTTTTTTTTTTGTTTTTTTAACTATGCACTAAAGTAATTTAGTAAATGTTATATATTTTCAGTCTTCAGCTGCAGTTGTTGCATTTGTTTACTTTTTTGGCTTTTTCCTGGTTAACCTGCAAATAACACACTTCCTAGCTCTGTGGCTACACACACTTTACTGCATATACAGTCAGGTCCATAAATATTGGGACATGAACACAATTCTAATCTTTTTGTCTCTTTACACCACCACAATGGATTTGAAATTAAACAAAAAAGATGTGCTTTAACTGCAGACTTTCAGCTTTAATTTGAGGGTATTTACATCCAAATCAGGTGAACGGTGTAGGAATTACAACAGTTTGTATATGTGCCTCCCACTTTTTAAGGGACCAAAAGTAATGGGACAATTGGCTGCTCTGCTGTTCCATGGCCAGGTGTGTGGTGTTCCCTCATTATCCCATTTACAATGAGCAGATAAAAGGTCCAGAGTTCATTTCAAGTGTGCTATTTGCATTTGGAATCTGTTGCTGTCAACTCTCAATATGGGATCCAAAGAGCTGTCACTATCAGTGAAGCAAGCCATCATTAGGTTGAAAAAAAACAAAACAAACCCATCAGAGATAGCAAAAACATTAGGTGTGGCTAAATCAACTGTTTGGAACATCCTTAAAAAAAAACACCAGTGAGCTCAGCAACACCAAAAGACCCGGAAGACCACGGAAAACAACTGAGGCGGATGACCGAAGAATTATTTCCCTGGTGAAGAAAACACACTTCAACAGTTGGCCAGATCAAGAACACTCTCCAGGGAGGTAGGTGCATGTGTGTCCGTCAACAATCAAGAGAAGACTTCACCAGAGTGAATACAGAGGGTTCACCACAAGATGTAAACCATTGGTGAGCCTCAAAAACAGGAAGGCCAGATTAGAGTTTGCCAAACAACTAAAAAAGCCTTCACAGTTCTGGAACAACATCCTATGGACAGATGAGACCAAGATAAACTTGTACCAGAGTGATGGGAAGAGAAGAGTTTGGAGAAGGAAAGGAACTGCTCATGATCCAAAAAAAAACACCTCATCAGTGAAGCATGGTGGTGGTAGTGTCATGGCGTGGGCATGTATGCCTGCCAATGGAACTGGTTCTCTTGTATTTATTGATGATTCGACTGCTGACAAAAGCAGCAGGATGAATTCTGAAGTGTTTCGGGCAATATCTGCTCATATTCAGCCAAATGCTTCAGAACTCATTGGACGGCGCTTCACAGTGCAGATGGACAATGACCCGAAGCATACTGCGAAAGCAACCAAAGATTTTGTTAAGGGAAAGAAGTGGAATGTTATGCAATGGCCAAGTCAATCGCCTGACCTGAATCCGATTGAGCATGCATTTCACTTGCTGAAGACCAAACTGAAGGGAAAATACCCCAAGAACAAGCAGGAACTGAAGACAGTTGCAGTAGAGGCCTGGCAGAGCATCACCAGGGATGAAACCCAGCATCTGGTGATGTCTATGCATTCCAGACTTCAGGCTGTAATTGACTGCAAAGGATTTGCAACCAAGTATTAAAAATTGAAAGTTTGATTTATGATTGTTAATCTGTCCCATTACTTTTGGTCCCTTAAAAAGTGGGAGGCACATATACAAACTTGTAATTCCTACATTGTTCACCTGATTTGGATGTAAATACCCTCAAATTAAACCTGAAAGTCTGCAGTTAAAGCACATCTTGTTTGTTTCAAATCCATTGTGGTGGTTTATAGAGCCAAAAAGATTAGATTGTTGTCGATGTCCCAATATGTATGGACCTGACTGTATGGAAGAAGTTAGTTCTCACACAGGCTGCCTTTGCTTATCTCCATTTATATAGCGGATTGATGGGGCTAGTAGTTTACAAAAGGAAAATATTTCTCTTTCGTCCATGGACGGACACGGCTCCTTTTATTCTTGACAGTAGGGTTATATGCTATCTATTAGGAGAGGACTAGGCAAACATGTTAACAGTTAAAACATGTAACTATAGCAAAGCTGAACAGTAATGCCCAGGAAGCGGTCTCTCTGGCTATAACCCCTCAACCTGCACTCAGCAGCTCAGTTTTTTTCTGCCTAGCATAGAAGGACCTGGCTCCTTATGGGGACCATTGGTCCTGGAGATTTTTTATTTTTTTCTACTTTTTTGATCCTGAGATCTACTATCAACTGCCGGCTGGGTGACAGGCTGGATAATATAGATCCTTGTAGTCTCCCCAGTCTGGCCATCGAGCGTGAGCAGACCTTTAGCTATGAGCTGGGTCGGCCACGACATACCCCGTTTGCTCCAGGGGTGGCCGGTGAGCTATGTGCTCCGGGGCACACATATGACCGGGCTACTGCTGTCCAAGTCACAGTGGGCCGTGGCCGACAGCCACTCCGTACTGCTCGGGTGATGGGTCTGTCCGGAATGCGTCCAGCAGTCCTCGCAGGACGGATAAGTAGGGTTCCACCTGTTTCGGCAGGATGGAACAGCTGGGCATTCCTGGGGAGGTCGACTAGGTGGTCTCTCACTCTTCCTTTCTTCTCTCCCTGTCCCTTCACTCCTCCTCATGCATCTGGCTGAGCCTGCTGTGTACCTGATTGGGGGGGCTCCGGGTCCTGGCTGGGGGCTGCGCTGGGTGTCCTAGGTCTGCTCTCTCTGGTGGGGTGTTGTCGGTCTGCCATGTGTGGGGGGGCCTCCGTGCGGAGGCCTAGCGTGTTTGCAGCCTTTTCTTTACCTCAGAAGTGATCCGGCGGCCATTTTGGTTGAGCCGGCACCATTTTCTTGTAGCCGCGCTGTAATGCAGCTTGCGGCCATTTTCTTGTAGCTGACGCTTTTTTTTTTTTTTTTTCCTGAGGCAGCCATTTTCTTGTGGTTTTTGCTTGGATTTGGCCTCTAGCGCTGGAAATGTCTTTCTGAACGGCGCAAACAGCACAGAACACCTCAGACGCAGGAGAGCACCTCAGCACAGGCTGTGCAGGAGAGAGAGCGGACCGCAGTGCTATGCAGTACCTGGGTCAGGGTGGTGAGTCCTCTGGGGGGGCCCTCTGTCTGTAGCAGCTAGGAGAGTGGACCTTTTATGTACCTTGCCTTTAGGCCCTAAGTGGCTGTCAGGCGAGTGTGGGTCAGTATGGCGTCAGAAGCTGGCGCTTCTTCCCCAGACATCCCTGTGGTAGCAACCGTTGCCCCTGCACCTGTGGTGCCTAATGGACACTTTTTCGGCGGTCCTGGAATCATTTGTTGCCAGGGTGGAGGCGGTGTGCGAGCGAAAGGGGGGGGTAAAAACCCCCCCCCCCACCATCTTCTGGGGAAAGCTCTGATTCAGACTCGGGCCTGGCTGTTGCACACGGCCCCTGTTCTGACGTGTCAAGAGGATGCGGACCAGGACCATTCGGACATTGAGGATGACTCTGTGTCCGGGTCAGCGCAGGAGAAAGCGCTTGTTGGAGCACTTATCACTGCAGTGCGGGAGACCCTGAAATTGGAAGATACGGCGGGGGGCATCTACTGAGGTGTCGGTCCCTTTTGGGTCCCACAAGCCGGCCCACACTGCTAAGGTGTTTCCCTACCTAACTTATTTTGATAAGTTTATATACAAAGAATGGGAACGACCGCAGAGGGCCTTTCCGGTCCCAAAACGCATGGCGGTCCGTTACCTCTTTGAGGAGAGTCTCCTGAAAAAATGGACATCTCCCTCGATTGTGGAACCCCCTGTATCCAGGTTGAATAAGGTAACCACGATTCCGGTGGAGGGTACCCCTGCCTTCAAGGACCCCGCAGACAGGAGGGCCGAGGCGGTGGCCCGGTCCATGTTCACAGTGGTGGGGTCAGCATTATGCCCTGTATTGGCCACGGCCCTGGTGTCAGACACTTACCGAATGGGCAAAATTGTTGCACCACGAGTTGGTAGAGCAACAGGCTTCCCCGGTCTGTGTGGAACTGGCCGACCAGCTGGTGCATGGCCTTGAGTATGTCTGCAATGCGGCCTTGGATACAGCTCCCTTGCTTTCCAGAGCCATCTGCTGTGGTGCTCGTCGCTTAATTTGGCTAAAATGCTGGTCTGCGGACCAGACTTCCAAGAAAGCTCTGGCGGATTTGCCCTTCAAGGGAGAGAGGCTATTTGGAGCCTCGCTGGATGACATTATTAAGAATGTCACTGGGGGTAAGAGCATGCTGCTCCCACAATCCAGAAAAGGTAAGGAGCCACGCCGTAGGCCAGGGCCCTCCTTTTCTGTTCAGATGCGTTTTTTTCGTCAGGCCGACAAGGGGCCAGCTGAGGGACAAAAGCATCCCTGGTTTCGCAAGCCAAACAAGCCTGCGAACAAATCTGCGACAGCATGAAGGTTTGCCCCCGCCTGACTCTCGGGTGGGGGTCGCCTTCACGAGTTTGCAGCTCGGTGGACCTCACTGCTTTCCGACCAGTGGGTTTGCAAAGTAATTCCATCAATGTACAAGATAGAATTTCTTTCTTGTCCACCAAACTGATTTTTTCCCTCAAATCTTCATCTTCTTCCGGCTCGTCGGAACGCCTTGTTTGGGGCAGTGCAGGACCTTCTGATGCGTGGGGTAATAGTACCTGTGCCACTGCCGGAAAGGTTTCAGGGATTCTACTCCAATCTGTAGTCCCAAAAAAGGCACCGGGTCCGTCCAATCCTGGACCTCAAGGCCCTCAACTCCTTTGTAAAAGTAAGAAGGTTCAGGATGGAATCAGTTCGCTCTGTGGTCGCTGCACTCCATCCGGGGGATTTTCTGGCGTCCTTAGACATCAAGGACGCAATGTCCCCATATATGTCAGGCATCAAAAATTCTGCGCTTTGCAGACGGACGATCACTACCGATTTTGTAGCTCTCCCTTTTGGCCTGGCGTCGGCACCAAGGGTTTTCACCAAGGTGCTCGCCCCGATTCTGGCTCTGCTGAGACCACGAGGAATCGCTATCGTGGACTACCTGGACGACCTTCTGAGAGCAGCTTCAGACTCAGAATTAGGGGATGATGTGGCGATTGCCAGTCAGACCTTTCAAGAATTTGGTTGGGTACTGAACCTCCAGAAGTCGGTGTTGGTGCTGACTCAGCGCCTGGAATACCTGGGCTTTGATTCTGGACGCCTCAGAGGCAGAGTTTTTTTTCTCCCTTTTGGAAAAATTGCAGACTCTTCAGGTTGCGGTGAAGCTGTTGGCATCCCGCAGGTGGTCGTCGCTGCGCTTTTGCATGCGAGTCCTGGGTCTCATGGTAGCCTCCGGGTGAGCTAACTAGTCAGGGAATCCCTGGTCTGGTGGCTGAGGTCTCTGGCCCTTCAGTCCGGAAAGTCGTTCCTTCCCTTTCACTGGACGTTGATCACGACGGACGCCAGCCTGACCGGTTGGGGGGGCAGTTTGGGGTGTACAGTCGACACAAGGTCGCTGGTCACGGGAAGAATCCCGCCTGCCAATCATGTACTGGAACTTCGAGCGATCAGGCAGTGCCTCTCCACATGGTCACAGAGACTGCAGGGACATCCATTCAGGATCCAGTCGGTCAACGCCACGGCGGTGGCGTATGTCAACCATCAAGGGGGAACAAGAAGCTTGGCTGCAGCATTGGAGGTCGCTCACATCCTGAGGTGGGCAGAGCGGAGCGTGACGGCTCTATCGGCCGTATATATTCCGGGCGTAGAAAACTGGCAAGCAGATTAAGTCGCCAGATGCTGGACCAAGGAAAATGGTCTCTACACCCGGATGTGTTTCAACTCCTTTGCCTGAGATGGGGCACACCAGACGTTGATCTCCTAGCTTCTCGACTCAATCGGAAGGTATTGAGGTTTGTGGCCAGGTCCAAAGATCCCTGGGCGGATGCGACCGATGCGTCGGTAGCTCCGTTGGGAGGGTATCCGCTAAAATTTATGGCCCCCCCCCCCCTGAAACTTCTTCCTCGTCTGCAGAGTGGAGACCGAGGGGATCCCGGTGATTCTAATTGCCCCAGATGGGCTTGGCGTCCCTGGTACGCCGACCTAGTACGCCTGGTGGCGGATGCTCCTTGGCGACTGCCGATGCGAGAGGACCTTCTGTCGCAAGGTCCTATACTTCTTCCTGCTTTACAGACGCTGGCTTTAACGGCACGGCTGTTGAAAGTCAGGTACTAAGGGACCGAGGCCTGTCGGATTCAGTAATTTCCACCATGCTGAGGGCACGAAAGTCATCTTCTCGGAAGATCTATCATCGCACGTGGAAGGCCTACATCTCTGTGTTAGGCGATGGAGTGGCGTCCACGGACATATTCGGTTTCCAGGATCCTGCTGTTTTTACAGCGTGGAGTGGATCAGAAACTTGCCCTCTGCACCATTAAGGGGCAGATTTCAGCATTGGCTGTTTTTCTTTCAACGACCCTTGTCGGCTCATTCACTGGTGAGTACGTTTGTGCAAGGGGGTCGACATGTGGCTCCCCCGGTTCGACCACCACTGCCTCCGTGGGATTTGAATCTGGTGCTCTCGGCACTTCAGAAACCTCTGCTTGAGAACATCAGAGAGATTCCCTTTTGACACTCTGAGAAAGTTGCCTTTCTGGTGGCTATTACATCAGTTAGGAGGGTTTCTGAATTGGCGTCCTCGTCTTGCAAGTCTCCCTACTTGATCCTCCACAAGGATAAATCGGTGCTATGCCCGCAGCCTTTGTTTCTTCCCAAGGTGGTTTGGCTTTTCATCTAAATGAGGACATTGTGCTTCCATCCTTGTGTCCTCAGCCATCGCACCCCAAAGAGGTTGCTTTACATTCCTTGGACGTGGTCCGAGCTCTGCGAGTGTATTTGTCAGTTTCGGAGGTCAGACTCACTGTTTGTCTGTGACTGGTCCCAAGTAAGGCCTGACGGTCTCGTTGGCCACCATTTCTCGGTGGATCAGACAGATCGGCCGGGCGCCTTCCTTTCCTGTCAAGGCGCATTCAACCAGGGCAATTGGTGCCTCCTGGGCTTTCCGACATCAAGCGTCTGTCTCCCAGGTGTGCAAGGCGGCGACCCAGTCGTTCGTTCACTTTCACAAAGTTTTACAAGGTTGATGTGCATGCATCTGCGGATGCTTGCTTCGGCCGCAAGGTTTTGCAGGCGGCTGTTTAGGTTGCAACTCCACTCCAAAACAACCAGAGCTCCTCAACAGAGAAGTTTGGTTTGATTGCTGTTCCCACCCCTCGTTTTTTGACACTGCTTGGGGACGTCCCTACTGTCGAGAATAAAAGAAGCTGTGTCTGTCCATGGACGAAAGAGAAAATAGGATTTTAATACTCGCTGTAAAATAATTTTTCTGTACTTACTGAAAATGTTCTTGGCCTGAAAAAAAAAAAACGAATATAGCCACCACATCTAAGGACTGGTGAGCTGCAATATATTTATTTTGGGTTTGGATATGCTTAAAGAGCACACATACATGAAATAAAAGCTAATGCCGCATACACACGATCAGAAATTCCAACAACAAATGCTCGATGTGAGCTTTTGGTCGGAAATTCCGACTGTGTAGGCTTCATCGGACATTTGCTGTCGGAACTTCCGACGACAAAAATTTGTGAGCCGATTCTCAAATTTTCCGACAAAAGTCCTTGTCAGAAATTGCGATCGTCTGTATGCAGTTCCGACGCACAAAAAAACATGCATGCTCAGAATCAAGCAGAAGAGCTTAACTGCCTATTGATCTCGGCTCGTCGTAGTGTTGTATGTCACCGCTTTCTTGACGTTCGGAATGTCCGACAACATGTGTGTGACCGTGTGTATGCAACACAAGTTTGAGCCAACATTCCGTCCTAAAAAAATCCCGGTTTTGTTGTTGGAATTTCTGATCGTGTGTACGCGGCATTAGTCAGTTTAATCTATAGGTTTTTATTCATGGTCCGAGTATAACGGCACCCCAAATATGAAAGGGGTTAAACGCCGTTTAAGATCTCTTCCCTCTCCTGGACACACACATTCGCTGCCGATCCTCCACAGTCAGACGACCACTTCCCATAGGAATTAATCCTTCCAAAAGAACAAGACGCACTCTGTATCTTTCCAGAATAGACTGACTCTTTATTGCAAAAGTACTACAACTCTTATACACACAGAGAGAAGCTTCTGACCCTCCTCCCATCATACGCCTCTGACCAGACCCAATTTACATTTCAGTTTAAATGGTTATGCGTGACCTTTTGTGTTTTTAGCTTTTGTCTCCCATTATCAAAAGACTTTACACAATAGAAACATAACGAACTCTCAATACACATCTCACAATGAAAGGATCTGTAGCCTGTCTGTCTGCCAGAGTACAATACCTATAATTACAGACTTAATTACCACAAGCCACACTAGACAGTAGAATGTAAATCACCCCCCACCTCATCACAGCAATGATTACACAACCCCCCCACACAGTATACATCCAATCTATATCCAATGTATATACAGCATTGAATATGACTATCACCGATCATAGTGGGG
Source organism: Rana muscosa (assembly GCA_029206835.1). NCBI lineage: Eukaryota > Metazoa > Chordata > Amphibia > Anura > Ranidae > Rana > Rana muscosa. Next base: position 8,775,629 of record JARGYO010000162.1, read on the forward strand.
TTTTCATTCACCCTGTGCCCCTAATAGAGACACAGGGTGGTTTACACATAAGAGGCATTGGGGAAGCTGAAGCAAGGGTATCTCATACTTTCTAGGATATTCTGGGTTCCCCGGGCCCTCCCGTTACATCTCTCCCCTTTCGGCAGGAGACTAACACAGGAGGAGACCCCAGACGGGTTGACTCCGAAGGTAGTCCATAGTTCCATTCCTCTAATGCCGGTATCCACACAGTACCCCAAATAACTTGCTCCAAACGGAGCATTACTTACCCAGCCAACCTCTGCCTCTCTCAGAGAACATACCCGCCGCTGGGGAGAGGCCTGGACTGGCCCTTCTCCCTGGGGTCCTTTTCAGCTGCTGGAGAGAAGACAGGGTGACTGGGCTCAGTCCGTCATGCTGTTGGGGATCTGGGCCGACTGCCCAGCATCCCTGGAGTATACAAGGGGAGACTGAAGTCCCATCCACTTGTGGAAGGTGAAAATACCCCAGTGCTTGCAAAGCAAGGCTGACATCCTCCTGTCTGTGTTGCACCATTTTCTGGGGTTGTGTCAGTGAGGACCGAAGTCCCATCCAGTACCACAGGAACTCCCTCTTCTATTAGTTGAGAGCAGAGGCCCGCGGCACTCTGCTCTGTTGCCAGCTCTTGTGCTGGGTTGCTGTGAGTGGAGACCGCAGTCCCATCCACCGATATCAGCTCAAGTTGCAGTTGTGTGCAGTGGCCAGTGGCATTCTGCACTGCTGCCAGTGATTCAGCTGGGGGTAAAAGCTTTACCACCTCAGCTTGTTGCTGGAGAGAGGGGCCAACTGCCCCGGCTCCCTGAAACTCCACAGTTTCCGGTGCTGGGCAGAGGTTGCTAGCACTCTGCCCTGTGGCCAGCACTTCTGCTGGGGACTCCACACCATCTGCTCTGGCTAACTGTTGGGGAGGGAAAAGGGCTGCTTCTCCTCCCTGCATCTCTGAAATCCACTGGGAAAGAGGAACCATCACCTTCTCACCTCGGGCCTCCAAAACTGCCACGGGTGTAGAACAGGGGTCTGCAGTACTCTGTCCTGCTGCCAGTACTTGGGCAGGCGATGCATAATCCCTAACATCCTCTCAACAGTCCCTTAAGTCCATACCTTTTGTAATCTGTGGCTGGGGAGATGAGCCAACTGCCCTAGCTACCTGGAACTCCATATCATCCACTTCGGCTTTAGAGATGGCAATCTTCAGATTTTCCACTGCCGATTCTTCAGCCAGGATTTCCAAGTTCTCCACTGGTATTTCCTGATGGTCCCAGGCAAAGGTAGCACCACCCTGCTGCTGAGCAGATTCTAGCAGCTGTCTGTAGGCGATCTCCGATTGCCGTATTTCCGCCATTCTCCGCTCATGTTGTCGCTCTAGTTCTCTCTTTTGTCGCGCATCCTGCAGCTGGATGCCTCTAATGGCTTCCTGTATGGCGGTCTCTGATGGGTTAGCACCATATAATGCCAAGCGCTGTCAAACTCGTTGCTGAAACAAGTCTTCAACTGACCGGGGTCCTGCATCACCATCCCTCTGATTCATCTTGGCTAGCTCCCTGATCAAGCTGGCCTTGTTCTTTGTCCCACTGGTCCCTCCATGGCTCTCAAGTAGGTATTTCAGCGTGGCTTTCCTGCAGGCTGCATAGCTGGTCATTCACTGTGGTGGTTTGGAGTGTCCCAGGAACTGGAGGGAAAAATCCTGCTGCCGCCAACCAATGTAACGGCACCCCAAATATGAAAGGGGTTAAAGGCTGTTTAAGATCTCTTCCCTCTCCTGGACACACATTCGCTGCCGATCCTCCACAGTCAGACGACCACTTCCCATAGGAATTAATCCTTCCAAAAGAACGAGACGCACTCTGTATCTTTCCAGAATAGACTGACTCTTTATTGCAAAAGTACTACAACTCTTATACACACAGAGAGAAGCGTCTGACCCTCCTCCCATCATACACCTCTGACCAGACCCAATTTACATTTCAATTTAAATGGTTATGCATGACCTTTTGTGTTTTAGCTTTTGTCTCCCATTATCAAAAGGCTTTACACAATAGAAACCTAACGAACTCTCAATACACATCTCACAATGAAAGGATCTGTAGCCTGTCTGTCTGCCAGAGTACAATACCTATAATTACAGACTTAATTACCACAAGCCACGCTAGACAGTAGAATGTAAATCACCCCCCACCTCATCACAGCAATGATTACACAACCCCCACACACAGTATACATCCAATCTATATCCAATGTATATACAGCATTAAATATGGCTATCACCGATCATAGTGGGGTTTTCATTCACCCTGTGCCCCTAATAGAGACACAGGGTGGTTTACACATAAGAGGCATTGGGGAAGCTGAAGCAAGGGTATCTCATACTTTCTAGGAGATTCTGGGTTCCCCGGGCCCTCCCGTTACACCGAGCATGTTTATAAATTGTAAATCTTGAGGATTAGTGTGCCAACTCCTTTTTGATTTAAAAGTTGTATAGCCTGAGTTGAACGTAACACGGGTTGTGAATTGATTCAAACTATTTTAGCAGTCTGCCTTTTAAGGGAGGAGCTGGCCATAGTGGTTGCATAGCTTAATTAACCACTTGCTTACTGGGCACTTAAACCCCCTTCGTACCCAGACCAATTTTCAGCTTTCAGCGCTGACTCACTTTGACAATTGAGCGGTCATACAACACTGTACCCAAATGATATTTTTATCATTTTTTTCCCACAAATAGAGCTTTCTTTTGGTGATATTTGATCACCTTTGCGGTTTTTATTTTTTGCACTATAAACAAAAAAGACAGAAAATTTTGAAAAAAACCACAATTTTTTTACTTTTTGCTATAATAATATCCCAATTTTTTTTTTTAAACAATTTTTTTTCTCAGTTTAGGCCGATAAGTATTCTTCCACATATTTTTGGTAAAATAAATTGCAATAAACATATAGTGATTAGTTTACACAAAAGTTATAGCGCCTACAAAATAGGGGATAGATTTATGACATTTTTATTATATATTTTTTCTTTTACTAGTAATGGCGGTTATCTGCGATTTTTGTCATGCCTGCGATATTGCGGTGGACATATCGGACACTTTTGACACTAGTTTGGGACCATTCACATTTATACAGCGAACTGTGCTATAAATATGCATTGATTACTGTATAAATGTGACTGGCAGGGAAGGGGTTAACACTAGGGGCGATCAAGGGGTTAAAAATGTGCCCTGGGAGTGATTCTAACTGTGTGGGGGAGGTGACCGATCTGTGTCCCAATGTACAAGGGACACAGCATCGGTCTCCTCTCTCCCTGACAGGTCCTGCCTCTGTAACAGCCGATCGCGCGTACACGGCGGACATCGCGGCCGCCAGGCACGTGCATCGGCAACATGTGACACGGCAGGCACAGCTGTTCCCCGCCGCGCGCCCTCGGCGGCGCGCGGGGGGAATGTAAACAGCAGGACGTCCACCCGGCACTTGAGAGCCACGCTGCAGACGTCTTTCGTCTATAGCGCAGGTCTCAAATGGTTGAAACCACAGTCCAGGTTTTCTGTAATTTTTTAGTAAATAAAATGTCTCATATACATTACTAAGTTATTCGGCAGCAGCGAGCGCTTTATTATACTGTAGTAGCACCAGCAATGTACATTATGCAGCACTGTATTTCGCAACAGTACAGGTCACTTCCCATCTGCTGCCAGAACAAGATCAAGTTAAGCTGAATTCAGAGGAAACCTTTGTACTTTTATGAATGATTACAAGACTTACTCTGGCCGGGGTGGAAAGGCGAGCAGATGTTGCATTCTCCACCTTGGCCAATCGTTGATAAAAATACAAGGCTTCCTCTGGCTGAGAAGTACTCAGCCTAACTTGATTTTATAGTTGCGGCAGAGGGGAAGTCCCATGTAATGCGGTGGAACAGGGGTCTCCAAACCCTTGCCTACAGGCCACATCCAGCCGCTTGTGTGTTTTTGTCCGGCCCGCAGCTTACCCATACTCTGCCAACATAGCATTGCCGATCTGCTGCCTTTTAAAAGCAGCTGCTGTTATCGGCAGTATGTCTGGAAGGTCCCCGCAAACAATGCCACTCTCCCATGCTGCCGCTTTGCTGAGGATTGGTTGCTGCCTTGCTGGGACCGCCGATGTCCTAGCAATCAGTGACATCAGCACGGCACCTCCCGGCTTCCCGCCCGCTTTTTGTATTAGAGATCTGCAAATGGGCATAAATATGCTAAAGACATGTACGGAGGACTCTGCTGGGGGACGGCTCTGCTGGGGGACACTGATGCTGGGGGACGGCTCTGATGGGGGACACTGATGCTGGGGGACGGCTCTGATGGGGGACACAATGTGCAAAAATGATTCATGTAAAATATATTCATTTATTAAAATTTTATTCATTCATTTGTACAAAACTTTTTTTTTTTTTTTTCAGCCCCCGAATACTTGTAAAACAGGGGTAGGCAACCCCCGGCACTAGTGCCGCAAGCGGCACTCAAAGCCTCTTTTGTCGGCACTCGACTTCCTCCCCATCAGCAGAGCAGCGCAGGGAAGTGTCAGTGAGACACTAATGCATTCCAATTTCAGAATTCCCCACGTCGCACCTGCACTGAGGGGGAAGCACTGTGCCCCCACACATTGTAAAAGATGGGAAACATTGTTTGGTTCTCTAACGTTGCTGTAGCTGCGATCGTCCGCTTTTGTGAAGAGATTGGGTGCAGTTCTGCTAGGGGGGGCGGTCCCTGTTTCCAGGAGGACTGTCATTGGCCACTACTAAAGCCAATCACAGTCCTGCTAGCCCCGTCCACCATCTGAAGGAAGATGACTCGCTTGGTTGCCACTACCAATCTCAGAAAGAAGGGATTTCACTGTGATTGAGAGAACCACAATCAGGTGACAGTTTGTGGAATTACTGTTGAGCTTCTGGGAACTTTGTTGAAATTATTCCTGAACCTTTGAGTCACTTACTACTGAACCCCTGCACTCTGTGTCCCTTTAAGCCACAGACAGTATTCAGTGCAATAAAAATCACACCCAACTTTTGCTGCGGTGCAGAGCGCCGCACTTTTTCTGAGCTGCGGGGGCCCAAGTTATGATCCTGCACACAGGCCCACTGCTTTCAGAAAATGCCCCTCACCTGAGCTCATCATTGCGCATCCATTCCAGATGCTTGTATGTGACCTCACACACACATCACGTACACGTGGGCTGGATACGAGAGGTGGATCAGCAGGATGAGTGTGCCAGGACAGGTAGATGTCTCATCTCCGCTTCCTTTCACCACTCTGCATATCACGTATATCATAGATGAGAAGAGGGTACAGCGGTGGAGCAGATGAGCAGAAGGGTACAGCGGTGGGGAAAATGAGCAGAAGGGGTTCAGAGGTGGAACAGAAGAGCAGGAGGGTACAGTGGTGGAAGAGATGAGAAGGGGCTTTAGCAGTGGGACAGAAGAGCAGGAGGGTACAGTGATGGGGCAGATGAGCAGGGGCATTCAGTGTTGGGACAGATTAGAAGGGGGTTACAGTGGTGGGACAGATTAGAAGGGGGTTACAGTGGTGGGACAGATTAGAAGGGGGTTACAGTGGTGGGACAGATGAGCAGGGGGGTTCAGTGTTGCGGCAGATGAGCGTACAGAGGTGGGGTGATGTACAGGGGGGTACAGTGGCGGGGCAGAGGAGAAAGTGGGTTACAGTGGTGGGCAGATGAGCAGATAAGTTCAGTGTTGGGGCAGATGAGAAGTTGGTTCTGTGGTGAGACAGAAGAGCATGGGGGGGGTAAGGCGGTGGAGCAGATGTGCAGGGAGGTACAGTGGTGAAGCAGATGAGAAAGGGGGAACATTGGTGGGGCAGATGTGCAGGAGGGTTGCAGTGGTGGGGCAGATGTGCAGGGGGGTTACAGTGGTGGGGCAGATGTGCAGGGGGTTACAGTGGTGGGGCAGATGTGCAGAGGGTTACAGTGGTGGGGCAGCTAAGCAGGGGGGACAGTGACCTGAGGTGTGAAGGTGAATGAATTGGGGCTCATCTGAGGTGTGAGAGTGCAGGATGTTAATTTCTCACTACTAAGGTAGTTTACAGCTTTTACTTTATAAAAAAATAATTATAGTGATTGAGAGTGTGAAGTTGACATTTTTTTGTTACAAAATCGGCACTCTTAATGTCTTTTGAAAAAAAAAATTTGTCACACTGTGCTCAAAAGGTTGCCTACCCCTGTTGTAAAATCTACAATGTGGCCCTTGAAAAGTTTGGAGATCCCTGCTGTGGAACACAGTTCTGCATACTTGTACGTTGCTGAAGCTACTACAATATGATTCCGCATTCACAGCCACTAAATAACTTACTAATGGGAATAGTTTGCTTGGGCCAGCTTGGCCCTAGCAGTTATGGTAAGCAACAGTGCAGCGCTATAAGAATCTCACATTAGTGCTACATACAAATAAAAATGTACATAATACAAATAAGAAAATGGAAAAACCTATAAGTGCAAAAGTGTTGAGCAAAACAGTCCCAATGAAGAGCGAGAAGGTTGGTGAAGCAATCTTCTCTACATGTGACCAGAGGAGAGCAGATGGTAAATCCCAACAGCCTCTAAGCTTCACAACAATAGGACAGCATACCACCAGTGTGTCTAAAAAAGGTGGGGGCTTACTGAAAACAAATGACCCCCAATAAAGAGTTGTCAAAAAGAGCTTAGTTTGTACTCCTTGGGACCTCCAATGCCTCTAAAGCACCTTGCCAAAAGGTCACTCTGCTATATTCCCACCGATCACTACGCAACCAAGCTCAATAAGTAATGATACTTAGCTGATTTGGAACTAAATTTCCCTTGAGGCATTGCAAGGCTGGCAGTTACAATTACTCTGAGGCATGATGGGACTTGTAGTTCTGCAGCAGCTGGAGGGCTCCAGGTTGCCTACCCAGAGGCGTACTAAGGGGGGGGCGACGGGGGCGGGCTGCCCCCGGGTACCACACACTGGGGGGGTGTTAGACCGGCACCCCCCTCCACGATTGTACAGTAAACCCGGCCGCGCCGCGGGTTTAGGCAGCTCCACACTGTGACAGGCAGGGAGAGCTCAGAGGCGAGGTAGCTACATTGGCGAGGGGGGGGGGGGTGCAGGGTGACACCGCTGCACCTACCATCCCCTCCCCTCCTCTCGCGGCCGCGGACTGCCTGTCTATGCTGCGATCCCGGCCGGATGTCACAGCATGTCGAGCAGCAGCGTGAAGCCGCCTCCCCCTCCTCTCTGTTTATGTGTAAACAGGGGGAGGGGACCTGCTGTGAGTGTGCATGTACCGCTGCGCTGATATAAGGTACTGAAGGGGGGTGCTGCACTGAACGAGGGGGGTGCTGCACTGAACGAGGGGGGTGCTGCACTGAACGAGGGGGGGGCTGCACTGAAGGGGGGGTCTGCACTGAACGGAGGGGGTCTGCACTGAAGGGGTGGATACACTGAAGGGGGGTCTGTGTAACATGCAGGGGGTCCAGAGATGCAGGGTGCTGTGTAATGTAAGGGTGTGCAGGGTGCTGTGTAATGTAAAGGGGTCCAGAGGTGCAGGGTGATGTGTAATGTAAAGGGGAGCAGGGGGCTGTATTAATGTAAAGGGGTCCAGAGGTGCAGGATGCTGTGTATTGTAAAGAGGTCCAGAGATGCAGGGGGCTGTGTAATGTAAAGGGATCCAGTGATGCAGGGTGCTGTGTAATGTAAAGGGGTCCAGTGATGCAGGGTGCTGTGTAATGTAAAGGGGTCCAGAGGTGCAGTTGTGGAGAGGGGGTACACAGTAGTGACAAAGATATTGGGTGATGCAGAGGTATGCCGGGGGCACAGTGGGGTGTTTTTACATTTTAATGTGGGGGGGGGGGTGCCAGATATAGGATCCGCCCCGGGTGCCAAATGCTCTAGGTATGCCCCTGTGCCTACCTCTGCTCCATAGTGTAAACCAGTAGAGTATATGCTATTTGAGAAAATGCACCTACAACAGATGGATTGTGTGTGTGTGTGTTTGTGTGTGTATATGTGTATATGTATATGTATGTGTGTGTATGTATGTATGTATGTATGTATGTGTGTGTATATATATATATATATATATATACACACACACACACAGTTGTGCTCATAAGTTTACATACCCTGGCAGAATCTATGATTTCTTGGCCATTTTTCAGAGAATATGAATGATGTTTGGCTGAAGCCATTTATTATCAATCAACTGTATTTACTCTTTTTTGTATCAAATACTCAATTTTTTCCACATAAAAGGAAAACTGCTGTATGGTTTTTATTATGTGCAGTAATACATATATCAAATATCAAACAATAGAAAAATACCCTCCCCTACCCCCTTATCCCCCAATTATTCTTCACTTCCATAAACCCCTCCCCCGCACCCATACACCATCCTCACTTATCCATCACCCACCCTTGAACGTGTTTCCACTTCTATCCATTGTGTTCACATGTTTTTAAATGTATTTTTGTTTCCCCTCTTAGTGTATATAAATTCCTCTTTTGTGACAGTGTCTATCATCACCTTCCTCCATTCTGCCACCTGTAGGTTTTTTTTTTTTTTTCGCTTGCCACTTCTGCGCAATAAGTTTCCTTCCTTGAAACAAACACCTTATTATTGTTGTTTGTATATCTTCTGACATTCCATTTTCTTCCAGGAGACCCAATACGCATAGCTTAACCACTCCAATACAGGGCTTTTATACCACCTCAATACCGGGCCTATTCTGGCACTCTCCTACATGTACAAATCATCATTCTTTTGCTTGAAAATTACTCAGAACCCCCAAACATTATATATGTTTTTTTAGCAGACACCCTTTAGGGAATAATATGACGGTCATTGCAACTTTTTATCTTGCACTGTACTTGCGCAATAATTTTTCAAACGCGTTTTTTTGGGGAAAAAAATGGTTTCACAAATTAAAAAATAACAAAACAGTAAAGTTAGCCCAATTTTTTGGTAAAATATGAAAGATGAAGTTACGCCGAGTAAGTAGATGCCTAACATGTCACGCTTTACAATTGCGCACACTCATGGAATGGCGCCAAACTTCGGTACTTAAAATTCTCCATAAGCGACGCTTTGAAAGTTTTTACAGGTTACCAGTTTAGAGTTAGAGGAGGTCTAGTGCTAGAATTGTTGCACGCGCTCTAACGCACGCGGCGATACCTCACATATGTGGTTTGAATGGCGTTTACATATGTGGGCGGGACTTGCGTGTGCATTTGCTTCTGAGCCCGAGCTACCGGGGACAAGGGCATTTAAAAAAAAATTTAAAAAAAAATTTATTATTATTTTACTTCTTTTTTATTTTTACACTTTTTTTTTTTTACCCCTTTTATTCCTATTACAAGGAATGCAAACATCCCTTGTAATAGGAATGGTGTGTGAGAGGTCCTCTTGATGGAGAGATGCAAGGTCAATAAGACCCCACATCTCTCCTCCAGGCTTGAAAGCATGAGATCGGGAAAGATAAATCACCGATCTCATGCTTACTAGCCGCAATCGCGTCTTTGTTTACTTCCGGGTACCCGGGAGTCATGTCATAACGTCACACCTGGGCCTCCGACGGTCATAGAGACCATCTGGTCAGCGGAAATCTCTATGATCCTCATGCGATGCCGGCCGATTCATTCTCCGGGCCCCCAGTGGCACGGGAGAGCCCGGAGAAACACCTGATGGCGGTGGGAGGAGGGGGGAGATATGTTCCCTCCCGCTGCCTCCTATAAGAACGATCAAGCGGCGGAACTGTTATTACTGCCCTCCAAGGATCAGCCAGAAGTCAGCCCTCGGTGAGCTCCGGCGGCTGGGTGGATCCCAGCAGGGTTCAGCAGCGTCCGTCTCTCCAGCTTCCTCCGACAGGCAGGCGCCCGGTCAGCCCGATCACAGCAGACTCCAGTAGTGTGGCTCAGTGGCGTCCGCCCTTTCAGCCTCATTTAGCATACAGGCAGCATAGGCGGGATGTGGTCGGGCGGCTCCACCAACAGCCAAAATCAGCGGGCGGTATGCCTGGATAGGAGTCACACGGACTAAGCTGTAAAAGTCAGCTGGTGAATCCCACAGGTGCCTCTCCTCGTCCCTGCTTCCTCCAACCATACTCCTCAGCCGGCATGTAGCATGGGAGGCAGGTGTGAGGTCCGGGCTGCAACGGCCTCTCACCTCAACATCCGGTCACGCCCCCACACTCGACTTGAGTCAGAGTCCAGCTTTTGTGTTTACTCTTTTTAAATCATAATGGCAACAAACTACCCAAATGACCCTGATCAAAAGTTTACATACCCCAGTTCTTAATACCGTGTATTGCGCCCTTTAACATCAATGACAGCTTGAAGTCTTTTGTGGATGAGGCTCTTTATGTTCTCAGATGGTAAAGCTGCCCATTCCTCTTGGCAAAAAGCCTCCAGTTCCTTGAAATTCTTGGGCTGTCTTATATGAACTGCAGATTTGAGATCTCCCTGAGTGGCTTGATGATATTGAGGTCAGGAGACTCTAATGGCCACTCCAGAACCTTCACTGTATTCTGCTGTAGCCAATGACAGGTCGACTTGGCCTTGTGTTTTGGATCATTGTCATGTTGGAATGTCCAAGTACGTCCCATGCGCAGCTTCCTGGCTGATGAATGCAAATGTTCCTCTAGTATTTTTTGATAACGTACTGCATTTGTCTTGCCATCAATTTTGACCAAATTTCCTGTGCCTTTGTAGCTCACACATCCCCAAAATATCAGCGATCCACCTCCGTGTTTCACAGTAGGAATGGTGTTATTGGCCTTATTGACTCTTCTCCAAATGTAGCGTTTATGGTTGTGTCTCTGTGCTGTTTGGTGTATTGTAAGCGGGATACTTTGTGGCATTTGTGTAGTAATGGCTTTCTTCTGGCAACTCGATCATGCAGCCCATCTTTCTTCAATTGCCTCCTTACTGTGCATCTTGAAACCTGAAACAGCCACACCACGTTTTCAGGGAGTACTGTATTTCCCCTGAAGTTATTTTATACGATTGGCATTCTCAATTCCTTGGATATCTTTTTAGATCGCTTTCCTGTTTTATACAGTTCAACGACCTTTTCCCCCAGTCGTCTTTCAAGTCAGCCCTTGAGAGATGGAGCTCCTCCTCACAATCAGGAAACACATTGCCATTAATTTTCTTCCCCTTAAGAGGCGGTCCCTCAGGTCCCTGGTCAGTCTTAGTGTTTCCTCTGTCCGGAGGAGACATGTTGCCAAAGGGACCTGAGGGGGGGGCTCCATCTCCCATGGGCTGACCGGGACAGGCGTCTGCAGGTACAGCAGTGTATGTCAGCAGGGCTGACTGAATGAAGCCTCCGTGCGGCAGGGGGTCAGGGGACCTTACCGGAGCCGTGTCACTGGCGTGGAGGAGAGCGGTTCTCTGACCACGGGCAACCCTCCTTAGGCTGCGTGCAGGAGGTGTCCCGGGTTCGAATTTTCTCTGTGCCCAGGCGAGGAGAAAGGCGCCATTGCAGCATTCCCTTGGCGGCGTCAGTGGGGGGGGGGCGTGTACCCACGTCTGAACGCCGCTTGACCCGAAAGACGCGGGGCGTCATTTCCGGGTAGGAATGGCGCTATCGGCGTGCGCCGGGGAAGCTGGTCCAATCCCCTTAAAGGCATGGGAAATTCGAATGGTCGGCTGATGCTATTAGCGTGGACGCGGCTGCAGACGACAGTATCGGACGCCACAGCAAAGCCAGGATGCTGGAAGAGGATGAGATTCCATCGGCCCAGGCTCCAGGAGGCGAAAGCACCAGCAGCATGCAGGTAGGCACCAGTGGGTGACCTTTGTATCCTTTGTATTGGGACAGAAGCTAGGTGGTGATGGTGCACTAGCAAGCTGGGGCCAGGGGGTTACTAATGTCACTGGGTGTGCACTTTAGTAATGTATGGTGCCGTGTGTCTATTTTTCTCACCGCCATGGGTCCCCCTGTGTTTATTTTTTGGCAGGTGAAACCGCCTAAAGAGCCAAAGCCCACTCCCAGGAAGCGGTGTGCAATGTGTACTACCAAGATGCCCTTGGAAAACACAGAACCGCTATGCAAAACTTGCATTGACAAACTGATTGCAGAAACTGCATCTGACTGTTTTTCAAAGATTTTTGGATCCGTGAGGGATGATATGGCTAACACCTTTTAAGGATCTCAAAAAGTTTATCGCAGAAGTTAAACCTCCAGCAGTTCCTCCTGGAGGTTCCTCTCCCATGACCTCACCCATATCAGAAGTTGCCTCAGGGTCGCATGAGTCGGTGAGGGAGCGAGCGGGCAGCAGCGCAGCTAGCGTTATGGCTACCGATAGCTCAGACTCAGAGCAGGAAGATGGGAGAGAGGAAAGAAAGGGACCCAAATACAAATTATCGCTAGAAGATGTGGATGATTTGCTTGGGGCCATTTACGAAACTTTGGAAATTGAGCATGAAAAAGAACTGCCTTCCAAACATGACCTGATGTACCAAGGTCTGAGGAAGAAAAAATCCAAAGTATTCCCAGTTCATCCGGTAATGTCAGATACCGTGAAAAACGAAAGGGCAGACCCAGAAAGGAAACCCTTCTTTGCGGCTAGTCACAAAAAGCGATTTCCTTTCAGTGACGATCCAAAAGTAGTATGGAATAAAAATCCTAAATTGGATGCGCCACTTTCTAAAGTTTCAAAAAATTCTTCATTAGCATTTGAAGACATGGGACACCTTAAAGATGGCATGGATAAGAGGTGACATTATCCTGAAAAGAGCCTGGGAGACAAGTGTCGCCAGTCTGAAGCCAGCCCTAGCCACCACTTGTGTGGCAAGAAACTTCGAGTTTTGGCTCTCACAGCCGCAAGACCATATTAAAGATGGTATGCCTAGGGAGGAGATTCTGAAGACGCTTCCAGTTCTCTCCAAGGCAATCGGCTACATTGCGGATGCATCCGCAGAGTCCGTCAAACTAGCAGCAAGGTCAGGAGGACTAGCAGTTGCAGCAAGACGTGCGATTTGGATGAAGACCTGGACAGGCGATGCTGCATCCAAAACAAGATTGTGCAATTTCCCATTTCCTGGGGATTCTCTTTTTGGTTCAGGCCTGGACGAGGCCTTAGAAAGAACAGCAGACAGGAAGAAAACCTTCCCTGCTGAAAAAACGTAAACCTCCACAAAAGTTTTTTCGTGGACGAAGAGATCGTCCCCAAGAAGAAAAGAGTACCCTAAGAAAAACTGGAAGGGGCACAAAGGGAAGCCAAAGAGTAATGTCCTCTTTGGCTCTTCTAACCAAGCCACCAAATAATGACAACAGAGTGTCAGTAGGGTGAAGACTGGCTACCTTCCTACCTCAATGGCAGAAGCCAATCAATTCATTTTGGACATTGTCGCAAGGGGCTACTCTCTGGAATTCAATTGTCATCCTCCAGAGAGATTTCTATTAACGAAACCTCCCAGGGATCCAGAAAAAGCCAAGGCTCTTCCACTGTTACTAGGGGAGATGGTGGACTAGAAGGTCCTTACTCCAGTCCCAGAGAAGGAAAAAAAAGGGGTTTTTACTCTCATATTTTCGTGATCAAAAAACCTTCCGGGAAGTTTCGGTTAATACTAAACCTAAAGCCTTTAAACCAAGCGATTCAATACAAAAAATTTCGCATGGAGTCCATATTTTCGGTCAAAAACATTCTGCAACCAGAAACCTTCATGGTGATCATGGATCTCAGGGATGCATATCTCCACATTCCCATCCGGGAAGAGTCCCAGAGATATCTAAGGTTAGCGGTGAAGATAGAGGGAAAGGAATACGACTTCCAGAGCAGAGCTCTTCCTTTCGGGTTATCCTCGTCACCAAGGATATTCACCAAAGTGTTAGCGGAAGCTCTGGCCCCTCTAAGGTTAAAAAAGATGACCGTAATACCGTACTTAGACGATCTACTGTTCGCAGCACCATCCGAAGCACAGCTGATAAAAGACCTTACAGAAGCTCAACTGTGGTTGAAGTCGCTAGGCTGGATTCTAAACAAGGAAAAGTCCAATCTGTGTCCCACTCAGAACATCCGGTTCCTGGGGTATCTGCTTAACTCAATAGAACAGAAGACTTCCCTACCGGAGGAGAAGATCCAAAACCTCATCAAGAGGGGGAGTTCAATACAGAACAACCTCCCGATAACTATCAGGGAGCTGATGTCGGTTCTGGGTCTGATGACTTCATCGATACCAGCAGTCCAGTGGGCAAAATACCATTTTTAAGGTCACTTCAAGTATTTCTCTTAAAAAACAAAAGAGAAGACCTCGACAGGTCGGTTTTACTCCCGACATCCGTGAAAAGGTCGCTGTGGTGGTGGAGTATCCACACGAACCTAAATCAGGGTCTGGCTTGGTCATTCCCGATCTCACGAAAATTGACCACAGATGCAAGCAGTTGGGGAGCTCACCTAGCAGGGTGACCTGCTCAGGGGAGGTGGTCCCCAGAAGAAGCCAAGGCATCTTCTAACTGGAGAGAACTTATGGTGATAGCCAAGGCCATAGAATTCTTCCAAAACCAACTCAGAAGTCATCACATTCTGATACTTTGACTACGCCACAGCAGTGGCTTATGTGAACAAGCAAGGGGGCACAAGAAGCCCATCCCTAAGCCACATCTCCAACCAAATTTGCCGATGGGCAGAAGAGAACCTGCTATCACTGGGAGCAGTCCATCTAAAAGGGGAAGACAACCAAGTAGCGGACTTCCTCAGTCGCCAGGAGATCTCCCAAGAGGAATGGGTATTAAACCCGGAGGTGTTCAGGGAAATTACAGCCCGCTGGGGAGTTCCAAACATAGACCTGTTTGCCTCTCGGAAGAATGCTCAGGTGAAGTATTTTTTCTCGCTAAACCAGCAAGACCAGCCTCTTGGCATAGACGCTCTCCAAAATCCTTGGAACTTCAAGCTATGCTATGCCTTCCCTCCGGTTCATCTGATTCCGCGGGTAGTAAAGAAGTTTCTACAGGAACAGACAAAACTGATACTGATCGCACCATACTGGCCCAAGAGAGCCTGGTTCTCTCAACTCCTCAGTCTCTCGGCAGCAGAGCCGTGGCTTCTACCTCACAGGAAAGACCTGATGTGTCAGGGACCCCTGACAGGCCTAAAACAGGAAAGTTTCACATGGGCGGCCTGGTTACTGTGGAGGACATCTTGAGATCTAAAGGACTCTCAGAAAAAGTGGTGGCAACGCTTCTGAGCGCTAGGAAGCCAAACACCAGAGCCATCTATAGAAAGACCTGGAGAAAGTTTAGCAGTTGGTACACTGAAAACAAAAGATTAAAAATGGATACACCGACCATCCTTGAATTTTTACAGCAGGGCGCTGATAAAGGGTTAGCGCTTAGTACACTGAAGGTTCAGATTGCAGCGCTGTCGGTATATCTGGAACGGACACTACAAGAGGACCCGTTGGTCTCTCGTTTTTGCAGGGCATTAGCAAAATACAAAAAGCCCAAGACACAAAAATGTCCCACTTGGGATTCGTCAGTGATCCTCAGGGGAATCATCAAACCTCCCTTCGAGCCACTACAAGATACATCTTTAAGATTATTGACTCTCAAAACAGTTTTCCTTGTAGCCATCACAACGGCACGTAGGATAGGGGAAATACAGGCTCTATCCGTTGGAGAACCTTTTTTGAAGATTCATGACGATTGAATTGTCCTTCAAACAGATCCGGGATTTACTCCAAAAGTGACGTCAACTTTTCACAAATCCCAGGATATAGTCTTACCTTCATTTTGTAGTTCACCCAAAAACAGCAAAGAGCAGGAACTAAGTCTTCTTGATGTCAGAAGGTGTCTACTTCAATATTTAGAAGTCACTAATGAATTTAGAACATCAGATGCTCTATTTGTCTTATACGCAGGCCAACTGAAGGGTAAACAAGCGTCCAAAAAGACAATAGCTAGATGGATCAAGACAGCCATACTAGAGTGCTATAGTGTCATGGAGATACCACCACCTAAAGAACTTAAAGCTCATTCAACAAGGGCTTCAGCAGCCTCATGGGCAGAAAGGGCAGGAGCCACTCCAGAACAAATCTGCAGGGCTGCAACCTGGTTAAGATTCTCGACCTTTGTTCAGCATTACAGACTGGATCTGATTTCCAGCCAGGACCAGGCTTTTGGTAGGAAAGTCCTCCAAGCCGTTGTCCCACCCTAGATCTGGTGAGTTCTTAGTTATCTTCTCAAGGGCGCACTTGGAAGATGACTGGGGGAAAAGCAGAGTTAGTTTCTTACCGGTAACTCTGTTTCCAGTAGTCTTCCAAGGCAGCACGATCCCACCCTAAAATGTCTAACCTTGTGGGGTTGTGTTGTGTATTATATCGTTTCAGATTCCGGCCTTCGGTTCTCGGGAATGACTGACCAGGAACCTGAGGGACCGCCTCTTAAGGGGAAGAAAATTAATGGCAATGTGCTTCCTGATTGTGAGGAGGAGCTCCATCTCTCAAGGGCTGCCGTGGAAGACTACTGGAAACAGAGTTACCGGTAAGAAACTAACTCTGCTTTTCCCGCAGATCCTATGACAATTCTTTTGCTTTCCCCATGACTCAGAATGCAGAAACGTCAGTGCATCACTGGATGAAAGATGCAAGGGTCTGTCAGGAGTCCAGAAACGCATTGACCCTTAACACTAACACACACACACACACACACACACACACACACACACACACACACACACACACACACACACACACACACACACACACACACACACACACACACTACAAGCAAACAGATCACAGGTGAGGATGGTTACCTTTTAATAGCCATTCAAACCCCTTTTTGTCAACTTGTGTGCATGTTATCAGGCCAAAGTCACCAGGGTATGTAAACTTTTGATCGGGGTCATTTGGGTAGTTTCTGTTCTCATGATTTAAAGAGTAAACAGTTGATTGATAATAAATGGCTTCAGCCAAGCACTAACCGTTAGTGAAAAAAGTTTTTGTGTTATCATTCATATTCTCAGAAAAATGTCCAATAAATCATAAATTCTGCCAGGGTATGTAAATATATATATATATATATATATATATATATATATATATATATATATATATATATATATATATATATATATATATATATATATACAAAAAATAATATATATATATATATATATATATATATATATATATATATATATATATATGTAGCACTAATGTAATTAAGTGCTGCACTGTTGCTTTCCATATTTTATGTACACAATATATTAGGTTATCATACTAGTTGCTATTGCTTGCCATATACATTGCAGCCCTAGCGCGGTTTCTCTTAAATACAAATGTATTTAAAGTACCGTATTTATCGGCGTATAACACGCACCCTAATTTTTAAGAGTTTCAGGAGGAACAAAAACTTTCCATGACCCCTTGCACAGCACACGGACCCCCTGCACATTACGCAGACCCCCAGTCTCCTGAGAGAGTGCTGCCAGCATACTCTAAAGTTGAGAAAATATCACTGCCAGCCCCCTCTTGATTACTGACGGCCCTTTCTCCTACAACATTCATCCTGTGTCACTCTTAATGTAAATGAAAGCCTGTAATACCTCAACGCCACTCTCTCGTGGACCCAGTCATGTGACTCTCCTCTGCTGTTTTATTGATGGTCACATGACGGCTCTCCTCCAATCAAAAGCGCCACTCGAGGAGGATTCGGAGCGGGAGGAGGAGAGCGGCCAGAACGAGTGTCGTTACTTGAGGTATTGCAGGCTTTCATTTACATTGAGAGTGACACAGGAGGAACGTTGTATGAGAAAGGGCTGTCAGTAAAGTATGGCAGTGCTGTCCCAGGGCCAGGAGAGGCGGGCATCCAGCCTGACACCCCCCAATGGGTGGCACCTGGGGCGGAATGCCCGATCACCGCCCACCGAAAAAATAAACTAAATATCGGGTTTACCCTCTGTTTTCAGGGGGGAAAAGTGCGTGTTATACGCTGATCCGATAAATGGAAACCTGGGCTTCGGCTTTAAGATAATAAGTGCATTACACTTAATTACATGTAACAGCTTATAAATGTGTTGGTTAAAGATTGCTTCCCAGTTTGACACAAGGTAACCGTTTTATCCCAGCACTGCTTTTTGTCGATTTTATAGCATGAATATACAGGGGTGGCCTAGAAATTGATTTAAGTGTATGCTGATGGTGAGTAAAATGTAGAATTTTACTGATACTGTATCATTAGAGATCAGGACACTCTTTATCTGCATCATCTCCCTCTTATGTGTGTTTTTAAATGTTTGGTATAGTAACCTGAATCTTTTTCTGTTCTCATTTTAGACTATCCATGATCAAATCTTACAAGAGTATCGTAAAATTAAAAAAGTAAGTAATCTGAACTAAAGTCCATTGACAGTGATATCTGGGATAACTGATGTATCGTGCATCGTGCAATTTGCAGTTGCAAAGCAGAATTTAAGTGCTGGAGACATTGAAGTGTTTACCTTTCTTCCTATTGGTGAAAGTTATCATGTGTAAAAGGTCTACTATAAGGCTTAGCAGTTAAATGAAAATGTTTTTAATTTTTTTATTTTTTTTTCCTCACTATCTGATTCTCCAACACTTCTATATACCCAGCAGGCAGGAATGCAGCAGTACATTAACAAATGTCCTGTAGCCTTAAATGAAACTGTGTAGACCTAAATTAATTACCGTATTTTTCGCACCATAAGACGCACTTGACCATAAGACGCACCTAGGTTTTAGAGGAGGAAACCAAGAAAAAAACTATTCTGGCACATACAGAAGCCTGGCAAATAAAATGTACATTAGCCAGTGGACAGTATGTTAGCCAGTTGTTTCCTATAATAAATAAAGATGCACCCAGTGTTTATGTGAGTATAATCTGATCACGTAATTGGATCTTATAAGGCCATACAGTGTAGATCTATAGCAGGATGTCTCCCATGTTCCTATGGATATATAGGACAGTATGCACACACCACTGTCATAATACAAGCAATGATATTGCAATAGTAAGAAAAGGTGAGAAACAGTGTAGTTAGCCATGTCTCGTTTCATCTATCGAAGCACCTAGCATGATCTCCACATAAATACTCCCATAATGTACATACCGCATATTTCAGCATTATACCACACACGCCGCTTCATCTCGCTGTCCATCCCATTCATTCTGGCAGTTGGCCCTGCCTCCCTCTGCCCCATTGGCTGGCATCAACCTGGGAGGAAGGCATTCCCAGAATGGTCATGGGGATGGCCGCATTTGGTGACAGCGGACTCTCACATCACCCCACGTTGGGCTAGCGGCGCAGTGATTGGAGGCGACGCAGCATTGCCTTGGGCGGGGCCGGATTCTGGTTAGCTGGAGTGAGAGAGGGCGGCCTGAGTAGGTGGTGTCCTGTGTGTGTGCACGGAGCGAGTGGTGGCGGCGGCGACTCCTGCTCAATATTCGCTCCATAAGACGCAGAGGCACTTCCCCCATTTTTTTGGGAGGGAAAAAAATTGCGTCTTATGGAGCGAAAAATACGGTAACTGCAGTTTCTTGAAGACCTGGAAGCATAAAGTCCACAGAAGTACAGAGTGTGGCTTACATAAGTCATGGGTGTTCTACATTCCTTCTTTGGTTCAAGATGTTTGTTTACATTGAAAGGTCTATACGTTTTAAAATTTCCACTTTATCATTTGGAAAATTTGTGATTTGGTAATACAAGTCAATGGGGGAACAAAACATTGAAAATATTTCCTGTAAAAGTTGACCTGGGAAAGAGGTAGGGTAAGGTCAGTGACTTCTAGTGAATTTTGACCCTTTTCTTTTTTTTTTCCTCCCCTACAGTCAAATCCGAATTACAGTGAAGAGAAGAACCGCTGTGAATATCTCCACAATAAACTGGCTCACATAAAAAAAATGATTGCACAGTATGACCAACAGGTTCTGTCCTGGCATTAGTGCCAATGTTTGGGTAGCAGTATCGTTGCACCTATACATATAAAGCTGTGTTCTTGGCCCCTTACTTTTTTTTCGATGTGCAAGTTTATTTTTTTTGTTATGCAGTTCAGCTTGCTATCATCAGTGGAAGAGAAACAACTTGCTGAAGAAATGGCATACCTTGTGAAATTATCTGAATGGTTCGCAATAAACCAAGTAGTGGAAGCTGCACTTGGTTTAAGCTCACTACCTGCAAAATCAGTTTAATTTTTTCCCCTTTTTTTTTTTTCAATTTTTTTTTGTCTCTGTTTTAATATTGGATGGACAAGTATAATCAAAACGATGCCAAAATGGGTTGTGTTTTTTTTTTTTTTTCTTTTATCATTACTGGAATCCAATAATAAAACAAACAATGCAGCCAAATATTTTCAGAATCTTGTGGTTTAGAGTTTGGGACATGAAGTCACGGAGGGCTTGTTCAAAAAAGAATGCACACCTTAATGTGTGCTGCATTAATTTGTGTTGGGATGTGTTTTATACCTGTTGCATTTTTCAATTGACTCCATTTGAATTGAATGGCAAACTGCAAAATGATGGTGTGAACAAGCTCTGAGTATGGTGAAAGGAATTCTAGAACATGGTATGGAACAGTGTTAACCTGAGCGTCATTGGGAATCACAAAAACGCTTCAGGCCTGAAAGTTTGGAAAAAGCCGAAACAGACAATTGTGCTTAAAGAAACATGTCGCCTACAAAGTCTTCTATACAAGTGCTTTGATAAAGGCATTTTTCATAAATGAGCCCTCTCAATGCCTGGCCGCTTATATTTTGAGCTGTTGACGTTCACTGTTAACCCAAAGTGTTATTAGTGTTTAAGGCGATTTGAAATAAAGTAAGTAAAACTATACCTAATTTTACAGCCCCAGTGTGGAGATTCAGTTTTGTGAAGTTTTGTATATGCTGCATGTTGTCTCTCTAGCTGGAAGTTTTCCAAGATGAAGACTAGCAGATTGCCTAGAGTTTATACAACTTACAGTGAACTTCATAGAACTGGATCTTTATTTTGTAATGATGAAAGTACATTTCTTTTCGATTCATTAAGGGACACAGGATTTGGTTCTTTTTAGGCAGGTTATACTGCTGACCACAGGAGGAATAGGACACTGACAAACCATTGGCCGGCAAGGTGTAACCCCTTGCACTCCCAGCATGCTTAATTTTTTGCTTGTGTCCTAGGGAATAAATGGCACTTTATTTTTTTTATTTTTTTATTTCATTTATTTTTTGCTATTTTCTTTTGGAGATATTTTTTTCTTTTTTTCTTCAATGAAGACTTCATCTACATGCTGCTGAGTGGGACTCTTTATGCAGCTATCTAGATTGATTTACTCTTAATAGGTTTTGTGGTCATACCCTGCTGGAATATGCCTTTTTGGGCTTTCCCGGTCTAGAGCCTTGGCATAGTCTCAGGTATGATTCAGTCTTTGAAAATTTCTAATGAGTACGAACCATGTGGGCTGAGAATTGGGAGCTACTATGTTAGAACAATTACCGTATATACTCGAGTATAAGCCGAGTTTTTCAGCACATTTTTTTTGTGCTGGAAATGCCCAACCTCGGCTTATACTCGAGTCATCTTTTTTGCACCTGATCTTCCGGACTTTGGGGACCCGGTACCGGCCGGCCGTAGGTCCCCTGGACCCCACACATGTAGCCCCGCTCTTCCTCTACAAGAGTGCAAAGTTTGTTGTCCGGGGGACCTACGGCCGGGGAGCACCGATTTTTCAAAGCCGGGCACCCCTTCCATAGACTCCCATGTTAAACAGTAATTTCTCTGGTGACTTTGGGGACCCGGTACCGGCCGAACGTAGGTCCCCTGGACCCGAAACTTGGCACACATGTAGCCCCATTTCTCCTCTACAAGTGTGCAAAGTTTGTTGTCTGGGGGACCTACGGCCGGGGAGCACCGCTTTTTTAAACCCGGGCACCCCTTCAGTAGACTCCCATGTTAAACGTCTAGGCATGGACACAGTGAGGCATGCAGATGGACACCCTAGGCTTATACTCGAGTCAATACGTTTTCCCAGTTTTTTTGTGGTAAAATTATGTGCCTCGGCTTATTTTCGGGTCGGCTTATACTCTAGTATATACGGTAAGCATCAGTATTTTTCCCCTTTTCCATCAGTTTCCATGGAAAGGATTAACATGCTAGGGAGTTAAAGAAGAATGCAAGACATGGTATATTTTTACATAGTTACAATGGTCCAACTTGGACCAATGTAAATAAACAAATATATAAATATCTATCATACCTGGCCGATGCCCTGGAAGCCACCTGAAGTAGACACGGCTACTTCAGTGATCTCGACTTGCTTCTGGATCTCGCGCTGCATGGCCAGCCCTATTCATTGTGAACACCAGAGGTCAGCAGCTCAACATGGGTGTCATTCAGAGAATGCTTCTGAGTGAATGCAAAGCGTTCTGTGATTGAATGAGGCGGGGAGTGTGATGTCACGGCTCCTTTTGGGTTAATTCAGAAAATGTAAAGCATTCCTGTGTTCACAGTGCATCTGACTGGCTGCTCCGCAGGGGACCCAGAAGCAAGTGGAGATCACAGAGTGGTCTGCTTCAGCTATTTCTATCTTCCAGTGGCATCAGCCAGGTATGGTACATACAAATTTACCTTGGTCTAATCTGGACCAATGTATCTATGTAAATATGTACCTGAAATTCATCTTTAAGTGCTGCCTCAACCTGCCTGTGTGTCTGCACCTGCTGATCTTCTGAGCCAGTAAGTTTTTACAATCAGCAGAGAGACTTCAAGAATTTATTTCAACCTTTTCGGGGGGTGATGCTAGGAGCTCAGGTGGGGTGGGGGGGCCCTAGAAGAGGATCGGGCTGCTCTGTGTAAAACCATTGCATAGCGCAGGTACGTATAACATGTTTAAAAAAAAAGTTTACAATCACTTTTAACACTGCTTTGCATGAGGATTGGCCAAAAACTGACAAAATACTTAAGCCTTCAAAACTCTCTGCGGCGTTGTATTCTATGGAAAAGGAAATTATGAAAAAATGGTTCGTCTTAATTGAACACTGCAGGGGCTGGCTTGGTATTTGTAGACCCTAGGCTATAGAATCGTACCTCCTAGATGATTGGACACTGGCAAAGCTTTTGAGGACATGCCCCCAGAGCATCTCCCTATAACTGTGCCCCAAAAAGATCACTCTTAAGCCTCGTACACACGGTCGGACTTCCATCTGACTTTTCCGTGGATTTTTGTCCGAACGGAGTTGGCCGGGCACACCCATAGCATACAAACCACAGGACTTTTCTGCAAACTTTCCCAAAACTTTTTGCAACATCACATGGTTTTTCTGCTCTTTACCGCCACCCTTTGGTCAACTTCTGCTATTGTTGGTTGATTTTAACATTAGTTGTTTTGTCCATCGGACAAAAGTCCTATGGATTTCTGTACACACGGTAGGACTTTGCTCCATCGGACTTTTGTTGGGCAAAAGTTTGTCCGTTTGCAGACTTTTGTCCTATGAAAACAAAACCAAACGAAAAAAGTTTGTCCGATGGAGCGTACACACCAACATCCGTGCCTGACCTCACAAATCTGGAAGAATGGTCAATCATTCCCATAGTCACACTCCTAAACCTTGTGGACAGCCTTCCCACCACAGTTGGAGTTGTTCTGCAAAGGGTGGGTCAACTCAATATTGAAGCCTACGGACGAAGACCTGGGGTGCCAATTAAAGTTCATGAGCGTGTAAAGGCAGGCGTCCCAATACTTTCGGTAAAAGTATGTGTGTAATAAAAAATTATATATTTTTATATATATATATATATATATATATATAATCTCCACAACATACAGGAATATACAATGTAATATTGATATGAACGCGCACACACACAGGTTGGACTTGTCTTTTTTTTCAACCTTACCGACTATGATATATATAATCTGTTTAACTCGTTTGTCCTGATACAGTGGTTACGAAAAGTATTCAGACCCCCTTAAATTTTTCACTCTTTGTTATATTGCAGCCATTTGCTAAAATCATTTAAGTTCATTTTTTGTCCTCATTAATGTATACACAGCACCCCATATTGACAGAAAAACACAGAATTGTTGACATTTTTGCAGATTTATTAAAAAAGAAAAACTGAAATATCACATGGTCCGAAGTATTCAGACCCTTTCCTCAGTTATTAATAGAAGCACCCTTTTGATCTAATTCAGCCATGAGTCTTTTTGGGAAAGATGCAACAAGTTTTTCACACCTGGATTTGGGGATCAGTCTGCCATTCCTCCTTGCAGATCCTCTCCAGTTCTGTCAGGTTGGATGGTAAACGTTGGTGGACAGCCATTTTTAGGTCTCTCCAGAGATGCTCAATTGGGTTTAAGTCAGGGCTCTGGCTGGGCCATTCAAGAACAGTCACGGGGTTGTTGTGAAGCCACTCCTTCATTATTTTAGCTGTGTGCTTAGGGTCATTGTCTTGTTGGAAGGTAAACCTTCGGTCCAGTCTGAGGTCCTGAGCACTCTGGAGAAGGTTTTCGTCCAGGATATCCCTGTACTTGGCCGCATTCATCGTTCCCTCGATTGCAACCAGTTGTCCTGTCCCTGCAGCTGAAAAACACCCCCACCGCATGATGCTGCCACCACCATGCTTCACTATTGGGACTGTATTGACAGGTGATGAGCAGTGCCTGGTTTTCTCCACACATATCGCTTAGAATTAAGGCCAAAAAGTTCTATCTTGGTCTCAGAGCAGAGAATCTTATTACTCTTTCGTTCATGGACCGACACAGCTTCTCTATTGACATAGTGAGTATTATCCGTTAATTAGGAGTGACTAGGCAGAAAACTTGTAAAAAGTGTTGCATCACACCTTCTACAGTACCACCCAGGGGGCGGACCCTCTTGTATATCCCCTCACATCTCGCAGATCAGTTTTTTTCTGTCTAGCAAGGAGTAGGACATGGCTCCCTTCGGGCCCATTGGTCCGGGGGGAAAATATATTTTGCTAATTTTTTTGTTTCCTTCGATCAACTGCCTACTGGGTGACAGGCTGGATCCTCGATCCTTGTAGTCTCCCCAGTTTCGGCCATCGAGCGTGTGCCGACCCTAGCTACGCGCTTCGTTTTCCACGACATGCCCGTCGCTCCACGGGTGGCCGGTGAGCCTACGCTCCAGGGCTTGCATCGGACCGCTCAGCTTTGGCTGACCTTGCGGCCGAGTCGCAGCAGCCTGGCCGGTGAGCTTACGCTCCAGGGCTTGTATCGGACCGCTCAGCTTCGGCTGACCTTACGGCCGAGTCGCAGCAGCCTGTCCGGTGAGCGTCGCGCTCCAGGGCATACATATGATCGTCCCCTAGGGTCCAATCACAGCATGCCTGGCCAACAGTCACCTTCCGTGCGTGGACGATCTGTTTGAAATGTCTTCCAGCATGATACATGCAGGATAGGTAAGCAAACTCCCCTGCCTCGGCTGGGTGATTTGGCTGGACATTCCTGGAGAGACCAAGTAAGTGGTTGCGGCCCCTTTCTTCCCTCTCTCCCTGCCTTTCCCTCCTCCCTGGGCTTCTGGCTAAGGTTGCTGGGTGCTGGGGGTCGCCTAAGGGGTTCCACTGGAGCGGGGCTGGCTGTAACTAACATTTAAAAGAAATGTAATTTCTGCTTACCTGTATGTGCTTCCCCCTCCATGTTGTCGGCGGCCATTTTGCAGTGGTCCATGCCTGTTTCGGCCTCTAGTGACTGCCCAGCAGCCATTTTCCTGTGGTTTCGCGCCTATAGTTGTATATCGCCGTTCGGCACCATTTTCTTGTAGTTCCACACCCACTGGCCTCTATCGACCGGAGGCCATGTTTGTTATGATTCACGCAGTATGTATATACCGCGGCCATCTTTTTGTGGTCTACGGCTGCTTTGGCCTCTATCTTCGGCTCGGCGGCCATTTTCTTAGAGCCCACATTATCTTCCATACAGCCGTTTGGCGACCATTTTGCCAGAGTCTCCGGCCTCTAGGGTGCATTACACTGGCGCGAAAAACTCACACAGGAAGCGCTGATAAGAGGAGCAGACTGACACAGCAGCGGTGGGACAGCATCACAGGCGCAGCACACGGCAGCATAGCGGTACGAATCCAAGGGTGGTGAGTCCTCTGGGTGACCCAGCATCTCTGCAGCACAGGAGGGTGGGCTATTGATATCTTGCCTGGAGCCCTGTGGGTGTCAGCGCGTGGTCAACATGGCATCTGAGCCAGATGTTTTCTCCCCTGAAACACCAGATTTAGCAGCTGGTGCCCCTGAGGTGTCTATGGGCACTATGTCGGCAATCCTAGAGGCTTTTGCTGCCAGGGTGGAAGCAGCACACGGGAATACAGGGGGTAGTAAACGCCCCCGACCCCTGCAATCTTCTGGGGATATTTCTGATGCAGAACCAGGTCCAGCTACGGCTCATGGCCCAGATTCTGACGTATCAGAGACTGCAGACCGTGACCGATCGGACAGTGAGGATGACTCCAAGTCCAGGTCAGTACGCGAGAAGGCTTTGATATCTGACCTTATTACTGCAGTGCGGGATACGCTAAAATTGGAAAATACTGCAGAAGCAGCAGAGACTCCGGTCCCCTTTGGGTTTCGTAAACCTGCCCGCACTGCTAGGGCGTTTCCCTCTTATACAAGGAATGAGAGAACCCACTAAGGGTTTTTTACAGCCCCAAAGAAGTTTGCGGTACGGTACCCCTTTGAGGAGAGTTTTCTGAAAAAATGGACCTCTCCCCCTATAGTGGACCCTCCGGTGTCCAGACTTAATAGCTACCACAATTCCGGTAGAAGGGGCTCCTGTTTTCAAGGACCCTGTGGATAAGAGGACCTATACTCAGTGGTAGGCTCGGCAGTACGCCCGGCATTAGCAGGGGCCCTAGTGTCTCAGACACTTACTGAATGGGCAAAATTGCTACTCCAGGGGTTAAAGGAGTGAGATGCTCCTCCTGATGATAACTTTGGCCGACCAGTTGGTCCGGGGCCTTAGTTTTGTCGTCTGCGAGTCAGACATGGATACTATTCCCCTGCTGTCAAAAGCTTTGGTTTATGCAGTAGCAATACGCCGCCTGATCTGGCTAAAGTCTAGTCAATATTCCACGCGCACACGTTCCTGGAAAGGCGGCTCTTGTAAGATGCTGGGTGCTGCAGCGATCACCAGATGGGTCCTGGAAACAACAATCAACCATATTCGCCAGCACACCAAGGATCGTTTCGATTACGTCCAAAACGTTTTATTGTATAGAAAACATCACAAAAGTGCAACGTTTCGGAGCCGCATAGGACCCCTTTGTCAGACAAGTGACTTGTCTGACAAAGGGGTCCTACGCGGCTCCGTAACGTTGCAATTTTGTGATGTTTTTGCGACAGGGAAAAGACCCCAGGCCGACTAAGCGCCTGCCCAAGGACAAAAGCGTCCTTGGTCCCGCAAACCCAACAAGCCTGCGGACAAATCTGCATCCACATGAAGGTCCGCCCCCACTCAGGTGGGGGGACGTCTTCGCAAATTCACGACTCAGTGGACAGCTCTAGTCTCCGACAGGTGGGTTTGCAAAGTAATCTCCTCAGGCTACAAGATAGAATTTCTCTCTTGTCCACCGGACAGATTCGTCACCTCCAATCTCCAGCTACTACCGACCCGTCGGGAGGCCCTGTATGGGGCAGTCCAGAGTCTGCTGGAATGCAGGGTAGTTATTCCAGTTCCAGAACAGGAACGGGGTCCGGGTTTTTACTCAAATCTGTTCATTGTGCCGAAGAAGGATGGGGTTTGTCCAATCTTGGATCTCAGGGCCCTCAATTGCTTTGTGAAGGTACAAAGATTTCGGATGGAGTCGGTTCAATCTGTAGTCACTGCTCTCCATCCGGGGGACTTTCTGGCCTCCTTGGACATCAAGGACGCATACCTGCATGTTCCCATATACTCCAGACACCAGAGGTTTCTGCGATTTGCAATCGGGAAGAACCACTATCAGTTTGTGGCCCTCCCGTTTGGACTTGCTTCAGCACCCAGGACGTTCATCAAGGTGCTTGCTCCAATTCTGGCACTTCTAAGACAGTGGGGTATCGCTATCGTGGGCTACTTGGACGACCTTCTTCTGAAGGCCCCTTTAAGCTCAGAATTGCATGTAAGCGTGTCCATTACCTGTCAGACTCTTCAATACTGACTTTTGAGTGTTTGGTATCCAACCACAGTCTCGGTGCCGACTCATCGCCTAGTGTTCCTGGGGTTGATTCTGGATTCCTCAGAGTCAAAAGTATTCCTCCCTGTGGAAAAGTTGCAGACCCTTCGGGCTGCAGTGCGGCAGCTGACTTCCAAGAGTTGGTCGTCACTCCGTTTTTGCATGCGAGTGTTAGGCCTCATGGTAGCCTCCTTCGAGGCGGTCCCATATGCTCAATATCACACAGCCTTACAGGTTGGGGGGAGTCTGGGGTGTTCAGTCGGCGCAAGGTCGCTATACCCCAGAGGAATCCCGCCTGCCGATCAATGTCCTGGAAATCTGGGCGATCAGGCTGAGCCTCTTCAGATGGTCTCAGAGGGTGCAAGGGCGGCCAGTCAGGATCCAGTCAGACAAAGCCACAGCAGTGGCATATGTCAATCATCAAGGAGGAACAAGAAGCTCAGCTGCAGCATCGGAGGTCGCCCGCATCCTGAAGTGGGCAGAGAGGAGCGTACGGGCACTGTCGGCCGTGTACATTCCGGATGTGGAAAACTGGCAGGCGGACTACCTGAGTCGCCAAATGCTGGACCAGGGAGAATGGTCCTTACACCCGGAGGTGTTCCAGCTCCTTTGTCAAAGATGGGGCACACCAGACGTAGATCTTCTGGCTTCCCGACTCAATCGGAAGGTATTGAGGTTTGTGGCCAGGTCAAGAGACCCATGGGCAGACGCAACGGACGCGTTGGTGGCACCATGGGTTCAGTATCGGCTAATCTATGCCTTCCCTTCCTTAAGGCTTCTTCCTCTTCTGCTCCGCAGAGTGGAGACAGAGGGAATTCCAATGATCCTAATCGCTCCAGATTGGCCTCAGCGTCCTTGGTACGCCGATATAGTACGTCTGGTAACAGATGTCCCCTGGCGTCTACCACTACGGGAGGACCTGCTATCGCAAGGTCCCATACTCCATCCTGCTTTACGGTCACTGGCTTTCACGGCATGGCTATTGAGAACCAGGTACTGAGAGACCGGGGCCTGTCAGATTCAGTAATCTCTACTATGAGAAGTGCTCGGAAACCGTCCTCTAGGAAGGTTTATCACCGCACTTGGAAGGCCTACATCTCCATGTGTGAGGAAATGAAATGGCATCCGCGTACTTAATTGGTTTCCAGAATCCTGCTGTTTTTACAGCATGGGGTGGACCAAAGGCTTGCCTTAAGTACGATTAAGGGACAGATATCTGCCCTGGCTGTCTTTTTTTTCAGCGACCCCTGGCGACTCACTCTCTCGTAAATACATTTGTGCAGGGAGTTCGACATGTGGCTCCTCCGGTCCGTCCCCCGCTACCTCCGTGGGACTTGAACCTGGTCCTCTCGGTGCTTCAGAAGGCACCGTTTGAGAATTTTAGAGATATTCCCCTGTTGACACTTTCTCGGAAAGTGGTTTTTTTGGTGGCTGTTACGTCAGTTAGACGAGTCTCTGAGCTGGCAGCCTTGTCCTGCAAGGCTCCCTATTTGATTTTCCACAAGGATAAGGTGGTGTTGCGGCCGCAGCCTTCCTTTCTTCCGAAAGTCGTTATGGCTTTTCATCTTAAAGCGGAGGTGCAGCTACAAAAAAAAAAGTCAGCAGCTACTAACAGTGTAGCTGCTGACTTTTAATAAGGACACTTACCTGTCCTACTCGCCCGCGATGTCGGTCCTGCCACGGCAATCGATCGCTGCTGGCAGGTCCCGGCTCCTCCATCCTGAGTAGGGGAAACAGGCAGTGAAGCACGGCGCTTTGTGAATGGGCGGCTTGCCTCCTGGGATACACACAGTTCCCAGAAGGCAGTGCGTCCCATTCACAAGAAGAGGAAGCAGAAGGAGACCCACCGTGGACGGAGAAGAGGAACATTAGAGGCAGATTAGGGGACTTCCGCATAGCAACAGGCATTTAGGGTGAGTATAAAATGAATTTATTTTTGTATTAATTTACTTTTATTTTTTTTTAGGATTTTTAGTGTAGAGATTTTTTAAGGGTGGACCTCCGCTTTAATGAAGACATTGTACTTCCATCCTTGTGTCCGCATCCGTCGAATCCTAAGGAGTCGGCGTTGCATTCCTTGGACGTTGTCCGAGCTTTGAGAGTATACCTATCTGCTACTTCCTTGTTCCGGAAGTCAGACTCGCTGTTTGTTTCGGTGGCTGGTCCCAAGAAGGGCCAAGTAGTCTCGTCGGCCACCATCTCTAGGTGGATCCGACCGATGGTAATCCAGGCTTACGCCTTAAAGGGTCAAGCGCCCCCCTTTCCTGTCACGGCGCATTCGACCAGGGCAATAGGTGCCTCTTGGGCTTTCCGACATCAATCGTCTGTTTCCTAATTATGTAAAGCGGCGACTTGGTCGTCCGCTCACACTTTAACAAAATTCTACAAAGTTGATGTAGGTGCATCTTCGGATGCCTCTTTCGGCCGCAAAGTTTTGCAGGCGGCTGTTTAGAGTTGCATCTCCTCCGTTGGAGTGCTGTTTTGTGTTTGGGGTGAAGTTTATTATTTATGCTGTTACCACCCCTCGTTTTTCTCTGACATTGCTTTGGGATGTCCCACTATGTCAATAGAGAAGCTGTGTCGGTCCATGAACGAAAGAGTAAATAGGATTTTTTACTCACCGTAAAATCCTTTTCTCTGAGTTCATGGACCGACACAGCACCCACCCCTCCTTTTTAAGTTTTGTACTGCTTTTTGACGAACTGATCTGTGAGATGCAGAGTGAGTGGATATACCAGAGGGTCCGCCCCCTGGGCGGTACTATAGAAGGTGTGATGCAACACTTTTTACAAGTTTTCTGCCTAGTCACTCCTAATTAACGGATTATACCCACTATGTCAATAGAGAAGCTGTGTCGGTCCATGAACTCAGTGAAAAGGATTTTACGGTGAGAAAAAAAATCCTATTTTCTCACCATCTTGGAGTCCTTCAGGTGTTTTTTTTTTTTTTTTTTAGCAAACTCCATGCAGGCTTTCATGTGTCTTGCACTGAGGAGAGGCTTCCGTCGGGCCACTCTGCCATAAATCCCCGACTGGTGGAGGGCTGCAGTGATGGTTGACTTTCTACAACTTTCTCCCATCTCCCGACTGCATCTCTGGAGCTCAGCCACAGTGATCTTTGGGTTCTTCTTTACCTCTCTCACCAAGGCCTTTCTCCCCCGATAGCTCAGTTTGGCTGGACGGCCAGCTCAAGGAAGGGTTCTGGTCGTCCAAAACGTCTTCCATTTAAGGATTATGTATACCACTGTGCTCTTAGGAACCTTAAGTGCAGCAGAATTTTTTTTGTAACCTTGGCCAGATCTGTGCCTTGCCACAATTCTGTCTCTGAGCTCTTCAGGCAGTTCCTTTGAACTCATGATTCTCATTTGCTTTGACATGCACTGTGAGCTGTAAGGTCTTGTATAGACAGGTGTGTGTGGCTTTCCTAATCAAGTTCAATCAGTATAATCAAACACAGCTGGACTCAAATGAAGGTGTAGAACCTTCTCAAGGATGATCAGAAGAAACGGACAGCACCCGAGTTAAATATGAGTGTCGCAGCAAAGGGTCTGAATACATAGGACCATGTGATATTTCAGTTTTTCTTTTTTAATAAATCTGCAAAAATGTCAACAATTCTGTGTTTTTCTGTCAATATGGGGTGCTGTGTGTACATTAATGAGGAAAAAAAATGAACTTAAATGATTTTAGCAAATGGCTGCAATATGACAAAGAGTGAAAAATTTAAGGGGGTCTGAATATTTTCCGTGTCCACTGTATATAAGAAGAAAGTCGTCTTTCTCTAATCGCACCAGCTTCTCCCCCAGATCCTCCACCTCTGAACTGGAGTTTCTGGGACAGAGATATTTCAGAGTAACTGGCAGTGAGATCTTCAGATCTTGCTTTTATAAACTGTTTTTGACAGAACGGTTGTGTGATGAGGAGCAGAGAACATGTTCTCTGCTCCTCATCTTGCCACATAAATGGACACCAAAATTTAATAAGCTAGGGGTGATATTTGATGCCAATTTAACTTTTGATCCACATGTACAAAATGTTGTCAGAACATCTTTTTTCCACTTGAGAAACATTGCTCGGCTGTGTCCTATGCTATCATACACGGTAGCTAAAAAGCTGATCCAGGCATTTTGTGTTCTCGGGACTCGACTACTGCAATGCTCTACTCGCTGGTGTACCTAAAACCACGATTAATCGACTACAAAATTCTGAAGCCAGGATCCTAACAAGATCTGGTACAAGTGATTATTTTACCCTGTTCCTGGAGTCCTTGCACTGGCTACCCTTCAAGTTTTGCACAGACCTTAAGATCCTCTTGCTCATCTATAAGGCTCTTCATGGCTTGGCACCCCATTATCTCTCTGAACTTTTATCAACTTACTCCCCCCTCGTAACCTCTGCTCCTCAAATTCCGGTCTGTGTGTCCCCTCTACTCGCCTACACTCAATGGAAGATGGAGCCTTCTTCTGTTATGCTCCAGAGAATCATCTTCTCTAAACTCATTCAAATTAAATATAAAGGCAAGCTTTCACATTGTCCTTTTTTTTTTCTTTTTTTTTTTTTTTACTTCGTTATTCTTGTGTTTTTTCCTTATAAAGCGCTTTGAGGACCTGCCTTTTAAAGGCGCTATATAAAATTGTTTATTAAATAGTATAAAATGGTTTATTATCTTTTGTCCCAGGAAGTAGTTGTTTCAGTACTCCTAGAGGACGGATTTGAAAGATTCTAATCAAAATTTGGCATGGAATCTGCAAGGTTAGCAATTGCCTTTTCTGCCATGTCTACTTGGCGCTGGTAGACATCCAAACATACCTAACTCCATTTATTCAGAAATTCTATGCCTTTTAGTACCACACAATCCCTTCCAGTTTGTCACACGGCCATTGACATTATGCTTCATTCCAGAAACCACCCTTTGAACCCAATTGGAAATCCCATAGGATGATCTCTCCTCTAAGTAGTCTTCTTGGCAGATCTCACTCCTCCAGGCATGCCTCGGTCTCTGCAATGCTCTTTCATGGAGAAACTTTTCTCCTCCTTAAAGAGGTGGTCTTGCACCACACTGTCCAAGCTTCCTACCCTCAGGACCTGGTTGGAGACATCCTGCCTATATATTCCCCATCGCTAGAGGGACATGTTGACAGCTCTTATGAGCACACTCTGAACGAGACTCTTCCTCCACTATTACATGCGTACGTGCTCACTCTACTGAATAAATTGATGTTTTCTTGGGCAATTGGGCATCATGCCTTTGTTGCCTAATGTTGCAAGTCCACCACCTGGTCTACTGCTGCTATCGGTCAACCCTCTGGATGTGGCTCTTGGCAGCAAGGTTCTTTCAGCGGCACAAGTTGGGTCCTGTTTGCCTTTTGTTGCCCATCCTTCCTATTAATTGCTTGGGGATATCTTTGTCTATGAATAACAAGCCTGCGTCCTGTACGGTGTTATTAAAATGAGTGCTATTTTAACTTTGCTGAAAATTCCAGATCTTGGAGTAGAGTTCAGGACACAGGCCACTCTTCCTTCTGTTCCTTGGTTAATCTGCTACAAAACTGAGTGAGACAGGGTTCTAGGGAGGCGCCTTGGAGTGGTCTCCAAAAGCTTTGCCAGTATTTAATCCCTAAAGGCACAAGCCTATACCCCAGGGTCTATGAATACCAAGCTTTTATCCTGAACTGTACTCCAAGATATAGAATTTACAGGTAAGTCAAAATTCCTTTTTTATGTTAGTGGATACCGACACAGTTCTTAACCAGCATCTCACTGTTCTGTTGAAGAGGTTTCTACTTTTAGGGATTTTATTTGACAGGCACCTATTAAACCTTACTAAAGGCATCCTTTGCTCTTGCTGGTCTTGCCTTACAACTGTCCATTTCTCAGGCTTTAATGGACTGGACAAATTAATAGAGAGCATGTTCTGCCTTTTGAGGACCCTGTTCTTCTGGAACATTTTTTCAGCTCGTGCCTTTGGCACTGCTATTTTGTATTAATGCCCTGGAGAATGCAGTTTGCCAGCACGATTTTCTGCTTGTAGCTCTAAAACGCTCAAGCCAAATCCAATTAATTTCAATGGCCCCTGTTCACATCTAAGTGTTCTGTCATCTGAAGCAAAATGCCTGAAGCTCAAAAAAATAAATGAGCTGTTTCTTGGCAGATTGCAATCATTTTTGGCCCTATAGACTTGAATAGAAATGCCTGACTTGAGCGTTTTATGCTCAAATAGCAGCTCTCCACCCCTAATTTCTCTCTCTTCTCCTCCTAGTGCTTTCTATTGGCTAAATAAGAATGCCTGAAGCTGTAAAACGCTTCTAATACGCTTCTAAAACACTTTAAAAAAGCATGTAAAATGCTGCAAAAAAGCTTTGAAAAGTCTGAAAACCGCCAATAAATATATACGCTCAGGTGTAAATAGAGCCTTAACACTTTTCACGTCCTAAGGTCTGTCCAGGAAAGTAATGGAGATGTGTGTTTTTATTTTGTTTTAAACAATGGATGCTGAGGTAAGGGCTGTGTAGGATAAATGAAAAGCATTTTTTTTTGCAAAAGTGGTATAATGGTACATAGGGCAGATGAAATTTGGAGAAAAAAGGTGAGCCTTTAATGGAAAAAAAAAATAGGACTTTTGTGATCTACTCCTAATATTGCTTTTCTACAGAACTGAAGCACGCTGGGAGGGATTATACAGTACCTAGCTGTCCAGCCACTTTTTTGTTTTCCAGTGTCCAATTCTTCTTGTGTGTGGTAGTGGTAACACGGTTGTCTCAAAATAACAAACCTGTGTCCCTTATTAAACTACAGGAAACAGATTTTATGGCAAGTACAATAATCCTGCATTTTTTTTTTTCCTGCTATGGGCTGTCCCACCACAATAAAATTAAATTCTAAGTTCACATTGTACATTGGTTGCGTGCCTATATGTTCAAATCATAGCCTCTGGAAAACGTGCACTGCTTTTAGACAATTATGCTTGGCCACATCCTGTTGACTTTTTAAGCAGAGGGATAAAACTGCAGTGAATATCAGATACATAATTTAAAACTGGAATAACGGCACAATTAGCGACTGGGCAGCAGTATTACAGCGCTTAGCCTTAGACGTGCTCAAGCAGTCTATGCATTTTTTTTATTTTTTTTTTATAATACATGGGTATGATCAATTATACAAGTTCAGTACATTTTTTTTATTTTTTTATTATTGCACAGTAATATAATACAAAAAGTGTAATGTGTTTTTCTTATATTGGTGCCAAGCCAGTGTTTGAAGACCAGAAGATTAGTGTACTGCTTCTCAGAGTAATCACACCGTAGTCTTCTTTTTTTTTTTTAAATATAAACGGTGATTGACTTTTTCCCATTCTTTCTCGTTCATTGGGGTACACAGTGATTCTTAGATTGTTGGGTTATACTTCCATCTATAGAAAAAATGGACATAGGCAAAAAAAAAGCTGCTGGTTAACCCTGCTTCAGTTTTTTGCTAGTGTCTTCAGGAGAGAGCATGTGTGTGGTTTCTTTTAGTTTTTTGAGTATTTTCTTCAGTTCTGCTGTTTTTTCTTTTGTATAGAAGATGTTCCTGCCATCCACAGCAGCTAGTAGATTCCTGCTGGATATAATCCTGGAAATTTCTCCAGTCAGCCAACCAGTACTGATCATGCCAGATAATTTAGATTCTGGTAGATTCTCAAATCAGTAAACAATCTGAAGCTTTCCCAGTTTTATACGAGTCCTCTCTGCGACAGTCCTAAATTTTTGTAAATTTCACCAGTTATTTATAGCTATAGGAATTCAGGCCAGATATGGAAGCCCTGGACCGCTCTTTAGTTAGCCAAGCGGTGCAGGTTCCCAGTGCACCTTGTTCACCAGGGCTACAGTCAGCAGCGACCACCGTTCCCATTCACACAGGAATCCACTATTAATGTCAGGCCAGTATGTCTAGTGATTTCCCTATGGCTTTATTGCTCCAGAGCGGAGGTAGTTATCTTAATCCGTCTTTGGAGACTTATCTTTTGTGGGTGTATGTAACAACCTAAAGCTGTGTTGGCGAACCTTCCCTTTGTCTCTGAAACTGTCATTGGCAGGGCACTGTGTGAGTGATTTTTTTTTTTTTTGTATTCTGTGAACTAGTAATGCACTAGCTTTCTAGAAACCTGTGACCTTTGTAATTCTCATATCACTTGTGTTTCTGGTTCTTCCAGTTACAAAGGGAATTGCAATGGTTATTCTCCGCCTCCATCTCCCTTGTGCTTAGTGAGACCATTCTTATTCAGAAATGAGCGAGGTGTATTTTTATATATAGTGGCTGGGCGTTGGTGACATGCTTTCACTAGGGGCTTGCGGCCCATGCAGAGGGCCTGCTTGTGGAAGCATGTGCACTCACTCTGTCTTCCCACCTTCTTT
Source organism: Rana muscosa (assembly GCA_029206835.1). Lineage (NCBI taxonomy): Eukaryota > Metazoa > Chordata > Amphibia > Anura > Ranidae > Rana > Rana muscosa. Next base: position 8,812,140 of record JARGYO010000162.1, read on the forward strand.
TAAAGGTTTTGACTTTATTCAATGCCAACAAACCTGCTTCTACCTTGCAAGATACCCCATAATTTATGGGTTGCATCAATTATCCTCGCTTGTATGTGGAAATGCTGCTGTGCATAGCCATCTGTTGCTGCCAACTGTTTTGTAGCTATGTAACACCTTTTTTTTTTTTTCCTACACCTATAGTGATCCCTCCTATCGCCACACTGTTATTTTTGCAACTTCTGTGTGGATTCTTGTGTGTAGTTGAATACAATCTGGCTGGAGCCCCTGGTATAGTTCATCTCCTTGCATTTGGTACTATAAAACATCTGGACAGTTGGCTTAGTTTGGACCTTTACCTTGTTTTGTTTGGACTTCCCATTTTGGCTGCTGTGTAAAGTAGGATCCCTATGGTCTGGTTCAGGTGCCTGCTGAAAACCATTTCTAATCTATGGGACAGTATCGCGCCTAAACACCCCCCCTCCCTCAACCTCTTCCTGTTAATCTAACAGACACACTGGATTCCTCTAGTTTTAGGCCAAGATCCCTTAGCAGGTCTGTTTTTGATGTGAAGTTTGTCTTTGAAGGAAGAATTATTTGAATCTATTTCCGTTCTGTGGCTTGTTATCCATCTGAGAATTTCCTAGTTCTGACGTTCAGATTTACCCTTCAAATTACTGACATTCATGGCTCCTGCTTAAGTAGACCTTGTTGAACTATGGAATTACACATTCGTTCCCCCCCCCCCGACTGTTAAACATTCTTTTTGTTTCTCCACTTCTCTTTGAGATCCTCCAATAAATTTCCCAGTCCACCTGCAATGTCTGGCACTCAGTCTGCGAAGTCCTCAGATGTGCATTCCTCAGCATGCACTTTCCTGAGTGGAGGGACGCTTGTACAAATTGCATCTGAGTGCAGTTGGTGACATCTCAGGGCTACAAACTGGAGTTTTACTCCCTGTCCCTACTCGTTTCTCACGTCAGACTGTCCTGCATTACACCAAAGTGGCAAATCTGCATCAAGCCCTTCTGGGCCTTCTGGATCAAGGTGTCGTTATCCCAGTTCTTGTGGTGAAACAATTTCAGGGTTTTTTCCTCCCAACGTGTTTACTGATCCTATACACAACAGCATTCATTCCATCTTGGATCTTAAGGTCTTGATTTATTTGAATTCAGAAATTCTGCATGGTATCCATCAAATCTGTCATTGCGTTCACACTTTAGGACACACTTTAACTTGGACATGTACATGTACTACAGAAGTTTAGATTATCATTTTAGAATAACAATCATAAAATGAAAGACGGTTGTAGCTCCCTCACATTAAAAAGAAATCCCACACCTAACACTTACTATGCACATACCATAATAAATACTTAACTCCAATCAGTCTATTCCAAAACACCTTGAGCAGTGTATGGATCGAGAAACTAAAATCAATAAAAAGCATTCGGGTAGAACTATTTTTGTTTTCCAAATGAGGCAACACATAATGCAAAGCCAATAAAATGGCATACTTGCATGTTCCCATCTTTCCAACACACCTATGTTTCCCACATTTTGCTGTTTGGCCCCTGCTAGTACTACACTGGGTTTGTGGCCCTAAATTACGTCCTCTCATCTGCACTTCCCTGGTTCACCAAACTGTTAGCCCTACTATTAATCTTCCTGTGCTTTGTGTTATTTCTACTATGGGATACTAAAGACAAGCTCATTTTGAGGGTATCTTCAACACTGGCTTCTGTTGGACAATGTGGCTTTCACTGTTGCAGTAGTTCGGATGGATCTGGAATCTTTAGAAATTGTTGTTGGAAAGGACTCATTGTTTGGACTTTCAGTAAAAGTCACCCCAGAGGGTTTCTTACACAGGACTGCTAAGTAGGTATACCTTTTTAGCTTTCAACGTGTGTCTTTTTTTTATACTTTTATGTAATAAAATTTGTTACACAGCTGCATAAGATTTTTCTTTTTTTTTTTTTTTTTTTTTTAAATATCAATTTCCATTGAAGCCCTATGAAAGTAGAGATTTTTACAGAAATTGTTATTCTATGAGATGAGTGTTTAAACTGGCAGCCTATGCTGCAAGGAATCCTTTCTGGTTTTACACAGGGTCCAGTTGGTGTGTGAGGCCCAGGACTTCTTGTCTATGGCAGTTTTATGTCTGTCATTTCTACCAGGACATTGTTTTTCTGTTCCTTCCTAAAAGGGAATTTTTCCTCAATTGTCGATGTGGTTCAGGCCGCAAGAGTCTGACACTGGTTCTTCAGAAAGGCTGGTTCCTTTTGTGTTCCTGGTTGCCTTTCCTACTATTTTGCTTACCCCTCTGTTGGACTGCTTTTTAGATGTCCCAACAGACTTAAGAATTCTAGGAATTCCTGTGACTCTCAATGGATGAGAAAGGAAAATAGGATGTTTTTTTATTTTTTATTGTCGCATTTGGTGCTTCGATGCTTCAAAACTGAGATATGATGGTTGTGAGTGGGTTTATTCTGTACTGGCCAACAGATTTTTGTTGCTAGTGCCTACTTCTCCTGTGAGTGCCGGTTTAATCAGACAGTCTATGAATTTCTGTCCCCTTTAATGGACTCAAACAAAAGTATGTTAGAAGTACAAAAATCTATTTTTCTAATGAATATTTTGTGATGTTAAGCTGGGGGCAGGCATTTATTTGTTTCATTTATGTAGACTCTGCCTCCTGCGTTAGTTATACTTGAAAACCATGCATTTTCTTGGGTTGAATTACCATTTTTTTCAGGCTTTGGGCTTGTAAATGGAATAAGTTTAGATCTCTTCTAAGATCATTCAGAATATATTGACATGCATTTGACCGGCTTCCAGCCCTTTCACACCAATGATTGTGTATTTAACCTAAATACAAATTTGCCTTTATTTTTAATCATGCACTTTTGCAAAGTAAATTGCCTCTGTTCCTGCCCATGCACACAGGGGTCCAATGCATTGCCATGAGTAAACCGTATTCATGGTAGCCTCCAGTAGTCTTGCCGAGTGTGGCTTAACCAAAGGAATAAGTTGAAAATGTAGCAGGGACACTTGTAGGAAAGTCTGTGAGCTGCCAGGCATAGCCCACAGTGAAGTTTTCTGGTTTAGAGAGGTATTTAGCAATGGGGGGGGGGGGGGTTTATTATAGTTGTTGAAAGGTACAATTTAACTTTTTACATCTTAAAAACCAAAAAAAAAATCAGAAGGGCCAAGCTTACAAAAAAGTCATAACTGAAAATTCCTCAATGGAAACACTGCAATACCTCAAAGTTAGTGTTCACTAAAAATAACTACTTTTTACTCTTTTATGCACTTTTTTTAAGCTAGAATATGAAAAAATGCATTGTATTTCTACACCTGTTTATACGGATTTTGCTAATATAAACAATTTATACAATACATCTGCTAAATTGCTTCTTCTCATAGTATGTAAATTTTAAAATAAATGAAATATCTTACATTGTTGCATAGAGTCCCAATACAGATGTGGACAAATTTGTTGGTATCCTTAAAGCTCATTGAAACAATACTTTAATTCCTCCTGAAAAGCGAGGTGATGAATCTCAAGCCGTTGTGATATATCTATATCTATATATATATATATATATATATATATATATATAAACGACACCCCAAGTATGAAAGGGGTTAAAGCCGTTTATGATATGCCATTCCCGAACACCAAGACAGCTACTGACACTCCACAGTCAGGCGAACGAGACCCATAATGGTAATTCCCCCCTAATAACGAAACACAGCTCGGTTGTTAGGTTTCCAGCAGGTCTGACAATGTTTGAGAAAACAGGCTCTTATATACACTAAAAGAATACTGTAGTCCAATTGAACAATGACCCAAGTCCACCCACAACATCACACAATGGTTACATAACGAGGCCCCAATACACATTATTCTGACATCCCTTAGCAGACAACAGGTGAGTTCATTAACTAATCCCTTTTATACAATTACAGAGTTAATTATAACAATCCACAATGAAAAGATCTTTAGAAGTTAGCCTGGACTCATTTACATTACACAGGCAGCCAGGTGGTTGGAGGTGATGACATTAACATCTTTCAATTAACCTGTTGTGTTCAGAATCAACAACCAGTAAATAGTTATTTACAGATATCCTGTGGAATATTGTGGATTAATATTACAGACCTATTTTAAAGCAATCCAAGACATATTCTGAATGTCCATTATTTTCAGGCTCATACTTTCTAAGAGCTTCTGGGTTCCACGGGCCCTCCCGTTACATCTCTCCCTTTTCGGCAGGAGACTAACACAGGAGGAGACCCCAGACGGGTTGACTTCGACGTTAGTCCATAGTTCCATTCCTCTAATGCCTAGACCACCCATCAGCATTGCCATTTTGCTTACCGGGTCGGTAGCTGATGGTTATGTTGCAGGGCGAATAATGGAATTCAGTTCTGGAACAGTCACTTGCTTTGCTCTCTCAATGGCTCCCAAAACTTGTTGCTGATGCTCTTGGGAGAGGTAAGGCAAAACCTGGGCGCAAATCCCATTTAACCTTTTGACAATTTCAGCCTGTTTGTGCATTTCAATGTTCAAGCCATTGGACATCTCATAATACATGACGTAGTGTCGTTGCATCTCTGATTTCTCACTGGCCAACTTGTCACATTCCAATTTTAGACTGTGATATTGTGCCTGATCTAAGGTACATGTCGGGGAAGGTAGTCTTACCTGGGTCTCGGCAGCAAGCGGGTCGGTTCCAGCAGCGCAGGTCTGGGCACAGGTAGTCACTGGGTTGGCTTCAGCGGGGCCTATCAGGGCGCAAGCAGAAACGAGGGGGGCCAAATCATTCCCCAGTAGTACATCCGCTGGCAAATCCTTCATCACCCACACATTCACGTGTCCTGAACCAACCCCCCCAATCCAGGTGAACACGGGCAACGGGTAGCCGGAAGACGGTGCCTCCCGCTACTCTTTCGGCTACAGTGTCTCCGGTATGTTGGCTCTTTGGGATGAGGTTCTTCTGTAGTAGGGTCATGGTGGCGCCAGTATCACGTAGGCCATTGGCTACCTTTCCATTGACCCAGACAGTCTGCCTGTGTTGCTGCCTGTTGTCCCGGTTAGCTGCTTGTATTGGATCAGCCTCGTGCAGGATGCCCTAATGTTCTTCCTCCTCAACGCAGTGGGCCGCAGGCATGGATGTGTGGGGGTTCCCCCTTGCTGGCTGTCTCCATGACTGGGTCTGCCTGGCTGGATTCAACGGACAGTCTGGCTTTTTGTGCCCTAGCTGTTTACACCCGAAACACCTGATGGGTTGTGAGTAGCCCTGGGAGTTGAACCTGGGCTGCTTAGAATAAGTGGCCGTTGGAGGTGGTGCTGTAGGGGGCACAACTGGGGTTGGTAGGCGATAGCCGGAGGGGGTGCCGCTGATCGATAATCCACCCGAGCTGTTGTCTTGACCACAGGGTTATCCAGTTTGCGGGCATCTGTGTATTCGTCCGCCAGGCGAGCTGCTTCAGGCAAGGTGAAAGGTTTTCGGTCCCGGACCCACTCTCTGACTTCCAGGGACAGTTTGTCAAAGAAGTGCTCCAGCAGGAACACCTGCAGCACCTCTTCCCCGGATTCGGCTTGGCATCCAGCAACCCAGTGGGATGCCGTGCGGTGTAGGCGGCATGCCCACTCGGTATACGAGTCTCCAGTCTGCTTGAAAAGAGAAAATTACCATTCCAGGTGAGTGAGCTCTGTTAATCATCAGGAAGCCGTGGGTGCTGGCTATGCACAAGGCAGACAGGAACACTGCTCTCCAGTCTGCTTGCTCGTCTCTCGGAACCGCCTCCGGTGTGACGGCATACCTGGCCAACAGTGCTTCTTTTACCAGTCCATAGTTCATAATATCCTCGTCTGGGATGGCCCTGAACGCTTCACTGGCCCGGCCGGACAATTTCCCAGACAAAATGGTAACCCATTCCTCTGTGGGCACCCGGTGTAGGGCACATTGCCGTTCAAAATCAGCAACGTACCCATCAATCTCCCCTTCAGTTTCAATGAAATTTTTAAAAGCAGCAAAATGTATCTTTCTCCTTTCAGTTGGTGCTGCTCTGACTTCTGCTGCTGCAGCACCTCTTTGCTGTAGCCAATTTGCGTCCACAGCCGCTATAACTCGGTCTATAGTCTCCGCTGTAGGGTTAGGACCATAATGTGCCAGTCTTATGTTAACAGCCTGATCAAAACTTGCCTCTTCGGGTGTCCTGTTTGTTACGCTGGGACTTTCGGTTATGTTGGGTCTTTCAGCTCCATCCATTTCGACTCGTTCTGCGATTTAATGTCCCTTTTTCTTACGGTTGTTGGTCGGTCGGCCCTGGTTCTCCAGTATGTCCTTGAGGGAAGAGAGCTTTAGCGGACCGTCCCTACTGTGCTTCCATTGTCCTGTGTCCTCTTGTAGCTGTCCTTATAGGCTGTGAAAATCAACCCGCTGCTTGCCACCAATTGTAACGACACCCCAAGTATGAAAGGGGTTAAAGCCGTTTATGATATGCCATTCCCGAACACCAAGGCAGCTACTGACACTCCACAGTCAGGCGAACGAGACCCATAATGGTAATTCCCCCCCTAATAACGAGACACAGCTCTGTTGTTAGGTTTCCAGCAGGTCTGACCATCTTTATTGAGAAAACAGGCTCTTGTATACACTAAAAGAATACTGTAGTCCAATTGAACAATGACCCAACTCCACCCACAACATGACACAATGGTTACATAACGAGCCCCCAATACACATTATTCTGACATCCCTTAGCAGACAACAGGTGAGTTCATTAACTAATCCCTTTATACAATTACACAGTTAATTATCACAATCCACAATGAAAAGATCTTTAGAAGTTAGCCTGGACTCATTTACATTACACAGGCAGCCAGGTGGTTGGAGGTGATGACATTAACTTCTATCAATTAAAGGGGTTGTAAAGGTTCGTTTTTTATTTTCTAAATAGGTTCCTTTAAGCTAGTGCATTGTTGGTTCACTTACCTTTTCCTTTAATTTACCTTCTAAATGTTTTTTTTTCTTTGTCTGAATTTCTAACTTCCTGTTTCTCCTCACTAAACTTCACACCATCATCTGAGTGGTGTGGAGTCAGCCAGAACAGCTTACTGAACAGGAACAGGAAGTGAGAAATTCAGACAAAGAAAACAAAGAAAAAAAATATTTAGAAGGGAAATTTAAGGAAAAGGTAAGTGAACCAACAATGCACTAGCTTAAAGGAATCTATTTAGAAAATAAAAAACGAACCTTTACAACCCCTTTAACCCGTTGTGTTCAGAATCAACAACCAGTAAATAGTTCTTTACAGATATCCTGGGGAATATTGTGGATTAATATTAGACCCATTTTAAAGCAATCCAAGACATATTGTTAATGTCCATTATTTTCTGGCTCATACTTTCTAAGAGCTTCTGGGTTCCATGGGCCCTCCCCTTATTTATATTATATTATATATATATATATATATATATATTGTATGTGTGTGTAGATAGATATAGACATAGATATCTCTCTATATAGATATATATATATATATCTCTATAGAGAGAGAGAGACTGTATGCTTTTGGTAATGCTAACAATGCATTTTCTTTATTCTATAGAGCTGCTTTTAAATTGCCTGGCCAGATTTGTTGGTATCTGTAGAAAATATTCTAAATAATTGGATCATAGTGATCTTTGAAACTGTGTTCTGTAATTGGAATTTGAAATCTCTTATCGTTCTATTTAAACAGTTAAAAAAAGATTCTACAGTTGCAAACATTTAGAAAGATTAGGGCACATGGGAGTCTAGCCAACTGTCTTGGATGTGGCTGCAGGAGGAAAACTGACACCAGATCGAGGAAAGGGTGGTGTGAATAGTAGACACATATTGAAGGAAAATGTCTAAAGAGATACAAGGTGAACTCCAAGGGTCAAGGTGCATTAGCATCTTTAATCATACTATCTGCTAATTTTTGAGTGACCGTGATCTCAAAGATTCAGGAGGACTACAGTTACTGTAAATATGCTAGACTGGAATTGACTAAAATGCACATTGGCAAGCCACAGGGCTGGACAATAAGTGTGTGTATGTATGTATGTATGTATGTGATTATATATATATATATGCTTGTGTGTGTTCTCCAAAAAAAATTAAAGGGACACTTACATCAGAGTATAGCATTAAGTCAATTAAACTCCTGGGATGTTGATCTGGTCAGTTAAGTAGCAGAGGGGGTTGTCAATCTGTTTCAGCTGGTTTTGGTGTTAATGAAATTAACAGGTGCACTAGATGAGCAACAATGGGACGATCTTCAAAAAGGCAATGGTTTTACAGGTGAAGGCCACTGACATTTTTTTTCCCTACTCCTTTCCTGACTGTTTTTCCAACTAGTTTTGCATTTGGCTAGGGTCAGTCTCACTACTGGTAGCATGAGGTGATACCTGGACCCTATAGAGGTTGCACAGGCAGTCCAAATCCTCCAGGATAGCACATCAATACGTGTCATTTCCAGAAGGTTTGCTGTGTCTCCCAGCACAGTCTCAAGTGCATGGATGAGATTCCAGGAGACATCTGCCACTCGATAGAGGTGAATGGAGGATCCGATAGGGTCTGCGTGTGTTTTTCAGGCAGACCCAATCATGTGAAAGGGGCCTAAGGCTGCTTTCGCACTGATGCACAGCGGTTTACCTGCACCTCAACTGACCTCGATCCTCGCTTCTTCCTCAGGATTCCTGCAGCTGGTGGTTGCTGTCCCCCAGGTGGTTATGACTGGTGGCTGCTGCTGGCTGTCCTCCAGGGCTGGTACTGATGGCGGGTACTGGTACTGCTGGTAGCTGGTACTAGGGGCTGGTACTGGTGACCAGTACTGCTGGCTGGTACTGGCACTGCTGGCTGCTGTCCCAGATCCCCGTGCATTAGTGTGACAGAAGCATGCGGCTGCAGTAGAGAGCAGAGCCGATGCTTCCTGTCACAGGCGGAGTACATTTGGTATCAATCTGCCTGTGAAGGAGCCAGCGCTATACAAGAAGCATCGGCTCTGCTTCTTCTAGCAGCGGCTTCGTGCTGATGCTCGGAGATGGTGGGTCTGGAACCCGCAATCTGGGCTTGCCGACCCGCCATCTGAGAGCAAGACGTGGCGGGCCAGCGGTTGGGCACCCCTGCCGTAGAAGGTCCATCAGCAGGCCAGTACCTGCTTCTTTGTGCAAGGAGGAACAGGATGTGCCAGAGCCCTACAAAATGACCTCCAGCAGGCCACTGGTTTGAATGTCTCTGACCAAACAATCATAAACGGACTTCATGAGGGTGGCCTGAGGGCCCGACATCCTCTAGTGGGCCTGGCACCCTTCTGTTCAGCAGAAAAACATTTAAACCAAAGAGTTCTTTGCATGTGTACAGAGAGAAGGCTCTGGATATGAGACATACAATATCCAGAAGCCTATCAACGTGGTAGGAAAGGACAGCAGGCACAAGTACTAATTTGTTGCAAAACTCAATGATCTTTTAAGATCATTTTAGGTGCTCTAGACATACAGTTTCTCACAAGTGAGTAAACCTCTCACATTTTTGTAAATATATTCTTATCTTTTCAGGTGACAATACTGAAGAAATGATACTTTGCTACAATGTAAAGTAGTGAGTGTACAGCTTGTATAACAGTGTAAATTTGCTGTCCCCTCAATTACTCAACACACAGCCATTAATGTCTAAACCGCTGGCAACAAAAGTGAGTGAAAATGTCCAAATTGGGCCCAATTAGCAATTTTCCCTCCCTGGTATCATCTGATTAGTTAGTGTTACAAGGTCTCAGGTGTGTTAAATTTGGTGTAATCTCTCTTACTGGTCACTGGAAGTTCAACATGGCACCTCATGGCAAAGAACTCTCTAAGGATCTGAAAAAAAATTGTTGCTCTACATAAAGATGGCCTAGGCTATATGAAGATTGCCAAGACCCTGAAACTGAGCTGCAGCACGGTGGCCAAGACCGTACAGTGGTTTAACAGGACAGGTTCCACTCGGAACAGGCCTCGCCATGGTCGAACAAAAGTTGAGTCACATGCTCAGTCATATCTAGAGGTTGTCTTTGGGAAATAGACGTATGAGTGCTGCCAGCATTGCTGCAGAGGTTGAAGGAGTGAGGGGGTCAGCCTGTCAGTGCTCCGTACGCCACGCACTGCATCAAATTGGTCTGCATAGCTGCTGTCGTCGAAGAAGAAAGCCTCTTCTAAAGATAATGCACAAGAAAGTCCGCAAACAGTTTCCTGAAGACAAGCAGACTAAGGACATGGATTACTGGAATCATGTCCTGTGGTCTGATGAGACCAAGATAAATTTATTTGGTTCAGATGGTGTCAAGCGTGTGTGGCGGCAACCAGGTGAGGAGTACAAAGACAAGTGTGTCTTGCCTGCAGTCAAGCATGGTGATGGGAGTGTCGTGGTCTGGGGCTGCATGAGTGCTGCCGGCACTGGGAAGCTACAGTTCATTGAGGGAACCATGAATGCCAACATGTACTGTGACATACTAAAGCAGATCATAATCCCCCTCCCTTCGAGACTGGGCCGCAGGGCAGTATTTCAACATAAGGACCCCAAACACACCGCCAAGACGACCACTGCCTTGCATAAAGAAGCTGAGGGTAAAGGTGATGGACTGGCCAAGCATGTCTCCAGACCTAAACCCTAGCATCTGTGGGGCATCCTCAAATGGAAGGTGGAGGAGCACAAGGTCTCTAACATTCACCAGCTCTGTGATGTCATCATGGAGATGTGGAAGAGGACTCCAGTGGCAACCTGTGAAGCTCTGGTGAACTCCATGCCCAAGTGGGTTAAGGCAGTGATGGGCAATAATGGTGGCCACACAAAATATTGACACTTTGGGCCCAATTTGGACATTTTTACTTAGGGGTGTACTCACTTTTGTTGCCAGCATTTTAGACATTAATGGCTGTGTGTCATTTTGAGGGGACAGCAAATTTACATTCACTACTTTACATTGTCGCAGTGTCATTTCTTCAGTGTTACATGAAAAGATATCTTTACAAAAATGTGAGGGGTGTACTCACTTTTGTGAGATACTGTATCACAGCGACGGCAATGGTGGGTTGCAGACCAGGGCCTGCCAGGTATAAGAGGGACTTTTAAAGGTCTTTTTTTAGTCTTTTGTCGGCTGAGTCTTTAAGCATTGAAATTCCCTCAACCGGAAGGGTCAGGGTTTTGTTGAGGTGAGAAATTGGGAGGGCAAAATACATAACAAATGACTCCTCAATGGGGTATTGCACAGCAAAATACTTGGGAGGGAAAAACAAGTTGCCAGAGTACCAGTCGCAAGTGAAAAATAGGTTGTCGTAATGAATGTACTGGAGATCCTAAACAGACAATGTTGGAGAGTTTTTAAATACGGGTTGCTCAATGTCAAGATGTATGCCCTGCATCGAAAAGAACCTAATGGTGTAATGGTATTTTTAAAATAATTGTTATTTTTTAATTCAAATTTTAGACCCCCCCCCCCCCACTATAGTGTATGTATGTTGGGTTCTGCATTGAATGTTTATACACTTTTAAGTGCACTTAAAGGGAATAGTCCTGAGATCTGTAACCTTTTCAGTGTTCAAATCTAGCTTACAACTGTAAATGAATTCTGCCAGCACAGTACAGGCAGGGTTAATTGGGTTAAACAATACTCCACAATCCCCTCTTTAAAATAGGATAGCAAGGGAGAACTTGGTGGGATTTTTATGCAAGTAAAAAGCACTGAAAAGGGTAAGCAGTATTTAAATATGCTTTAGATTATGCTACGTTAACGGGAACATGTAACAAATATAAAGTAGGTGTTCTCTAAATTTTGGCTGCAAAATAATCAAACACACTTAAAGCCTAGGAGTTTCAGAAGACTGCACTTCATCTGATACAAAAACCATCCAAAAAGAAAAAGGTTAGACTGCTCACCGTCCTCAGTGTGTGTCAATGCAGAAGCAGTTGCATCATGGACTCTGGAGGAGACAGTATAGACGGACTCCTGTTTTCTTAGCAGTTATGGCAGTAATTGTAATCATAAAATCTGAAATAGTTGCAGAAAATTTCTATGTAATGCAGAAGCTGGTGCCACTCTGGACGGAGTCAGGAAAGACTCTGAGGAATATGTGGACTAAAGCAAGGGGGAATAATGCAGGCTGTCAGGTCCAAGTAGAGCAGCGGCGTCACTAGAGGGGGCCATGGCTCCCCCAACATTATACTGTGCCCCCCGATTAAACAGCGGTGTTGCTAGAGGGGGCCAGGGGGTCACATGCAGGGCCGGCGCTACCTAGCTATGTGGAGAGCGGGTGCTGAGAGCAGATGAGCGCTCCTTTCTCCAGCTACCTAGATGACAACAGTGACGCTGCAGTCACTGCCTGTCATTCCGAACAAAGCACAGCGCAGGCTGAAATGGCTGCTGGAGGGAGGATTTTCCTTGACTCCCCCCCCCCTTCTCCAGCTGTGGGACTGGATCTCCACTGGCTACCAACGAGGCTCATGTGTGCGCGGAATGGGGATGTGGCTAGCTTTGGAGATCCCACCCGCTTGAACTGCCTGCTCGCATGTCTGAACCTGCTGCCCGCCCGCATGTCTGAACCACCTGCCGCCCGCCCGCATGTCTGAACCACCTGCCGCATGTCTGAACCACCTGCCGCCCGCCCGCATGTCTGAACCACCTGCTGCCCGCCCACATGCCTGAACCACCTGCCGCCCGCCCACATGTCTGAACTGTCCGCCCGGCCACCCGTCGGTACTCGGAGGGAGATGTTAGCCAACCAGGGGAATGGGACTGGAACAGGCTGGAAGGGTTTAACATTGCCGTGTCCACCGATGCAGGTGGGGGGGAAGTCGGTGGCAGTGAAAGTTAACCCCCCACCTTACATTGTCCTCATGGCATTGACGTTTTAACCCAGGGCTTGACAAATTTGCTTGGAATCTAGGAGCCAGCTAAAAAAGTTAGGAGCCAGGAACACGCACCGTACCGCCGAGCTTGCGCGCAGAATCGAACGCATACATGAGTAGCGCCCGCATATGAAAGCGGTGTTAAAACCACACGTGAGGTATCGCCGCGATTGGTAGATCGAGAGCAATAATTCTAGCCCTAGACCTCCTCTGTAACTCAAAACATGCACCCTGTAGAATTTTTTAAACGTCGCCTATGGAGATTTAAAGGGTAAAAGTTTGTCGCCATTCCACGAGTGGATGCAATTTTTAAGCGTGACATGTTGGGTATCAATTTACTCAGCGTAACATTATCTTTCACAATATAAAAAAAAAATTGGGCTAACTTTACTGTTGTCTTATTTTTTAATTTAAAAAAAGTGTATTTTTCCCAAAAAAGTGCGATTGTAAGACCGCTGCGCAAATACGGTGTGACAGAAAGTTTTGCAATGACCGCCATTTTATTCTCTAGGGTGTTAGAATAAAAAATATATATAATGTTTGGGGGTTGTAATTAGAGGGAAGGAGATAGGGCAGTGGAAACAGACAGGGGAAGAAGCTCCATTAGCATTGCTGGTTGTATGTCATACCAACGGCCACCACAAGATGGCGCCTAATCACAGAAGGAAGCATAGGCCTACATACAGAGAAGCATAGACCTGCAGAAGGCCGCAAAGCCGCGTCCTCAATTACCGGCCGGCCTGACGTGATTGCGCGGCGTGGGGGGGGGTTCACGGAGACACAGGATACTCCAGCTGTGCTGCGCCAGGTCACTAATTCTAGTCGCAATGGCGACCTGGCGCCTGGGGATTGTCGAGCCCTGTTTTAACCCACCTCCCCCCTTCTGCATTTGTGGTAATGCCAGTATTAACCCCCTCCCCCCACATTGGTGGTTATGGGAGGGGTTACATTTCAATCGCACTGATCACCAATGTGGGGGAGGTGGTTAATACTGACACGTATCGGGGGTTATTAATGCATCCACTGGTCCTGTGTTGGGGGTTTTTAATGTGTCCACTGACACCAATGCTAGGTGTTAATAGCACTGTGCTATATAACATGCTTTAAAGGAGCAGGATCTGTTTTGTGTGTTTTTTTTTTCGGTTAACAAATGCTTTAAGTGTTAGGTTAGTACAATAGAAAGGTGTCATTGCATACCGCCGTACTCTCGTATTTTGTAATCTTATTTAAATACTCCTTTTCAGTTTATTTCAGTGGTATGATTTAGTGTTAAAATATTAGTGCCCCCCCCCGAGTTTTGACTGTGGGTATTTTATGTGCCCCCCCCCCCATATATTATTCCTAGAGTCGCCACTGAAGAAGAGGAATGTTGCAGGCTGCCCTGGAGTTGTTGTGGACCGCACAAATACATGCGGAGTCCCTCAAGGATCACCCCTGTCACCGGTACTCTTCAACATCTACCTGCGGCCGCTCCTCAAAATCATCAGTGAACAGGACATGCGTTATCACTCCTATGCAGATGACACTCAACTATACTTTCGCATCAACAACAAAAAAAGATCAATATTACGGACTGGAAAAATGCCTTACATTGATCAACAATTGGATGACAGAGAGCTCCCTCAAGCTTAATGGATCCAAAACAGAACTGCTCATTTTCCACGCTAACCGAAAGAAAAACGCCAGGACCACATGGACGCCGCCCACCATCCTGGGACAAAACATAACCCCAAGCACCAAAGTTAAAAGCCTGGGAGTTATCTTTGACTCAGACATGACTATGGACGCACAAATAGGATCAGTAGTCAGTGGATCCCACCACCTTCTCCGCCTGCTACGAAGACTCATCCCGTTCATCCTGGAAAAAGACAGAGCAGTAGTAGTCGGAACCATTATCAATTCACGGCTTGACTACGCTAACTCACTTTACCTAGGACTACCCAAATACCAAGTTGCACGTCTACAAGTCGTCCAAAACACAGCGGCCAGACTGGTAACAGGGAAAAAACCCTGGGAATCAATCGCACCGTCCCTGAAAAGCCTCCATTGGCTAGCCGTAAAGGATCGGATCACATTCAAGACCCTCTGCCTCACCCACAAATGCGCACAAGGAAACGCTCCTGAATACTTATGCGAGAAAATAAAACACTACACCACTACTCGTGACCTTCGATCAACTAACCAAAACCTCCTCCACATCCCCAAGACCCGCTACAAAGCCAAGGGAGAACGAAGGTTTGCTGTCCAAGGACCAAGGCTATGGAATGTGCTACCCATGAATATCCGCATGGAAGAAAACCATCGGGCCTTCCGGAAAATACTAAAGACCCATCTCTTCTAACGATCTCAACGACACTGGATGCAAAGCGCCTTGAGGCGATTTAGTTCGCAATTGCAGCGCTCTACAAGTTACTCACTCACTCACTCACCGTGAGCTGAAAAGATCTGCAGGACCGGTGGTCTTGTGCTTCTGATCTGCTATACTGCTAATACAAGGGTACTGATGACTTTGCTGCAGATGGAGTAGACGTTATGACTTTCAATAATCAAAAAGACCCCTTTCAATAAGTAGAGGTAGTAGGTGTAGGATGCTTAAGCTTTTTTGTGGGATAAAAGCATCTTTCCCCAGTGACTTCCTTGATAAATTTATCAAGGAATTCCCCAAATAGGCATTCACATTCAAAAAGCATGCATGTAAGCCACCTTTTACAAGCAGGTGAAGCAGACCATAACCTTTTAACTACAAATTCCTGCGCATACACCGAGTATCAGTGTCATCAAAGACAGGATCATGTTCTCTATTTATTTGTCTGGCTAGCAATAGTCTGGAAAATAGACATGATGGCAATAGCTGGCTTCTGGGCTCGACCTGCAAGGGCACAAGCATCCTTTAAGGGCCAGTTCACACCATAGAAATGCAATCCGGATGCGTTCCAGGTGCTTTTTTGCATGCGCTTCTTGGCACGTTCCAGTGCGTTTTTTGGTACGTTTTTTTATGCAGTCCAGTGCTTTTTTTACCCCTCCTTTTTTTTATTAACCTTAGATAAGGACAAGTGTGTTCCAGTGCGTTTTTGGTGCATTTAGGTGCGTTCCAGTGCGTTTTTAAAGCGTTTTACAGCGTTCCAGTTCAGTCCAGTGCAGGCAAAATGCAGCATGTTCTCCTTTTTTTTTTTCTGAAACTGGAACTGCAAACACTGGTGTGAACTATGCCATTGAAAACCATATAACCTACTTTCCATGCCTTTTTGATGCAGAAAAAAACGCACTGGACTGCATGTGGTGTGAACTGGCCCTAAGAGGGCTTCAAAACGCCTATTAACAGAATCAATTAAAGCACTAACATCCTCAGTAGAATCTGTGGGTGTTTACTGAGGAC
The DNA here is from genome assembly GCA_029206835.1 of Rana muscosa. NCBI lineage: Eukaryota > Metazoa > Chordata > Amphibia > Anura > Ranidae > Rana > Rana muscosa. The sequence continues at coordinate 8,828,411 of JARGYO010000162.1, forward strand.
TGAAAAATCCTCTTCCCTTAGGATATGTTTCAGCAAAAAGCTTAGGAGTGACTATTGTTTCATAATTAGGCCAATTCTCATGTAGTGAACATTCAATTTGAGTGGATGGGAAAATATATATATATTTTTTGCCAGTCTCTTAGTGCCCATGGGGGCTTCTATTAGTGGAGAATCAAGTGCTACTGGGCATGGACAAGTTTGCACCAGGTCAATCGGTGTGTCAACGGTAAATAGCATTTGTCAGGAAGCCATAGCTTGGGGCTCCTAAAATGCAGGTTGAAATATCCTCTGCAGCTTCCACTACAATATCTGCACCCCCGTCATTTGCTCCATTTCATACTTAAACAGGTTTGGAGGTTCCAACTCTGAGTCAAGGAGAGAAAAGTGTAGTGTTTTTTGCATCTTGAGACCAAAGGTTCTAGGAGTAATGAAAGCAAAGAAATCTAAGCTGCATTGTGTGTATCTGAGGGGGAACTAGAGTCATAAAGGGGTAATGGCATCATAAAGAGACATTGCGCTGAGACAAGGGAACAACTATCACCCTGAGTAATGTTCTGAGTTTCCTATGACCATCATCAGAACATATCATTTGGCCCTTTTGCCCCAGCACCCTTAAGCCTCGTACACACGAACGAGTTTCTCGGCAAAAACCAGCAAGAAACTTGCTGGCAGAGATTTCTTGCCGAGAAATTCGTTTGTGTGTATGGTTTCTCGTCAAGAAAAGCAACAAGAATCTCGACGAGAAAATAGAGAACCTGCTCTCTATTTTCTCATCGAGATTCTCGTCAGCCTGTTTCTCAACGAGAAAATTGTGTGTGTGTGTACACTTACCTTTTCGCCGGGAAGCCCGCGCATGCTCGAAATGACTTTGACGCATGCGCGGTAGCTTTCTAGGCATAGGTAGGGTGAACCAAGATGGCGGCGATGGCATCGAATGTGACGAGCGCATGCTCGTCGTATTCGATGACGTCACCGCGTTCGCTCCATTCAAAGAACCGCGGGTTCTTTGAATCGAGCGTGTGTACACTCGGCCGGGACAAGTTTCTTGTCCAAGAATCTCGTCAAAAAAAAACCGACCTGGGGGGCGTGGCTTGGACATGGTGGAGTGAGGTGGCTTTCTGTTTGAGCTCCCGACTCCCGACCTGCAATCTATGGCTGAAATGGACATTTGGCTAGCAAAACCAAGCCTGAAATGACATACAAGAGACGGAGGAAGACCAGGGGATCAAAATCTGCTAACCCAGAAGCATCGATCAGAAGATATCTTACATCCCCGGCTCCGACAGCTATCTCCCCTGCGGCACCACGTGGCGAGAGAGGACAGGGTGACTTACCCTCCACATCCATGGCTGTCTCACAGCAAGGTGTCCCGCGCTCGTTGGAGGGGCTGCCCTCCCTCCTGGTGCCTTCTCATGACAGTCAGGGTGGCTCTATGGCATCTGCAGGATCCTCGCAGACGGACGCGGACATCAGGTCCCTGCTACAGGCGCTTCCAACTAAGGCCTACATGGAGGGCCTCATGGCACGAATGGAGGAGCAGCACCGCCGTGATTTCCAGGGGCTTCGCTCTGAGGTTCACGCACTTGACGACCGAGTCGGACAGGGAGAGGTGGAGAGGAGCGCTTTGGAGCTCCGGGTCACCCAATTAGAAAAAGGCCAGGAGGCCTTCCAGGACAGGCTGGCTGAGGTGCAGCTCCAGGCCGAGGACCAGGAAAACAGGAGCCGCCGCAACAACCTCCGGGTTCGGGGGTTACCAGAGGCAACGGGTCCGGAGAATCTCCTGGACACTGTCCTGGCTATCTTCCGGCGGCTTCTAGGCCCGGAGGCTCCAGCCGCCTTGGAGTTCGACAGAGTCCACCGCGCACTGGGGCCGAAGCCGCAGGATCCTGACCGCCCTAGAGATGTCATCTGCCGCCTGCACCGCTACGCACACAAGGAGCAAGTTCTCAGGGCGGCATGGACCAAGGACCGGATTGACTTTGGCGGAGCTGTCGATCTACTCAGATGTGTCCAGAGCAACACTACAAAGACGGGCTATGTTGAAACCCCTTCTGGAGCGGCTGCGGCGAGATGCGTGCCATATAGATGGGGCTTTCCACTCCAGCTATCGCTCAGGAAGGGGGGAAATTCCTTCACGCTGAGGCGCCATGCAGATCTCCCAGACTTGTTCCTTTTTCTGGGCATGGAACCCTTCCACCTGGCTGATTGGCTGAAGCCGCTCTCAGCTAGAGATCCTCGTCAAGCTCCCAGGGCGCCGGGACCGGGTCTGCCGCGCCGCTCCACCAGGCGAAGGGGAGGCGATCAGCTGCTGGCTAGAGCCCAAGATAACGAAGCCTGACCGGCCAGTCCTGCTACTGTGAGTTTTTCTGTTACAGGGTGGCACACACTGTGAACTGTTTTTTTTTTTTTTTATTATTTCTTTACAAGTTCATGCTATGGACTTTTTGGTCCCGCTCTTTGGACAGCTGCCCTGTGCCGTTCCCCCCTCCCCCCCCTTCCCGGGTGTATGCTGCTCTTGGTCGGGTTGGCCCTATGGGATCACCCCCGCTCTGGCGGGAGTCGCCTGACCGGGTTTGCCCTCCCCCTCGCCCCCCTGGTGGTTGCTGCTCGCGGCCAAGCCTCGGTGACTGTTTTACCCCATCCCGGCAGAGACATCTTCCCCCGGCTCTCCCTCTCACCCTCCAGGCTATGTGTGACTGTGAGCCGCTCTTCGGTAAGGCCGCCCCGGAGCCGCCCCCCTCTCTCCCCCACCTGCTGACTTTTGTTTTGCGCCCCGCTCTCGGAGCCCACCTGAGGACAAGCTATAAAAGGGAGCCATAGACTGTCGCTTGATTGGATGGCAGGTGTTTTTTTATATAGGGTTTTTTTTTTTTGGGGGGGGGGGTCCGGACTTTAGGGGTGGTTGGGTGTGGGGGGGAGGGGAGAGCTGTCCTGTTGTGCCGTTTGAAATGCCTGGGCTGGGGGTGGATGGGTGGGGTGCTCTGTGGTCGGGCGTCGTGGATATGGGGATGCTGCCTACTGATGTGTGCTCCCTCCCCCCTTCCTCGCCCCCCCCCCTTCCTTGTCTCCCCCCTTCCTCGTTCCCTCGTTCCCCCCCCCTCTTCCCTCCTCACTCCCTTCCCCCCTCCTCATTCCCTCCCATACTCTCTCCCCCCCTCTCCCCTCATCTCTCCTCTCCCCCTCTCCTCCCCTCTCCCCCTCCCTCTCTCCCCCTCCTCACCCCCCTCTTCCCCTCCCTCTCTCCCCCTCCTCACCCCCCTCTCTCCCCCCTTCTCCACCCTCCTCCCTTCCCCCCTCCTTTCTCCCCTCCCCGCTCTTCACCCTTCCTCTCTTCCCCCTCTCCTCCTCCCCTCCCCCTTCCCCCTCCCTCACCTCCCCCCTCTCCCTCCTCCTTCCCCCCCCTCCTCCTCTTTCTCCCCCTCTTCCCCCTTCCTCTATCTTCCCCTCCCCTTCCCCCCTGTATACCTTCCTTTTCCTCCTCTGTCCCCCGGATTTTGGCTTTACCCACTGTCTCCATCCTTGTTGCCGTGGGCTGCCCCCTGGACAGATCCGGGATACGCCACCTGAAGGAGCGGGCGCCTGTTCCCCCTGTATACTCTGGTGGCTTCCCTGGCCCGTGCGCCGGGGCGGGGGGGGGCTACTACGGCGGCCTGCTTCTTTATCGATTTTAGGGGGGGTGGGTTTTGGGGTCCGGGGTGGGACCCATGCTGGGGCTGCGGTGGGGGGTTCCTCCTTGGGGGGACCCCCCTCCTAGGCCGTTTTGATCTTGCGGTCCCCGTTCTTCTGGTCGAGCCTCCCCCGTCCTGGGCATGCGGGGGCGCCAAAGCCTAGCTTTCGGTACCAGTGTGTGCATCTTCCCCTTGGCCCCCTTTTTGGTTTATATGGCGCCATTTATAAGTTCTCTTGCTGGGCCTTCTGGTTATAATTACTTGGGTTTTGTTCTTTGTTTTGCACTAAAATGTTTAAATGTCCATTTCATGTATTTGAGCCATGTGATGGGTTACTGTGCTACTGTTTTGTCCTGGTTGAGGTTTGGCCTGGGGGGCGGGTTGCGCCGGGGCTCGGGCGCCCCATGTTGGGGGCCGGCATTGCCGGGCTGCTGGGCCATCCTCATCAGGCCACTTTGTCCTGAGAACCATCCGGCTCTCTGTAGCATCTAAGGTGGGTCGGGTTAGGGAGCCTCCGACCCCTGTTGTGTTCAAACACTTTCCCCACATAGGGTCGCACCCGTCAAGTGACTCCTGCTCTAGGGTTACTGGGGTGCACTGAGACTAGGTCTCCCTTACGCTTGAGGCGTACTAGGTTTCTTTGTTCTCTCCTCTTCTGCTCTCTTCTGTCCTTTCCCTCCTAGCCTCCCTCCCCCCCCCCCCTTTTTTTTATTTATTTTTTTTATATATATATATATTTTTTTTTTTTTGTTTGTGCCTGCCTCTTCTGGCCGCAGTCATGCCCACGGGTAAAACAGAGCCTGTTCGTCTAGTTTCTATAAATGTGAAGGGGCTGAATACCCCTGAGAAACGCTCCATGGTGCTAACCAATCTAAAACATATGAAGGCCCATGTGTGCTTCATGCAGGAGACACATTTCCGTGCTGATAAGCTGCCAAGACTACATGACCGCTTTTTCCCGACAGTGTACCACGGTTGCTCCTCTAATTCTAAGTCAAAAGGGGTGAGTATCCTGATTCGGGGTGATACCCCATGGCAACTGAAGGACCAGTGGGGGGATGCAGAGGGGAGAGCTTTATTTGTGAAGGGGACGCTTGGGAGGTCCCTGGTGACTTTGGTCAATCTATACCTCCCAAATGCCAACCAGATTGCCTTCCTGGAGCCAATTATGACCAAATGGTTGACTTTGCCGAAGGGATGGTGATTATGGGTGGGGACATGAACTTTGTCATGGACCCGATCCTGGACTCATCTAGGGGTGTTTCCCAAGTCTCTTACGCCTCACTTAAACGCCTTAAGAAAAACTTCCATGCTCTCCACTTGGTGGATGTATGGCGTATCCTTCATCCAAGCCACAAAGACTTCACGTTCTATTCGCACCCCCACGACTCGTATACCAGAATTGATATGTTCATGGTGCCTCAGGCGATTCTGTCCAGGGTTTCCTCAGCCTCGATTGGTTCTATTACCTTTTCGGACCATGCCCCAGTCTTTATAGACATCGATTTGCTTTGCCCCGCAGAGAAACAATGGTCGTGGAAGCTTAACGACTCGTTAATTCAGATGCCCGAGGTGGAGGAGGAGGTCTCTAGAGAACTGAGACAGTACTTCGCCACGAATGCTGACTCGGAGGTGGCCCCGACAATGGTATGGGAAGCCCATAAAAGTTACATTCGTGGCCTCTTGATCAGAATGGGATCACGCATCAAGAAGGAGAGAGCGAAACAAATTGTGGACATTTTAGATAAAATCAGGGTTTTGGAATCGGCTCATAAACAATCCTTCGCTTCCCAGATCCTTCTTGAGTTGACAGCCCTGCGAAACCAGCTGCGCTCCTTGGCCCTGTTTAGAGCCAAAGCAGTGATCTCGAAGTGCCGCCGTTCTTTTTACGAGCATAGCAACAAATGTGGTAGGATGCTGGCGAGGGCTCTGAGAGCTCAGAGGGCTCGTACATTCATTCCTGAATTGATTAGTGACTCTCACAACAGGGTTCACACCACGGAAGGAATCGCGGAAATGTTCCGGGAATACTATACTACTTTGTATAATCTCCCTAGTCCAACATCTGTGGAGGGTCTGTCGACTGAAGGGAGGAAGATCGGGGACTATTTGAGGAGGTCTGGTCTCCCCCGGATTTCGGAGGAGGACCTGACCGAGCTTGACAGGCCTCTTTCAGTGGAGGAGGTGACTGTAGCGATGTCGCGCATGCATTTGGGGAAGGCGCCGGGACCGGACGGATATTCCCTTCTCTATTACAGGACTTTTGGAGAAGTACTGCTTCCGCATTTTCTCTCTGCGTATAATGCTACAGGGGAGGGGACGCCCCTCCCGGCGGACGCCTTGAGAGCACACATTGCCGTGATCCCGAAGGAGGGAAAAGATCCACTACGATGCCAAAACTATAGACCGATCTCGCTGCTCAATGTGGATCTCAAGATATTCATGAAAGCGCTTTCCATGCGTTTGATTGACTTAATGCCACAACTAATCCATTCCGACCAGGTCGGTTTTGTTCCTACTAGAGAGGCGCGTGACAACACGACTAAGGCAATCAACATGATCCACGCTGCAAGGACGCGTAAAACCCCTATGCTGCTCCTCTCGACGGACGCCGAAAAGGCGTTCGACAGGGTGAGTTGGCCTTTCCTGTTTGAAACTCTCCGCTGGGTTGGCCTGCAGGAACGCATGATGAATTGGATGTTGGCAATATATTCCTGCCCATCGGCCCAGGTCAAGGTGAATGGCCACCTTTCTTCACCATTTCAGATTGCGAATGGGACGAGACAGGGGTGCCCTTTGTCGCCCCTGATATTCGTCCTCACGCTAGAACTTTTCCTGCGTATCATCAGAGACAACCCGGACATTACGGGACCACGCCTGGACGCCACCCTGTCCCCCAAGATCGCGGCTTTCGCAGACGATCTGCTCTTCTTTCTGACCAACCCCCCTGTGTCCACTCCGAACTTGCTCAAGGAACTGAAGCTATACGAGGAGGTGTCAATGTTTCGCATTAACTACCAGAAATCGGAGGCACTTGGGGTCGCCTTACCTCCTCCTTTTAACTGACCTGCTCCGGGTTGATTTTCCTTTCAAATGGGCTATGTCCCATATCAAATATCTGGGTATCTTGTTACCCAGCAGGACGGAAGAGATTTTCCCCCTCAACTTTCCTCCCCTTTTGACGGCCGTAAAAAAAGACCTGCAAGAGTGGCAGCATGGCCTTTTTTCCTGGTTTGGCCGTTGCAGCATTGTGAAGATGAATGTCTTACCTAGACTGTTATACCACTTTCAGGCATTACCCATACGGGTGCCGGCGTCCTTCCTGAGAGCGGTTAACAGAACGCTAATTCGGTTTGTGTGGGCCCAGAAGCCCCCGCGGTTAGCGCAGAGAATTCTCCGGCTGCCAAAGTTGAAGGGTGGGGTAGCCCTACCGGACGTTACTCTCTATCACAAGGCATGTCATTTAACGCGTGCCTTGGATTGGTGCCGTCACGGCCTTCTGAAACAGTGGGTGCAGATTGAACGATCCTTGACTGGGGCCCACTTGGACTCGTTGCCCTGGTGCCAACCTCCCTTGCCAAAGGAGATTTCTGATCACCCTACAGTAGGGGTGACGATAAGGACAGCTTGGAAGGCCTTCCGTGATCATTCGATCACACCGCTCCCGTCCCCGCTCACCCCAATTGTGGGCAACCCGGCTTTTAGTCCGGGTCTCAATGACCCTAGCTTCCTGGCGTTGAAACCGGTGGACAGGTCTCAAGTGTGACACTTTCTCACAAACGACCAATGGCATACTCGACGACAAATCCTAGAGGACCCTGCCCTGACTGGGCTCTCATTCTGGCAAAAAGTCCAGCTGTCCCACTTCATCCACACTTTGCCTTCTCCGAATACTTATGGGCGGCAGCTGACACCTTTTGAGTTGCTATGCCTGGACCTGTCCCCGTTGAGACATGCAATATCCCTGATATACCAAATCCTAATTTCTCCCCCTCCGGACTTTAGGCCGCCCTATGTTACCAAGTGGGAACGGGAGTTGGGCCTACAACTTACGGGGAAACAGGTTGACCGAATCCTTCTCTTCGCTCAAACAACTTCTATCAGTGCAAGGCACCAGGAGATGGAATATAAGCTTCTGTCCCGTTGGTACTACACTCCGGAAAAGATACACAAGATGTTCCCTCAGAGCACGGATATGTGCTGGAGGTGCGGGGAGGAGGTTGGTACGCTCCTCCACGTCTTTTGGTCATGCCGCATCTTACAATCATTTTGGTCTGAGGTACACCGCATCGTCCAAAAGTTTACGGACAGAGAGTTGCCGTTGTCACCTGAGCTCTTCCTTCTGCACCACCACAATATCCCAACTAAGGGCTATAGAAAGTCCATATTGCCGCTTCTGATCAATGCGGCAAAGGGATGCATCCCGCTGAATTGGAAGCAGACTCAGCCCCCATCGGTGGCGGGCTGGTTGGGCAGAGTGAAGGCTGTCCATGACATGGAGGACTTGGTAGCAACGGAAAGAGGCCTAAGTGAGAAATTTTCCAAAACATGGTACTTCTGGCACAAATTTTACTTCTCGGAGGAATGCGGGCTCCTAATGGCTCGATCCACCTGAGAGGATCGAATTTGACTGCTCCCCAGGCGGGGTGGCTGTGGCTGGAGGCACCCTGTTCCCCACCCCCCGGGTGGGGGTGTTTTTTTTTTCCCTTCCCATCCCTCCCCTCCCCCTCTTGTATTCTTGCACTCCTTGCTTTCTTTTCTCTTACTTTCCCTGCTTTTTCTGTATTACCAACACTAGAGTGTTGGCCTGTGCAAGCCTGTTTCTCACGGGCTTGACGTTTCTACTTTTATCTAAATCGGCTTTTGCCACAAAAATACGGCCATGCGGGGGGCGGAGAGCTCCTGTAAGCCTGACACTTGTTGTGATCCCCCCCTCTGACAACGGGCTTTATATCTCTACTGTAATATCTATACTCATGAGGGGGTGGGGAATGTTTGCTGTTTTTTGATAAGCATCAGTGCGCTCTCTGTGTATCCGCATGTCCTTTTCTCTTAAATAAAGAATTTCCAAAAAAAAAAAAACGACCTGTTTTTTTCGACGAGAATCTCGGCCGTGTGTACGAGGCATAACTCCTGTAATCTGCCATTGCTAAAGTGAAGGGATCCCTGTTGGGTTACTCACAGAATGGGATGCAAAGGTAATTGGATTTTTCTTGCGCTTCTAGAATGCAGAAGCAGCGATAAGCCAAGCGCTGACACTGTTCTTGTGGTTTTGTATCAGTAACTGAAGGCAGCAAGAAAATACTGATTTAGCAGCAGAATTGCATCTACCTAGAGGCATATCGCAACATCATCATCCACCAAAAAAGTTAAAGCGGAGCTCCAATTATAAATTTATTTTTTGGCCAGTTAAATTGAAATACACTCAACATGCCATTAAATATACTGATATATCGCCAAACGATCTGTAAATATATGTAAAACTCGCCTTATTTGCTGCTCGTCATTCTTCAGCCGTTGGCATTCTATGTGTGGGCATCTGAAGCCCAGAAATTTTTTTTTTCGTGGCGAGGTCCTCGCTATCTCGCGCGTGCGCAGTAGAGCGATGCTCGTAGTGCAGGTTGTTTATGCCGTTGTCATGACAACGGGCGGAGGAACGTCCTGCCCCGTTGTTATGAAAACGTAGATAGCACAACCCCCACAGTAATAATCCCACGATTTTTCGGCACAGAGGAGCGCACAGTCTCCTGGGAAATTATGCCACTCCTTTCCCAGGAGTCTGTGCGGCTTAGGTTAAAGAGGAGAAAGACCGCGGTCCAGGAAGAGGGCAGATTAGGAATTCTGCATAGCAACAGGGATTTCCAGGCATGTAAAAAAAATCATATTTAACCAGTTGTCAACCGGCCGCCGTCAATTGACGGCGGCAGGAAGACACTGTTATCCTGGGCGGACGTCGCGCCTTTAAAGTCCACTAGGGGGGCGCGTGAGCCGTGTCGCCGGGCACCCGATGCGCGTGCCCGGTGGCCGCGATGGCCACTGGGCACCCGCGATTGCCCAGTAACCGAACAGGACCGTGGATCTGTGTGTGCAAACGCACAGATCAACGTCCTGTCAGGGAGAGGAGACCGATGGTGTGTCCCTTGTACATAGGGACAACCATCGGTCACCTCCCCCAGTCAGTCCCCTCCCCCCACAGTTAGAACACATCTAGGAAACACATTTAACCCCTTCCTCGCCCCCTAGTGTTAACCCCTTCCCTGCCAGTCACATTTATACAGTAATCAATGCATTTTTATAGCAGGGATCCCTGTATAAATGTGAATGGTCCCAAAAATGTGTCAAAAGTGTCCGCCGCAATATCGCAGTCACGATAAAAATCGCAGATCGCCGCCATTACTAGTAAAAATAAAAATAAATGCTATAAATCTATCCCCTATTTTGTATCTGCTATAACTTTTGCGCAAACCAATCAATATACGCTTATTGGTTTTTTGTTTACCAAAAATATGTAGAAGAAAACGTATCAGCCTAAACTTTTTTTTTTTAAATGGATATTTATTATAGCAAAAAGTTAAAAATATTGTGTTTTTTTCAAACTTGGCGCTCTTCTTTTGTTTATAGCGCAAAAAATTAAAACCGCAGAGGTGATCAAATACCACCAAAAGAAAGCTCTATTTGTGGGAAAAAAAGGACACAAATTTTGTTCGGGAGCCACGTCGCACGACCGCGCAATTTTCATTCAAAGTGTGACAGCGCTGAAAGCTGAAAAATGGCTTGGGCAGGAAGGGGGTTTTCGTGCCCGGTAGGCAGGTGGTTAAAGGAAGCTAGTGAAGTATATTTTTATTTTAGGGTGGAGCTCCGCTTTAAGAAGAAAAAAGTTTGCACGTTACAACACTAGCAGCGGTCTGGAACCAAGTCGCGACTCCAGGTACATTAAGCTGAAGATGCAGAGTCCACTCGCATGTACAGAGAGCAGGAGACAGAAGAGGATTCAGGAAAAAAGCCAACGTCAGGGCATGCCGCAGGCAGACAAACACCGGTAAACAAAGCCAGGGTCGGTACATGGGATGTAAGACACAGAATACAAGTAATGCACGATGGCAGGAGTATGGAGAATCTAGAAAAGTGCTCAGGCAACGCAAGGTGCACTGAACATGTCTATATATATATAGAGGAGCAGACCAGCATGTAAGTGCGGAAAGGGTTATAAATACACAGTAGAGCAGGCGACCCCCATAGGTTAACAGAAGCCAGCAGCACATGTGAGTAGAACCACAGGTCCAACAGAACCACTGTATCAAGGAGGTAAGAATTTCACAAGCAGGCAACTGCAGGCTAAGCCACGACAGGAAGAAGTTGCCAGTGTCTAAAGGTGATGGTCACTGCACAAGCAATTCCAGATGCTCAGATGGTTCCATTTGGGATAAAGAGATTGCTGTTATCCAGATCGGTTCCTATAGCTATTATACTTAAATGGATGCTGCCCAGACCCCACTACGATGCAAGATGTCTGGACGTGGGGACTGCCTGTAGTGTGATCGCTTGGGGCTAGACCCTGCGTATACCAAGCTCTATGCAGTAATAACTGACCAAGGTGTTTCTGGTAGGATGCTGTACAGGTCCAGGACAGTGGACCCCAGAAAGGGGGTTCAAGTCCCTGAAGGTCTTTAAATACATTGCTTTCCATCATAAGTGAAGTTTGGATCTTATTCTTTCCAAGACATATCCCGTGGCGAGATTGTAAGTCTTTGTAGCCGTTTTGTTTCCTTGCTGCCTTTTATTTACATATATGGGTGCCTCTTCCCTAGTTTTTGACTATAGGGTGGTGGTATGCTGCTGCTGATAATGTTCAGTAAAGCTCCCCCAGTTTGCTGTTATTTTATGGGGATGAAACCCTTGTTCGGCCTTGAAGGTGTTCTTTTCAGTTTTCATGCTCCGTACGCCTTCATAAGATGGCACGGCCGCTGTTATTGGACAAAATGTTCAGCTTGGCGTGAACGTTGTTCAGGCAGCAGATATCCAGCATGGAAAATGCCATCCTGCTTGGCACAACAGCTACAGTTGGAAAACTTTTGCCCACTGAGCGCTGTGTGAAGGCGCAAAGCAGGCTTGCATTATTATGGGGGGGTCACGTAAGTACGCTTATTAGGGGAAGGGCACTGGCAGAAAATCTTTTTAAAGGGTAACCTGTATGCTTGTTCCATTTGGGCATCTCCTCCAGGGGGCCGCCTTTTGGCCACAGTAGAGAACAAGGTTGGAGGTTTCTAAACTAGGGTGTTCTAAGTTCAGAGCATTTTTGAGGCCAAGGACCTTTGCTGAACTCACTGTTAAAGTTGGTCCGGTTTAAAATTTTTGCTTCCTGGGTCTGATTCACTCCTAGGTTCTTGGCCCTGGGCAGAGAGCCCAGTGTGTTTTTTTGCCTCATTTTTTGTGGAATGGGCTCACTATAACAAGGTGCACCCCCTAAAAGTTTCACTCTGCTGTATCCTATGGAGGAAAGGTTTGTTAAGAAATGGAGTACACACTCGATGCAGCCATTTCTTATCTTAAAAATGGAAATTGTCAGCCACAGAACGTCAAATTTTTGTTAAGGATCCAGCAGTCAAAGTTGCTGAGGGCTTATTTCTGTTTGGTTGGGGCTGCCATGCAGCCAGCAGTAGCAGTCAAGATTTTAAGGGCCACGTGAAGTCTGTCTAACCACCTGAATTCCGCAGACTGAAGATGACCTAAGGAAGGACTTGGCAGAATTGCCTTGGGCCCTGTTTTGCTGTGGATGCCTTGAAGGATTCCCTTAAAGGGGTTGTAAAGGTTTGTTTTTTATTTTCTAAATAGGTTCCTTTAAGCTAGTGTATTGTTGGTTCACTTACCTTTTCCTTAGATTTCCCTTCTAAATATTTTTTTTCTTTGTCTGAATTTCTCACTTCCTGTTCCTCCTCAGTAAGCTGTTCAGTAAGCTGTTCTGGCTGACTCCACACCACTCGGATGATGGTGTGAAGTTTGGTGAGGAGAAACAGGAAGTGAGAAATTCAGACAAAGAAAAAAAACATTTAGAAGGTAAATCAAAGGAAAAGGTAAGTGAACCAACAATGCACTAGCTTAAAGGAACCTATTTAGAAAATAAAAAACAAACCTTTACAACCCCTTTAAGCAGTTATCACGCTTGGGACTTTGGTCCATTCACATGCAAAGGATACTTTGGTTGAAATGCTAGTTGGCAGAATGACCTTGTAAAAAGCTTTTAACAAGTTTTCCTTTCATGAGTAACATCTGTTTGGTTCTGAGTTAGATAAGAAGTAGATACAGAAGGTTTGGAGTGCAAGAGTTCTCTCTTGCCTCTCAAGGAAATGGGTTGAGAGCACAGGCCGCAAGGGGTCCGCAGATTCTTCTTTTAGAGCAGTCTTATTGAGACAACCCTTTCATTGCTCACAGGCCTAGTCTTGCAGAGCGAAGTCTCATTCCCAGTTCCATGGGAGAACTTGGTCCTGTAAGCCAGCAAAGTCAGATTCCAATAAAAGAGTAGGGCGCACTTGCTCGGGTGGAGGGAAGTTTGTAGGAATTTGCAAAAGTGTGGCAGGAAGACCCTTTGGACAAATGGGTTTGTTGTGCAATTACAAACTAGAGTTCCAAAAAGCATTTTTATGCTTTTAAATGTTCTATGAATAAAGAAGCTTGTACCTATTTCGATCACCTGCCTTCGCAAAGTAATCATACCAGTTCCTAGGAAAAAAAAATCTTGATTTTACATGAATCGGTTTATTGTTCCAAAGCCAAACTGAGGCTTTGGAGAATTGTGGACCTGAAGAGTCTCAACAAATTTCTCGAGGTGCGGAGGTTTCGAAGGGAATCCGTGCGCACTGTCGTGGCTTTGCTGCAGCCAGGGGATTTCCCGACATCGGTAGACATAAAAGGATGTTTACTTGTCCCAATTTTGATTTGCAATAGAAAATCAACATTTTGAATTCATGGCTCTGCCTTTTAGTCTGTACATGAGTGGGTGTTTTGCTTGCGTCTATCTAGCAAAGTTACTTTGTGATCTCCAGTGACAACGAGGACTCGGTAGTTATTGGAGAATCAGGCGAAAGCATCTTTTTCCTTCAATGGCTGGTTACAGAGGAGTCTTTTGGTGTTGAGCATGATGAGTCCTGCTAGCTTATGCCCGAAAGCCCCTTTTTATGTGTCAGGCTGTTTACCATAGTTACCAAACAACAACAGAAAACATACCAGTTTACTGTAGCTGTAGAGATAATGGACTGCTGAACCTGTCAACCGTTCCCGTTGTTTAGGACAGCCTATGTACAGTATTTGTTACGAAAACATTAGTTTGAGAAACAGCCTCAAACAAAATCTGATTTCTGTTTCTGTGAAAACTGATTGAGAAGAATAATTTATTTAATATATAAATATATATATGTAGCTCCCAGGGGGGGGGTTTGCGCTTCCCTCTTTACTCTTCCCCTGGTGCTACGCCAGATCCACACTTTGAAAATCCACTGTTAATTATCTTTGGGTCTGCAGCGAGTTACCTCCCACGAGTGGATCCTTCAGCTCCATTTGTCTAGGTACACCAGTGTATTCAGGAATAAGGCCAATGTCCACACACGAGTAAAACCTAATCAGCAAGGCTTTATTCTTTTTCTTACTTTTGAGTCAACTTGAAGAAAGCGGAAGCAGGAAAGTTGAAGATGTAGGGGAAGGTTCAGGCACGCAACACTTAGATCCCAAATATATATACACTCGTCGCCACTCAAGCCTGAGTGGGTATTGCTCACCCGGATAGTCCCTATAAGAGCAGTCCTAGCAGCCGGGATGGAGCACGGATGTCAGATGATGGATCCCCCTTTAGGCAGGCCTCTCCCTGAGACAGCAGTACCATCGCTATCTACGCCAGGACTGATCTTCCCCTGGAACTCCTTTCCTAAAGATGGGCCCCCTTACAAACGGGCAGCCTGGGGTCCTTCTCCGAAGCGTAGGCCCTTGTTAGGAGAGCTGGGCCTACGATGCAGCAGCAGAGCCTCGGGCTAAATGTGCCCGAGGCCTAAACACACCCGTGCACCTCGTGCCATGTGGGCCATGAGGCACGCTTACTGGACCAGAGGTCCCCCTGAACTCCTTGGGGGTCCCCCTGGAATCGCCTCATGCCAAATGGAGTCTGCCCCTTTTGTACCCTCTCCCAGCATGCACAGTGGGTAGACCACGCCCACCGCACGGCTGCCGAGAGAGGACACCCACGGTGCTGTGATACCCCCGTTATCCAGCCTGTGCCGGCGGTGATGGTGCCACCTGCAGGCAAAGGAGAATAACACTGCCGGGCAGTATCACACCCAGAGCAGAGCAAACAATTTGAACTATAATTGGTCTGAGCCCAACTACTGGCTCAGACTGCCCCTAAATCTCCATGTAGCGCCCCCAAGTATTGGGGGGGCGCTACATATATATCTATCAAACGCAACACAGTTAATTACAAAACTCTTAGCCCCAATTTTGGGCCCTTTGATGGTCCAAGGGGTGCCCATTTTGGGATACCTGGATAATTTGTTGCTCAGGAATTTCTCCCTTCATTGAGGGCAGCACAATATATATCCCTTGTTTTCACCTGCAGAGGTTTAGTTGGGTTCCTAAAGCGGAGTTCTGGCTGAAATATGATTTTTAAGATAAAAAAATACCCCTAGAATACTCATGCCTCATGCAATGTAACAAAGGTATGCTGTAAACTATGCCCAGTTTTCTATTTGTGCAGCATCATTTTCTTACTTTGAAGTTCCTGCACAGCGTGGCCATCTCTAGTGTGGGGATCTGAAGCCACACTGTCCTCCTTCCCTGATTCCGTGCATGCTAGCTACCCAGCATGCACCTGCCAATCTTGCGCATGTGCAATGCAATCTTGGTCAGTTTTCCATGCCAAGCTGACCAAGATTTTCCATAGATGCCAATGTTAAATATTACGGGATATGTGCCATGCCAAGCTGACCAAGATCTCCCAGGAGCCAATGCAAACCCGGAAATGATGTCCGCGGCTGCTAAAGGAGGAAGTGAAATTAGATATAGGCTTATATCGGGTAAGTGAACAGAAAAAAAAAAATTAAATTGCCATCTCATTTTAAGGATGCACATTAGTGCTGCATGGTGAAAAATGTGGGTGGAACTCCGCTTTAAGTCAGCCTGACTGCATCACAGACAAACAACACAGAGCTCTGTACAGAGGGAGCCATCTGCAAAGCAGGGACGAGAAACCGAGATCATTCGTAAAAAGCAGCACACTTTACACACAGGCAAACTCTTAACCCCTTGATTGCCCTAGATGTTATCCCCTTCCCAGCCAGTGTCAGTACAGTGACCATGTTTAGTTACATAGTAGGTGAGGTTGAAAAAAGACACAAGTCCATCAAGTCCAACCTATGTGTGTGATTATATGTCAGTATTACATTGTAGATCCCTGTATGTTGTGGTCGTTCCGGTGCTTATCTAATAGTTTTTTTTTAAACTATTGATGCTCCCCGCTGATGCCACCGCCTGTGGAAAGGAATTCCACATCTTTGGTGCTCTTGCAGTAAAGAACCCTCTACGTAGTTTAAGGTTAAACCTCTTTTCTTCTAATTTTAATGAGTGGCCACGTGTCTTAAACTCCCTTCTGCAAAAAAGTTTTATCCCTATTGTGGGGTCACCAGTATGGTATTTGAAATCATATCCCCTCTCAAGCGTCTCTTCTCCAGAGAGAATAAGTTCAGTGCTCGTAACCTTTATTCATAACTAATATCCTCCAGACCCTTTATTAGCTTTGTTGCCCTTCTTTGTACTCGCTCCATTTCCAGTACATCTTTCCTGAGGACTGGTGCCCAGAACTGGACAGCATACTTTGGGTGCGGCCGGACCAGAGTCTTGTAGAGCTGGAGAATTATCGTTTTATCTCTGGAGTTGATCCCCTTTTTAATGCATGCCAATATTCTGTTTGCTTTGTTAGCAGCAGCATGCCATTGCTGAGCCTATCATCTACTAGGACCCCAAGGTTTTTCTATCCTAGATTCCCCCAGAGGTTCTCCCCCCAGTGTATGGATTGCATTCATGTTTTTGCCACCCAAATGCATTATTTTTAATTTTTCTACATTAAACCTCATTTCTATTTTCGTCCATGGACGGCTCCTTAATTCTTGACAGTTGGGTTATGTTCCTGTTCATAGGAGAGGACTAGGCAGAACATGTTAGTTATCTTAAAACATGTAACTTTAACAGAGTTGAACAGCCCCGCCCAGGGGGCGGTCCCTCCGTACATAACCCTCCTACCTGCAGTCAGCAGCCTCAGTTTTTTTTCTGCCTAGCAGAGGAGATGGACGTGGCTCCCTTTGGGACCTGAGTCCTGAAGAAATTTTAGTTTTTTATTTTATCTTATTTTATTTTTAAGATCTTCTATCAACTGCCGGCTGGGCATGACAGGCAGGATATTATAGAGCCTTGTCCCCCCAGTCTGGCCATCGAGCGTGTTACAGTCCCTTGCAAATAGGCGTCGGGTCTGTCACGACATACCCCATGACTCCAGGGGTGGCCGGTGAGCTTATACTCCAGGGTCCACATATGACTGGGCTGCTTGCTGTCTCACTCACAGTGGACCGGGCCGATAGCTACTCCGTACTGCTCGGTTGTAGGCCTGTCAAGAACGCACCAGCAGGTCCTCGTTTGGACGGGTAAGTACAGTTCCCCCTGCCTCGGCGGGTGTGAACAGCTGGGCTTTCCTGAGAAAGGGGGTTCTCCTGTCCTCCCCTTCCCTGTTTTCTGTCACCTTTTATCCCTTCTGCCCCAGCGGGGCTGGGTGTGACCGGGGCATACCTGTGGGGGGGCTCCGGATCCCGGTGGGGGTCTGTGTGGTGTTCGTAGGTCGTTCCTCTGTGGGGGGTGCTCTACTCCGGGGAAGCCCATGCCTAGCCTTCTCATCCACATTGCGGTGCTCGGGCGCCATTTTGACAGCGATGGTTATGCCCGCCACCTTAGTTTCTTCCACAGGTGATTTAGACTTTTCACCTGAATGAGGACATTGTACTTCCATCCTTGTGTCCTCGGTCATCGCATCTCAGAGAGTCTGCGCTCCACACTTTGGACGTGGTACGGGCCTTGCGGGTGTACCTGTCTGTTACAGCTGCGTTTCGGAGGTCTGACTCACTGTTTGTGTCGGTGTCCAGTCCAAAAAAGGGGCCTGGCGGTCTTGTCTGCCACCATTTCTCGGTGGATCAGGCGGAGCGCCATCCAGGCCTATGCCCTTAGGGGCGGGCGCCTCTTTCCCGTTTCGGCGCGTTCGACGAGGGCTTTTGGTGCCTCTTGGGCTTTCCGACTTCAATCATCTGCATCACAAGTGTGTAAAGCGGCGACCTGGTTGTCCGTTTACGCTTTTTCCAAATTTTACAAGATTGATGTTACATAGTTACATAGTTAGTCAGGTTGAAAAAAGACAAAGTCCATCCAGTTCAACCATAAAAAAATAACTAAAATAAAAAAATATTGTGCAATCCCATATACCCAATTCTATACCCATAGTTGATCCAGAGGAAGGCAAAAAACTCCAGCAGAGCATGATCCAATTTGCTACAGCAGGGGAAAAAATTCCTTCCTGATACCCCGAGAGGCAATCGGATTTACCCTGGATCAACTTTACCTAGAACTGTTAGTACTCAGTTATATTATGTACATCTAGGAAAGTATCCAGGCCTTTCTTAAAGCAATCTACTGAGCTGGCCAGAACCACCTCTGCAGGGAGTCTGTTCCACATTTTCACAGCTCTTACTGTGAAGAAACCTTTCCGCATTTGGAGATGAAATCTTTTTTCTTCTAGACGTAAAGAGTGCCCCCTTGTTCTCTGTGTTGACCGTAAAGTGAATAACTCATCACCAAGTTCACTATATGGACCCCTTATATATTTGTACATGTTAATCATATCCCCCCTTATTCTCCTCTTCTCAAGAGTGAATAAATTCAGTTCCTCTAATCTTTCTTCATAGCTGAGCTCCTCCATGACTCTTATCAGTTTGGTTGCCCTTCTCTGCACTTTCTCCAGTTCCCCGATATGCTTTTTGAGAACTGGTGCCCAAAACTGAACTGCGTATTCCAGATGAGGCCTTACTAATGATTTGTACAGGGGCAAAATGATGTCTCTCTCTCTGGAGTCCATACCTCTCTTAATACAAGAAAGGACTTTGCTCGCTTTGGAAACCACAGCTTGGCATTGCATGCCATTATTGAGCTTATGATCTACCAAAACCCCCAGATCCTTCTCCACTACGGATCCCCCCAGTTGTATTCCCCCTAGTATGTATGATGCATTCATATTCTTAGCCCCCATGTGCATAACTTTACATTTATCAACATTAAACCTCATCTGCCACATAGTCGCCCAATTAGACAGGGCATCGAGGTCGGCTTGTAAATTGGAGACATCTTGTAAGGACGTTATTCCACTGCATAGCTTGGTGTCATCTGCAAAGACAGAAATGTTACTTTTGATCTCAGACCCAATATCTTTTATAAAGATATTAAAAAGTAAGGGTCCCAGCACTGAACCTTGGGGTACACCACTGATAACCTTAGACCATTCAGAGTAAGAATCATTAACTACTACTCTCTGAATTCTGTCTTTTTAGCCAGTTTTCTATCCATTTACAAACTGATATTTCCAATCCTGTAGACTTTACCTTACACATGAGCCGTGTGTGGGGAACTGTATCAAACGCTTTTGCAAAATCCAAGTATACCACGTCCACCGCCACGCCTCTGTCCAAGGTCTTACTTACCTCTTCATAAAAAGAAATCAGGTTTGTCTGACAACTTCTGTCTTTCATGAATCCATGCTGTCTGTTGCTTAAATAGTTTTATTCCAGCAAGAACTCATCTATGTGGTCTTTTATTAATCTCTCCAGTATCTTCCCAACTATGGAAGTTAAACTAACAGGTCTATAGTTACTTGGTAAAGACTTTGTTCCCTTTTTAAATATAGGCACCACATTGGCCCTGCGCCAATCCAGTGGTACTATTCCTGTCATTAATGAGTCCCTAAAAATTAGATACAATGGCTTTGAAATTACAGAGCTCAATTCTTTTAGGATCCGTGGGTGTATGTCATCTGGTCCAGGTGCTTTATCCACCTTTATTCTGTCTAAATATTTCTGGACCATATCACTTTTGAGCCAGTGTGGATTTGGGGCTGTGTCACTACCACCCCCATTATGGACATGAACTCCCCCATGCTCCATTGTATACACAGAGCTGAAGAAAGTATTTAATAAATTAGCCTTCTCTTTGTCCCCAGTCACCCACTCTAGATTATTTTGTAAAGGGCCTACATGTTCAGACTTGACCTTTTTACTATTAATATATTTGAATAATTTTTTTGGGGTTTGTCCTACTATCTTTTGCAATCTGTCGTTCGTTTTGAATTTTTGCATCCTTGATTTCCTTTTTACATATCCTGTTATATTCTTTATAACATTTAAATGACACTAGTGTTCCTTCATTTTTATATTTTTTAAAAGCGCTTTTCTTATTGTTTATAGATGTGAGTTCATCTTCGGATGCTAGCTTCGGCCGCAAAGTTTTGCAGGCGGCTGTTTTGAGGTTGCAACTCCTCCGTTGAGGAGCTCTGCTTGTTTGGGGTGAAAATGTTTTTTGATGCTGTGCCCACCCCTGGTTTTTTTAATTTTTATTTATAAACAGGGAAATGGGTCCACATGGGCCACCATGACAATACAAGCAATGGCAGGGATACAGGTATACATAAAGAGGAAAACATGACAGGTTAATAAGTGACAGTCAACGTACATCCGCTAAGGGAACAATATCAAACAGGCCTGTATGAACACCTGCTAGTAGGCAATGTCCGTGTGATACGGACTGTAGGTCTATTATTGATGACACCACATTTATACGTTTCAAACGTAAATTCCCGAATCCAGTTGGGTGCTTTAACCCATTCCTGGAAGCTAACCTGGGTCACCATGGCCCTGCGGGCCCAGTCCCCATTCTTTTACAGAAAACAAAAATAGTATTTAACAAAAAAGAGAAACAGTTCAGATTTCGGGCAATGCCCTAACAGATAGAAAAGAGAGATACAATTAGAGAAGAGAGAGAGGGGGGGTAGCAGTAGAAGAGAAGGGGGGTAGGTAATGGGGGATTGGGGATCCATGAACATGGACACCTGTACCAAAACGAGAATATGAAGGTCAGCCGTTGTGGTGACCCTCCGCCACTGCTCACTGTGTGAGACTCTGCGAGTCAGATCGGGACAATTAGGCCAAAGCGATACCACTTCTGAGAGCCTGACCCTCGTCTGAGTAAGTAAATATATTCCAAAGTTGCCAGGTTTTTGAGAATGTCTCCTGTCTATCCTGGCTAGTAAGGATAAGGTCCTCTAGTTTATTAATGTCGTCTACTTTTTGTAGCCACATTGCAATGGTCGGCGGGTGGGGTGACTTATAGCGAAGCGGGATGAAGGCTTTCGCTGCGTCTAACAAATGGCGAATGACTGATTTCTTGTAAACGCGTGTGGGGGTGTCATTTGTGTGCAGGAGGAAGAAAGCTGGGTCATCTGGGACTACGCGGTTTGTGAATTTTTGAGTTATCCTCCTGACCTCAGTCCAGAAATTCCAGAGTCGAGAGCAGGACCAGAAGACATGTAGCAATGTGCCTCTTTCCGTTTGGCAGCGCCAGCATAGGTTAGAAGCTGTCGGGAAGAGTCTGCTAAGAAGAGCTGGGGTCCTGTACCGCCCAGTAAGGATTTTATAGTTGGTCTCTTGTATTTGGTACATATGGAGGATCTATGCGTGAATTTGAGAATTTGCTGTTTCTTTTTGGCGGAAAATGTGCAGTGTAGATCCCGTTCCCATCTAGTAAGGCTCAGAAGCTGGTAATCTTCCTGTGGCGTAATTAGTAGGTCATGTGTTAGGGACAGGGTATGTGGCAACAAGCCTGAGTCAGAGCACAACTCTTCCTCTGTCGTGAGGGGTTGGTTTGTAGTAGTAGGTGGAAGGATGGTCCCAAGGAAATGGCAGAGTTGTCCAGCTCTCAAAGTCCAGGCGGTACCTGCCCGACGGGTCTTTGAGCTCCAATAATGTTTTCCACCGTCCCGCGTCACTAAAATGGGAAGCTTGATAAAGGCCCGAATCTCTCAGGGCACAGAATCTCCTATCCCGTACCCCCGGCTCAAAGTGTGGGTTGCCCAGTATTGGATGTAGTGGTGAGGTGTGAGAGCATAGATTTGTCTGTGTCGGCAGCCGTGCGCAAATTTTAATGGTGTTCCCTATCAACGGATGTCGTCTAACATCCTGTTGTATGGCTGTGTGACACCAGGGAGCACGTCACAGAGGGATCCAGAGCTTGGTCTCCCCGTGTCCATAAGTCTGCTTAAATGCGTCGCGTGGTAGTAGGTCTAGACATCTGGCAATGCCATACCACTGTATCGTTTAGGGAGTGAAAGTGTCGTCTTCTGTATTCTTGGGTGTTTCCCTGCCCATAGGAATGTTTTAAAGGTTGTGTATATCTGTTTGAAGTAGTCCGCCGGGATATGAATTGGGAGGGCCTGCAGGAGGTATACAAATTTGGGCAGAATCATCATCTTGAGTATGTTACACCGTCCAAACCAAGAATGCAGGCCCATGGTCCATTGAGTCAGCAGTTTTTGGACAGACTTAAGTAGAGGTGGGAAGTTGATTTTGAAAATCTGTGAGAATTTCGGAGGGATACGTGTGCCTAGATACATCAGGGCCGTATCAGTCCACTTCAAGTGGAAACTGGCCTGCAGGTGGGAAAGTTGCTGGGGGGGGTATACCGACACCCATCGCCACTGATTTATTGAAATTAATTTTTAAATTGGATAATTTCCCGTATCGTTCGAATTCTGTCAGGAGGCTTGGGAGAGCGACCGTAGGGTTCGTCAGTGAAAACATCAAATCGTCGGCATACGCCGATACCTTGTACTGCTCACCCTTGACTTCTACACCGGAGATATCCGGGTTCATCCGTACATGGCCCAAGAAGGGTTCAAGGGAGAGTGCAAAAAGGGGCGAGAGAGGGCAGCCCTGTCTGGTCCCGTTGGTAATTGGGAACGAGTCCGATAGTACCCCATTCGCCCTGACTCTAGCCGTCGGGTTCGAGTAGGCCACCGAGACCCAGTTCATAATTTTTTTGCCTATGCCAACATGTTTCAAGGTAGCAAACATGAAACGCCAGTTTACCCGATCGAACGCCTTCTCGCCGTCCGTCCCAATGAATACGCATGGCGTTTTAGTAATGTTGGGGATGTGTAATAGGTTCAGGAACTTGGTCGTGTTGTCCCTAGCTTCTCTCGTCGGAACAAACCCTATTTGGTCTAAATGAATAAGGTCGGGAAGGTACTGTTGCAGTCTAGTGGAAATAATTTTGGTGAAAAGCTTGAGATCGGTATTTAATGAAATCGGGCGGTAACTACCGCATTGGGCCGGGTCATTGCCGTCTTTTGGGATTACAGATATCTGCGCTAGCAGAGTGGAGTCGTGCAGATTCTTACCTGCACCCAGACCGTTAAACAGGGACACCATACGTTCGCCTAAGTAGAGAAGGAGGGTCTTGTAGTACGGTGTGGTGAGTCCATCTGGTCCTGGGGCTTTACCCGATTTGGCGGTTTTCAGAGCTAACTGAATTTCTGATATGGTAATGGGTTCTTCTAAAAGTTCCTTTGTTTCAGTTGGTAGGGTCCGCATGAGGGAGGAAGCCAGATAGTCTGTCGTCGAATTTGGGTCGTTAGACGGTGAGGGTAGATTGTACAGAGTCTGATAGAAGGTTTTGAATTCTTGTGAGATGAGTTGGGGCAGTGACACCTTCTGTCCTCCAGGGGAGGTAATGTGCGGTATATAGGACGTTAGATTCTGTTTGCGGAGGGCCTGGGCTAGTATTCTCCCACATTTATTTCCCGATTCGTATACTTTCCGCTTGCAAATTTGGAGGGCTGCTTTTGCCTTAAAATGCAATAGGTCAGTGACCTGCTTGCGTACAATGTCAAGTTCAGTGTTCAAATGTCCGGACGGTGTCTGTTTATGCTGCGTCTCTAACGTCTGTAATTTATGGAGTAGGGCTGTCAATTGTTCTGTTCTGTCGTTTCAGTCTGGCCCCATGTTTGATGAGTATCCCTCGGACTACGGCTTTATGGGCCTCCCATACCACTTTCGGTTTACTGTCAGTAGTGCAGTTAGTGTCGAAATAGTGTCCTATTTCTTTTACTACACCCGTCAGGACCTCTGTCATGTAGCAAGCTTTCATTAAGTCTCCAAGGGCGGTTCTGGGATCTCTGGGTATCTGAAATGGTGTATGTCAGTGTGATCAGGGTGTGGTCGGACCATGTAATTGATTCAATCATGGTTTTCCTGACTGCCTGCAAGTGCCTGTGGGGGATTAAAAAATAATCAATTTGTGAGTAGGACAGGTGTGGTTTGGAGAAGAACGTATAGTCTCTCTCACCAGGATGGAAGAGACGCCATACGTCAATTAATTGTGAGGAATGAATCAACGTGGAGATGCGCCTTTGAGTCTCTTGCGAGGTCGAGGACAGTCCAGTGGAGGTGTCCTCTGTCGGCGTCAGTGGGATGTTAAAATCTCCCCCCCATAATAAGTTGTCCCTCTGTTAAGTGCGCAAGTTGGTCCAACAGTCGCTTCAGGAATCTATCCTGATGGTCTTTCGGGGCGTAGAGATTCACAAATGTGACCTGCTCAGCCCCGACCCAACCCTTCAGGAACAAGTGGCGTCCCTCCTCATCCGTCCTGACGTCCGTGAGTGTCCACGGTACCCTAGCGGAGATCAGAATAGAAACTCCCCTGGATTTTGCTTTAGTGTACGACGAATGGTAAACCGTGGGGAAGAATCTGTTTTTCAGTATAGGCAGGTTGTTCACCCTAAAATGTGTCTCTTGGAGCAAGACAATGTCCGCCTTCATGCGTTTCATATCATGAAGCAGTATTCTCCTCTTTTCGGGGGTATTTAGCCCCTTCGCATTCAAAGATACTACTGTCAGCGTGTCCATGTTCGTGAATAAAAAAAGGGGGGGGGGAAGGGGTAAAACAGAACAGAGCCAGGAAGCGGGCCCCCGGATCTCTCCCTCCAGCACCGGCTATGCAAATAGGTATATTATAACACGGCATTATATCAAACTTTGTCAATCTATAGGTGCAAAATCCACAAAAGAGAAAATAGTGCAAACAGATTTCCTTTCAATAATAATAACACGGCCTAACAACATCCCAAACTTTGAAAAATGTAAGTAAAAATAAAAATAAAGGGGGGCCAACTTTGTAACTATTGTGCGTCCGTATCCACGGGTATCATCACAGCCCCTGACTGGCAAATATAGGTAAGAGAACCCACCTCCCCCCTTCCCTCAGCAGATGATTTGGAGGTACAGCCTGGGTGTACCTGGTATGTCAGTTGGGTCCTCCTGAGTAGGGTCTCTCCCGCCAATGCCAGCGATTGGTGCCAGGTAGTCCCACAACCCAGGTGATAGGCGGGTTAGTTAGCACACAGATGAAGTCAGGTAACCTCTAAATCCACCCCTCCCACAAACAGGGCCACCCACCCCCCCAGACACAAAAATCAACAAAGGGACCAAAAGTGAATGTCACCTGTTCTCTTCCAAGGGTATGGAACAGGGGGACCGAAGCAGCTCCGGGATCCTGTGTCCCAGGAGGGAAGGAAGTAGCAGCAGGCCGTCTTTGGAGTCTGGAACCTCAGTAGAAAGGGGGGGATTGGGTGGTGAAAAAGTGATGCCGGGGATGCGAGGGTCGCAAGGGGCTCCAACTATGTCGGCCCTGGCGGGGGACCCACCAAACGTCCATCATGCTGGATTATCACTGCTGTATCAGGCCAGGGGGAAATGGGCACTATGTTTCGGTGCAGAGGTGGTAATGTAGTCAGGGGGGGTATGGCACAAGGCCTACTCACGGTGTCCCTCTCCCGACGGCGCTCTGGGCCTCCTCCAGCTCCTTTGCTGGCGGGATTGTGCCGGGATCCAGTATGTCGAGGGTCCAGATCTGCCGGTCGGTCGTGGGAGGATCTGTAGCCAATCAGGGATCGGGATCTGCTTAGTGCCAAGGAAGGTGAAAAGCGCTGGAATATCCGTCTGTCTGGAGGGTGAAGGCTCTTCCTTCTTTCCGGAAAGTCACAGCGAGAGGGTATCCCCATCTGTATGTAAACCCCTTCTGCCTCGCAAGATCCAGGATGGGCTTCAGCAGCGCCCTGCGTCTCAGTGTTGCCCCGGAAAGGTCACGCAAAATCTTGATTTGGGCCTCGTCCAGAGGTACCTCTCCCTGCTCCCATGCTCTGCGCAGTATGGTATCCTTCTGCGAGTACCACAGTAATCTGCAGACCACATCCCGGGGCCTCTCCGGATCCATCGATCTGGGGCCCGGTGTGCCCTGTCCACCTCTATCACCCCAGCCGGGTCATCCAGGACCGAGCGGAACAGCCCCTGTATCGTCTCCCCCAGGGCCTCTGCCTCCACCGATTCTGGTATGCCACAGGTTATTGCGGTGGCTCCGGTCTTCGACTTCCTCCAGGTGGAGCTGGAGGGCAATCGCGGTGTCCCGGTGACTGTTTCTGGCTCTCTCCAGCTCCACGACCCGGTGTTCCAAGGCCGTAAAGGAGGTCTCCCCCGAGGTCACCCTGTCTGTCAGGGAGGAGACATCAGCCCTCACCTCCTGAAAGTCTCGTCTGTGAGATTCCTCCATGCGGAGGATAATCGTCTCAATGTCCGATCTGGTGGGAAGGGCCTCCAGGAGCGCCCGAACATTGGGGTCCATCTGATAGCCATCGGGGTGCTGCGCGGGAGTCGCCATGTCCGGTTGTGGTGGCCCAGCTGGGTCCGGTGAACGTGTCTGAGTATTCGGGATGGTGTCCCACTCACTGTGTTCTTGGGCCTCCCTGGGATCGCCACGTGGGGAGCCTCGGGATGCAGTGGCCCTGGCTCCTGGGGAAGGTTGCTGTTTCAGTTTAAAATAGCGGTGTATTTCACCGGTAGCAGAGCCGGAGCTAATCTCCTTGGATGTTGCTCTCGTCCTGTGTCTTTTGGCCGAATTCATGCCGGTTGGCAATAGATAAAAGCCGGTAAAGGAAGGCGAGGGCCGGGAGCTCCTAGAAAACGCAGCCTCATTCAGCCTTGTCCAGGCCACCCCCCACCCCTCGTTTTTTTGACACTGCTTTGGGACGTCCCAACTGTCAAGAATTAAGGAGCTGTGTCCGTCCATGGACGAAAAGAGAAAATAGGATTTTTGTACTCACCGTAAAATCCTTTTCTCTGTCGTCCATGGACGGACACAGCACCCACCCCTCTTTTTTTAGTTTGTACTGCTTTACTACGAGCTGAGGCTGCTGACTGCAGGTAGGAGGGTTATGTACAGAGGGACCGCCCCCTGGCCGGGGCTGTTCAACTCTGTTAAAGTTACATGTTTTAAGATAACTAACATGTTCTGCCTAGTCCTATCCTATGAACATGAACATAACCCAACTGTCAAGAATTAAGGACCTGTGTCCGTCCATGGACGACAGAGAAAAGGATTTTACGGTGAGAGTAGTTGCCCACCCCATTAATTTGTTCAGATCTTTTTGCAAGGTTTCCACATCCTGTGGAGAAGTGATTGCCCTGCTTAGCTTGGTATGGTCAGCAAATACAGAGATTGCACTGTTTACCCCATCCTCCAGGTTGCTTGTGAACAAACTAAATAGGATGGGCCCCAGCACAGAACCCTGGGGGACCCCACTACCCTCCCCTGACCATTCAGAGTACTCCCCATTTATTATCACCCTCTGAACTCTCCCTTGTAGTCAGTTTTCAATCCATGTACTCACCCTATGGTCCATGCCAACAGGCCTTATTTTGTACAGTAAACGATTATGGGGAACTGTGTCAAATGCTTTTGCAAAATCCAGATACACCACGTCTACAGGCCTTCATTTATCTAGATGGCAACTCACCTCCTCATAGAAGGTTAATAGATTGGTTTGGCTAGAACGATTCTTCATGAATCCAATAAGAAGAAGAGAGAAACTAGCCAGGGAAAATGGAAATCCCGACAGTCTGAGTCACATCCCAAAATATATAGAAATTTAGAAGGAATGTCCCTGGGATAGTACGGGCAAAGACTAAGGTCATGATATACCATGAGAGACGTAGTATAAAATTATGAACAATTTTTATTTAAGTAGAAAATGACATAAATCACAATTACATTAAAAAAACGCCTAAAAACAACAATTTAGTGCCAACAATTACACAGCTGCCAATATTATTGGGACAGACCAAAGTTCCAGACATTAAGTCAAATCAGTAGGGTGTGTTGACTAAACTTCCCAACATGTTCTGGGGGGAAAGAAACTGTTATTTTTTTGGAATAACAGTAAACGTGTAAACTTCCTTCTTCAGGGGTTTTATATAAGCACGCTGTTCTGTTTCTATCAAAGAGGAGAAAATAATACATCAACATTGTAACAGTTTGAATGATTTTGAAACATTTACATAAAGATGGTTTGGCATAGCATCTGAACAACATGTATAACATAATGTAATATAAAATCTAATACTCACGGCTCTGTGTTATTTTTCTACAACAAGTACATGTCAAAGTAGACGAAACCTCAGATCTCGAGGTTCGCTGAACTGCAATTTCATACCCATGGACTTTGAGTGAGGCAACCGCCATGTCAGATATAGACAAACATAAAATTTACAGTACATGATTTATTGTTACATTGTAGAAAAATGTTAAATAGGTAGTCACATGACTTACACTAAATATGCTGCTACATAGCATGCAATACAAATGTGAATTAAACATAACTGTACATAATAAGATAAATGGGTTAAAAAACATTGTAGAGACCGGTAACTTAGGGCATCTAGTGGCACTCAACGCGTTTCCTGGCATTACAGCCATTCATCAGGAGTGTTGTAACGTAATATACTGGAAAGGAAAGGGACAAGGATTAATGATGATGCCCTTAGAATAAGGGAGGACAGAGAGACTGTGTCCAACAAGGCGGGGACAATCTGAGATACTCAATACACAGCCCCAAGGCCAGGCCCGGTGTCCGCCAGGGAAGATGGGGGTGACAGGCATGATGTCTCGGTTGCCTCACTCAAAGTCCCACAGCTCTCCTTTTCTACAAATGAATTTAGGGATGGAGGTCGCCATGTGTGCTATAGTGCGTGTGCCAGGTCACATCCAATTCACTGTTTTGACAAATATTTGGGTGGCAGACACCCGCTCCCAGTGACCTGTCACACCTAACATACCTTATTAACTTCTGTTTATTGCCCCTATACTATAACAGTGTTCAGCAATTTATCAGATTTATTCATTATTCCCATTAGATTCTTATGTTAATATCTTCCCATGTATTACCTTCGACCCAGTAGCCTTTTTAGATTACCTCACAATCCCTTGTCCGGTTCAGTTTGGGTTTGAGGGGGGTCGGGTGTTTTCTCTGTCTCCGGGGTTGCAATGTGCAGCAGCCCCCCCCCACTTTTTAGTGGGGGCGGGGCTTGGCCTCCTGCTCATCGGCGTCATGCTTCGACGCCGCATTCAGCGGTGTCATCGACGTTGTTTAAATGTCTTTTATCCATCCTTAGCCACGCACGAGGTGGGTGAATACCCACTGCTGATTGCTCCTCCACATGCAGCTGGGAATCCCCTCCCCACCTCTGTTGTGCAGTATGGCCAATCAGGCATGACGTTGACGGGGCCCCTCCCTTGGAATGGGAGTATATAGTAGCCTTGGAGCAGCTGATGGTTCATTTGCTTGACTCAATCACAAGGACAGCACACACTGAATCCACACACAGGTTACCTTCGTTGGGAGCTCAGCTATCCTTTTTTGTATGTTTTTTTTTTTTCCCCCTTAATTGGTTTTATTTCACATACACCCCCTCATGTAGTCCCCTTGTGGGAACACATAGATGTTTTGCCATGTTTTCACACACCTTACACTTTTACACATTTAATTAATCCTCCCCTTTTTGATACACATTTTTTCCAGGAACATCATGCACTTTGTGCGCACATAGTCCATTGGATCAAGCTGTGACCATTGTGCTGTGCTCTGGGCGCTGTTCTTCATCCTTGGAGGGTTCCCCCGTCTCAACCCCGGGGGGAGACATCATGCCTGTCACC
Organism: Rana muscosa; assembly: GCA_029206835.1. Classification (NCBI taxonomy): domain Eukaryota; kingdom Metazoa; phylum Chordata; class Amphibia; order Anura; family Ranidae; genus Rana; species Rana muscosa. The sequence goes on from JARGYO010000162.1 coordinate 8,858,239, forward strand.
CCCATCTTCCCTGGCGGACACCGGGCCTGGCCTTGGGGCTGTGTAGTGAGTATCCCAGTTTGTCCCCGCCTTGTTGGGACACAGTCTCTCTGTCCTCCCTTATTGTAAGGGCATCATCATTAATCCTTGTGCCTTTCCTTTCCAGTATATTACGTTACAACACTCCTGATGAATGGCTATAATGCTGGGAAACGCGTTGAGTGCCACTAGATGCCCTAAGTTACCTGTCCCTACAATGTTTTTTAACCCATTTATCTTATGTCGAATTCCCATTTGTATTGCATGCTATGTAGCAGCACATTTAGTGTAAGTCATGTGACTACCTATTTATTTGTTACAACATTTTTCTACAATGTAACATAGTTACATAGTTAGTCAGGTTGAAAAAAGACAAAGTCCATCCAGTTCAACCATAAAAATAAAAAAAATATCGTGCAATCCCATATACCCAATTCTATACCCACAGTTGATCCAGAGGAAGGCAAAAAACCCCAGCAGAGCATGATCCAATTTGCTACAGCAGGGGAAAAAATTCCTTCCTGATCCCCCGAGAGGCAATCGGATTTACCCTGGATCAACTTTACCTAGAACTGTTAGTACTCAGTTATATTATGTACATTTAGGAAAGTATCCATGCCTTTCTTAAATCAATCTACTGAGCTGGCCAGAACCACCTCTGCAGGGAGTCTGTTCCACATTTTCACAGCTCTTACTGTGAAGAAACCTTTCCGCATTTGGAGATGAAATCTTTTTTCTTCTAGATGTAAAGAGTGCCCCCTTGTTCTCTGTGTTGACCGTAAAGTGAATAACTCATCACCAAGATCAATATATGGACCCCTTATATATTTGTACATGTTAATCATATCCCCCCTTATTCTCCTCTTCTCAAGAGTGAATAAATTCAGCTCCTCTAATCTTTCTTCATAGCTGAGCTCCTCCATGCCTCTTATCAGTTTGGTTGCCCTTCTCTGCACTTTCTCCAGTTCCCCGATATGCTTTTTGAGAACTGGTGCCCAAAACTGAACTGCGTATTCCAGATGAGGCCTTACTAATGATTTGTACAGGGGCAAAATGATGTCTCTCTCTCTGGAGTCCATACCGCTCTTAATACAAGAAAGGACTTTGCTCGCTTTGGAAACCACAGCTTGGCATTGCATGCCATTATTGAGCTTATGATCTACCAAAACCCCCAGATCCTTTTCCACTACGGATCCCCCCAGTTGTTTTCCCCCTAGTATGTATGATGCATTCATATTCTTAGCCCCCAAGTGCATAACTTTACATTTATCAACATTAAACCTCATCTGCCACATAGTCGCCCAATTAGACAGGGCATCGAGGTCGGCTTGTAAATTGGAGACATCCTGCAAGGACGTCATTCCACTGCATAGCTTGGTGTCATCTGCAAAGACAGAAATGTTACTTTTGATCTCAGACCCAATATCATTTATAAAGATATTAAAAAGTAAGGGTCCCAGCACTGAACCTTGGGGTACACCACTGATAACCTTAGACCATTCAGAGTAAGAATCATTAACTACTACTCTCTGAATTCTGTCTTTTAGCCAGTTTTCTATCCATTTACAAACTGATATTTCCAATCCTGTAGACTTTACCTTACACATGAGCCGTGTGTGGGGAACTGTATCAAACGCTTTTGCAAAATCCAAGTATACCACGTCCACAGCCACGCCTCTGTCCAAGGTTTTACTTACCTCTTCATAAAAAGAAATCAGGTTTGTCTGACAACTTCTGTCTTTCATGAATCCATGCTGTCTGTTGCTGAAATAGTTTTTTTTCCAGCAAGAACTCATCTATGTGGTCTTTTATTAATCTCTCCAGTATCTTCCCAACTATGGAAGTTAAACTAACAGGTCTATAGTTACTTGGTAAAGACTTTGTTCCCTTTTTAAATATAGGCACCACATTGGCCCTGCGCCAATCCAGTGGTACTATTCCTGTCATTAATGAGTCCCTAAAAATTAGATGCAATGGCTTTGAAATTACAGAGCTCAATTCTTTTAGGATCCGTGGGTGGATGCCATCTGGTCCAGGTGCTTTATCCATCTTTACTCTGTCTAAATATTTCTGGACCATATCACTTTTGAGCCATTGTGGATTTGGGGCTGTGTCACTACCACCCCCATTATGGACATGAACTCCCCCATGCTCCATTGTATACACAGAGCTGAAGAAAGTATTTAATAAATTAGCCTTTTCTTTGTCCCCAGTCACCCACTCTAGATTATTTTGTAAAGGGCCTACATGCTCAGACTTGACCTTTTTACTATTAATATATTTGAAGAATTTTTTGGGGTTTGTCCTACTATCTTTTGCAATCTGTCGTTCGTTTTGAATTTTTGCATCCTCGATTTCCTTTTTACATATCCTGTTATATTCTTTGTAACATTTAAACGACACTAGTGTTCCTTCATTTTTATATTTTTTAAAAGCGCTTTTCTTATTGTTTATAGCTTTTTTAACTTTAACTGTGAGCCACATAGGTTTTATTTTTAGCCTTTTAAACTTATTGCCCATGGGAATATACTTTGCAGTGAGTTCACAAACAGTCTTTTTGAAGAATTCCCATTTCTGTTCTGTGCCCATTGATGCCAATTTTCCCTCCCAGTCTAAGTCCTGGAGAGCAGCCCTCATCCTTGGAAAATTTGCTTTATTGAAATTAAGTGTTTTTATCCTTCCTGCATGTATTTCTTCCTTACAGCTAACATCAAATGAAATCATGTTATGGTCACTGCTACCCAGGTGTTCCTTTATCTGAACATTAGTAATGTGCTCTGCATGGTTTGAGATTACCAGGTCCAACAGAGCATCATTCCTAGTTGGGGCCTCAATAAACTGGACCATAAAATTGTCCTGCAATAGGCTTATAAATTTTTGCCCTTTAACTGTCCCAGCAGTGCCATTACTCCAGTCAATTTCTGGGTAGTTAAAATCCCCCATTATTATCACCGTCCCAGCCCTTGCAGCCCTTTCCATCTGTGCAAGGAGCTGAGTCTCCACCTCCTCATTAACATTGGGTGGTCTATAACAAACTCCAATGATTAACTTTGAACTACGCACATCTGTATGCAGTTCCACCCATAATGCTTCAGCCTCATCACACTCTCCATCAACCAGGTCCTCTTTCACACTCGCTTTGAGATCACTTCTCACATAGAGACAGACCCCGCCACCTTTCCTTTTTGCCCTGTCTCTCTGAAAGAGTGCATAGCCAGGAATATTAATAATCCAGTCATGTGAGGATTGAAGCCACGTTTCAGCAATACCGATTACGTCATAGCTCTCCTCATGCACCAGAGCTTCCAACTCACCTATTTTGCTTGGCAGACTTCTGGCATTGGTGAACAAACACTTTAATGTATTACATTTTTCTCTGGTGTTTTTCATATAATTTTTAGTAGTACAAATGGCACTATAGTTTCCAATGGCTGTTTGCAACATGGGAACTTTCTTGTCACCTGCCATAACCCTCCCCCCATCTATCCCCATTCCACTCTCCATTAATGTCTGACCACTAACTGACCTGTGTGCCCGATGTAATTCTAGTTCACCCTCCCCCCTCAAACCTAGTTTAAATACTCCTCCAGCCTTCCCCTAAACCTCTCCCCCAGCACCGCAGACCCCCTTCCATTCAAGTGCAAACCGTCTTTAGCATATAGGTTGCACCCCAATGAAAAGTCAGCCCAGTGCTCTAGAAACCCAAATCCCTCCTCCCTACACCAGGTCTTTAGCCATGCATTCAGCTCTCTAATCTCCCCCTGCCTTTCCTGTGTTGCGCATGGCACAGGCAATATTTCAGAGAATATCACCTTGGAGGTCCTTGCCTTCATCTTGCAGCCTAGTTCTTTAAATTGATTCTTAAGGAGCCTCCACCTTCCATGTATACTGTCATTGGTTCCAACGTGGACCAAGACAGCTGGGTCATGCCCAGCCCCTCCCAGTAATTTATCCACCCGGTCCACCACATGCCGAACCCTGGCACCAGGGAGACAGCAAACCATTCGGTTGAGGCGATCCTGGCGACAAATTATTCTATCAGTCCTTCTGATTATAGAATCCCCTATAACCACCAACTGTCTTGGCCTACCTGCACTCCCCTCACCACCTCTACTAGATGGGTTGCTCTCCCGGCTGTTAGGGGTAGAAGTGACATCTAGGGCTGCCACCTCTGTGTTTGCCACCTCCACATCTTCACCCAACGTGGAAAATTTGTTTTGATGCACAACTACAGGACTGGCCTTCCTTTTCTGCAAGCCCCTTCCACTCCCTCTAACTACATTAACCCATCTTCCTATCTGATAATCCTGACTTGCCACTCCACCCTCCACATCAGCCCTACTGACCACCTGCTGAGCGAGCAGAGGACCCCTTTCAAGGTTGTCCTTTCCGCCCAGTGTTGCAACTTGCTCTTCCAGATCTCTAATGCGAGCTTCCAGAAGGGCAACCTGCTCACATCTGTCACAGCGGTATCCATCCTGGAGCTGTTGCACCAATTTTGCATACATGTGGCACACTGTGCACTGAGCAAAACCTTCAACCCTGCTAGCACTCATTTCCCAGTTACAATATAATTACTTGTAGGAAGTTTATAATGTTACTCACAGTTTAGAAGACTCCTGTCTTAACTCCTGTTTTAAACTCCTGGTTTTTAACTCTCCACTGTAGTTCAAAATTCCACTGATGTTCACAAAATCCACATGCAAGCCACCATCAGCAGGGAGCCAGCTCCTAAGGGAGTTTGTACAGACACTTATATACTCACCTGTGAACAATTAACCACTCCCCTTAATTAGCAGAAAGGAAAAAAAAAGCTGTTTAAAAAGTGTCAGAGAAAGAACAATAAATCGTGTACTGTAAATTTAATGTTTCTGTCTATATCTGACAAGGCGGTTGCCTCACTAAAAGTCCCACAGCTCTCCTTTTCTACAAATTAATTTAGGGATGAGGTCGCCATGTGTGCTATAGTGTGTGTGTGTGTGTGTGTGTGTGTGTGTGTGTGTGTGTGTGTGTGTGTGTGTGCCAGGTCACATCCAATTCACTGTTTTTCATACCCATGGAGTACAATGTAGATATGACTACAATTGTAGGTTAATTGGGTGATCTTAGTATGTTGGCATACATGCCACAATTGCTGTGGCTGTGTGGAGAGGGAAAGCGCAGATCATATAGCCGAGACTGAGCAATGCATCAATGTTTACAAGGCTTACCAGATGATGGAGGCATAGGTGTCTAATATGGAACGAGAAAAATGGGACAATATATATATTTATGTGTATGATAAAGGGCTTAATTTATCATTAAGTTACACTGCCTTTCAGTCAGCACTTTATCTGGCACAAGATTACAGGAAGGAAAAAGTAGTGTCAAAAGCTTCTATTGGGGAGTAGACTCCATTACCTGTAGTTGTAAAAGACTGTATGCGTGTTGATCCTGGATGTTTCCTGGACATTCAGCAATGTTTGCTCGCATGCCCAGGTCTAAATGGGTCCAGTGACCACTAATGGGCCAATCAAGGCTCAGGGATATTTGGCGCTACAAAAGGAAGAACCAGGTGATCGTGGGGGGCCATGGATTCTGGCCCACCCGCTCCACCTGTGCCTCAGGTGCGCCGAGAATGTCTCCTCCAATGGTGAGCGTCTGACGTCACTGCGTCTGCGCACAATGATGTCAGATGTCGACAAGGCCGCCAGCACAACAGTGGGCGGAATAACTGGACAGGATAGAGGTATGCAGTGCGCATGAGCGGAGAATGACTGTCTCCACAGTAGCGCTCGCCAAGAAGCTGCCCCGAGGTGGCAATAGCCACTAGGGGGCTCTTGTGTGCTGGGGAGCCTCGATGCATCACAAGGGCCGGACATAAAGATGAATCTGGAAATATGTATGTGGTGGCAGAGAGGCAGTGCAGCAGAACTCCCGAGTATCTGAGGTTGTCGCCTGTACATTATTGGGAAAGGAACCACATCTAAAGCAGAAAACAAAGATATACAAAGTCATTGTTTCAAACATTTGTAGATTTCACAGAGAAAGCAATAATGTTCGCTTAGATCTGAGCAACAGATATTACATATATACAGTGTATCAAAACATTGACTTATAATCAGATGCAGGATATAAATAGGGAGGGGGAACCAGATGTAAAAAGATCAGAGAAGAAAGGGATAAATAAAGGGGAAGGGAAAGAAAAACATGAATAATCAAGCAGAGGTATGAATCCATGCTGATTACTGCTAATGATACCGTTCTCATTACAAAAATCATGTATATAGTCCCTTATCATCCCCTCCAAGAGCTTGCATATTATTGATGTTAGGCTAACTGGTCTGTAATTTCCAGGGATGTATTTTGGGCCCTTTTTAACTCCTTCAGATCCGCGCTATAGCCGAAAGACAGTTACAGCGCAGATCTAATTTGCCGGGAGGGCATCCATGGACGTCCTCCCGTGCTCGAGCGGCATGTTCGCCCCCTGCAGGGCGCGCGCTGTGATCAGCGAGTCAATGAGACTCGGCTGATAACAGATCGGAGTAAGGGATCGATCCCGACCCCTTACCATGTGATGAGCTGTCAGACAATGACAGCTGATCATGTGATGTAAACAGAGCTGTAATCGGCAATTTTTTCTCCTCACACTGATAGCGTGAGGAGAAAAAAAAAGCCAATCACCGGCGGCTGTCAGAGGGATTTCGGTCCTGATAAAGGAGAGCAGCCGCCTGCTCATCTGTGCCACCTGAAGTACCATCTACCAGTGCACAACAGTGCTGCCTACCAGTGCACAACAGTGCTGCCTACCAGTGCCCACCAGTGCTACCTACCAGTGCCCATTAGTTCCACCCATCAGTGCCGTCTTATCTGTGCCTATCCGTGCAGCCTATCAGTGCCGCCTCATCAGCGCATATCAATGAAGGAGAAAATTACCTGTTTGCAAAATTTTATAACAAACTGAAACATGATTTTGTTTTTCTTCAAAACTTTCCATCTTTTTTTGTTTGTTTAGCAAAAAATAAAAACCCCAGCTGTGATTAAAGCCACCAAAAGAAATCTCTATTTGTGTGAAAAAAATTATAAAAATGTAATTTGGGTACAGCGTTGTATGACAGCGCAATTGTCATTCAAAGTGCGTCAGCGCTGAAAATTGGTCTGGGCAGGAGGGGGGTTTAAGTGCCCAGTAAGGAAGTGGTTAAATATTGGTGCTACATTGGCTTTTCTCCAATCAGCTGGTACCATTCCAGTCAGCAGACTGTCAGTAAAAATTAGGAACAATGGTCTGGCAATTACTTGACTGAGTTCCCTAAGTACCCTCGGGTGCAAGCCATCTGGTCCCGGTGATTTATTAATGTTTCCCAAGTGTAATTTTAATTCTGTCCTCTGTTAACCGTGGCGGTGCTTCCTGTGATGTGTCATGAGGATACTGCAGTTTTGGTTACTGAAGCCCCCTGATTCCCTCGTGAAGACTGAGAAGAATAAATTCAATACCTTGCCCATCTCCCCATCCTTTGTAACCAGATGACCTTCCTCATTCTTTATGGGGCCAATCTGGTCTGTCCTCCCTTTTTTACTGTTTACATACATAATGAATTTCTTGGGAATTTTTTTGCTTTCCTCCGCAATGTGTCTTTCGTGTTCTATCTTAGCCGCCCTAATTGCACCCTTACATTTCTTGCTTTCCTTATAAAGTCTGAATGCTGATGATGACCCCTAAACCTTGTATTTTTTGAAGGTCTTCTTTTGCTTTTATATGCATTTTTACATTGGAGTTAAGCCATCCAGGACTTTTGTTCACTCTTTTTTTAAATTTATTACCCAATGGGATGCATTGGCTAATGCCCTTATTTAATATGCTCTTAAAGCAAACCCATCTCTCCTTCGTGTTCTTTGTTCCTAAGATTTTATCCCAGTTTATGCCTTCTAGCAAGGTTCGTAGTTTAGGGAAGTTGGCTCTTTTGAAATTCAGTGTCTTTGTATTCCCCTTGTGTTTCCTATTTGTGTGATTTATACTGAAGCCAATTGACCTGTGATCGCTGTTTCCTAAATTGCCCTGTATTTCCACATCCGTGATGAGGTCTGTATTGTTGGTAATCAGTAGATCCAGTAACGCTTTATTTCTAGTTGGTGCATCTACCATCTGAACCATGAAATTGTTCCGCAAGACATTTTTACAGTAGTAATACCGATCACTGTATTATTTTCATTAGTGACAGTCGGTTCCTCCAGCATCCCTTTTGGGTTCAGCGCTGTCATTTCCTGCCTGTTGTGGCGAGGAATCGGCTATTGGAGCTTGATTCAGTGGAAGGCAGGGTATATGTAGAGTCTGATAGAATAAGATAAGTAATGAATAAAAAACAAAAATCACAAAATTATTTTAAAGCTCCCTTTTTCAACACCTTCAAGTACACACACATATTTACATGAAGTTTGTTTGGTGCTCCTGTGTACAAAAATGATCATTGTGCCGCATGTTAGATATCGCCACACAAGTCTGAGTAAGAGGATTAATTCTAGAGCGATCATTTATTTATACTTTAAGCTGAAGACCTGTAAAGGCTTTTAAAGGGTCACCTTTAGACAATTTTACGAAACTGGAGTTTGTCACCGTTTCATGGGTATTGTGTTTGTGCACAAAAATTAACTTTAGTGTATTTTTTATTTTTTTATTTGAGTCTGATAAACATGTAGGCTAATGTCATGTGACCTAAATAAATTGCAACTAGCACCAAAGACTATGCACACTAAAGTATTTTTGATATTCTGAGCAAACAGAAAACACACTTTAAGCCCTCTTTAGTTTCTGTAGCTATAAGGATTATGGAGAAATTAACCTTCAGATTTCATAACTGAAGAACTGAAATATTAGCACTTTTTCTGTTCCTTTTTATCACAGCCTGCCAGGCACACAGCAGGTTTTTCTAAAGGCCTGTACATACTATACGAAAATCTGATGGAAAAATTAATATGATGAGCTTTCTGACGATTTTTGGATCGTTAGTACGGTGCTTTCGACAGCTGATTTTTGCTTTTTCGTCAGACAAAAGCTGGATGTGCAGACCATAAATTTTTTGCCGGATGGGAACTCAACGTCCGATTTTCGTTTCATTAGTATAGTTTTCGTATGAAAAAAATCGTAAGAGCAAGACTACGCATACTCAGAAAAGAAAGAATACATATAAAACTATTCAACACATTAAATCACTTCTGACGTATTCTGTCATATGAAAATTTTCGTATTGTGAGTAACCTCTTCACTTTTGACATGAGACTAGCATGCCACAAAAAAAAAACGGATGTTCGGTCGTCCTGAAAATCTAAGCGTGTGTACGAGGATTTAGTCAGGGTTTCTCAACCAGGCTTCTGTGAGAAGTCTCAGGAGTTTCTGCCACTGAAAGCTGTTGCAGTGGTTTTATATGCTTTCATTGGTGGCTTTAGTGTTCCCCTTGTGCTTATTACGTAGTACCTCTGGTTGATTGATTTCAGCCCATTGGTACTTTTCGAGTTTCAGCTCCTGATGTGCCCACACTGAGCAGTGCTAGATCAGAAGAGCTATTTTTACTGATCTACCATTGTGGGACAAAGGGACAGTCTAGTAGCCAAGTACCATTACACCAGTGTGTCCCTGTAAAGGCATTTTTGATTACCTTGTATGGCTTGGTGCATCTATGTTTCTTATTCAATGTTTAGCCAATCAGCTAATTACCTGCCAGCTTCTAATTTCACCTGTCTCAGTTGCACTGGGGGTAATCTTCTTGCCTTAATTTATAGTATACACATTTCAAAGTGTGTGTATGGTGGGACGTTCAAGTGCCCAAAGATCAGTTAAGACACGCCTTTCAGACGCAATTTAGGGAGGCGAGGGTTGAATCCTTTCCCTCCAGTTTGGAAGACACACTCATGACGGAGGATCTAGCAAAGACATTTATCAGTCACATATAAAGAACTGTTCAAAACTTGTCCCAAGGCTCTAACTAAATGTAGAGAAAGATGGGCAGCGGAGGTTTCGGGCATACAGGGGGAGGACTGGGACGATATGTGGGAACAACCATTTCAGAATTTAGTGGCAGCAAGGGATAGGCTTATACATTTTAAATTCTTGCATGGAATATATTATACCCCCGCCAGGCTAGCCTCAATATACCCCTCCGTTTCCTCGGAGTGCTGGCGGTGCTCTGCCGCTTTGGTGGATGCACACCATGTGTTCTGGAGCTGCCCCTTGATCAGCCAATACTGGTCTGGGGTCACCTCCTGTATAGCGGAGGTGTTGCAGGTTCCGGTGCCATTAACTGTCGAGGTGTGTCTTCTGGGATTGGTAGACGAGGTGGTCCCATCAAGGGCACACAGAACCTTACTTACAATATTACTATTTTATGGAAAGAAGGCCGTACTACTAAAATGGGGGCCCCTGAGATAACCTTTTGGAAAGGATTGGTGAACGCAATGCTTCCGTACTACAAAGCCACGTATAGAGCTAGAGGGTGCAGTAAAAAATTTGAAAAAGTTTGGAGAGCATGGTATGAGTCTGATCAAACGGTGTGATGGGTTAATCTTGAGCTACAAGGATGGGAGGGTCCGGTGTATAGCCAACGTGTAGTATACCCTGGAGGAGGAGTACAAAAAACATTTATTTTGGGTGACTAGAAAAGTGATACGGCTTGTATCTCACAAATAAATCTAATTATGGTTGGAGGGATGGGAACTGAGTAAGGGGAGGGGGGAGGTTATACTTGTTGTAGCTGTCCGGTTAGATGGCATAGTTAATGTTGTTAGTCTTATCGGCCATGTTGGCTGACTGTTTAGTTTGGTATTGTACCAAGCTATGTATGTGTTATGTGTCAAAAAATTTCAATAAAAAGAATAATAAAAAAAAAAAGTGCCCAAAGATCTGGGTGTGCGCATGGAACAGTTTGTCGACCAGTACACCGAGGCAGGGCAGTGTGTGTTTACTAATGCATGTGCTCGTCTGGCATTGGCTTTTTGCATCCAGTGGCCTATTTGAAGTGGAACTTCACGCAAAAGGATAAGTTCCGCTTTTCCTCCTCTCCCATAATTACAATGTGGTGGTTTTTTTAAAAATCTTTTTATTGATTATAAGACATACAAACAACCGTAAACCTGCCACAGCATTGGGACTAGGAGTCAGTACCAGCCGGCAATTGGGCTGCTTGCATCATTAGTTACAGCTGTAGCACATCCACAAGAAAAGAACAAACAACCTAGTGCTGTATTGGCTCCTGCTCAATTGAATTGTCTAGGGATCAAATCTTTCAGTCGAGACCCAAGGGACAATAATAGATATCCAATAAACTCATAACAGAGATGACAAGTGGTTTTATGTACATGCTCAATCAGTCTGCGGTTGCCGTGGAGGCCTCCGCTAGCCATTTGGCCCACTCTATCGTATTTTGGTAGGTTTCCTTATAGAGTGGTAGTACTTTATTCACAAGTTTTCCATAGCAATATGGACGGCACGTTTTTTCCAGCAGAGAGTGATCATTTTCCTGGCATAGAATATCAGGAGTCCTATCAGAGTTCTCTCTGCCATCCTGGGGGCTAATTCTTCTACTAAGACTAGAAGGCATATCTGCGCGGTTGGGGCTATATCTATTCCCACCACCTCTTGTATTACAGATAGTACTTGTGACCAGTAGTTTTTAATTGCTGGGCAGGACCAGAAGATGTGTATAAAGTCGCCCCAATCCCCAGTACAATCTATACGGGGTAATATATGCCCGGTGTAGTATTTTGTATTGTATGAGACGGTCTGGAAGTGAGACCAGGATTTTGAAGGGAAAGTGCCACATGTCCTCCCAATCCTCTGAGTCTAGTCCCAGGATGTCCTGTGTCAATCGCTGATGGAGCTTAGACAAATCTGGAGAGGAAACTCTGAGATGTGCATAGAGGACCGAGGTCAGTTCCTGGTGCATTCATATCGAATGACCCTCTGTAGATTGGATTGCACTATTTGCGTGTTGGGTGTCATTTGGGCTTTAAACGCATGAGACAGTTGCATATAGTGAAATAGATGCAAGGGAGGCACATTGTTGTGGGATACTAGATGATTGAAGGGGTGTAGAGCCGTGCCAGTGGTGAGGTCAGATAACCGTTTAATACCGCATTTGGCCCATATTTTGGGGTCTGGTAGCGAGTAAGGATGGGGTAAGGCAGGGTTGTTCCATAGGGGGGCGTGTGGGGAAACAGCATTCCATGGGAACTTCTCAAGTCCCAGTCCCGCCCTCCAGGCCTTCAGTTATGTGCATGGAGGTGGTCAAATTGTATGGAGCTTTGGGACCTCGAAGGGGTAAATGTGTTGGGGCCTCTACAGAACTGACCACCGCCACCTCCAGAACTGCCGCTGGGTTGGACGCGTCCGGCACTAGCCACCAAACTGCCGTGATCAGCTGGGCTGCCAGAAAATATTTCTGGCAGTCCGGAAACGCCAAACCCCCTGCGACACCGGACGCATCAGTGTGGGCAATTTAAATCTAGGGGGGTTTGGGCCCCAGAGGAAGGAGGAGAAAATTTGGTTCAATTTCGTAAAAAATTAGCAAGGTATCTATTGTGGAGAATTACGGAATAGGTAGGTAAATTTAGGTATGATTTTCATTTTAATTATGTTAATGCAGGCTAATAAGGATAGAGGAAAGTTCTCCCAGGCTTTTAGTTTGGCCTTGACTCCTTGAACCACCGGTTCTAGGTTAAGGGGGATAAAGCTGGATGCGTCTTTCGAGACGCGCACCCCCAAGTACACCATTTCGTCTACCCATTGCAGTTGGAGATCTGGCGGGGCTAGTCTTTTTGCCTCAGGGTCAATAGCTAGCAATTGGAATTTTGTCCAGTTCACCCGTAATCCTGTTATATTAGAGAAGTCAGTCAATACTTGCAGCACTCCTCTAAAGGAGGAGTCAGCGTCGTTCAGAAAGAGTAGGAGGTCATCTGTGTACAGAGCTTACCCTCTCCTCCAGCCATGCTATTTTTAGTCCTATGTGGGGCAAAACCCGCAGTGACTCCGCCACCGGTTCCATAGCTATTGCGAACAAGAGCTATTGCTGGAGAGAGAGGGCAGCCCTGCCTGGTACCCCTGGATAGCAGGAAGGGGGGAGAGACGTCACCTCTCAGTCTGATGGCTGCCTTTAGGGATTTGTGTATAGTTTGCAGCCAGTTAATAAAAACCAACGGAAATCTCATTCTCCGCAGTTTCCCAGAGAAATGGCCATTCGATCGAATTGAATGCCTTTTCAATGTCGAAGGAGGCAACCGTTCTAGTGCCCACATTGTCATGTATGGCATGAAAGTTGGTGAATAGTCTGCAGAGTTTAATATCTGTTGATTTTATGGGCCATGAACCCAGTCTGGTCCGTGTCTATAATGGAGGGCAGAAGTGGGTTGAGTCTAACAGTAATTAATTTAGATAAAATTTAGAAATCAATGTTGAGAAGTGCTATGGGCCTGTATGAGGCGCACTGTTTGGGATCTTTATTCTGCTTAAGGATTAGAATAATGTGCGCGTCTGCCATGGAGGGTGGGAGCGCTCCCCCCTCCAGACATTGGGTATACAAGTCTGCCAGCAGGGGGGCCAGGAGATCCGCATGAGACCGGTAAAATTTGACGGGTAGACCATCAGGGCCCGGGGCCTTCCCAGTTGCCAATGTGTTAATAATGGTATGTACTTCCTCTGCAGTGATAGGCCTGACCAGATGGGACCTCTCCTCATCTGATAGCCACCCCAGAGCCAGGGGGTCCAGGAGAAGCGCCATCTTGCCAGGAGTCACATCCAGAGGGAGCGTGGTACTGTATAGTGTCTGATAAAAGGGTCTGGAACTCCCTTCGGATACCCTCCTGGGATGTAAGACTCGCCTGTAGGAGAAACCAATTTGGGGATTAGAGTCATAGGGGTGTCGTTATGGGACATCATTGCTAGCAGTCTACCATTTCTATCACCCTGCTCAAAGAATCTTTGTTTGGTGTGGAATAACTCTAAATGAGTGACCTCAGTGAGATGGAGTTGGAGATCTCTTTTTGTGGACTGCAGCCGTTCAAAATTGGAGACCGAGGGGTCAGACCCATAAGTGGCTGATGCCTCCTCAATCTCCCCCTTCCAACCGCGTTGTGCTGGCTTGTTGACTTGCCTTCACCGCCTTAATTGCTGACATATAGTGTCCTCTAGTGAACGCCTTGAAGGCGTCCCATACTGTGGGAGGAGAGGATGACCCTGCGTTTTCCCAAAATTCACGCAGTGTTTGTGGGGTCTGCCCTGATATATCGTCATGGGAGATCCAGTGGGCCACAAGGCGCCACATGGAGACAGAGTTTTTCTCGGGTCTGCATAGTGATCTTGAGGGGGGGAGTGATCAGAATAGATAGATCCCTGTTGGTTTCTGGCCTGTAACAGCAGGCAAGGGTGAGGGGACAGGGATTATCCATAGATGCACAGTGTCCTCGAGAGGGTGTGTTGAATTGTCTTGCTTTAGCTCTGATTAGCTAGGATCAAGTAAGATCAGGAGAGAGCGTTGCCCCAAGTAGAGGGGTGAGCCACACCATTCGCCTGCCATAGAAGGGACCTGCGGTAAGACTCTGGGAACAACATGAGTCGGCTAGTGGGAGGCCAGCCAATCCCCCCGGATCGGGAGCATGCACATAGGACATTCGATCAGTCTCGTTATGTAGTCACCAGGATGAAGAAGGGTGTCAGACGACTGGGTTGAGGAGTCCCCCTGCGCGTCCCCTCCGCGGGAAAGCCTTGACGCTCCACCCTTCGTAACATGCAGAATTAATCAAGCAGCTATGAAACATGAACAAACGATCCTTGGAACAAAAACAGCCAGGATTGTAAGGTGGAGTAAGCATAAAGATTACTGCAAAGATAATAGCCAGGTATCAGCCTCTTCAGGGGATTAAAAAAAACTTCACCGAACTGCCATGTTGAACTCGCAGGCGGCTAGGGTAGAGCATGGAGTATTTGATGTCTCGTTCCTGGAGCCGTCTTCTGACATCAGTGAAGGTTTTGCAATGTCTTTGTAGATCTGCGGAGAAGTCAGGATAAAGATGCACCACCGTGTGCTCAAAGGGAAGGGTGGGGTGATTGTGGGCCTCAGGGAGGATGCGGTCGCGGTCTCTGTAATTGAGAAACCTCACTAGGAAGGGTCTTGGTGGGGCCCCAGCGGTGCTCCCGCCAGTTTCCACCATGTAGGTCGGGGGGACCTCGGTCAGGTTAAGAAGTGTCTTAAAGAAGGCCTTCGCAAACTCAGCTGGGCGATCCCCCTCCGCCCCCTCCGAGACCCAGGACCCTGACATTATTCCTCCAAAGGTGGTTATCCGCGTCATCAAATTTAGCCACCAGGGATTGGACGGTGCGCTGTAATGCGAGGATGGCGTCGTCATGTCGGGCAGTGAGAATACTCTGGTAGAGATCCGTGACTCGGTCTCAAAGTCTGCCCCTGATTTTATCCAAGTCCGCCCTGATGAGGTTACATTCCTCAGCCAGGTGATCGATGCGGACCAGTAAGGAGGTTCTACTCTGTTCTGTTGCTGCGAGGATAACAGTGGTGTCACTTGCTTGTGTTGGCGCCTGAGGGGGTGGAGAGGCCATCTGATTCGCTGCTTGTTCCATGTCCGCTACTAGCACTCTAAGTTGGTCAAGAATGGCACTGGGGGACTGTGCGGGCGCCGTTTTGGTCGCTGGCTTGCTGTTTAAGGGCATGAGTAGGTGCTCCAGGAATTTTCAGGCTAAAGTGCAGGGAGGTGGGTTTGCCCCTTTAAGAGCCTGGGATGTGCAGAGGGAGAGACTATCATGCAGGGATGGCAGACACCTGAGGCTGGTGCAATGCTGATCTCCCTCACTGAGGTCAAGTGGGTCTGGCTGACAGTCTCTAGCTGCTGTTACCTGTCTGCCCAGACAGGGATAGGGATGTGGATCGGTCGGCCTCCCGCAGTCTAAGGCACCCGAGCAGGTAGGATGCAGCAGGCTCCGTAGGCCGCAAGATGGCGGCAGGTCGTGAGTGTGTGGAGCCGGCAGTCTGGGTCCCTCTGGCAGCCCCCCAATGCGGTGTACCCGATCTATCCTCTCCGGGGATGATACCACAGGTGGGTGAGGAAGGGGTGACTGCTCGTTCTGCGGATCGCGGCACCAGAGTGCGGAGGATGCAAGAGGCTCCGTAGGCCGCAAGATGGGGGCGGGCCTCGGGTGTGCAGAGCCGGCCGCGGACTGGATGGTGACACAATCGTCCGGCCGGGCTCCAACATTCGGGCTTGGGCTGAGGCAGGGGATGTCCGGGACAAGCAGGGCGGATTTTAAGGCTCACCAGGGCGTTCTGTGAAGAGGATGGCAGCGGATTCCTTCAGGATTTACGGAGCTCTTTGCCAGCACGTCTACCTCCGCCTACATCCGGACACGCCCCCCGTGTTTTTGTTTTTTGAGGGGAAGCATGAACCTGATTTTGATGGGTTCCCACATCCAGTTAGACCTCTGCAGCGATCTGAGCAGAAGTTCGACCCCCTCCTCCTTCCCCCCCGAAGTCTCTTGGGACACCTAAAAAGTCTCGGTAGAGTGCGGGACCATTCACAAGGTGCATCGCAGGTCGCGCATGCGCAGTGGGCAGTCAGCTGTGAAACCACAAGGAGTCAGACGGCTGCCCACAGTTATGATGCCAGCACCTGGATTTGAAGACTGGCAAAGTGCTGGGTCAGGTGAGGACAACGTTGGCTCCTGGGACAGTTAAGTATGGGGTTAATTTACTAAAGACAAATATACTGTGCACTTACAAGTGCTGTTGCCTAAAACTGAGTAAATGAGGGGAAGCTCTGCTGACTTCCATCATCCACTTATGTGCAAGCAAAAATTCTGTTTTTTTTTTTCCTTACATGTGATTGGGTATTTTTTGCAAAGTGAAGCTTTACCTTATTTACTATAGAGAAGAAACGCATATTCTCTATTGTACTAACCGGGTGGATAAACACCCACTTCTCCTCCCACTACACATGAGAGATATGACAGGGGCGATGTGTTGTCTCTAGGGTCCCCTTTTGTGATATTCCTTCTACCCACCATGACAATATTTAAGGATGATCAATGGGTTGCCATATGTTTGGTTCAACTCCCCTTAATGGGGGATTAGATTGTAATTTTATCTATCCCCCGTCGCAGCATCAGGATTCCTCTACTTCAGATTCCTGTATTGCAGCGTGTTCCACCATTGTACTATTAATGTTCTGAAATTCTATACGAAGGTATTTGGGACCGTTCTGACTTATCACACGGCCCTTGTATAAATTCTTTATTCGTACAATGGGTATTATCAGTACAACTGAATCATCCAACAAATACCACACACAATCCTAATGCACTCAACTACACCATGCTTAATCACCATGGTGGATGCCAGTATTTTGTTTAATTAGCCTAGATGTGGGGTCTGGGATGGTCGGGGTTCACCCCCTGTCGCCCCTGTCGTCTCGGGTGGTTGGGTTCTGGTCCACTGTGGCTTCCCGGCAGGGTGGGAGTGTATGCTTTTGGGGGGATGTGAATTCTCGCGTCCCCCCTCAGTGTCTTGGTGTGCGAATGAGCGATTCCTCTCTTTCGCTGCTTCCAATCTCACCCTGCCGGCGGCGTCCCTTGTTCATCTCCGGACTGTCTACGGTGCAGTGCGCATGCGCGGGATTCCCCGGCATGCGCACTGCGCCGTGACGTCACGCGGCTTGCGGCGGAGATGACGGTGGATACCGGGGCTTTCCAGCCTTCCGGGACGCCGAGGGAGCCGCATTAGGGCCACTCGGTTTGAGCGGCCTAGACGCATCATCTCTGAGGGGAGGGGAGAGGGAGGCTTCACTTGCATTCATTCACCCTAAATTGGCACCTTTTGGCATATATCTATGACCACCGCTGATGAGTCACACCTTGATTCTAAGCGGATTAGGATTAGCACTACACACAGGATCTCTCGGTCTCTCAGGTTTATCTCTCCTGCCTACCTGCAGTTAGAATTTTATGACTTACAACCACTATTCATACGACCTACTACATTCCCTAAGGTAAATACTTTACACTACACAATTTTGACCCACTTCTTACTTTATTAGTTTGTTTTGGGGTTCAACAACACCATTAATTAATCTCCAGTTGTTGCTTTTTTCACGCTTTTGTTTGACATGTTCAATCCCATCTCTTTCACATTTGCTATGGGTTTCACACCCCAGTTTGCACTCAGTCAGCTGAGACCACCTTCACTTTATTGTTTAAATTTCCCATCTAATTGGTACCTTCACTATCCTACCGCCCTACGGGCTGTGCTTGCCACTTGTATATTTTATCACTCGCACACCACAATTTAACCTGCTTAATTTCTTTAGATAACCATTTTTCTTTTATTTCAATACCACACTCATGTGTGAGGTTAATATTATATATATATATATGGAACTAAAAAAACTAAAATCCAAGTTACTGCTAGGTACACCGTGACAAACAGACCTGTTTGTAATAAGCCCATATACCTATACCATACATATATATATATATACTCTTACTCACACTCTTGCCAGTGCGTTAAGAGATAATCTATCTATAATTCCCGCATCTTTTATATGGTCACTGATTGGG
This sequence comes from Rana muscosa, assembly GCA_029206835.1. Taxonomy (NCBI): domain Eukaryota; kingdom Metazoa; phylum Chordata; class Amphibia; order Anura; family Ranidae; genus Rana; species Rana muscosa. The sequence goes on from JARGYO010000162.1 coordinate 8,876,837, forward strand.
TGTTTATTGCAGGTGCCAACCCTTCCATCCCCTGGAGGGCGTCATTGTTGCGGCTCATTGCAATCCCTTTGGATCGGACCCGTCTCCTTTGGGATAGGGGGGGGGCCCGAACTGCTCCACAGCCCGCATCGCTCCTGGCCCTGGGATCACCCTTTCCACTTTTTAGCGGTAAATATGTCAGCATTTAGAACCTATATGGGATTCATGAATGTGATGATATGTTTTACAAGTCTGATGATATGCAATGTGTCTTCTAGAGCTAATTGTCCCCCTGATGATGACCACATACAGGTCAAAACGCGTCGGGGATTCTGCACCTTAGCATCTCGACATGCAACCACATGCTCCAATCATTGTACTATTTGGATACACGCTTTGTTGTGGAATGTAGACTGTACCATTGTGCCAGCTCTCCTTTTTTATACAATTTTACTGATGTATGATCTATGCTTATATGCTGCATTATAATTATTATACTACTACTGTGTGATTCCCAATAAATGTACTGTTTTTCTGGTATCCATTGTACAGTTTTATGATAGTTTCACACTGCTGTCCAAAGCCCCACTGGGGAATTTGTCCCTTCTTTCTTTCTTCTTACCTTATTTACTAAGCTCTGAAGCAACTGAAATTGCACCGTGCTACTGCAATTACAAAATACAGTCAATTTGCCTTTAGTAAATCAACCCCTGTGTTTTTTGAAAGTCAGCAGCTACAGGATTTGTAGCTGCTGACTTTTACATTTTTGTTTTACAGGGTGAACCTCCTCTTTAAGAGGCATAACCGAACTAAGGAAAACTGCTGAGTGGTTGTCAGCTTCAGTGACTTGTGACCAGAACTCCATCCTGATTATCCTTTGTTCTGACCCAGCTTGCCTCCTGACTCTGCTTGATTCTGATCTATTGCTGACCTTGGCTTGTGTTCTAACTCCATCCTCTGCCTGCTGTTTTTGTACTTCCCCCTGCCTATGTGACCCAGGCTGGCTTCTGACCCTGCTTCTGCCTTCCAAATTACATTGTCTGTCCAATTGTTGACTGTGGTTTGTTTTGACTATGGTTTTTATTCCTGCATCTGCAAGTTCCCGTGCTCCATTTGTGTGACAGTATTTGCACAAGTTCCAATCTAGCATCCACTGCATTCCAGCAGTATGCAGACTATCCACGATATCAGGACCTACCACAGGCACCCGTGCCACTCCTGTTACACGTCCAATACCTCCTGGTATTGGTAAGGGAAGCCCTCTCATTAGCTTGACCTCTACCAGGCACATGGCAGTGTACTTTCCAAACCATAAAGTAATGCAAGTAAATTGCTCCAAAGGCAAATGAGATGAAGATTAGAAGCCAACAATTACTGTACATAGCCGATTGGCTAAAAACTGAATGAGAAACACAGATGCTTCAATGTAAAGTTCATGTTGGCATTACATGCCAATGCAAAGCAGCAAACATCAAGCTCAACACTAAGAGGTTGGGAAAGGCTGTTCAAAGCTGTTAGAAACTGACTAAAAACCCATCTTTAGAGTCTATCTTAATGACCTTTTACTTTACAGCACAAGCTGTTTTAAAGGTGAGGGATAGCTTGTTCACTAGAACTTTGAAAAGCATTAGTGGAAGTTCTGGTGCTCCGTGCTAAAGTACCGGTAGGTCAAGCTATTTTGTCTCCATGTATACACACTTTCAGTCCAATTTGCAGTCCAAGCTTTCTGCAGCTCCTCTTACTCGATCAGTAGGAATCTCACTATTAGACCCCCCCCCCCCAACCTAGATAATACAATGTAATCTAGCTGAAGCAGCCACTTGCAGTGTTTAGAGGGCTAAAAAGCAAAACTTAAAAAACACCCAATGTCTGGCAGATGCAGTCTGATGCTTTCACAAAAGTACTTAGGCGCTCCTATTTTATTTCTGGAAGCTGTTTTTATTAATTAATTTATTTATTTCATATACTAAAAGTCATGCCGGAATATACAGTTGCATCCACACAGGGGGGGTTACAGGCTGGGTAGATTTTAACAAAAATGCAGCAAGTGTCTATATATTACCTGAACCTTCTATGGACTGGAGTGTTTTACTGACAAAACAGTTTACAGAAGGTGCCTACAAAGGTGCAGATTCAGGAAAATTTCAGCACAGCAGGCAATAAGTAAATAAAACAGACATCAAGGCAAAAAAAATACTTTACAAGCACAGGTTATAAAAGTCAACTTTTTTTTCCAGAAAACATATCACATGGAGAAAATATGGAAGGGCTTCATTATTCAATGGAAACTGCAGTACTGGATTTTTTCCATGAGGTGGTGTCTGTGTACTGTTTTTATTTGTTTACCCGACTGCTCTCCAAAAGCCTAGTGAGTCTTGGTGAGCTACCAGTGAATCTTAGATTTGTAGGCTTCATATACGCAAGTACAATTTTCTGTAACTTCTATTCCTCCTAATGGGAAGTTTGTTGTTACCTGAGCATGTATAGTAATACATATCTTCCATAGATGCTTTTATAATGTGAGAAGAGATATGTCCATCCTGGTTAAATATGGAGCCTGTAAATATAAAGATGTAATCAGGAAAGATGAAATATAAATTTAAATTTCCAAAAAGCACTCTGACCGTATATTATGAATACAAAAATCTTATTTTAGTTGTTCCTTTAAAGTGGAACTTCACACATCATCTCCATTCCAGCGCTGCAGTGTCCCAGAGCTCCTGTATCAGGTGCTTACATCTTTAGCTGGTCCTTTTTCTGGGTTCTGATGCCGCGTACACACGATCATTTTTCCCGTCGGGAAAAATGACATTTTTCCCGTCGGGAAAAATGACATTTTTTCCTTTGGACGAGAAAAACGATCGTCTGTGGGCTTTTTGCCGTTTTTCCCGACGGGAAAAACGGCATTAATCACGATGAGAAAAATTAGAACATGTTCTAATTTTTCTCATCGTTTTTTCCAGCATTTTTTTCCGCGGCAGTTTTCCCATAGGGAATCACTGCCACGGAGCCCACACACGGTCGTTTTTCTCGACAAAGAAAAAAATGACGGGAAAAACGGTCGTGTGTGGGGGAACATGCCGTTCCCTCGTTTTTCATTTTTTTTCATGTCGTGATTCACGGCGGTGTTTTCACCGCCGTGAATCACGATCGTGTGTACGCGGCATGATCTTCATCCATTTGATTGCCCAGGTTGAGATGTCACTCCTGTGCATGCGCGGGAGTTAATTTATCTTGGCAGAGGAAGAAATTGAGTGCAGTGCAGTCAGGCAGGTAAGAAATTTTAATGACGGAATGTTGTTTCTTCAGCATTAAAAAAAATCTGATTGTTCGTAAACATTTCTGAATAAAAAGTTCCACTTTAAAGCTGTGCTTCAGATATACTGTAATTGGTCACAAAGGCAGCTCTGTAATCATAACATGTAATGTATCAAATGTAATAAAAAAAAAAAACTTTAGTCATGACTAGCGATAGACTAGTCAAATATCATAAAATCTGGACAGCATGGTTTATCTTCATATACTCTGATACATACAAAGCTTTGATGGGCACTTGAACAAAACCAGTATTTTCTCATCTGATTGTAGAGTTTTTATTTTTAACCAATCATTTTTCCTTTCTGTAGTCTTATTGAATTTACAGTGGGTATGGAAAGTATTCAGATCCCCTTAAATTTTGCTCTCCAGTTCTGTCAGGTTGGATGGTAAACGTTGGTGGACAGCCATTTTTAGGTCTCTCCAGAGATGCTCAATTGGGTTTAAGTCAGGGCTCTGGCTGGGCCATTCAAGAACAGTCACGGGGTTGTTGTGAAGCCACTCCTTCGTTATTTTAGCTGTGTGCTTAGGGTCATTGTCTTGTTGGAAGGTAAACCTTCGGCCCAGTCTGAGGTCCTGAGCACTCTGGAGAAGGTTTTTATCCAGGATAGCCCTGTACTTGGCCGCATTCATCTTTCCCTCGATTGCAACCAGTCATCCTGTCCCTGCAGCTGAAAAACACCCCCACAGCATGATGCTGCCACCACCATGCTTCACTGTTGGGACTGTATTGGACAGGTGATGAGCAGTGCCTGGTTTTCTCCACACATACCGCTTAGAATTAAGGCCAAAAAGTTCTATCTTGGTCTCATCAGACCAGAGAACCTTATGTCTCACCATTTGGAGTCCTTCAGGTGTTTTTTTTTTTTTTAGCAAACTCCATGCAGGCTTTCATGTGTCTTGCACTGAGGAGAAGCTTCCGTCTGGCCACTATGCCATAAAGCCCAACTGGTGGAGGGCTGCAGTGATGATTGACTTTCTCCCATCTCCCGACTACATCTCTGGAGCTCTGTCACAGTGATCTTTGGGATCTTTACCTCTCTCACCAAGGCTCTTCTCCCCTGATAGCTCAGTTTGGCCGGACGGCCAGCTCTAGGAAGGGTTTTGGTCGTCCCAAACGTCTTCCATTTATGGACTTTGGAGGCCACTGTGCTCTTAGGAACCTTAAGTGCAGCAGAAATGTTTTTGTAACCTTGGCCAGATCTGTGCCTTGCCACAATTCTGTCTCTGAGCTCTTCAGGCAGTTCCTTTGACCTCATGATTGTCATTTGCTCTGACTTGCACTGTGAGCTGTAAGGTCTTATATAGACAGGTGTGTGGCTTTCCTAATCAAGTCCAATCAGTTTAATCAAACACAGCTGGACTCAAATGAAGGTGCAGAACCATCTCAAGGATGATCAGAAGAAATGGACAGCACCTGAGTTAAAAAATATATGCGTGTCACAGCAAATTGTCTGAATACTTAGGACCATGTGATATTTCAGTTTTTCTTTTTTAATAAATCTGCAAAAATGTCAACAATTCTGTGTTTTTCTGTCAATATGGGGTGCTGTGTGTACATTAATGAGGGAATGAACTTAAATGATTTTAGCAAATGGCTGCAATACAGGTCCTTCTCAAAAAATTAGCATATTGTGATAAAGTTCATTATTTTCTGTAATGTACTGATAAACATTAGACTTTCATATATTTTAGATTCATTACACACAACTGAAGTAGTTCAAGCCTTTTCTTGTTTTAATATTGATGATTTTGGCATACAGCTCATGAAAACCCAAAAATCCTATCTCAAAAAATTAGCATATTTCATCCGACCAATAAAAGAAAAGTGTTTTTAATACAAAAAAAGTCAACCTTCAAATAATTATGTTCAGTTATGCACTCAATACTTGGTCGGGAATCCTTTTGCAGAAATGACTGCTTCAATGCGGCGTGGCATGGAGGCAACCAGCCTGTGGCACTGCTGAGGTGTTATGGAGGCCCAGGATGCTTCGATAGCGGCCTTAAGCTCATCCAGAGTGTTGGGTCTTGCGTCTCTCAACTTTCTCTTCCCAATATCCCACAGATTCTCTATGGGGTTCAGGTCAGGAGAGTTGGCAGGCCAATTGAGCACAGTAATACCATGGTCAGTAAACCATTTACCAGTGGTTTTGGCACTGTGAGCAGGTGCCAGGTCGTGCTGAAAAATGAAATCTTCATCTCCATAAAGCTTTTCAGCAGATGGAAGCATGAAGTGCTCCAAAATCTCCTGATAGCTAGCTGCATTGACCCTGCCCTTAATAAAACACAGTGGACCAACACCAGCAGCTGACATGGCACCCCAGACCATCACTGACTGTGGGTACTTGACACTGGACTTCAGGCATTTTGGCATTTCCCTCTCCCCAGTCTTTCTCCAGACTCTGGCACCTTGATTTCCGAATGTACTTTGGACCACTGAGCAACAGTCCAGTGCTGCTTCTCTGTAGCCCAGGTCAGGCGCTTCTGCCGCTGTTTCTGGTTCAAAAGTGGCTTGACCTGGGGAATGCGGCACCTGTAGCCCATTTCCTGCACATGCCTGTTCACGGTGGCTCTGGATGTTTCTACTCCAGACTCAGTCCACTGCTTCCGCAGGTCCTCCAAGGTCTGGAATCGGTCCTTCTCCACAATCTTCTTCAGGGTCCGGTCACCTCTTCTCGTTGTGCAGCGTTTTCTGCCACACTTTTTCCTTCCCACAGACTTCCCACTGAGGTGCCTTGATACAGCACTCTGGGAACAGCCTATTCGTTCAGAAATTTCTTTCTGTGTCTTACCCTCTTGCTTGAGGGTGTCAATGATGGCCTTCTGGACAGCAGTCAGGTCGGCAGTCTTACCCATGATTGCGGTTTTGAGTAATGAACCAGGCTGGGAGTTTTTAAAAGCCTCAGGAATCTTTTGCAGGTGTTTAGAGTTAATTAGTTGATTCAGATGATTAGGTTAATAGCTTGTTTAGAGAACCTTTTCATGATATGCTAATTTTTTGAGATAGGATTTTTGGGTTTTCATGAGCTGTATGCCAAAATCATCAATATTAAAACAAGAAAAGGCTTGAACTACTTCAGTTGTGTGTAATGAATCTAAAATATATGAAAGTCTAATGTTTATCAGTACATTACAGAAAATAATGAACTTTATCACAATATGCTAATTTTTTGAGAAGGACCTGTATAACAAAGAGTGAAAAATTTAAGGGGGTCTGAATACTTTCCATACCCACTGTAAATGTACACATTTTGGCTGACCCTGTTCATGACCACTTCTAAGGTCTGAATTGTACCACCCTCCTATTAATAATAATAAATGCTTTTTCTCTTTGTATTTTCTTTTTTTTTCATGTGATCTTTTTAGCGTTCATCTTAGACACAATTACCTATGAATAACCATAGTGTTACATTGTATATTCTAATAGAAACATTTCCTATTGCGACTTCATTTTGTACACATGATTTGAATTTATTACAATGTCTACAGTACAAATATGAGATTCTAATTTTCGTGCATTTTCTTTTTCATTGCATTATCCTACCGATATAAAGCCTACTTTTAAAATGCTTGATTTTGTGTTGCTTGTTAAATTCTATGGCTTTGAGTCTCGGCTTACAAAGATCTCTATTCCTACCTTTTTCATTATAATTTCAATGTAAATTCTAGATGTAAAAATGTTACACTTTTTTTGTATTATTTTGTGATGTTTAATAAAAGTTATTGTAAAAAAAAAAAAAAAACGTAATGGCAACTGTGTGAGTATGTGAATTTAACCTGGTATTCGTAAGGTGATAGGAAGGAAGAGAAATCAGAGTCTCATCATGGTGGTGCTGCTTCTCCTTTTTGCTGTCCAGTCACAGGCTAGGGCAGGCCCAGGCCAAGCCGTGCCCAAAGGAAGTGACCTGACTGATGCTGGCCATAAGACTGAGGACCTCCAGTGGCAGAAAAAGAAACTGCAGGAGAAATCTGTGCATTGAAGGTGGATTTTTGCAGGAAAAGCTGGTTTTGTAATTTTTTTCTTTTAATAGCTATTCGTTTTTTGTTCTTTTTGACTACTTTGATCTTTAGAAAATAGTTGGTGGGATCCATTTTACTGAGACCTGTCCTGCAAATGCAAAGTGCCTGGCTGCTTCTGGCTTCCATACTTTGACTCACTGACCATAAACAAATATGAAACAAGTCCGCTTAAGATCTGCCTCCTTTTTCCAGGTTGGAGACAGCAGCTTAGGTGATTTTGAATGACAGGCTTGTGGGAAATATGTCATAGGAGAATCAAGGTAGGTACCACCGCTGGAATCTTCCGAAAATTCTAGTTGCCTCTTAGAGGGTCTAATGTCTTAGATACTGTCATCTTGCCCTGGCCCCCATTATATTTGCCTTGCCTGCAATTCTCAGAGCTACTTGCTTTTCTTTTATGGAAATGTAATTACTAAGAAGTCTAAAGCCTTGTACACATTACTAGTTTTTCGCTCAACCCAAAAAACACTGCTCAGGGTCGCTGTAATAACAATTTGATGTTAGCACAGTGGGGGAGAATGCTGTACTATTTGTGTTCTGACAGGGGGACGTCATCGTCGTCGTCCATCCCCCGCCAACCTACGGTTGGTTTGTTTGAAGTTAAATTGTGCTTTGTCCATGCAAGATAAAGCAGCAAGTTTACTTAACTGCTGCTGTCCATATGCCCAAGCTACATATACTTAAAAGAGAAGTATGGGTTTATTTTTTATTTTTGAGTCATACTTACCTATGTGTATGGAGCATCAGACCGATGCTGCAGCTGTCCCCGCCGTCTCTGCACTGAGGTACCGAGCCACCGAACATCGCCGATTGGCTCGATTCTCACAGATCCCCGAGAGGAAAGCTGCTGACTGTCAGTCAGCGTCTTTACTCTCTGCTTCTCCACGCTCATTGGAGCGCTGAGCTGTGAGGGGCAGGGAGAGGCTGTCTCAGCGGCTCGCTGAGACTGGCATCAATCAGGGCAGCTGGCGGATCCCGACATGGAAGTCGCGATGACGCGCTGCCCCGACTGATGGCAGTGACATCAGCGGAGAGCGGTCTTCAGACCGCTCTCCGCCGAAAATGGGTCACAGGAGTGCAAAACGAATTGTACTCCTGTGACCCTTAGGAGAAGCCCAGCCTAAAAAGCTCAGGCTGGACTTCTCCTTTAACTTCCTTTCACTCTTTTTAACCCACTGGAAAAGCAAAGAGAAAATGTGTGTAAGCTTCTGCGGGGGGGGGGGGGGGGGGGGAACTGGTTAAAAGTATACAGTAGAAAAGTACAATGGATACAAACATGGACAGAGAGAAGAACCGTTTACAGATGTATTGGAAGGAGTTTTCCCACAAAAAAAATCACATATCAGAAGTCACGGGAAATCATAAGCAGTTGGAGAATAACTACAAGCAATTGTAACAAATCGTATAGCCATGCCATAAGTAAGTGTACTGTCAGTTATTCTGAGAGAGAGAGATTTTTCCCCAAGAGATCATCCACTCCATATTGCATCCATTTCATAAGCCCATTCCACTAGTGGGGGGTAGTCTGTCTGTGCCAATGTCTGGTGATAATCGTACTGGCAGAGGTCAGGAAAATTTGTAGCAACCCCTTCTTAATTTGTAAAACCCCAGTATTAGAGAGCGGACAGTAAGTTGAGGGGTATTTGGGATCCTTTGCCCCTTGAGTTTGATATAGCCCCAATATCTTGTCCCAGAAATAGAGAATCAAGGGGCACGTACCCCAACTGTAAGTCATGGTTCCTGGGGCAGAAAGACATATCCAACAGGCATCTGGGATAAAAGGATTTGTACCACTGTGTGAGATAATTGTATAATTGCGTTTCTGTGCTCCAGATGAAATGAGTCAATATCTTTTCCCAATTCATGTCATCGTAAGATACTGCCAGTTCATCTTCCCATTCAAGGAAAAAAAAAAAAAAACAGAAAGAGAATGTTCTGGTTTGGCAGATTGAAATAATACAATATCAAGGTCTAGTGACTGAGTCTAAGGAGGGTAGAGATCTCAAGAAATGTTGTAGTTAAGAATACTCCATCCAAGCTTTAGAAGGTACATGGCAGGAAATTAAAATATGTGCTCAGGATGTCAACTTCCCTGATGTATGGGTCTGATGGAGAGGGTGTTTCTCCTCTTTCGTCCATGATAGAAAATGTATTTGATGTAAGGTGGGGTTAAATGCAGTTAACGTCGAGAGGTGCTAGGGGACTAGACTTAGACAAGAGTAAAGCCTAGTACATTTGGCCCGTGTGTACTTCTGGGCCGGCTTTTGTCGAAGGGACATGATCGAAAAAGGTCTGCCGATCAGCACGCTGAACCAATGGTTGAGAGTGCTGACTGAAGTGTGCTGACGGGGACCATCAATAGCACAACAATAGCACAGCAGAGGAGATCGCTGTACTAACATCGGATTATTAGTACAGCGGCTCCAACCTGAGCTGTCAGTAGTGTGTATGAGGCTTAAGCCCTTGAACGTATAGGAGTCCCAGATCTGCAACATATTTATGGTTAATACAGAAGGACATTTTTAACCACTCGCTGACCGGCTCACGCCCATATACGTCGGCAAAGTTGGCACGTACCCGTACGTCGCTCCGTCACGGGCTCACGGCGCAATCGTGCCACAGAGAGGCAGAACGGGGAGATGCCTATGTAAACAAGGCATCTCCCTGTTCTGCCTAGCAACATGACGGGGATCTCCTGCTCCCAGTGATTGGGAGCAGTGATCTCTGTCATATTCTAGTGAACCCATCCCCCCTATAGTTAGAACACACTGAGGGAACACACTTAACCCCTTGATCGCCCCCTAGTGTTTAACCCCTTCCCTGCCAGTGACATTTACACAGTAATCCGTGCATTTTTATAGCAATGATTGCTGTTTAAATGTCAATGGTCCCAAAATAGTGTCAAAAGTGTCCGATCTGTCCAATGTCGCAGTCATGATAAAAATTGCAGATCGCCCCCATTATTAATAAAAATGCCATAAATCTATCCCCTATTTTGTAGACGCAATAATTCTTGCGCAAACCAATCAATATATGCTTATTGCGTTTTTTTGTTTGTTTTTTTACCAAAAATATGTAGAAGAATACAAATTGGCCTAAACTGAGGAAGAAATTTTGTCTTTTTATATATTTTTGGGGGATATTTATTATGGCAAAAAGTAAAAAATATAGCTTTTTTTTTTCAAAATTGTTGCTCTTTTTTTGTTTATAGTGCAAAAAATAAAAACCGCAAAGGTGATCAAATACCACCAAAAGAAAGCTGTATTTGTGGGGAATTTTTTTGGGGTACAAAGTCGCACGACCGCGCAACTGTCAAGTAAAAGCAACGCAGTGCTGAGTCGCAAAAAAGGGCTTGGTCAGGAAGGGGGTAAATCCTTTTGAGGCTGAAGTGGTTAAGGGGTCTATTATTATTTATCTGAACTTGGGAGAAGTCCCATCTGGTAAAAAGGGATTTTTATAACAGCTTACCTGTAAAATCCTTTTCTTGGAGTACATCACGGGACACAGAGCGACTTAGTCATTACTAATGGGTTATATAGATTACCTTCAGGTGCTGGCACTGGCCACTTCCAAACCGGAAGTACCCTCCCCTATATAAGCCCCTCCCATCCGGGAGCACCTCAGTTTTGTAGCAAAGCAATAAGTGTCCCAAAAAGAGGGGTGGGAGCTCTGTGTCCCGTGATGTACTCCAAGAAAAGGATTTTACAGGTAAGCTGTTATAAAAATCCCTTTTTTCTTTTTCGTACATCACGGGACACAGAGCGACTTAGTCATTACTAATGGGACGTCCCAAAGCAATGCCAAATGAGGGGAGGGATACATAAGCTGGGCGCCATCAGGCATGAGGATCTTTTGCGGCCTGCAACACACTGCGCCCAAAGGCGACATCCTCCTGACTTCTAACGTCTACCTGGTAGAATCTAGTAAACGTGTGTACCGAAGACCATGTTGCGGCCTTACATACTTGAGCCAGGGAGGCCTGGTGATGCACTGCCCATGAAGTTCCAACTGCTCTTGTGGAGTGCGCCCTAACTTTGAACGGAGGCGGTCTCTTTCTCAAGCCATAGGCTTGTATTATGACCTGTCGAATCCACTTGGCTAAAGTAGATTTTGATGCTGCCTGACCCTTTCTAGGGCCTTCCGGCAGAATAAACAAAGTATCCGTTCTGCGAATCTGAGCAGTGGCTTTTAGATAAGTTTTAACTGCTCTTACTACATCCAAAGAATGCAATAACTTTTCCTCTACCGAAGTAGGTTTGGGGAAAAAAGAAGGAAGAACCACATCTTGGTTCAAATGAAACCTCGATACCACCTTAGGAAGAAAGGCTGGATGAGGACGTAATACTATTCTGTCCTTATGGACAACCAGATATGGCTCCTTACAGGACAAGGCGGCTAATTCCGATACTCTTTTAGCCGAACAAATGGCTACTAAGAAAATCAATTTCCTGGTGAGAAGAACCAAGGAAATGTGTTCCAATGGTTCAAACGGTTGTTTTTGTAGAACCGACAGAACCAGGTTTAAGTCCCATGGACATATGGGAATACTAACCGGAGGGCTAATACGCATCACTCCTTGTATGAAAGCTTTGACTAGTGAATGCGAAGCCAAGGGCCTTTGAAAAAATATTGACAAGGCCGAAATCTGACCCTTGATAGTACTCAAGGCCAGCTTCCTATCTACAGCCCACTGTAGGAAGTCCAAAATCCTACCTATCACGTACTTACGTGGATGCCATTTCTTGGCCTCACACCACGTAATGTACGCCTTCCAGATCCTATAATAGATCTGCCTGGATACCGGCTTCCTGGCATTGATCATGGTAGATACCACAGAATTAGAGAGCCCTCTCTTTTTCAGAATGTGGGCTTCAATAGCCAGGCCGTCAAACCTAGGGCTGGTAAGGAAGGGTGGTATATCGGTCCTTGCGACAGCAGGTCCGGACGATGTGGGAGGGTCCAAGGACTCCTCACTGACATTTTTACAATCTCCGCGTACCATGCCCTTCGGGGGCCACGCTGGAGCCACCAGAATCACTGGTTTCTTTTCTACCCTGATTCTGCGGAGTAATCGCGGTAACAATTGTGGCGGTGGGAATGCATATATCAGCTTGAACTGATCCCAAGGGAACACTAGGGCATCCGAGCCGCAAGCTAGGGGATCCCTTGTGCGAGACACAAATCTGTCCACCTTTGCGTTGAATCTGGATGCTAGCAGATCTACATCCGGTGTTCCCCACCGCTGGCATATTGCCTGGAAAACCTCGGGGTGAAGAGACCATTCCCCCGGGCATAATTGTTGGCGACTTAGAAAGTCCGCTCTCCAATTTTCCACTCCTGGGATGAAAACCGCGGATATGGCTGGGACATATCTTTCTGCCCACTCCAGGATGCAATTTTCTTCCCTCTGGGCTGCACGACTCCTGGTGCCACCCTGGTAATTGATATATGCCACTGCTGTGGCATTGTCTGATTGAATTCTGACAGGGGACCCTTGGAGTTTGGATGTCCATGCTACTAGGGCATATCGGGCTGCACGTATCTCTAAGAGATTGATGGGCAGGGCCTTTTCTGCTTCTGACCACTTGCCCTGGAGAGACCATTGCTCCAGTACTGCCCCCCAGCCTATGAGGCTGGCATCTGTAGTGACCACCTTCCAAGAAACCGGACTGAAGGGTTTCCCTCTTTCCAGATTCTGGGGCACCAACCACCAATGTAGGCTCTTGCGAACGGAAGGGGACAGGGACATTGGTAAGTCTAAAGCCTGAACTTTTTTGTTCCAGGCTGACAGTATGGCCCTTTGCAAATTCCTTGAATGGAATTGACCGTAGGGTACCGCTTCGAATGAAGCCACCATTTTTCCCAGCAGCCTCATGCACAGGCGTATGGATGGTTTTCTTTTTGTACCCACTAAGTGGGTCAAATCTTTTAAAGACGACACCTTCTCTGGAGGTAAGAAAATCTTTCTCTGATTTGAATCCAGCCTTAGCCCTAAGTATTCCAGACTTTTGACTGGTCTTAGAGCTGACTTGTCCCGGTTGATAATCCAACCGTGATATTCCAGATACTTGATTGTCTTGTGAATAGCTACTTCCAGCTTTTCCACTGAGTGGTCTATTAGTAGCAGGTCGTCTAGATATGCCATTATCGTTACACCTTGTGTTCTTAGATTGGCCAATAATGGGGCCAGAATTTTTGTGAACACTCGTGGTGCTGTGGCCAGACCGAAAGGCAAGGCTCTGAACTGAAAATGGCGCCCTTCTACTGCAAAGCGTAGAAATTTCTGGTGGGCCGGAAAGATGGGAATATGCAGATAAGCATCCCTTATGTCGATCGAGGCTAACCATTCCTGCCCTTGTAGGGCGGTGGCCACCGATCGGATCGACTCCATCCGAAAAGTCCTGATATTTAGGAACTTGTTTAGCCCTTTTAGATTTAATATGGGCCTCACGTCCCCATTTGGTTTGGGGACTGTGAAAAGGTTCGAGTAAAACCCGAATCCGCTTTCTTCCAGGGGAACCTTCATGATTACACCCTGGAGCAATAGTTGTTCTAGTGCCAGAAGGAGGGATCCTCTCTTCTGGGGATCTCTTGGCACGTTTGACCTCATAAATTGGGCAGGAGGAGTGCCTTTTAACTCCAGCTTGTATCCCAGACTTACTGCGGAGAGCACCCATCTGTCTCTGATGGTGTCCCGCCAGGTCTCTGTGAACAACTGAAGCCTTCCCCCCACCCGATTGAGTGGGGGCAACGCTTCATGACTTGGGGGGAGGTTTTGTACCTCTCTTGATCCAGGGCTTCTTGTTACCCTGTGATTGTCCCTGATTTCTGCCCCCTGAATTTGACCGCGGAGGCCGTCGGAACTGCTTCACAGCCGATGTGCCCGGGACTGGAGAAGTAGGCCTCTTAAAAGAAGGACTTCTACTCTTGTTCTTAACCGGTAAGAGTGAACTCTTACCGGCAGAAATTTTCTGGATATATTTGTCCAGATCTTCTCCAAATAAGCGTTCTCCATGAAATGGGAAGCTAACCAGCAGTTTCTTACAGGGAGCTTCAGCAGACCAGTTTTTTGAGCCACAGAAGCCTACGCATATGTACTACAGACAGCGTAAAGCGGGAGGCCTGTTGGATTGTATCCTTTATGGCGTCCACCGCAAAACACAAGGCTCTAGGCAAGTCAGCTAGGGCAAGAGCCTGCTGATCTGGTAAGTCCCTTAAGACTTGTTTCAACTGATCTTTCACTGCTTGGCAGACTCCAATCGCTGCTACCGCAGGTTGTGTCACCATGCTTGCTGTAGAGAAAGCAGATTTTAGTAAAGACTCCAATTTTTTATCTATTGGGTCTTTGAACATTGGAACATTATCTACTGGACATGTCAGTGATTTGTTCACAGAAGAGATGGCTGCGTCCACTGTAGGGACCCTCCATTTTTTTATGAACTTATCCTCCATGGGATAGATCACCGGAAATCTCTTGGGGGGAGCAAATATTTTATCAGGATGCTCCCAATCCTGGTAAATAAGCCCTTCTAATAAAGGGTGGATTGGGAAGGAACAGACAGCCTGGGGCGCTTTTAGCGACCCCAGCGAGGAAACCTTAGTGGATGGTGGTTCCGCCAGAGGCGTTTTAAATGCTGATCGGACCATGTTAGTCAGAGACTGAACCCATAATCTTTCAGCCTGAGATGCTGAGAAAGGTTCTTCCACTGTTGATTCCTCCATAACTGAATCAACCTCATCCTGATCCCCTTCAGGTAGGTCGATCCCTGTGTGGGGCTGTTCCTCCACTAACAGGCACTCTGAAGGAGGAGACGGAGATCGGACGCGCTTTCCCTGTGACAGGGAAGCAGCGATCAATGCTGTTAATCTCTCTTCCAATCCTCCCAGAGTTGAGGATAAAACCTCCTCTGTTATATATACAGGAGCAGGTGGACTGGGGACAGCCGCAGCACAAGGCACTCCTGTGGGGTTTCTACGGCTACTGACCTCTGAATTCTCAGGGGAGATTGGTGCAGTACAAGCATGCCCAATATCCTCAGAGCCCGATGGAGACCCCTTTGGCTTCCTGGAAGACTTATTTCCGGAGCGTCTGGATGACATATCCTTTAAGCACAAAGCTGAGGTATTCCCGTCGTCATACACCAATTTTGCTGGTAATAGTCTAACACAGTTGCTGCTATATACCAGCTGGTGTCCACTAAAGTGCCTTTCTATGGGGATGCCTGCATCAACCGCCTCTGTGTGCCACTGTTTGTTGCTAGCTCTGTTTGCATCCAGCTGACACTTGTACTGTGTCTTTATACAAGCTGGGACGCCTGCACATGCGCAGAAGCGCCGTGGCGCGCATCGAGCGTCATCCACCCGCCCCGCCCCTTTTTTTTCATAGGAGGCGCGTGCACGTGCCCGCGCCCGTGCGCCATTGGCGCCCTTTTCGAAACCAAACAGGGACTAGGAGCCAGGGCCCTTTTTGCCGGAGGGCCTGTGCGGTGGATGAGCGCAGCAACAGGGCAGAGGAAGTGGATTCCCACAGAGAAACTTACCAACTGCCTGGATCTTTTGATTTGAGAAAAAACCAAAGATCCACATGACAAGAAAAATGGACCACAGCGGCCTCTAGTGGTTTAACGCAGGTACTGCGGTCCTCCTTTTTTTTTTTTTTTTTTTCTTCTTGACTACTATTAAAATTTTACATTTTCAGTAGTTACAGGCATACACAGATATTAGCGGGAATACCGTTAGGTAACAGACAGAAAGACAAATTAGGCTTGGGGGTCCCCCAATAGAACCAAGTTCCTAGGGGCCCCCACTTACCTGATCCCCGCCGCAGGACTCTGTTTGGCCCACAGAAGCCCAAACTTCACCTATCACAGCAGGCATTGTAATTAAACCTTCAGGGACCGGGTTCCCAAGGATTCCACTCCCCTGGACCTGTATAGCACCCTGCACAGACAACATCTTGGTCGTGGGTATGACCAGAGCTCTGGATCCCAGGGTCCAGCCCTCCTAAGAGAGGCATTACAGGCAAAACCTTGCTCTTCTGCTGCAAGGCCCGGGTACCGACTGTTTAGCTATGAAGCTTTTTTGGTGGGATCCGGAACAGCTTACTAAGGCCCAAAAGAACCTGTACGCAAGCCCAGTGAAAACACATGTTACTCTTTGGCCAACACCTTAGACACTGGCAAAAAACTGAGGTGCTCCCGGATGGGAGGGGCTTATATAGGGGAGGGTACTTCTGGTTTGGAAGTGGCCAGTGCCAGCACCTGAAGGTAATCTATATAACCCATTAGTAATGACTAAGTCGCTCTGTGTCCCGTGATGTACGAAAAAGAAAGATATATTCAGAGCCTCCGTTTTCTCATAACTTACTTTTAAATTGCTAACCCGTCCAAACGTCTCAAATTTGCATATAATTGATGGAAAGGAGGTATGTGGGCTAGTGACATATAAAATAAAATAAGATAATTTGCATATAACAACTGTTTGTATTGGTGCTCTGAGAAATTATATGATCATATAGATTTTGGTCAGCAGTGTCAGTGTATAGCACAGTAGAGCCTTTTTTTTTTTTTGTTCATAAACAAAAGTATTCACTTGTCTCATTCCATCAACTAACCCAGTAGTCTCCGAACTATAGCTCGGAGGCCAGATGTGGCCCTTTACTTGCTTTTACCTGTCTCTTTGGACCATGATTCCCCCCCAATTACACCAATGAAGAAGAAAAATTCCTCCCACTAATACCAATGATGGGGCACAATTTTCCCCACTGACCCCAACAATGGGGCACAATTCCTTGCACTTATACCAATGACACCAACAATGGGGCCCAATGACACCCAATAATGGGGCACTATTCCTCCCAATGAGACACAATGATGGGGAACTATTCCTCCCAATGAGACCAACAATGGGGCCTAGTGACCCCCAATAATGGGGCACTTTTCCTCCCAATAAGACCAATGATGTGGGCACTATTCCTCCCAATGAAACCAACGATGGGGCACAATTTCTCCCAATGACACAAACAATTGGGCCCAATGACACCAATTATGCGGCACAATTATTCCCAATGACACCAAGAATGGGGCACAATTCCCCCCACTGACACTAATGATGGGGCACATTTACTTCCACTGAAACAAACGATAGGGCATTTTTTCCCCCACTGATGGGACATTTTCTACTTGTAATGGCCACAGCCCAGCCCCCCTAAAGTCTGAAGGACAGTAAACTGGCCCTTTGTTTAAAATGTTTGGAGACCCCTGATCTAATGCAAAAATACAGGATTTGTTTCTCATTTCAGAACATGCAATATAAAACTTGGGAATACTTTCTGTTTTAAGAAAGCTCTACCGTGCTATGCACTGATTCAGTTGAAAGGCTTTTTGATCCTTTAGTCCAGGGTTCTCCAAACTTTCTGAACAAAGGGGCAGTTTACTGTTCTTCAGACAGTCCTTAACAATGCTATTTTGTATCTCTCAATGTCTACTTTCACACTGCCCGGCATTGGCGGTAAAGCGGCACTAGTTTTAGTGGTGCTTTACTGCTGTTATGGCGCCGTTTTTTAGCCACTAGCGGGGCGCTTTTAACCCCCACTAGCAGCCGAAGAAAGGGTTAAAAGAGCTTTGGCAGTGTTGTCCATTAATTTCAATCGGCAGGGCGTTTTGGGAGCAGTGTATACAGCGCTCCCGCACCGCCCCAAAGATGCTGCTTGCAGGACTTATTTTCTTGTCCTGCAAGCGCACCGCCCGAGTGTGAAAGCACTTGGGCCTTCACACTGGGGAGGCATGAGAGGCGCTTTTCAGGCGCTATTTTTAGCACTAAAATGCCTGAAAAGCACCTCAGTGTGAAAGTAGCCTATCTTGCATCTGAAAAATGTTTATAAATACTCTTTCAGAGAGTCTGTTTGTTTTTGAGAAAATAAGTTAATACAGCTGCTGTATTTACATAGCAACTCTCAATTTGTCATTTTGACAGCAGGAAATTTGCCAGTAAGTAAGTGGGGCAGGGGGACATGGCGTACTACACACGCCTTGTGTAATTTGAAAGTTTATTTTGGGTATGTGTAGTGCGTCTAATATGCACAACTAGTTAAAAAAAAGCTGTATGCAGTTTGAAACAAATGGTTCTAAATATTATATTTGCACGATACACTAGTGGTGCTTTGTGTGTATTTGGCGATAGGGACATAAATGAATGACTTGGATGGTTCCACCCACTGTCCTGAAATGAGGAATTATTCTCTTATGTTCTGCCCTTAGTTCTCACTTAGTACCCCTTTGTGCTACTATTGTGCAAGGTTGGAGGAAATTTATGAATCAAGCTTCAATCTTGTAGAAAATCTGTCATATTATATTTCAAAGATGCCATTTTACACTGACTTGCTTTGGAGTAGAATTGATAACTTTAGGAATAAATTGCTGAATTACATTTTAACAGTGATCCATAAGTGTAACTAAACAACTATTCATAATCTTTAGTGATGATGCATCCATAATCCAGGATGTGCAGTGTACGTAATCTTGCTAATCTCTTTAAATTTACATGGAATGAGTGTCACTGATGCATTACAGAGAATTGACCATCATGTCAGAAAAAAACAATGTGAGAGTCTTAAATAATATAAAATTACAATAAAAAAACATTCTTGATGGGTTTGCATAGCAAAGCAGTTTGATGTATTCTTATCTGAACATAGCTATTTCTTCACATTCTGTCATAACAAAACAAAGTTTGTTAAATTAGAAGTGTTGCCTTTTTAGTTTCAATAAGACCTCTAATGGGCTACTTGGACAATATTACATCAACTAGGTATTTAGACCTGGATGATGGAAGAGAGGACTAAAGGTTGTGTCTGTTTACAGCAGGTAAAATAAAGTATTGCACAGGTCACCTTTTATTAGGTAAATGTGTTTCTAAAGGTGCCAATGCCATTGACATGAAATTTTCCCCACATGCCGGTAACAACCCATGCAATCCATACATACAAAGAAACCAAAAAAGTTCAAAAATTAAGTTATGTGTAATAAAATGGAATGGAACAGGGAAAAAGTATTGAACACTTTCTTTGAAACCGATTGAGAGTTTCCTTGGCTTTGAGTTTGGGCTCATTATTTTGCTGAAATGTCCACCCTTGTTTCACATTCATCATCCTGGTAGATGGCAGCAGATTTTTAACAAGAATGACTTTGTACATTTTTCCATTTATCCTTTCTTCAATGATATGAAGTTTGCCAGTACTGTATGCTGAAAAACAGCCCCACGCCATGATGTTCCCACCTCCAAACCTCACTGTTGGTATGGTGTTTTTGGTGTGATGTGCAGTGCCATTGGACCTCCAAACATAATGTGTATTATGGCATCCAAAGAGTTCGATTTTGGTCTCATCTGACCAGACTATATTCTCCCAGTATTTCACAGGCTTGTCTAAATGTTGTGCAGCAAACTTTAAACGACCTTCAACATGCTTTTTCTTCAGCAGTGGAGTCTTGCGCGGTGAGTGTGTATACAGGCCATGGCAGTTGAGTAAGTGCATTGCTTATTGTTTTCTTTAAAACGTTTGTGCCTGCTATCCCCAGGTCTTTCTGAAGCTTTTCACAAGTGGTCATTGGCTCTTGGACAACTCTTCTGATAATTATTTTCACTCCTCTGTCAGAAATTTTGTGAGGAGCGCCTGGTTGTGGCCGGTTTATGGAGAAATTATGACCCCAACAGTGCTCACTGGAACATTCAGAAGTATAGAAATCCTTCTGTAACCAATGCCATCAGTATGTTTTGCAACAATAAGGTTGCAAAGGTCTTGAGAGTAGTCTTTGCTTTTACCCATCATGAGAAGCTTCTTGTGTGACACCTTGGTAATGAGACACCTTTTTATGGGCCATTAGTTGAGAGTGAACCAGCTGATATTAATTTTCACTGACAATGGGCAGGATTGCTTTCTAATTACTGATAGATTTCAGCTGGTGTCTTGGCTTTCCATGCCTTTTTTGCACCTCCCTTTCTTTGCGTGTTCAATACTTTTTCCCTGTGCCATTCCATTTTATTACACAACTTAATTTCTGAACTTTTTTTGGTTTATTTGTGTGTATGGATTGTATGGGTTGTTACTGACATGTGGTAACAATTTCATGTGAATAAGCACCTTCAGAAATAGATTTACCTAGAAAAATGGTGACGTGTTCAAAACTTTTTTTACCCGCTGTATATGGCTTTCTAATTGGTGATATCTATTTGTAAGTATAGTAGCTTAGTGGGTAGTATTACAATCTTGAAGGCTGAAGTCCTGATTAAAATTCCAAACCAGGCAATACCATAATTACCATGTGTTGCCATTTTTTTTTTCTTGCAGTCCAAATCATGCCTAAGGATTAACTCCTGCCCAGATTGGACCAAGAGCTGGGGTTTACAGTGTGGGAAAAAAAATAAGTCCAATTGTAGCTATTTGCATTATCTTAATAGCTACAAAATCTCACAAATACCTATTGTCCCTGCCTATAAAGTCCACTTATAAAAGCTTCCTGTGATGGTGTACCGCACTGCTCCCAAATTCAGAGCAGCTTTGCCAATCTCATGTGGGCTGGGTCTGCTTGCACTACAGTGGGATAAAGAGGATATCAGTATTGCTACTATTGATTGACAAGCCTGTAGCTTGTCAATCAGCACCTGACCACAAATAGACTTGCCCACTGCATTCTAGATTGACAGTACTGCTTCTGTTGCTGAAACCCTCCCTCTGTAGTGAGGGGGGAGAGGGGGTTGGACATGAGTATTAAACTCAAAAGCAAACATTTATTATAATGCAGCTTACCATTTTTTAGCTGTGAGGGCTGCTTACCTGCGTATTTATCTAGTAATCTGCCCAGGAAGTCTGTTGTTTTTTAAAAAAAAGGACAATGTGACAGAGTGCTAAGACAAACCATTTACACTCACAGGGGTGCTTAGAATGATCAGCTTTTATTTATTCATGTAAAACTTTTATACCAAAAGGAAGAAAACTAATGCTCTAACTGCAGTGTGAGCTAGAGTTTGGCTTAAAAAAAAATAATTATGCAGCTACCACATCTAATGTCTGGAAAGCTGCAATATATTATATTTTTGTTTTTTGGGTTTAATACGGCTTGAAGGATTGTGTGAGAAAGAAAGTATTTAGGGGGCTTGGGGAGAACTGAACAGAGAGAGAGAGAGAGATATTGCATTAAGGTAAAAACTGTTAGCCTTTACAACCACTTTAAAAAAAACAAAAAACAAAAAAATTTTGCCATAAATTTAGACCAGAATGTATTCTGCTACATCATGATAAGTGTATGATAATAATATTGTGTGAAAGTTATAGAGTCCACAAGCTGGGCTACATATCTTTGAAAATTGATCAATCCTGATGTACTGACGGCCTATCTAATTTCTTGAGGCTCTAAATTGTCAGGACAGTACAAATACCCCCCAAATGACCCTTTTTTGTGAAGATGACAGCCCAATGTATTTAATAAGAGGCATAGTGAGTTTTTTGAAGTTACAATTTTATGCCCACAATAGTTTGTGAAAATAATTTATTTTTTCCCACAAAATTGTCATATTAACAAGTTATTTCTCACACATGGCATAAATAAACTTGCAATTACACCCCAAAATATATGCTCTGGTACTCCTCCTGAGTATGGCGCTACCACATGTGTGAGACTTTTACACAGCCTGGCCACATACAGAGGCCCAACATCCAAGTAATATCGACAAAAGGGGCAGATAGTGGCAGGGGGACAGTGGGACTTTAAATGAAACACAACACTTGGGTTGGATGAGACACTCAATATATAGTAAACAGCTTATTTATTCATAACAAACTAGAGCATAGTGCATATAATGACATTCATGTTACATCAATAAATATAGTACAGAATAGGGTAAAACATGATTGATGAATCACAGAATAATCATAAAATTGATAGCATGGTAGGCAATATAGCACATGGTTAACATAAATGTCCGCAGAATACCCAAGAATGTATGAAATGGTAGCATAGCATGATAAATTAATTGATAACTCAACCAGTTAATTAAAACCCATGGTGACCACATGATTGCTGTGATGAAACATCGAATAAGAAGGCTCTGCGCGTTTCGTGGAGTAATATCCACTCATAAGGAGCTAATTGGGGGCACCTATAATATAGAATTATTTAATTAATGGCAATTAAAGCAGGAAGAGAGGGAACAATAAATGTAATCCTAGCACTCTTACCTGAGGGTAAATTAAAAAATTTAATGAGAGGGTAACTGCTAGTGTTAAAATTAAAAATGCCAAAGGGGGAGATGAGAGACAACCCCCCCCCGGGAAAATTATGAGGCGGCGGGGCAGTCCAGTGAGGAGACGATGCATAGAAGGGATCCTCCTTCCAATGCTGTGGTGATGAATAGGAGCCTTAGGGCATCTAATGATGAAATATTCAACATGGGGATGATGTGCTAGAGTGAGAGAGGGATAGGATGGAGAGGTGGGATGAGGTAGTGAGTTGAAGGACATGTAGAAAGTTACCCTAATATAATGTGATAAGAATAGCAAAAAGGACACCACAGCAGTGCAGGGTGACTGTACCGGAGTGAAGACAGAGACACCATGTGAGGATGACAAGGTGAAGTGAAAACGTGATTACTGTGAAAAGAAGGAGTGGCCCGCCCGCCAGCATAGTCCCGCCAACGTCACGCTGAGGCGTGCCATGAGAGAAGAAGGGAAGCAGCCACACTAGGCGACCAGCGCCTATATATATGTGCTCGATCCCTCCATCATAGTGGAAATAGCTGACGCCATCACGTGGCGTCATTGTGACGCCGGCAGCATGGGCACCAGGGGTGTGGCGTCGACATGCAGCGAGTGCAGTCCCCCAGCCCCGCAACCAGCGGGCCGCTCCTTACTTTCAAGGTAATCACGTTTTCACTCCGCCTTGTCATCCTCACATGGTGTCTCTCAGTCTTCACTCCGGTACACTCACCCTGCACTGCTGTGGTGTCCTTTTTGCTATTCTTATCACATTATATTAGGGTAACTTTCTACACGTCCTTCAACTCACTACCTCATCCCACCCCTCCATCCTATCCCTCTCTCTCTAGCACATCATCCCCATGCTAAATATTTCATCATTAGATTCCGTTCAGGAGCGTCCACTCAGAAGGAGGAAGTGCCCTACCAGCCGTTTTTTATGCAGTGGCCGGGTGGGAAGCAGTTCAACAATCCAGGCCGAAGTGACTTAGGTTAGAGTTCTGTACCACTAGACTGGAATCAACTAATATATTAGCAAGATCAGCAATAATCAGTTCATATAAACTTTGACTGCAATGTGAATAATACTATAACTAATCTAGAGTGCACTCTAGGAAAATGGCTAGGTTTTAGTGCAATGTCCCCTGAGAGGTACCTCTTAGCATTAGGCAAAGGTCTCTGTGTAGCAGCTGTAAAGAGACAGTCTGAAAGAAAGAATGATGGGTCTACAGGGATAGTAAAATATGTAAATCGCTGAGATCTTCCTGAAAACTGTGGGTTTTGGGCAGTCCTAGAAGATGTGGATAAGAGTTGCCCTGTCCTCTTTACATCTTCAACATGGATCTGGTAGGGAGGGTGTGAACTTGTGGATCTGGGATAGATTTTTGTGCCACCTAATGATAATGCTCAAATTTTTGTATTCTGGTACAGATTGTTTTTTATAAATTCTTATATTCTTCTATTTTATTGAGTTTTACCAAATAGTAGACATAAAGAAGAAATACAGTTCACAAAACAAACCCATTCACAATAGACAGGCAAACAAACAATCTGCACTCCACCCCCTCCTGCACCACTATCAGAATCGGCAGCAGGGTTAAAGGAGTTGTAAAGCCAGAAGGTTTTTTTATCTTAATGCATTCTTTGCATTAAGATAAAAAAACTTCTGTGTGTAGCAGCCCCACCAGCACCCCCTTGCTTTAAGAAGGGCCTGGATTCTTTCTTAAATGTACATAATATGACTGGGTACTGACATTTATAGGTAAGGTGGTTGATCCGGGGAATATCCGATTGCCTCTCGGGGGATCAGGAAGGAATTTTTTCCCCTGCTGTAGCAAATTGGATCATGCTCTGCTGTTTTTTTTTTGCCTTCCTCTGGATCAACTGTGGGTATAGAATTGGGTATATGGGATTGTACGATATATATATATATATATATATAATTTTTATGGTTGAACTGGATGGACTTTTTCAACCTAACTATGTAACCCCCCTAATTACCTTCCTGAGCCCCTTCTCTCTCCAGCGATGTCCACAATCCCCTCAGCCATCCAGGACACTCCACCTGATTGGCTGAGACAGAGTAGCAGCACCATTGGCTCCCGTAGCTGTCAATCAAAGTCAGTCAGCCAATCAGGGGAGAGAGGGGGTAGGGGCCAGGTCGGAGCTCCATGTCTGAATGGATACACGGAGCTCTGACTCGGCTTGGGTGCCCCCTGCAGAAAGCTGCTGGCTGAGGGGCACTCAAAAGAGGGAGGGGCTAAGAGCAGCGAAGAGGGACCCGAGAAGACGAGAATCCAGGCTGCTGTGTGCAAAACCCACTGCACAGAGGAGGCAAGTACAACACTTTACAATCACTTTAAAGACGTTACATAGTATTTCCTGTCATCACATAAGGCAGAAAGCATGGCAGTAATATCAACTCATAGGTACATCTCAGAAAAGTAGTCCAGAGGACTAGTCACCAAGCCCCACAACAACAGAGGACAAGTCCCTTCACAGAGACGATTTTTACCATCTAAAGTTGTTCAGGAGAGAGTTTGATCTTCAGGTCACATTCCTAAGCTTTGATAAAGGATGGGCCATAAACAGGATTTGGCATAATTAGGAGGGAGGAATATATAAGTGACAAGCAATGACTAAGAGGACTTTTGGCTGATCACAACGTTTCGAAGCCTGATAGTTTATGTCTACGTGTTTCATGTGGTGGGAGATGAAAAGTGCCTGTAGGGGGGATAGTAAGAGTGTTATTGTAAGCCAGCTTGAGCCCATAATAATTAGATGGGAGGAGCAATAGATGTCTACTTCCTTATGTTTCAGAAGATGAGGATCTGTTAGGCAGGGTCTGAGAGACTGGGTTCCCTATGATAGAGAGCAGAGGAGATGGGTATGGTGCAAGATCATAGTTCATGAAAGCTTGCTAACAAGTGGTCAGAGTGGGGTCGATAGGCGGATTGGAGCTCTGGTTCATTGGGATAGAATGTCTGTCCCATAGTAAACTATTCAATGGGAGAGGGGTGTGTCCTGATGTGAGAGCCGACAGACGTGTATCTGAGAGGAGCTCCGGGTATCCTGAACCGAATCCTCTGCCATCGGTGCATCTACCTTGCTTAAATAAGTGGATACTCTGCCAGCTTGTTCCCCTGTGTCCCCTGTCTTATCCTGGGCCAAACATTGTGGAGTCTCTCTGCCCGGGTCGCCTGCACGCCATAGCTCCCACACACCTGCGGCCGCCACCATCTTGCCGGTCTGTGATACTCTGGGGAGACCCGATCCCGGCCTGACTGGAGGTAAGGGACTGTCCTCCGACCACATCTGCCTGCCCATCCACCTACCTGGCACGGTCCGGAGGCCCGTCTGGCTGCTGGAGGGGTCTGTGGAGGCCGCGGCCTAGTGAAGCCTGAGAAGCACCAGTGTTTCCTGAGCCGCTATCCTGCCGGGGGTGCGCCCCGGCGAACACCGTCGAGCTCTGGAGTGCGGATCGACTGTCTCCTCACGCCCTGTCACCCCTCCATATCCCTGCCACGGCCTGGTGTGCTGCCCAACAGAGACTGCTTGCTTGTCTGAGCCGGCTGGGTTACTCCTGGGGCCTAACATCTCCTGTCCTCTGCCACCCCTCTGCCTCAGTCATACTGCTCTGGGCCCTCCCTACTCTGGTGGTCCCAGCATCACATCCTCACCACTTTGTCTCTGCCTGCGTGTCTGCTGTGAAGTGAGGGGCTGCTGGCGAACACTGATGGCCTGTCCAGCTTGTACATTCCTGGGACTCAACGCCTGCTACCAGCTTGGGTCGCCCCTTACCTGCCTCCTGGGTGCTCATCTGAACACGGACAAATATCCTGTATAGCGGGCTCCCTTGGTGAACTGTCAGATGTCCTCCAAAGCCGCGAAGACCAACACACCACTCCGGCTACCACCACCATCTTCCCCACAAACAGATCCCATACTGGTGGGGCGGCTCCGGGCCTTGCTGGCCGACTTGGAAATGGATCCTGTTAAAGCTCCGGTGGCAGAGGGGCCAGCCCCACTGGCTCAAGACAGTACAGCCATGATCCTTGCTGCGATCGAGCAAAGTAGGACCTCGCTGCTGGTGCGCATCGACCACCTCGCTGAAGAGTGTAACCTCATACGGGAACGACCTTGACAAAATAAGAGGTAGAATGTCCGAAACCTAATCCAGAGTGTCAGCCACCGAAGATCGAAGAGCGCACAGTACAGTCTTTTGTCGCAAAATCGGATGATGCTGAAAACAGGCTGAGGCGCAATAATGTCAGAGTCCTGGGTCTGCCTGAGGGAGAAGAAGGGGATCACCCTGCTGTATTTCCGGAGGGGTTCTTTAAAAACCTCCTGGGCTTTACAGACGTTCCCCCTACTTACGTGGTTGAAAGGGCCCATCGGGTGCCCACAGGCCGTGCCATCCCAGGGAATCCTCCCAGGCCTCTTTTGGTCCGCTTCCTTAATTATCGGAACAGGGACAGGATTCTCTCGGAAGCCCGCAAACATCCCACGCTCAAATATTGCAACTCCTCTGTCCTTCTTTTCCCTGACTTTTCGGCGGATTTGCAGAGAAAGAGAACCTTCAATGATGTCCGCAGACGACTTAGAGATAAGAACATTAAATATGGCATGCTTTACCCAAGCCGCTTACGAGTCCAGCATGATGGGGCGATCTGCTTCTTTGACAACCCAGCGGACGCTGACGACTGGCTGACCAACTTGCGTTGAAAGATTCTTCTCACTGATCCATCTGATGCACGGATCTTCCACATCCTTGTTTGCTCTATCCTACTACACTTTATGTAACCATCGGAGTTACCTCAAATGTACCTTTACACGTGACCCCCCACGTGTTTTTGTTTGCTTTTTCTTTTTATCCCTTTTTGCCTTAATATCCCTTGTCCCTCTGCTCCCTGTTCTTACAAGACGGAAGAGACACTGACCATCGGCAGAGTGGGAGGACTGGCACCAGACATGTAGTGCACACAGTTTAGGGGTTCACTTGCACCCTTTAGTTAAATGTTTTTTTTCTGGGTAAAAACTATTCCCAGACCTTCCCCCCTGTTCGGAGGAAGGATGGGTTATAGTAGGATAGGCACTTCGTGCCTGGGAAGTTTGATTAAGGATTCCGTTTATTCTTTTGTTGTTTTTTTTCTGTTTTTATTTTGTGATATGCTTAAGTACTGTCAGTATTTTCTGCACTGTGACTGGGATCTTGCTGGTCATGGGGTGCACATGTATATGCCCTCTAGTGTATCTCTTCAATTATTTCTCCACATCGCCCAATGGCTAGTCAATTAGCTGACTCCTTCACCATCCTTTCCTGGAATGTCAGAGGTCTTAACTCTAAATTCAAGCGAGCCCTTTTATACCAATACTTAAAATCTCGCTCCCCCCAGCTTTTTCTCCTCCAGGAGACTTACCTCATGGGCAGTAAGATTTTGACTCTTAAAAAACTGTCAGGGCCCGGACTGGTGGCTAGTGAGGACACAGGAGGTGGATCCTCTGTGCCAGAGAGGCGAAGGCATGGGTCGCACTGGAGGACCGGTTCTAAGCAGCTACCGGTTTTCACCAGAGCCCGCCGCAAAGCGGGATGGACTTGCTGCGGCGGTAGCAACCAACTTCTCTGGCAGCTGAGATAGGCACGGTACACAGGGACTAGGCAGAGGCAAGGTCAGACGTAGCGGAAGGTCAGGGCAGGCGGCAATGGTTCGTAGTCAGGGGCAACGGCAGAAGGTCAGATACACTGGCAAGGCAATTACAAAACGCTTTCTCAGGGCACTGAGGCAGCAAGATCCGGCAAGGACAGGAAGGGGGAGTGGGTTTTTAAGTGTTTTGGGTGTGTACACAGTAATTGGACCAGGCACCAATCAATGGTGCACTGGCCCTTTAAATTTAAGAAGACCGGCGCGCGCGCGCCCTGGAGAGCAGCGGGACCGCGCGCGCCGGGACGGAGCAGGAGGAGGAGGCCGGTGAGCAGGATGGAATGCGATCCGCGGGCGGACAGGTGCCGCCGCATGGATCGCATCCCCGCCAGCATCAGAGCAGCGCTCACGGTCAGAGGGGCCGACCGGAGCGCTGGAGGGGAACAGACGCCGCGGGCGCTCCGGGATGGATGGGACACCCGGAGCGCTCGGCGTTACAGTACCCCCCCCTTAGGTCTCCCCCTCTTCTTGGAACCCAATAATCTACGGATGAGCTCTTTATCTAAAATGTTGGCCTCAGGTTCCCAGGATCTTTCCTCAGGACCACAGTTCTCCCAATCAACTAAAAAACATTTTTCACCTCGGATGACCTTGGAGGCGAGGATCTCTTTCACCGAGAAGACATCAGAAGAACCAGAGACAGGAGCAGGAGCAGTGACCTTAGGGGAAAATCGGTTAAGAATGAGGGGTTTAAGAAGAGACACATGAAAAGAGTTGGGAATACGAAGAGAAGGAGGAAGGTGGAGCTTGTAAGAAACAGAATTGATTTGGTTTTTGATTTTAAATGGCCCGAGGTAACGAGGACCCAGCTTGTAGCTAGGTACCCGAAACCGAACATATTTGGAGGAGAGCCACACTTTGTCACCAGGGGCATAAACAGGAGGGATTCTTCTTTTTTTATCTGCATGTCTCTTCATGCGGGCAGAGGCCAGTGAGAGCGACTTTTGAGTCTCTTTCCAGATAGAGGCAAAGTCCTGAGTTAATTCATCCACGGCCGGAACTCCAGAAGACGTGGGAATGGGGAGGGGGGGCAATGGGTGACGGCCGTAGACCACAAAGAAAGGCGACTTGGAGGAAGATTCAGAGTTCTTGAAATTGTATGAGAATTCTGCCCAGGGCAATAGGTCGACCCAATCGTCTTGACGGGCGGAGACAAAATGTCGTGGGTAGTCGCCAAGGACCTGGTTAACTCTCTCCACCTGTCCATTGGACTGCGGGTGATAAGCGGAAGAAAAATTCAACTTAATCTTTAGTTGAGTACAGAGAGCTCTCCAAAATTTTGAGATGAATTGAACGCCTCTATCCGAGACGATATGTGAGGGCAGCCCATGGAGGCGGAAAATTTGAAGAAAAAAATGCTTCGCCAACTGAGGTGCAGTAGGCAGACCAGGGAGCGGGACAAAATGAGCCATTTTAGAAAAGCGGTCAACGACCACCCAGATGACAGTGTTACTACGAGACAAAGGGAGGTCCGTGATGAAATCCATGGCGATGTGGGACCATGGTTGTTCAGGCACAGGTAGGGGAAGGAGAAGACCTGCAGGCTTCTGGCGAGGAGTCTTGTCACGTGCACAGATAGTGCAGGCCCGTACAAAGTCAGTCACATCTTTCTCCTGGGTAGGCCACCAATAGTGTCTGGCAATCAATTGTATGGATTTTTTGATCCCAGCGTGACCGGCTAGATGGGAGGAATGGCCCCACTTGAGTATCTGAAGCCGAAGGCGTGGAGGAACGAAAGTCTTTCCTGGAGGAATTGGCACGAGAGAAGCGGGAGCAGAGGAAATCAGACACTCAGGGGGTACGATGTGTTGAGGAGGAGTCTCGGTTTCAGAGGTATCGGAGAAACGGGACAAGGCATCAGCCCTGACATTTTTGTCTGCGGGCCGAAAATGGATCTGGAAGTTGAAGCGGGCAAAGAACAATGACCACCTGGCCTGGCGAGGATTTAGGCGCTGAGCGGACTGAAGGTAGGACAAATTTTTATGGTCAGTGTAGATGGAGATAGGGTGAAGGGATCCTTCCAGGAGATGTCTCCACTCTTCTAATGCCAACTTGATGGCCAACAGTTCACGGTCACCTATGGAATAGTTTTTTTCCGGAGGGGAGAAAGTTTTAGAGAAAAAACCACAAGTGACGTTGTTCCCTTTAGCGTTTTTTTGAAGAAGCACAGCTCCGGCTCCTACCGAGGAGGCGTCAACTTCAAGGAAGAACGGCTTTAGAGGATCTGGCCGAGACAGGACAGGTGCAGAGGAGAAGGCGGTCTTAAGGCGAGTAAAGGCTTCCTCCGCTTGAGGCGGCCAGGACCTAGGATTTGCGTCTTTTTTGGTCAGTGCCCCTATAGGAGCAACGATGGTGGAGAAGTGGGGTATGAACTGACGATAGTAGTTGGCGAATCCAAGGAAGCGTTGGATAGCACGAAGTCCAGAGGGGCGTGACCAACCCAAGACTGCGGAGAGTTTGTCAGGGTCCATTTGAAGACCTTGTCCAGAGACCAGATAACCTAGGAAAGGAAGACTGCTGCGCTCAAAAAGGCATTTTTCAAATTTAGCGTAAAGATGATTTACGCGGCGGCGCTGGAGCACTTGACGGACATGGAGCCGATGTTCCTTAAGGTTG
The DNA here is from genome assembly GCA_029206835.1 of Rana muscosa. NCBI lineage: Eukaryota > Metazoa > Chordata > Amphibia > Anura > Ranidae > Rana > Rana muscosa. The sequence goes on from JARGYO010000162.1 coordinate 8,907,716, forward strand.
GTAGAGAAGATTAGGATGTCGTCAAGATAGACAACCACACAGGTATACAGTAGGTCCCGGAAGATTTCGTTGACAAAATCTTGAAAGACTGCAGGGGCGTTGCAAAGTCCGAACGGCATGACAAGATATTCAAAGTGACCATCTCTGGTGTTAAATGCGGTTTTCCATTCATCTCCTTTACGGATTCTGATGAGGTTATAAGCGCCCCTGAGGTCCAATTTAGAAAAAACTTTTGCTCCGCGCAGACGGTCAAAGAGCTCCGAGATGAGAGGCAGAGGGTAGCGGTTTTTAATAGTGATTTTATTGAGACCACGATAGTCTATGCAAGGGCGTAGAGATCCGTCCTTCTTGGCCACGAAGAAGAACCCCGCTCCGGCTGGAGAAGATGATTTCCTAATAAAACCTCTATTGAGTTTCTCCTGAATGTATTCAGTCATGGCCTTGGTTTCAGGAGAGGAGAGAGGGTAAATTCTGCCACGGGGTGGTGTAGTACCTGGGAGCAAGTCAATGGGGCAGTCATAGGGTCTATGTGGTGGTAAGACCTCCGCCTGTTTTTTGCAAAAGACATCAGAAAAGTCCTGATAGGCCTTTGGAAGGCCAGGCAAAGGAGTAGTGATGGGGACTTGACAGGTCGGTACAGACTTAAGGCAATGCTTGTGACAGGAGTCACCCCAGGATTTGATGTCCCCAGTGGTCCAGTCGAGGTTAGGAGTGTGACGCTGGAGCCAGGGTAGGCCAAGAAGGATGTCAGAAGTACAGTTCGGCAAAACAAAGAATTCAATCTTTTCTTGGTGAAGAACACCAACGAACATGAGCAGGGGTTCGGTGCGGTAACGCACGGTACAAGCCAAATTCTCTCCATTTACGGAGGAAATGAAGAAGGGTTTGATGAGACGGGTAACAGGAATGTTGAACCTGTTGATGAAAGAGGCTTCAATAAAGTTTCCTGCAGAACCAGAGTCCAGGAAGGCCACCGCAGGGAAGAGGGAGCCCGCAGAAGGAGAAATCCGCACAGGAATAGTCAGACGTGGAGAGGAAGAATTCACACCTAGTAACGCCTCTCCCACGTTCACTAGGTGCGGGCGTTTCCCTGACGCGGAGGACAAATAGGGCAGTCTATTAGGAAGTGATCAGAGCTTGCACAATAAAGGCATAAGTTCTCGTTCCTACGGCGAGACCTCTCTTGTAGGGTCAGGCGAGACCGGTCCACTTGCATGGCCTCCTCGGCGGGAGGCACGGTAACAGGATGCATTGGATTCAGAAAGAGAGGAGCCAGGCGCGGATAACGCTTGGTGCGAATGAGATCTTTCTCCTGGCGAAGCTCTTGGCGTCTTTCGACGTAGCGCATTTCGATGCGGGTAGCTAAATGGATGAGTTCCGTCAAGGAAGAGGGTATCTCTCGTGCGGCCAGACAATCCTTGATGTGGCCGGATAAACCCTTCTTGAAGGTCGCGCAGAGAGCCTCATCATTCCAGGCTAACTCTGAGGCCAGTGTGCGGAACTGTATGGCATATTCGCCCACAGAGGATTTTCTTTGGACAAGGTTAAGCAGGGCGGTTTCAGCGGATGAGGCTCGGGCTGGTTCCTCAAAAACGCTGCGAACCTCAGCAAAGAAGGACTGAACGGTGGCTGTAGCAGGGTCGTTGCGGTCCCAGAGTGGCGTGGCCCAGGCCAAGGCCTTTCCAGACAACAGAGAGACCACGAATGCCACTTTAGACCGTTCTGTGGAAAACTGGTCAGACATCATCTCAAGATGCAGGGAACATTGGGACAAGAATCCCTGGCACATCCTAGAATCCCCGTCAAATTTCTCCGGAAGAGACAGGCGAATTCTCGAGGTAGTAGCGGCAGCTCGGAGAGGGGAAGATGCTGGAGGCTGTGGCGGCAGAAGCTGCTGGACCATGGCGGTCAACTGCGACAGCTGCTGTCCTTGTTGGACGATCTGTTGCGACTGCTGGGCAACCACGGTAGTGAGGTCAGCGAGATTTGGCAGTGGTACCTCAGTGGGATCCATGGCCGGATCTACTGTCAGGGCCCGGACTGGTGGCTAGTGAGGACACAGGAGGTGGATCCTCTGTGCCAGAGAGGCGAAGGCACGGGTCGCACTGGAGGACCGGTTCTAAGCAGCTACCGGTTTTCACCAGAGCCCGCCGCAAAGCAGGATGGACTTGCTGCGGCGGTAGCAACCAGGTCGTGTCCCCCAGTAGCGGCTCGACTTCTCTGGCAGCTGAGATAGGCACGGTACACAGGGACTAGGCAGAGGCAAGGTCAGACGTAGCGGAAGGTCAGGGCAGGCGGCAATGGTTCGTAGTCAGGGGCAACGGCAGAAGGTCAGATACACTGTCAAGGCAACTACAAAACGCTTTCTCAGGGCACTGAGGCAACAAGATCCGGCAAGGACAGGAAGGGGGAGTGGGTTTTTAAGTGTTTTGGGTGTGTACACAGTAATTGGACCAGGCACCAATCAATGGTGCACTGGCCCTTTAAATTTAAGAAGACCGGCGCACGCGCGCCCTGGAGAGCAGCGGGACCGCGCGTGCCGGGACGGAGCAGGAGGAGGAGGCCGGTGAGCAGGATGGAATGCGATCCGCGGGCGGACAGGTGCCGCCGCATGGATCGCATCCCCGCCAACATCAGAGCAGCGCTCACGGTCAGAGGGGCTGACCGGAGCGCTGCAGGGGAACAGACGCCGCGGGCGCTCCAGGATGGATGGGACACCCGGAGCGCTCGGCGTTACAAAAACCTTGGATACAGCGAGCGATACATGCCACGTATTCCATACGCCAGAGGTGTGTCGGTCCTTATCCACAAGAGTTTCCCCTGTGACATCGAGGAGATCCGTACTGATCCCCAGGGGAAATTTGTGATAGTGGTGTTCACGTTATGGTCTACGAGATATATTGTTATAAATCTATACATCCCTCCCCCGTTTTCATCCACAATATTGTATGACGTTCTGGAAAAGATTTCACCTTTCTGCCCGGGGTAGGTTCTGGTGATGGGCGACTTCAATGCCACTTTGTCACCTGACCTAGATTGACCTACCCCGCCTAAGAAACAGTGTATGGACCTCTCTGCCTTGGCTCAGGCGGTGGGGCTGGTAGAGGTCTGGAGGTGGAAGCACCCAACCACAAGGGCTTATTCATGTTTTTCAGCATCTTATAAGACTGCGTCACGGATAGATCTGGCCATCTCCAACCCCGCACTGTTAGCGGACGTGCTGGAGACGTCCTATCTGCCTAGTGGGCTGTCTGATCATAGTCCTCTGGAGGTGGTGCTCCGCTCCCCGGCTTCCCGGAGCGCTACGATCTGGAGGTTGGGCTCACAATGGGTCTCTCACCCGGACCTTTCTGACAAACTGCCACCCCTGCTGACTGAGTTCTGGGAAAATAACAAGGAATCCTCTTCTCCTGACATTGTTTGGGATGCCTTTAAAGCTTTCACAAGGGAACAGTATATTTATTTTATTGCTAGCATTAAAAAACGACAATCGGCTGCAAATCTGGCGCTGCAGAAGGCGGTCAATGACCACACTGCTACGTATAGTAATGACCCCACCCCTGTTCACTTTGATCTGCTGATGGCGGCTCAGAGGGAACTGCAGTTGCACCTGGCTGAGGTCACATGACTCGAATCATATAAGGGTAAGCAGAAGGCCTTTGAACAGGGTGATAGGAATCGCCGCCTGCTGGCCATGATGGCACAGCATGATCAACCCCTTACCCTTGTGTCTACCTTACAGACCCCAGGGGGTGGGACGGTGTCCTCCCCCTCTGATATCCTACAGACATTCAACACCTTTTATGACACTTTATACTCATCCGGCCTGTCCTCAGATTTTCAGCCTGAGTCGCTGGCCCGTTGGCGCTTGGCTGGCTCTCTGACCACGAAAGAAAGACTTTGGTCCAACCGTTTACGGCTTTGGAGGTCATAAAGGCTATCCGGTCCTTCCCTCCCGGAAAGGCGCCGGGCCAGATGGGCTTCTGATAGACTTTTATAGAGCACATGTGGAACTTTTGGCACCCCTGTTGGCACAATTATATACCGTATGTCTGGCAGACGGTGGTCTGCCTGGATCTATGTACGATGCCTACTTGACACTGATATATAAGGCTCCTAAGGACCCCACTTTCTGCGCTTCCTATCGACCTATAGCACTACTTAATTCTGACTTTAAATTTTTGACTAAGCTTCTAGCCCTTCGGTTATATCCCATGTTGCCCTCAGTGATAGACCAAGACCAGACAGGTTTCATGCCCTGTAGGTCCACAGATGTTAATCTCAGAAGGCTTTTCACTAACATACTCGCTCAACACCTTAATATGGGATCACGGGCGGTGGCCTCTCTAGATGTAGAAAAGGCCTTTGATACGGTCGAGTGGCCCTTTTTGTGGGAAATATTACGCAGGATGGGGTTTCCTCTGATATTAATCAAGTGGCTCCAGGTGATTTACAAATGCCCCACTTCCTCGGTGCGCTTGGGGGGTGGACTATCTGTCCCCTTCAGGCTTACCAGGGGAACTAGGCAGGGCTGTCCTCTTTCTCCGGCTTTATTTCCCCTGCTATTGAGCCGGTGGCGGAGGCACTTTGCACCTCACCACACATTAAAGGTCTCCGACTCGGGTTGCTGGAGGAGAGGGTGGCATGTCGCTCTTCCTCAATGATGCTGGCCCGTCCTTGCAGGGGGCACTGAATGTTCTAGACACCTTCGCTGAGGTCACCGGTCAAAAGGGTAAATTGGTCCAAGTCCCTCCTATTCCCGATTGATCCAGCGGCCAGGTCCACATCCCCTCCCGATAGCCCCCTCCTGTGGGTGGATTCCTTTAAATATTTAGGGATGCATGTCTCCGGTTCAGCTTCAGACTTTATATCTTTAAATCTCGCCCCAGTACTTTTAGAGTTCCAGATGAAGCTCAAATCATAGAGTAACCTGCCCCTGTTATTATCGGGGCGAGTTAACCACATAAAAATGAAGATTATTCCCAAACTAACATATCTCTTCCGCCACTCCCCACAATGGCTACCCAAGTCTTTTTTTAAGAAATTGAACCGCATCTTTTCTTCCTTCCTATGGGGCCCCTCTCCTCCCAGGTATCGACTGACAACATTAATGAGGCCACGAACGCAGGGTGGCATGGCATTCCCGGACTGTTATAAATATTACCTTTCCGCACAGTTGGTGACAGCGGCATGGTGGCTACAGCCGGACAGAATGAACTCGTCCACTGTGCTGGAAGCGACAGTGGTCGGTTCGCTGGAAGCTCTTCAATTGTTACTTTTTAGGGGCCTTTGTGCCCCCTATCCTCTGACCCCCTCTATGCTTACCACCCTGCGGGCATGGCGGACAGGATTAGCCATTGAAAAATGTAAACAGTCTGAAATCTCCCCCAATGCCCCTATCAGGCTGAACCCTAGCTTACCCCACATCTATAAAATCCCTGACCCCTACGCGTGGACAAAATACGGTATCAAACTCATGTCACAAATAGTGTCCCAAAACTCCTTATTCCCTTTCTCTCACCTTTCCTCCCAGTACAATTTACCTAACCATTTCCTATTCAGATATCTTCAACTGTCCCATGCATTTGCGGCACAATTTCCACAATCTTCGTGTATTATGGCGCAGTCGGAACTGGAGAGGACACTTAGATTCAGTTGCGAAGAAGCCCACCTCGCGCCTCTATTCATACTTGGTCTTTGTGTCTGTTCCACCTCTTGACAAACCCTGGACTAAATGGCAGACTGATATCCCCACGTTAGACAATGATGATTGGGATGATGTGTGGGACCTCCCCTTCAACTCCCTTGTCTCTATGCGTGACAGGTTAGTGCAATACAAAATTGTTCATAGGGCTTATTTCAACCCACACAGACTTCACAAGATGGACCCTGCTCATTCCTCAGAGTGTTGGAGATGCGGCGCCTCACCCGGCGACTTTTCCCATATCTTCTGGCGGTGCTCAAGGGTCCAGCAGTATTGGGAAGTGGTGCTAGATTTGATTAACAGAGTTGCCTTGGTTGCTGTGCCTTTGACAATGGAGGTGTGCCTTTTGGGGCTCATTGAGACCATTGTACCGTCCTCTGCCAAACGCACGCTGATTACCCTGCTGCTCTTCTATGCTCGTAAGAACATTGCTATGCAGTGGAAGAAGCCTGCCCCCCCCCCCCTCTATAGTGCAATGGAAACGCTTAGTGAACAACAGCCTTCCTTTATACAAGGATACTTATGCTAATTGGGGCTGCCCACTGAAGTAGACAAGGTCTGGCGCACTTGGCTAGCTGAACCTGAAACAGCTTAGTGAGTTGGGGGTGAGCCGGGTTATCGTGTCAGGGCTTTGCCTTGCTCTTATGCCTTCCTCTTTTTTTTTTAATCAACAAAAAAGGTTTTTTATTAATGAGAGCACAAGGCATTACATCTTATACATGACAAATGTATGACACTGTGGATATATACATCAAGAGTATCAACTGTCTTAACTTTCCAGTCTATTATACTTGTACAAACAATACTGGAATCATACTCCTTTATAGATAGGGTAATGCCATATCCAAGTGCTCATTCTATATATAGAGAGAATGGTAGTAAAAATTAAAACTAAAATTAAGAATATAAAAGAAACAAAGGGAAAACCAAACAGTAGATAGTAATTGAATGTTAATAACAAACCAACCATTGACGTTTCACCTTGACTCAGACTCGTCAGTTATAAATAACTCTCCCTGTGGTGTGATAGCAAAGAAGACATGCATGCATTTAGATAGTCAGTCATTTATCCCTCATCCCATTAGTAGCCTATCCAGGGCCAACTGTGGCGGTGCCACTTCTGGGGAGCTCAACCAGTCCTGCCATATATTGGTAAATTTGTTTGGTGATTTCCTATGCTGATAGGTGTATTTTTCACGGATAAGAGTGGTATTAACTATTTGTATCCATTGTGCCTCCTCCTGTGGTATACGTGCTGACAGCCACAAACGGGCAATACGTTTCCTGGCCAAGTATAGCAGTCTCGTAATAGCAATATATATTGGCGGTAGATATAAATCTTCATCCAGACTGCCCAGCAGGCACACCAGTGGCTCCAACCCAAGCTGGACCTGAAAGGTGTTATTTATTCTGGCAACAACATCGCTCCAATACCTCACTAATTTGGGGCACCTCCAAAGCATGTGGATGAGATCACCTGGGTGAGCCTAGCATTTGGGACATGTGGGAGAGTCACGTCTACCCCATCTATGAAGTTGAATAGGTGTGCGATACACCCTGTGCAGTATAAACAGTTGAGAGAGACTTTGTGCTGCTGACACTGAAACCACCGGACCTACCCCCAGTATCTGATTCCACTGCTCGCCATCAATGGGACCTACATCTCTCTCCCACCCCTCTCTGCATGGTAGTAAGTCTGGGGCCTGTATGTGTGATAGAAGATGGGCATAGATTCTAGAGATGATTCCCTTTTTCTCCGGGTCGGTGAATATACATTCGAGGAATGTAGAGTTTTCTAGTTGCAGATTAGAGTTTCTGTTCTGATACCTAATAGCATGTTGTAGTTGTCTGTACTGAAAGTGGTGTCCCCTAAGGGCAGGAAATTCATTTAGCATCTGGGTGAAAGGCTTTAAAACTGAACCATCCAGTATTTGGGCAAGAAATCTGACCCCAGCTCTTTCCCACTCTAATGGATCGGGCACTCTATTTAGTTCCATGTAGAATCGGTTCCTCCATATAGGAGTCTGACGGAAATAACCCGTCACACCCAATATGGACTTGACCCTCTTCCAGATTTTTATTAGCGACCGAATTGTAGGGCAGGTTATAGGGGCTTTAGAGAAGCCCATCTCCATATTGGATAGTGCAGTGTAATTCGTGTCACTGCCCAGGAGGAGGCCCCTAGAAGGATCTAGCACCGTCCCAAGATCCCAGCCTGTGAAGTGCTGTAACTGTGCTGACAAATAGTACATTTGGGGGTGTGGAACCGCCACACCCCCCTGATCCTTAGGAAGCTGTAGAGTGGCCAGTTTAATTCTCGCCACTCCACCTCTCCATATAAGAGCCCTGAACTGCGAGTCCATACGTTGGAACCAATATTGTGGTATCCAGAGAGGAGCATTGTGTAAGATATATAACAGTTGTGGTGCCCAGATCATTTTTATGAGATTAATATGGCCAGTCACCGACAGCGGCAGCCTACTCCAACTTGCTTGTTTCTGCTGAAATTTTTGCAATATAGGTTTAAGATTTAGGGCTATGTAGTCCCGTGTTTCCCCAGTCACCATTATTCACAAGTATTTAAATGATGAAACCACCTGTATGTGGGACACGTCCTCCGGCAAAGTTGCCGGCAATGGATCCAATGGTAGTAAGGCAGATTTATGCCAACTGATGGCAAATCCCGACAGCCGACCAAACTGGTCTATTAGTTTCATTACTGCTCTCAGAGAGCGGTCAGTGTCTCCCAAATATAACAGCGTGTCATCCGCGTACAAGGAAATCTTTTCCTCTCCTAGTCCTCTACGGAAGCCTGTGATTTCTGGCGAGGTCCTCGCCATAGCCGCTAGCGGCTCCAATGCAAGGGCGAACTGCAGGGGCGACAATGGACACCCCTGCCGTGTGCCCCGATATAAAGGAAATGGTTCCGAGAGGGAGTCATTTATCCGCACTTTAGCCACCGGAGCAGCATACAGCAACTGCACCCAGGAGACAAATCTATCCCCCAGACCAAATCGCTGCAGAACCTCCCACAGGTATCTCCACTCTACGCTGTCAAAGGCCTTGGCAGCGTCGAGGGAAAAGATGGCCCTATTGCCCGGGTTATCCACCGGTACTTGGGTATTGAGGAACAGTCTTCTAATGTTCAGTGCTGTAGATCTAGCCGGGATGAAGCCAGACTGGTCAGATTGGACCAGTTCTGCCACAACTCCGGACAGTCTTGTGGCCAGCACTCTAGCCAATAATTTGACGTCTGCATTGAGCAGAGATATAGGTCTATAGGAGTCTGGCTGCAGTAAATCCTTGCCCGGTTTTGGTAATACAATATTAATAGCCTCATTCATAGAGGTGGGTAAATTGCCATCCTCTAGGGCGCTGTTCAGTGTTTTTAGAAGGGTGGGCAACAAAATGTCACCGTATTTCCCATACGTCTCTGTGGGTAAACCGTCAGCCCCCGGGGACTTATTATTAGCCATCTGTGCTACCGCCGTTGTCAATTCTTCCAGTGTCAGTGGTGCATTAAGTGCTGTAAGTTCCTGCGGCGCCACCCTGGGAAGAGAGCACTGGTCCAGAAAGTGGGCCAAATCCTCTTGTGTGGGATGCACCTTGGATGTGTATAGGTCTTTAAAAAACTGCGAGAACACTTCTGGTATGTCGGTCGGGCCCGTAACTGTCACTCCGTCTGTGTTTTGAATGGCCTCTATATGAGTCGAGCTCTGCTGGTTTTTAGCTACCATAGCTAGTAAATGTCCTGTATTTTCTCCTTCATTGAAGTACTTTTGCTGCAGGAAGAACCTTTTGTTCTCCGCAGCTGTTATCGAGACCTGCCTGAACAGGGCCTGTGCCTCCTGCCAGCTGCGTTCTGTCTCCACTGAGGGTACTGATATGTACAGTATCTCTCCTCTGCCCTAGCCACCTCATTCATCACCACATTCTCCCACTCTTTAGTTTTAGTTTTAATTGCATTAATCTCTTTAATAATAAGACCCCTAAGGTGGGCTTTTAGTGCATCCCAAATCACTCCTGACCGGGCAGTGTCTTGATTATGAAGCATAAACTCCATCAGGCCTCTAGGAATAGTATCCGTATCTGGGAATATTGTAAACCAGAAAGGATTTACCTTCCAGAGTCTGCGCTTCGGGCTCGGGGATGTCATAACAGCAACACTGACAGGGGAGTGATCAGATATGTTACGCGGGGCATATTTCACATAATCAGTCAGTGCATATGCTAGATCATTAGATAAACACAGATCTATCCGGGATAAACATTTGTATGTTGCTGAATAGCACGAGTAGCACTGTACAGCAGGATTTTGATCCCTCCACACATCTCTTAGGCCTATTTCCGCTAGGAATTTAGCGAAAGGAGTGGGACCACCCACTTGGGAAGCACTGCTGACTCTAGATGAGAATTTGTCTAGCTTCTTATCCATTATGTTGTTAAAATCACCTAGCACCCAAACCTGAACCCTGGGGTATGCAGCCATAAATTGAGCTAACTGTTTCAGCGGATCAAAAGAGAAGGGCGGAGGGACATAGATATTTGAAAGTATACATGTAAAGCCTGCAAGTTTGCATAAGAGGAACACATATCGTCCCTGCCTGTCTATCATAGATTGTAGCAATTGGAAAGTGGTCGTCTGTGAGATAAGGACACTGACTCCCCTCGAGTAGGCTGAGTGAACGGAATGAAATTGGGTGGGGTATCCACGGTTTTTAAGTGTAGATATGGTACTGTCCTGCAGGTGAGTTTCCTGCAGGCATAGCACCGAAGGTCTTTAAGCCTTCACCGTGGAGAAAAGTGCCATTCTCTTCACTCCGTCACCGAGTCCCCTCACATTCCATGAAATTATGATGCAAGCATTCGACATGTTGAGGTAAATAGGTAATCATGCCATAGAAGCTTTGTCAGGTGCAGAGGCTCACCAATGGGTGCTTTGCGTCTCCACCTGACAGCTTTAAAGATAAAACATAGGTATAAGTACAGTGGCCTCGTCCACTTATTTACATTTCTGGTTGGTAAGATAGTGCAAAAAATGAATGAACTGTTTGTACGGCTCACAACAGCCAGTTGTATGAACAAAAGGAAAAAAATGCCCCGTAACATGGAGCAACAAACGAGAAAAAACAAAAAAAAGGGGAAAAATTAACAAGGGTTTGTCCGTGCATCCAGTAGACTGTAAGAGAACTTGACGGACAGAAAAAACGAAAAAAGGGCAAACAAAAGAGTAAACGTGTCCTCGCAGGACAAATGTGGGGGGGGGGGGCCAACGTCTCAGTACAACTCCGATTCAGAGGAACTTGCGAATCCAACTTGTTAAAAAGTAGCGCAAGTTACATTCGTCGTATCCTCCGCCTGGCAGGAAAATTAAAGGTGGAGAGGGAGATAGAGAAGGAAAAAAAAAAATTCTCTTTCCCCTTTCTTTTCTTCTTTAAAATAAAAAAAATGTTCACAGCTTCTAATATGACATCCGCTTCTCCTTGTTGAAAGTGAATAAAGACAGGCCCTCTTCAGACCGCAGGTGCTGGGGCTTTCCTGAGCGTGTGCTCCATCCGGTCCAGCCACATTGATGCATTAGCAGGGTTATCGAAGAACTGCGTTTCGCCATTGGCTGCGATTCTCAGCTTGGCCGGGTAAAGCATGGCATATGCAACTTCGTATTTGCGGAGACGCTTTTTAACCTCAGTAAACTTGGCTCTGCGACGCTGAAGTTCAGCAGAAAAATCCGGGTAAAAGGATATGCGGGCATTGTCCATTCTCATAAGGTTGACCTTGGTCCTGGCTTGATTCAGTATGGAGTCGCGATCTTTAAAGTTCAGCATTTTGAACAGGAACGGTCTGGGAGGTTCTCCAGGCTTAGGTGGCCTTGGTGGGACTCTATGGGTGCGTTCCACCGCAAACATCGGTGAGAAGGACTCTTTACCAAAAGTGTTAACAAGTCAGTTCTCAATAAATGACACCGGGTTTTTGCCCTCAGCTCGCTCTGGTATGCCTACCGCGCGAACGTTTTTGCGTCTCTGCCTGTTCTCCATATCTTCTAGGTGCGCAGTATGGCCATTTATAATGGTTGCATATGACGGACCTCTCTCTGCAGGGGTGCGACATCATCCTCCACATTGCTCACCCTGTCCTCCAGTGCGGCTGTGCGGTCGTGTAGTTTCCGCAAGTCCTGCCTAACCATATTCAGCTCCAGTTTCACTCCTTTGATCTCAGTGGTTAGGGAGGCAATTGAGGTGTTGCAGGAGGTTACTGCCGCAAAGATATCCCTCAATGTTGGTTCAGGGGTTTGATCGTCCTGGTCTGTGTGTGCTCTGGGGGCCATAACAGGGGCAGATGTACTCACTGTGTCCCATGTGGAGGGCTGTTCCTCATCCTCTGGCCATATCTGCTCCATTGCCTCTTCTGGAGGGTCTATGTCAGGTGCTTCCACAAGCTGGGAAGGTGTTTTAGGTGTGCCTCCCTTCCCCAGAGCACCGCCGAACATCCTCATGGCCGCCTCTTTTGCTGAGCGCTGGCTCCGGGCGCCATCTTGGCCTCCATGCTCTGCTGAGTGCATGTTGTCTTTCATGCTTCTGCGGGACATGCCCGCCACGGAATAGGCACTTAATGTATACCGCTGTCTTGGGGAGAGTGAGGGGGACCTTCCGGTGCTGATCGCGGGAGAAGCAGGTGCCGCCGTAACCTTTTATCAGGTGTGAGGGGGTTAGCTCGGCAGCGGGTGTGTGTGACCCCCGGGATGGGCTCCCCACACAAAAACAGGCCCAGCAAACGGAGGTTGTGGTTTTCAAAATCAAAAAAAGGTGCGGTTTATTTTCTATTTACAGTGACAAAACACAGCAAAGCCAAAAGAAACATAAACAAAATAAATCCTGGTCAACTTGACCTCTGACTAAACATACAGGTTTCCTAACTAACAACTGGGATCAGCCTAGTGCTGTCCTAGTCCCTAAGTCCCTGGTTTTAAATGTCCAAGCAAATAGCCACGCAGGCTTTGTCTCACCGCACAGGGGTTCACTCTCCCTAGACAGTCCACACAGGTCTGGGTCCAGGCATGAGCAAACACCTAATGAATCTGGGAGTTTTTATAGAGGCCTAAATGAGCTGACAAGCTTCAGCTGGTCTCATCAACTCCCTGTCTGCACGACGCCCCACACTCTCCCTAGAGGTATGAGTCATCCATGAGCCCACTAGCCTCAGCTGGGCTTATACAACTCTCCACCTAGTTGTATAAGTCGGCGTAAAGCCTGAATCTGGGCGAAATATATCTACCCCCCTGGATGCAACCAGGTGACTTTACCTTCCTGCTGTCACATACCCCCCCCTCTTGTTTTAACCTCGGGGTTGGAACACCAGCAATCAGGCATTCATGTACTCGAGACAAAGCATCCACATTCCCCATTTGAACGCCAGGGCGATGCTTTACTGTGAAGTTGAATTCCTGGAGGGCCAGGAACCACCTATTCACTCTTCTATTTGTTTCCTTGTTTTGAGCCATCCACTTTAACGGAGCGTGATCCGTAACCATGTCAAAGTGCCTACCTAGCAGGTAGTACCGAAGGGAATCTAGAGCCCACTTCACCGCTAAACACTCCTTTTCAACGGTGGCGTAATTTACCTCATGGGACTTCAACTTCCTGCTGAGGTAAATGACTGAGTGCTCTTCCCCGTTCCAGACCTGGGACAATACTGCTCCTAACCCCACATCTGACGCATCACTTTGTACGACAAAGTCTTTAGAGAAGTCGGGTGAGTACAACACTGGCTGGCTACATAAGGCTTGTTTCAAGAATTGGAATGCTGCCTCAGCCTCGGGGGTCCATTTAATCATGACCGACCCTTTCCCCTTCGTTAGGTTGGTTAGGGGCACAGCCTTAGAAGCAAAGTGGGGAATGAATCGCCGATAATACCCAGCGATTCCCAGAAAGGCTCGTACCTGCTTCTTGCTGTTGGGACGTGGCCAACTCTGGATGGCCTCGACTTTGTTGAGTTGGGGTTTTATTACTCCCCTCCCAATGGTGTACCCAAGATATTTGGCCTCCTCCTGCCCAATGGTACACTTCTTGGGGTTAGCCGTAAACCCCGCTTCCCGAACAGAGTCCAGGACTGCTTGCACTTTTGGCAGATGTGAGGCCCAATCTGTGCTATGGACAATTACGTCATCCAGGTAAGCCGCAGCATACTTCCGATGGGGCCTCAGCATCTGGTCCATTTTCCGCTGGAATGTGGCCGGCGCATTCTGTAACCCGAACGGCATTCTTTTATATTGGAACGCCCCGTCTGGGGTTACAAATGCGGTTTTCTCTTTGGCCAATTTGGCCAGGGGGATTTGCCAATACCCTTTTGTGAGGTCAAGAGTCGTCATGTATCGGGCTGTTCCCAGCCGGTCGATCAACTCATCTATACGTGGCATGGGGTAGGTGTCAAATTTTGTAACTTTGTTCAACTGACGAAAATCGTTACAAAATCGCCAGCTCCCATCCGGTTTAGGCACCAACACAATGGGACTAGACCAATCACTTTGGGACTCCTCTATCACCCCTAAGTTCAGCATTTTCTGTACTTCCTCCCGTATTGCCTCCCGTCGGGCCTCTGGGATCCGATAGGGTTTTAACTTCACCCTTTCACCGGGCGGGGTAATGATGTCATGCTCTACCCCAGATGTTTGTCCCGGCAGCTCAGAGAATACCTCCTTGTTGCGAAGCACAAACTCCTTAACCTCCTGTTGTTGGGGTTGTGACAAGGTGGCTGCTATTCCAACCTCAGGAATCACGCAACCAGTTTGAGCTGGTGACCAAGTGTCTGCGACTAGGGACTCTCTATCCCTCCAGGCTTTCAACAGATTAACGTGATAGATCTGTTCGGGCTTTCGCCTTCCTGGTTGTCTGACCTTGTAATTCACTTCGCTCACTTTTTCCATTATCTCGTAGGGGCCTTGCCATTTGGCAAGGAATTTACTTTCAACCGTAGGGACAAGTACCAGTATCCTATCCCCCGGGGAAAAGGTACGGGTCTTGGCTCCACGGTTGTACACTCTCTGCTGTGCTAACTGCGCTTGGGCCAAATGTTCCTTCACGATGGGCATTACCTGTGCAATTCGGTCTTGCATCAGGGCGACATGCTCAATCACACTCCTGTGGGGAGAACTCTCACTTTCCCAAGTTTCCTTGGCAATATCCAACAGCCCTCTTGGGTGTCTCCCATACAGTAACTCAAAGGGGGAGAATCCCGTAGAGGATTGGGGCACCTCCCTAATAGCAAACATCAGATAAGGAAGTAGACAGTCCCAATCCTTTCCATCTCTATCCACCACTTTCTTCAACATTTGTTTTAGGGTTTTGTTGAATCTTTCAACCAGCCCATCGGTTTGGGGGTGATACACAGATGTACGTAATTGCGTCACTTTGAACAATTTACACAGCTCCTTCATAACCCGGGACATAAAGGGTGTACCTTGGTCCGTAAGCAGTTCTTTACAAATACCCACCCGGCTAAACACAAGAGATAGCTCTTTGGCTATGGTTTTGGCCGAGGTATTTCGGAGAGGGATCGCTTCTGGATAACGGGTGGCATAGTCCATTATAACTAATATGTACTGGTGCCCCCTAGCGGACTTGATTATAGGACCTACCAAATCCATGGCGATCCTCTCAAACGGGACCTCAATGATGGGTAGAGGGACCAGCGGGCTACGGAAATGTGGCATCGGGGCCGACCTCTGACACACAGGGCAGGAGGAACAATAATTTTCTATGTCCTTCATCACCCCCGGCCAATAGAATCTCTGTAATACCCTCTCTCGGGTTTTCTCTGTCCCCAGATGACCTCCAAGAATGTGCCCATGGGCCAACTCCAACACCAACTTCCTGTAAGGTTTGGGCACCACAAGCTGCTCAACGGTTTCTTCTGCCCTTTTTGCCACCCGATACAGTAGGTCCTTCTCTACGCTGAAGTATGGGTAAGTGCAGGTATTATCTGGGTTCACTAACTCGCCATCTATTTTCACTACGTTTTCCCGTGCCTTTATTAGGGCGGGGTCTTTCAACTGTTCTGTGGCAAAGTTTTCCCTGTGAACCTCAAGATCAGAAAACTCCACAGACGGTAGGTTTTCGTCTGAGGAGGTGGGCTCCTCTCCAGTTTCTTGAGTCTCCCCTGCCAATACTGATAAGGGAAATTCCGGAGAGTCCTCACCACTCTCAGGGGAGTTCTGGCTATCACATTCCTGGTACATAGGGGCACCAGTGGGGGGCTCAGGGTCATCCCACAGTTCCCAGAACTTCGGAAAATCCCTTCCCACAATGGCGTCATGCGGTAACTGAGATACTAAGCCCACTGGATGAGAGAGGGTACCTTTGGGGGTCTCGAAACACACTGTAGTCACTGGATACTCTCGGGTGTCCCCATGCACACAAATAACAGCTACCTTGCTATTCCCAGAGACCTCTGTTTTAACTAACTCAGCCTTTATCAGGGTCACAAGGCTACCTGAATCCAGCAATACCACAACATTTCTACCATTAACACACATTTTGCATAAATGTTTCTCAGTTCCTCGAATGGCAGTGCATGCGACTGTCGCACACAGCGACTGACGTCTGCCCGTCAGAAAGTCACACTGCATGGGTTCCTCCACAACCGGGCAATTGGCTGCAATATGTCCCGCTTGCCGGCAGCGGTAGCAAACGATCCTTCTTGCCGCCTCTTGAGCCGCTGATTTCCCAGGCTGTTCTCGCCAAACTTGGGGTAGAGCTCCCACCCTCTCACTCTCTCCACCCTCACCCCTTGGAATCCTCTTATCCGCCCCTGGGGATGGTCTGGTCTTAGGGTGGAAAGTCCGAGTGTCTCTGGAAGAGGCCGTCAGGTTCTCTGTAGCCAAGTATTTCTCCACACGATCCACAAGACCATCGGCCGTCTCTGGGTCTCCATGGCTTACCCACTTTTGGATGGCAGTAGGAAGAGCTCTCAAAAACCGATCCATTACAACACGTTCCACAATCTTTGGTGCGGACAAAGTCTCTGGCTGTAGCCACTTTCTGCTCAGGTGAATGAGATCATATATTTGAGACCTGGGGGGTTTTCCAAGCTGGAAAGTCCAGTTATGCACACGCTGAGCCCGGACAGCCTGGGTGACACCCAGCCTTGCCAATATTTCAGCTTTTAGCATCACATAGTCTTTTGCTTGGTCAGGCTCTAGGTCATAGTAAGCCTTCTGCGATTCACCAGTTAACAGAGGAGCCACCAGTCCAGCCCACTGCTCCTCAGGCCACTTTTCTCTTTCAGCAGTCCTTTCAAATGTGGTCAAAAATACCTCTGGATCATCCTCTCCAGTCATTTTTGTCAATAAACGACTCACCCCAAAGGACGCGGTATTAGTGGGACGGCTTTCCTCACTGGTCTGCGGACGTTGCTGCATTACTGCTTCCATTTGTTGTAGTCTCTGCTCTTGCTTCTGTAACAGGTCTATGAAGCGGGCCTCAGATTGCTGCTGGGCTTGTTGCTGAGCTTCCAGACTCTGTTGGTGAGCTTGCTGCTGGGCTGCAAGGCTCTGTTGATGAGCTTGCTGCTGGGCTGCGAAGTTCTGTTGTTGAGCTGCAAGGCTCTGTTGATGAGCTGCAAGGCTCTTTTGCAAACCTGCATTTGTCTGCTGTTGATTGGCATTTGCTAGAGCCAGCTGCTTCAGTATCTCCTCCATGCTGGCTTAAAAAAAAACTGCCACTGGTTCTCCACCAACTGTGAGGGGGTTAGCTCGGCAGTGGGTGTGTGTGACCCCCGGGATGGGCTCCCCACACAAAAACAGGCCCAGCAAACGGAGGTTGTGGTTTTCAAAATCAAAAAAAGGTGCGGTTTATTTTCTATTTACAGTGACAAAACACAGCAAAGCCAAAAGAAACATAAACAAAATAAATCCTGGTCAACTTGACCTCTGACTAAACATACAGGTTTCCTAACTAACAACTGGGATCAGCCTAGTGCTGTCCTAGTCCCTAAGTCCCTGGTTTTAAATGTCCAAGCAAATAGCCACACAGGCTTTGTCTCACCGCACAGGGGTTCACTCTCCCTAGACAGTCCACACAGGTCTGGGTCCAGGCATGAGCAAACACCTAATGAATCTGGGAGTTTTTATAGAGGCCTAAATGAGCTGACAAGCTTCAGCTGGTCTCATCAACTCCCTGTCTGCACGACGCCCCACACTCTCCCTAGAGGTATGAGTCATCCATGAGCCCACTAGCCTCAGCTGGGCTTATACAACTCTCCACCTAGTTGTATAAATCGGCGTAAAGCCTGAATCTGGGCGAAATATATCTACCCCCCTGGATGCAACCAGGTGACTTTACCTTCCTGCTGTCACACAGGATAAATATTCAGGGTGTCGGCGGAGCTCTCACGCTATGCGTCTTATCCCATCAGCCGCAAGCCACGCCCCCCGTGCCTTCCTCTTATTCCGGTAAACTCTGATGTGTTTCTGATGACTATTGGGTTTCGATTAAACATCATAATATATACCCTCCTAGATTTTACTTGGGCGGTATTGTTGTACCCTTCCATTGCTATGCACTGTATCACTGGGTTCACATTGCAAGGTATATTATTTTCTGTACATGCTATTTTTCTGTACTGTAGGTGCTTAAGCTGTGTGTGTTTGTGTTGAAAAACTTCAATAAAAAATAAAAAAAATAAAAACTATTCAATGGGACACTTGACTGAACTTGTTTGGGGTGTACCCAGGTTTTGTTTTGGCCGTGCCTATTGTACGAGGTGACAACAAGCTGTGTGATAAAGAGTAAGGTCTGGCATGGCAATCCCACTGTGGGATTTCAGGTATTTAAGCACTTGGTGTGTCAGCCTGGGACATTTAATGACCACATAAACTTCATAAACAGCCTAGAAGCCAGGTGAAAAAGCCCAGGGGAATATGAATAGGTAGGGAGTTGAAAAGGTATAGGAATTTTGGTAGTATTATTATTTTTATAATGTTGCAGCAGCCAAGCCAAAAAATAAGATCTGAGTTCCATTTTTATTTTTTCAAATATAATTTTTATTGAACACCAATAAGGGGCGAGACCCCATCATAACAACAAAGATGTGAATATTGCTGAGGTTACATATGTGTAGTAAAACTTTAAGCATATCGTATCATCATCTCACTTAATAGTCTAAAACAAGGAAAATTATGCTTTTGGTTTGTATACTGTAACGTGAACTCACAGAATCCAACTTTCACGGAAATGTCAAAAGGTAACAGGATCTCCCCAATTTCTTTTCACCTTTTTCCTTAAAACAATAAGGTAATTGGTATGTGGAAGGGAGTAGAGTAGCGAAGACAGAACACTAGAAGGGGGGGGGAAGGGGGGTAAGTAGGGGAGCAAAAGACAGGGCGTTGGCGTAGGGGAACCACTGCGGTTCCAGGTCGGAAATGATCTATGACCCTAATAGGGTTTTCCCCTCATCAGAGAAAATAAAGATATTCCATAGACTCCAGGTCTCTGTGTATTTCTAATGGTTGTGTTGCGCAGTAAGGACTAAGTCCCCCATCTTGTTCATATCCTCCACCTTACATGCCTTAGCGGCGTTTAGTAAATGTCGTACTAACGATTTTTTGTAAGTTTTAGCCGGGATTTTTGAGTGGTGTAGTAGGAAGAACGCCACATCCTCCGGAATTTTATATTCCGTGACTTTCTGTGTTATGCGGCGGACGTCCCCCCAGAAATTCCTCAATCTAGGGCAGGACCAGAAAATGTGTAATAGTGACCCCTCGCCCCCCCTGCAATGCCAGCAATGGTCCGAGGTGGTAGGGAAGCACTTGTGTAGTCTAGTGGGTGTTAGGTACCAGCTGGATAATATTTTGAAATTTGTCTCCTGTATTTTGGTGCACAGGGATGATTTGATGGCAAAGCTGATGATGCATTGTTTTTGTGTCACAGAGAATTTACGGTTGAGGTCTGTCTCCCATCTTTCCAGACAGGGTAGGTGTGGTTGTTTTGAGGGAGTCTTTAGTAAGGAGTACATTTTGGATAGTATTTGAGATAGCGATTCGGTGCCCGAACAGTACTCTTCAAAGGTCGTCAGTTGGCGAGGGAAGTTTTGGGGGTCAGGGTAGAGTGCAAGAAATGCTGTAATTGCGCCACTTTCCAAAAGGAAAGTCGGTAGTTGCCCGTCGCATTAGTCAATTCCGGGAGTGACGGCCAGCGCCCCATAGTAACGAACTTGGAGGCTTGGTCGTATCCTAAGTCTCTCAGGGTAGTGTACTCAGCAGGTGGAAGGCCTGGCGTGGAGTTTGAATGTCCGAGTATCGGGTATAGCAGTGAGTTTTCCGAAGTGAGGGATGTTTGTATGGCGATGTAGGAACTGTGCCTTAATGTGGTCCCTATCAGTGGGTGAGATTTCAGTCCTGGGTGGAGGGAGTTGTAGCACCATAGCGCACCCTTTAAGGATATGTCAGTTTGGGATTGCTCTATTTGTACCCAGAGTTTGGATGTCACATTGCGCCTCCAATCAAGTATTTGGCCCAGGTGAGTGGCCTGATAATATTGTCGGATGTCTGGCAGTGCCAGTCCCCCGTTTTGTTTTGGGAGCGACATTTGGGTCCAAAGTAGGCAGGGTTTTTTGTGAGCCCAGACAAAACGGGTGAAGAGGGCTTGTACTTGCTTGAAGAAAGAAGGTGGTATCTGTATGGGTAGGGCTTGAAAGAGATAGAGGAATTTAGGGAGAATACACATTTTTATAAGGTTGCATCTGCCAAACCAGGAGTGTAGTCCATTATGCCAATTCTCTAACAGAGTGCGGATGGGAAGGGAAGTTGAGGTCGTATGTGCGCGAGATGTCGGATGGGATATATGTTCCTAAATACTTTAGGGCCGAGTTTGTCCATTTAAAGGGGAAGTTCGATTGCATGGTGAGCAAGGCATGGGGGGGGATGCGACACCCATAGCTTCTGATTTGGAAAAAGTTATTTTCAGATTGGAGATAGCCCCCATATGTATCAAATTCCTTAAGGAGATTTGGTAGAGAGATCGTGGGGTTTGTTAAGGAGAAGAATAAGTCATCCGCGTAAGCTGATATTTTACACTGAGAACCCCCCACTGAAAGTCCTTGTATGTTTGGGTTTAATCTTATTCTGCATAGGAACAGCTCCAAAGAAAGGACAAAAGGGAGGGGTGACAGGGGGCATCCCTGCCTTGTTCCATTTCCAATGGGGAATGGGGCCGATAGCAGACCATTTGGTTTAACCTGAGCTGTAGGGTTAGAATAGCTCTTGTCTATCCAACCGAGCATCCTCCTCTCCCAGACCGATGTGACGGAGAACTGAGAATTTAAAGTTCCAGATCACACGGTCAAATGCTTTTTTGGCATCGGTACTGAAAAATACACAGGGGGCCCCTTTAGCAGTCGCTACATGAAGGAGATTTAATACCTTAATGGTATTTTCTCTTGCCTCTCTGGTAGGTATAAAGCCCACCTGGTCAAGGTGTACCAATGTTTGAAGATGCTGTGCCAGTCGGGTAGCCAAGATCTTTGAGAACAGTTTCAAATCAATGTTTAAAAGGGAGATGGGCCTATAGCTCCCACATGAGCTTGGGTCCTTGCCTTCTTTGTGGATAAGGGAGATATGAGCCTTTAGCGTGTCTGTGGGGAAAATGGCCTCTGATCCCACCACGTTAAAGAATGTCACCATTCGTGGGCCAATTATCGGGAGAAACGTTTTATAGTATTGGATAGTATAGCTGTCCGGGTCCGGGGCTTTACCTGGTTTCATGGTTCCAACGGCCAGTTGGAGCTCCTCCAGGGTGATTGGTGAGTCCAGTTCTTTCTGGACGTCCATGGGGAGAGACGGAATTTGGGAGGACGTTATATATTCCTCGATGTCAGCTTGGGGTGATTTTCCGCTTGG
Source organism: Rana muscosa (assembly GCA_029206835.1). Classification (NCBI taxonomy): domain Eukaryota; kingdom Metazoa; phylum Chordata; class Amphibia; order Anura; family Ranidae; genus Rana; species Rana muscosa. The sequence continues at coordinate 8,929,309 of JARGYO010000162.1, forward strand.
TAAATTATATAAGGTGGAGTAAACCCCTGAGAGATTTGCACAGGTAGCGTGGCTTTCTGACCATTGGGGCACATAATTTGGGGAATGTAAGCTGTGAGTTTCTACTCCTTGAATGATCTGGCCAATGTCTTCCCACATTTGTCTCCTGACTCGTAATTTGACTTCCGGCAGAATTGTAAGGCTGCCTTGGCTTTGTAATGTAATAAGTCTGTGATCTGTTTGCGTATTGACCCTAGCTCTATCTCTAGCTTGTGGGAGGGGGCATGTTTGTGACGAGATTCCGCGGAGGTTAGTTTTGTAAGGAGGTTGGTGAGTTGTTCGTTACGCTCTCTCTTAATACGCACGCTGTGTTTAATGAGTATCCCCATTAGGACTGTTTTATGGGCCTCCCATAGGGAGCCAGGATCGCAGTCTTGGGTGTCGTTCTCCTGGAAGTACAGAGTCAGTTCCCTAGTCACTTCCGCTAGTACCTGGGGGATCTGTAGGAGACTCTTGTTTAGATGCCAGAAACGGGATCTAGCTGAGGGCCTCTCGGAGAGTGTGTATGTGAGGGAAATGGGGGCATGGTCTGACCATATGATGTGGCCGATGGTGGAGTCCAACACTAGTTGTAGCTGGCTATGAGGGATCAGGAAGAAGTCTATTCTGGTGTATATTTTATGTGGTGAGGAGTAGAACGTATAGTCTCGTTCTTCCGAATGTTATAGGCGCCACACATCAATCAGTTGAGATTTGTGTAGGGAGTTAGCTATTCGTTTTCTGTGAACCGGGGGAGGTATCTGTTGAGGAGATCAGAGGGACATTGAAGTCCCCGCCTAGGATCAGTTGGCCCTCCGTGAACTCAAGAAGTTTGTCTAGTGTATGTTTGATGAATTTGTCCTGGTGTTCATTGGGGGCGTACAGCGTCGCCAATGTAAGTTGCACTTCACCCACGAGTCCCTTGAGGAACACGAAGCGGGCTTTGACCACTGCCTGGCATTGCCATGGTAGTTTACTGGAGAGCAGTATGGAAACCCCTTTAGACTTGGCTGCAGGGTTAGTGGAGTGATATGACAGGGGGGAAAAATCTGTTTTTGTGAAATGTAAGTTTATCGTTTTTAAAATGAGTTTCCTGTATAAAGGCAACCTCAGCGTGATCACTCTTTAGATCGTTTAATAGCATGTGTCTCTTCTCAGGAATATTCAGGCCTCTTGCTTTTGGTGATACTACCTTTATAGATTCCATTGCCATGTCGTGAAAGGGAGTGGGGAAAAAGAAGGGGAGCATCGAGAGGGGGGTGGGGAGGGGGACAAGGACAAGAGGGAAGTGTTAACAGACACAATTGGAGAGGTTAGGTGGTGACAGTGGGGGGTTGAATTAAGGTTCAGGTCAGGGAAGGAAGACCTGCAAAAAAATAAATCTACAAGCAAGAAACTTGAAATATCGCACCACAACCAGTGAACCAGTAGCGTGCATTGGCCTACGTGGGGGAGGGGTTAGACAGTGACCAAATAGAAAGGACCCGGCCTTCCCATCCACCCCAGCAGAATAATTAGTAATTAGAAGCAAAAAGCATGAGAGTAACTTAAAGCGGTTGTATAGTCTTTTTTTTTACTTTTACCTACAGGTAAGGCTATACTAAGGCTTACCTGTAGGTAAAAGAAATATCTCCTAAACCTTTACGGTTTAGGAGATATTCCCCTTGCACTGCGCCGCTGACTGCAGCGGCGCATGCGCACAGGGGATTCTCGGCTGAAGGCCCGGCGGACGCCAGACCTTGCCGAAAAGAAGTCTCCTGCGCGCATGCCTGGGAGTGACGAATCGCGGCTCCAGCCACTCACAGCGCTGGAGCCGCGATACCCGGAAGACACACCGAGGCATAACGTCAGCTGCCTCGGCGTGGACCGGGAGGGACACCGACGCCTCGTTCTAAGGTAAGTATTTCATAATGTATGCTGTGCATACACGCTCATTATGCCTTTTCCTTTACAGGTGTAAAAAAAAAAAAAAAAAAAAGTCAGCTGGTATACAACCGCTTTAAGCCGATACAATAAACATTTAGTGAACAGTAAAACATATAATAGAAATAACAATGAAGTGCCCCAAGGTAGCGCACCACTGTCTCATCTGGGTATCCAAGTTTCTGCAGTCACTCGAGGGGGTGAACCCTCCAGCTAGAGGACTGTGCACCCACAGGATCTGACAGCCAACCTCCTCCCCCTGTGTCTCTGTGTGTACCATCGTTCCCCCCTATGCATCTTCCCAGGTAATGACCCTGGGGGAGACACCAGGGCACCCGCTCCACCATCAGCTCATTAATATGTTTCAACCTGGTCCAACAACCCCCCTGGCATGCAACAAAGTCCCAGGTTATCTCAAGAGTCAGGTGATGTGTCTATTGCACCCCCCGGCAACAGCTCCCGTCCCCGAACGATAACCAAGAGTTGATGGTCGTTCCTGGGAAATAGCTTCAGGCACGAGTCTTCTGCAGTTCTGGTGGCGGGTGCAGCTAGAAGGGGGCATCCCCGGATTTGCAGTGCATAGGGGGGTTTAGATCTCTGAGGCTGGAGCATGGCAACAGCCAGCAATGTGGCCCCCTCGGTCAGTGGGATTCAGTTTGCAGTGTCAAAGTGGGGCTCAAAAGAACTTTGGGAAAGAAAAGAAAGATGGCCATGCGCTGGGGGAGGACGGTACTCATCCACAGTTATGAGAATGGGGGGGACAACAGAAAGTACAGGGAAAGTTCAAGCAGAAGGTGTGGGGTCATAACTGGACACAGTGGGCATCATATGGTGGGTAGGCAGGACCAAGGTAGTGTCAGTGTAGTGTAGTTTGTGTGCAGTGAATGGCTACTCACGACTCCTGAGTCTCCTCCGGGGATGGTGTTCTTGAGCGGCGCCGGCTCCTTTGTGGCCTGGGTAGGGGATTTCTGCCCGATGCGGCTAGCCCGATGCGGAGCTAATTCGACCTTGGAATCGCGGGATGTAGCCCAGCCAGTCTGGGATCATGATCGGCTCCGTTGCTAGGAAGGTGAAGAGCTCTGGAAGGGACTCCGGTGAACGAATCGTGAATGATCGCTGGTCTTTGCGGAAGGTGACTGACAGGGGGAAGCCCCATCGGTAGGTAACATTTTGCCTCCTGGCCAGGTCTAGCAGTGGTTTCAGAAGAGCTCGGCGCTCGAAAGGTCTGGCAAAATGTTAACAGTTGCGCCATCAAACTCCAGGTCTCTTGTTTCCCAGGCTTTGCGGGCTATAATATCCTTATTTGCGTAGTGGTGGAGCCGACAAATCACATCCCGGGGCCTGGAAGGATCGGTCGATCGGGGGCCTAGGGCCCTGTGGATCCAATCAAATTCAACGCGCTCCGGCAGCTGCTCGCTCGCCACTTTCTTGAAAATGTCTGTAACCGTGACTGCTAGGTCAGTCAGGCCCATAACTTCTGGTAGGCGGCGGAGCCGTAAATTGTTTCTCCGACTCCGGTTCTCCATCTCCTCCATGTGAAGTTGTAGCCCAACCACTGCTTCAGTGTGGGAGCTCTGTAGTGCCTCAAGGACGGCCACTCTCCGGTCCATTGTTGAGAGATAAGTCTCACCCACAATGAGTCCGGTGTTCAGCGATTGGACTTCTTGTTTGACGGCCCGGAGTTCTTTTTTTATGTGCAGCTTCCACGTGCCCCACCAGGGCCTCGATGTTGGCCTTCGTCGGCAGAGCCTGCAGGATAGATTTCAGCTCTGCATCCGCCCTGTAGGTCAGGGTTAAGTGCGGCGAGTTCCGTGAGTCTGTTTACGGAGCTGGCAGAGTATTGGGGTAGATCACTGGGCTCAGGGACCCTGTAGGGGATGGAGGAAAAGCATGAGGATCCAGGGCCGGGGAGTGCGAGGCACGTGATTCCGCCATCTTGAATTCCGGCAATCCTGACTGTGAGAGCTGGAAGAACCTCTGTATTTCACCCAGGGAGGGAGCAGCAGGGGTCGGACTAGCTTTCTTCTTGTTCCGCTTGGCTGCACGCTTCTTAGTTGAGAGCATTATGTGGTAAATAGAGATAGATAAACTGGGGTAGATAGGAGATGGCCGGGAGCTCAGCTCACACACGTCTCTACTCAGCCATGTCCAACCCACGCCCCCCTGAGTTCCATTTTTGAAGCAAGGTCTCTACATTTAAAGGGGGGGGGGTCAATGTATATGTTCACTGAGGTAGGTGTAGAATACCGTGTTTCCCTGAAAATAAGCCCTGATCTTATATTAATTTTGGCCACCAAAAACACAGTAGGGCTTATTTTCGGGGTAGGGCTTGCCATTTAATGTGCTGTCTTCTCTCCCCCTCTCCCTCCCTGCCTGTCAGGAACCCCCAGTGTGAATAATAGTAAACGTGGCTTTAAAATGCTAGAATCCTCTCTATTACAGTATTATATAATGAAAAAGGTGTATGTTTCTGTAATCTAATTGAGTCAAATACCTTCCTTTAGCATCGCTCGGCGCTTCCGTGACTTGCCTGAGCTCTCTTCCCCGCTCCGAGCACTGCAGAAGGGGGGGCGTGATCCCCCTCTGACAGCCAGGAGAAGAGAATTGGAGAGCAGTGGGAGATCAGCTGAGCGGAGCTTCCATAGCTCGCTCCGAGCACTGCAGACAGAGGGGGCCCGAGATCCCCCGCTGACACCTAGGAAAAGAGAAGGAGAGAGCAACAGGAGATTAGCTGAGGTATTTGACTCAATTAGATTACAGAAACACCTTTTACATTAGAGGATACATAGAGAGGATTTTTAGCAGTTTACAATTACTTTAAACTAGGGCTTATTTTTGGGGTAGGGCTTATATTGCTTCCTCCCCGAATATATTACAGTAGATCTTATTTTCAGGGAAACATGGTATGTTGATTTAAACCAGCTTAAAGTGATATTAAAGCCACAAATAAAAACAAAAACAAAAAAAACATGTCATACGTATTGCTCTGTACAGCGGTTTTGCACAAAGCAGCCCCGATCCTCCTCTTCTCAGGTCTCAGCAGCTTGCAATGGGGACAGAGCCGGACTGGCCTGCCAGGTTATTTCCCGGCAGGCCGCCGGCCCCAGTGCCGTTTGAGCTGCGGCTGCAGCAGCGCTCAGGGCCGATCCAAGTGCCGCTTCTCCTCTCCCTCCCTCCGCTTCTTTAATCGCACACAGCGGTATATATCTTGCGCTGTGTCATGGAGCTGGGGTCTGATTTGAACTGTTCGGCAGCCGTCCACTCTCTGTAACAAAGCCCTGCCTCCTAGATTGTGATAGACGGAACACTGATTCAATAGAATTAGAGTTCCGTCTATCACGATCTAGGAGGCGGGGCTTTGTTACAGAGAGTGGACGGCTGCCGAACAGTTCAGACCCCAGCTCTGTGACACAGCGCGAGATATATACTGCTGTGTTTAATGAAGCCACTGGTGAGGCTACAGATGAGGCTGCAAATGGGCACAGGGTGAGGCTGCAAATGGGCACAGGGTGAGGCTGCAAATGGGCACAAGGTAAGGCTGCAAATGGGCACAGGGTGAAGCTGCAAATGTGCACAGTGAGGCTGAAGATGGGCACTGAGGTTGCAAATGGGCAACGTGAGGCTACAAATGGGCACCGTGAGGCTGCAAATGGGCACAGTAAAACCTCCTAGATGGGCACCGTGAGGCTGCAGATGGGCACAGGGTGAGGCTGCAAATGGGCACAGGGTGAGGTTGCAAATGGGCACAGGGTGAGGCTGAAAATGGTCACAATGAAACTGCTTAGATGGGCATCGTGAGGCTGCAAATGGGCACCGTGAGGCTGCAAATGGACACAGTGAGGCTGCAGATGGGCATAGTGAGGCTGCAGATGGGCACCGGGGGAGGCTACAAATGGGCACAGTGAAACGGCTTAGATGGGCACAGTGAGGCTGCAGATGGACACCGGGTGAGGCTGCAAATGGGCACTGGGTGAGGCTGCAAATGGGCAAAGTGAGGCTGCAAATGGGCACAGTGAGGCTGCAAATGGGCACAGTGAAACCGCTTAGATGGGCACAGTGAGGCTGCTTAGATGGGCACATTGAGGCTGCTTGGATGCGCACAGTGAAACCGCAGATGGGCACAGTGAAACAGCTTAGATGGGCACAGTGAGGCTGCTTAGATGGGCACAGTGAGGCTGCTTAGATGGGCACAGTGATGTTGCTAAGATGGGCACAGTAAGGCTGCATTTGATGGGCACTGGTGAGGCTGCATTGATCTTGTGTATCATGTCCACAGTCTGGCCATCTCCTCTATCATGTCCGCAGTCTCTAACCATCTCCTCTATCATGTCCGCAGTCTCTGACCATCTCCTCTATCATGTCTGCAGTCTCTGACCATCTCCTCTATCGTGTCTGCAGTCTCTGACCATCTCCTCTATCATGTCCGCAGTCTCTGACCATCTCCTCTATCATGTCCGCAGTCTCTGACCATCTCCTCTATCATGTCAACAGTCTCTGACCATCTCCTCTATCATGTCAACAGTCTCTGACCATCTCCTCTATCATGTCCGCAGTCTCTGACCATCTCCTGTAGTATGTCCACAGTCTCTGACCATCTCCTGTACCATGTCTGCAGTCTCTGACCATCTCCTGTACCATGTCTGCAGTCTCTGCCCATCTCCTGTATTGCCTGCATGCCTGAAGTCTCTGAGGGAGTCTGGAGAGGAGTCAAGAGTAGGAGTGCCACCGGGATTTGGGGTCATGGGAGAAGTCAGATGTGTGTGGACTGTGGAGAGGAGACTATAGGAAAACCAGAGCCGCCAACCTGGAGCCATCTAACTGAGCCCTGCATGGTGCACCTGAGAGGAGGTTAGTGACAGGGCCGCCAGGCCAGTCTGAGGGGGGTCACTGATGTGAGGGGGGGTGAATACAATAATGTAAGGGGGCACTGATATAAAGGTTTCCCCCTTATATCAGTAACCCCACCCCCCTTACCGTAGTGTTTTCTTTCTGCGGAAGGTGGTCTCTGTACATTAAAATGTATGGTTTTCCCTTTTATGAACAAGAAAATAATGAATGACGGTTGCTGTTGGGCTGGTATAATAATGCTATGGGGCTGGTGTGAAACTTTTCCAGGGCTGGATTTTATTTCCAGTCCGGCCCTGAATGGGGGCACCCAAGCAGGCACGCTCCTGTTCTGCATCCATCCAGACACAGGCCTGTGGCTCAGCCCCGCCCCCTCTCTCTCCTTATTGGCTCACTGGCTGTGATTGACAGCAGGGAGAGATTTTTACCGCTCCAGGTGGATACACTCCAACAATCCGTAATGACAGGACTACCGTGGGTGCCAGCAATGCACGTAGCATATGAAGAGGAAAAAATATAAAAAATATGGACAGCCGCACTCCAAAAAACCTTTGACGGTCGCCTTTATTGTAAAAAGATGGAAAAATTACACCAAAATTCATTACAGCATAGCCAGGGTAACTGCTTACATGTTTTTCCTCTTCATATGTGATTGACAGCAGTCGGAGCCAATGAGTAGGGAGAGTCCCCAGAGAGCTGAGACACTCAGGGCCGCCATCAGGGGGGTACAGCTGTCACAACTGTAAGGGGGCCCGAGGGGCCCGCCCAGACCAGAAGAAGGCAGGACGGGTGGAGGGGAGCCGTGCTGTGCATTACAGAAATGATTTTACTGCCGCCTTTAGCTAATATGTGCATGTGCACCCCTGATCTGTACTATCTGTACTATGCTTCTCAGCAACATGTCAGCTTCATGAAAACGAGCTGGAACTAGGTAGGAAGACCTTATTTACAAGTAGGGGCTGTGAGGGAAAGGGAGGGGGGCTGTTTGTGTACAGGGAGGGGCCAGAGCCTTGTGTGTTTACAGATTTGTGTATGTGAGGGGCTTCCATATATACAGTGCCTTGCAAAAGTATTTACCCCCTTGGCATTTTTCGTGTTTTGTTGCCTCATGACCTGGAATTAACATGGATTGTTTGAGGATTTGCATAATTTAATTTACAGAACATGCCCACAACTTTGAAGATGTTTTTTTTTTAATTATTGTGAAGCAAACAACAAATAGGACAAAATAACAGAAAAGGTCAATGTGCATAACTATTCACCCCCCTAAAGTCAATACCTTGTAGAGCCACCTTTTGCGGCTATCACAACTCCAAGTCGCTTTGGATAAGTCTCTACGAGCTTGCCACATCTTACCACTGTGATTTTTGCCCATTCCTCCTTGCAAAACTGCTCCAGCTCCTGGCTCATGCGGGCACGCTCCCGAGTCCTGCTGCTGCGTCCATTGATGCAGACAGCAGGACTCGGCAACCCCCCTCCCCCCCCCATCTCCTGTATCACTTGATTTGATTCACAGCAGCAGGAGCCAATGGCTCCTGCTGCTATTAATCTATACAATGAGAACCTGAGACAGCAGCTGGAGCTGCTGGGCTTGTCCTCGACGCTGGAATGATCGGGTTCAGGTAAGAAAAGGGGGGCTCTGGGGGGCTGCTGTAGCACAGAAGGTTTTTCAACTTAATGCATAGAATGCATTAAGGTGAAAAACCTCAAGACTTTACAACTCCTTTAAGAGCCACCTAACTTCTGGGCTGAGTGACTTACAGTTACAAAAAGCTCTGTCATAGACTGAGATCTTGACAGTGGCCGGCTCACATTTTACACCATTGGTTCCTGCTATACATAAATCTTACTTGACTTGCAACTCTTGAAACAAAGCTGTGGGTATGCGAATGGGCGGTTTTTTGGTCCCTCTTACACAGCACGTGTTTGAGAAGACGGAGGGAACAGCAACAAGCCAGCAATGATGTCATGGTATTCAAAATTTTTAACAAGGGGAGAAGTTTTTAAATTAAAACAAATTATATCATAGTGATCAGCAAGGTAAGGGAGAATGTGTTTTTTTTTATCAGATTACACTTCATCTTAAGCATTATATGTACAGATAATTTTATACAGGATATGGGACTTTAAAGGTACGATATATGAAAATTCACTCAAAGACAATATAAAAAATAGAAAGATATTTACTTAAGACAAAGTTATAAAAGTAATGAATACAGCTTGTTCAAAGTCATAGGTGTACACCCACTACCTATTAAGTGACAATGAGATACTATAGACATATACATATTGGTGTGGCGTCCATTATTTCAACAAGTTTCGCCATGAAGGCTTCTTCAGGAAAGGACGCAAAAGCACGTTTATTGTATGTAGTGAAAAATAAATCACTCAGCTTTTGGTGTATATATGAAAAGAAAACAGAAAATTATTAATATATTATATATCACAACTCCAAGTCGCTTTGGATAAGTCTCTATGAGCTTGCCACATCTTACCTATGGGATTTTTGCCCATTCCTCCTTGCAAAACTGCTCCAGCTCCTTCAAGTTGGATGGTTTGTGAACAGCAATCTTTAAGTCTGACCGCTTCTCGGCCTTTTGGCTAAGATCAAGTGTAGTATCTGTTCTTATCAGTTGCTAGAGGATGCGCTGAAGCACCTCCTACATGGGGAGGGTGGATGCAAATCCAATGGCGTCATTGCACCTGGAAGGATGGTTTCGGTAGGGGCCACGCCGTGCTGCCCGACAGAATACTGGGGGCCGGTAGTGGTTGAGTCTGAGCCGTCTGGAAGGGTGCTCCTGGTGAGGATGGAGTGCTGCATTTGGTCTGGTCTTTTTGCCGAGTCTTATTCTGGCCTTCTGGCTGGATGGTGTAAGTGCTGTCCTTGTTGGCGATCCGGTTGGAGGAGCTGGCTAATCCCTGTTTCTGAGCGGGGTGCGGCCATGCAAATCCGCTGGGTTGACGGGAGTCTGGAAGGGCTAGTATCGGTGGAGGCTGTATGCAGGGGCAGCTCTCCCTGAGAAAACCTTGAAGGGCACTCTATCAGCGGGACAGAGGGCTGCACTGACCGGTCGGGGGGTCGGATAGGAGCCGAAAAGCCCATGGTGCATGTGCCCTTGGAGTGGCAGTCCAAGGGTGCCAGACGATCACATGTGAGTGAGGGTCACATTGATATATGGCACCGCGGTCACTGCACCATGTCACACCTTTTTATTACCTGCCTCCTGGGCCGGGCCTTTTGGCTAGGACCGGAGGATTTTTTTATTCCTGGCCGGAGGGCCTGGCCATTGTATAGCACAATGGCCACTTTTCACTCTCCCACCTTCCTTCTCCCCACTTTCTTTTTATTTATCCCCGTGTGTGTCACTTTTTTGTATTTTTTTGTTTGGTGTCCCACGTTTGTCACAGTGTGTTTAGTAGGGTGTAGGTCCTCGGGCCTGCCCTGAACGACTTGGGAGTAGGTGGACATGGTCTTCTGGCCTGGTTCGCCTGCTCTCATGGGGTCTCCCTTCGGGGGAGCCCTACCTAGTACTTGGGTGGGTCTGTTTCGGCAGACCCTCCAGAGAAAGGGGTCCGTCTGGTTTCGGCCAGTCGGACCACGTGATGTACCTCAGTCCCCGTCAGGAGCCTTACGCCCCGGGGGATCAGGGTAAGGTCCTTCCTAGTGGAGGACTAGTGTTACACCCGTTGCACGTTTTGTGTTTCACTCTTTATGTGTGTGCACTTTTTTTGGCACCGGGTGGAGTTTTTGGGTGTGTTTCACACGCCATGGGCTTTTCAAAAAAAAAAAAAAAAAAAAAAAAATCTTTAAGTCTGACCACAGATTTTCTATCGGATTGAGGTCTCGGCTTTGACTAGGCCATTCCAACACATTTACATGTTTCCCCTTAAACCACTCAAGTGTTGCTTTTGCAGTGTGTTTTGCGTGGTACAGGTTTTGCTCAAGAATATCCCTGTATTTAGCACCATCCATCTTTCCCTCAACTCTGACCAGTTTCCCAGTCCCGACTGCTGAAAAACATCCCTACAGCATGATGCTGCCACCACCATGTTTCACTATGGGGATGGTGTTCTTTTGGTGATGTGATGGGTTTGCACCAGACATAGCGTTTTCTTTGATGGACAAAAAGTAAAATTTTAGTCTCATCAGACCATAGCACCTTCCTCCATACATTTTGGGAGTCTCCCACGTGCCTTTTCGCAAACTCAAAACGTGCCATTTTGTTTTTTGCTGAAAGTAATGGCTTTCTTCTTGCCACTTACAGGTGCCGGCTGTCCGTCCGTGTGTGTCCCCTCTCGGGTCTCTCCCCCTCCAATATGACTCCTTGTAGGTCGCACACGCCTGGTGGCGCCCTACTTTTGGGTGTTGAGTGTCCGGGAGGCTGCTGATTCCCCTTGAGATGCTAGTGATGGAACTCCGGTTAGAAGCATTGGTTCTAACACACAGTTGACTGGTAATCATACACTCTATATACATTTTTTACTATTGGGCCTACACCCATGTAGAGAATGGAAATTTAATACATATATTTCCCACAGCCAACCACCCATCCTCTGAAGAGATCCGTTGGGATCGAAACGCGTCAGTAATTTATACAGATGCACGTAAAATGTAAAACTGTATGGCAATGTTGTGTCTATAATTCTGTGTGGTTTTTATATACATGTTTTTTACCGGAGTATAAACCTGTTTGGATTGTATTTAATGTTATACACAATAAATTTTTAACATTAACAAATTATTTTTGGAATTTTGCTGCTAAAAAACCCCATTGGGGGAACTTCCCATTCTTCTTCTTGCCACTTTGCCATAAAGGCCAACTCTTTGGAGCATATGGCTTATTGTCTTCCTAAGTACAGATACTCCAGTCTCTGCTGTGGAACTCTGCAGCTCCTCCAGGGTTACCTTAGGTCTCTGTGCTGTCTCTATGATTAATGCCCTCCTTGCCCGGTCCGTGAGTTTTGGTGTGCGGCCGTCTCTTGGCAGGTTTGCTGTTGTGCCATGTTCTTTTCATTTGGTTATAATAAATTTGATGGTGCTCCTACGGATCATCAAAGATTTGGATATTTTTTTATAACCTAACCCTGACTTGTACTTCTCAACAACATTGTCCCTTACTTGTTTGGAGAGTTCCTTGGTCTTCATGGCAGTGTTTGGTTAGTGTGCCTCTTGCTTAGGCGTTGCAGCCTCTGGGGCCTTTCAAAAAGGTGTGTATATGTAATGACAGATCATGTGACACTTAGATTGCACACAGGTGGACATCTTTTTACTAATTATGTGACTTCTGAAGGTAATTGGTTGCACCAGAGCTTTTTATGGGTTTCATAACAAAGGGGGTGAATACATACGCACATGCCAATCATCCGTTTTTTATTTCTGAAAAATAGTTTTATGTATATATTTTTCACATTTTACTTCACCAACTTAGACTATTTTGTTCTGATCCATCACATATAATTCAAATTAAAAAAACATTGAACTAAAGGCTGTAATGTAACAAAATAGGTAAAAAGCCAAGGGGGTGTATACTTTTGCAAGGCACTGTATATACAGTTGGGGGTGGGGCTGACATATACTGTATACAGGTGTGTGGGGGGGCTGACATATATACAGGTGTGAAGGGGGCTGATATATACAGGTGTGTGTGTGTGGGGGGTGACATATATACAGGTATGTTGGGGGGAGAGACGCTGACATATATACAGGAGTGTGGAGGGGGCTGACATATATACATGTGTGAGGGGGGCTGATATATACAGGTGGGGGGGCGCTGACATATATGCAGGTGTGTGGGGGGGGGACTGACATATATACAGGTGTGTACAACCATTTTAACGTATTACCCCCCAAACCAACATAACAAAGAAGTGTTGCTATAAAGATTCAGTAAATGCAGTCAAGAGATTTTTCTGAGTCTGATGCCGCGTACACACGATCATTATTCACGGCGGTTAAAAAACCGCCGTGAATAATGACAGGAAAAACGAGGGAACCGCTTGGTTCCCTACACACGGTCGTTTTTCCCGTCATTTTTTCTCTTGACGAGAAAAACGACCATCTGTGGGCTCCGCGGCAGTGTTTCCCTATGGGAAAACTGCCGTGGAAAAAAATGCTGGAAAAAACGACGAGAAAATTTAGAACATGTTCTAATTTTTCTCGTCGTTTTTTATGCCGTTTTTCTCGACGAGAAAAACGACATAAAGCCCACAGACGATCGTTTTTCTCGGCGAAATGAAAAAATGCAGTTTTTCTCGTCGAGAAAAGCGGTCGTGTGTACGCGGCATGAGACACAGTGGAGGCAGATTCTGTCACTTGCATGAAATTCAGCATTTTCTGAATATTGTCCCTATGTTCCTGTGTCAAAGTGAAGCCTACTTGAAATGAGTAATTATATTCGGTATATGAGGGAGGAAATCGGTTGGCCTAAATTCTTGTTAACAATTTGAGATCTATATTCAAGAGAGATATGGTAACTACAGCACAGGGACAGGTTTTTACAGTGATGTGGGCTTTTAGGGAATCTTGGGAAATGCGTCCCTGTTGTCAAAGAATTATAGGCTGCTAAGAAGTAGGTGCCTAACTGTGGTAAAAAGGTTGGTAATACGATAGCACAAAGCCATCAGAGCTAGGAGATTTTCTTGTATTGGTGGACTTGATGGCTTCTGTTAATTCTTACATTAAAATTGGGTCTTCTAATACCTCAGTGATGTGAGGATTAAGTGTGGGTAACTCCAAGGGTTCACTTACTTTTTCCTCCAGCGCTGTGTTAATAAGTGTGTTCAGAATTGTTTGTGTGTTATCAGCTTAAGCACATTGTGTTTGTCTATTGTGACTCAGATCACATTTTATGACTAATTACTGCAGAAAACCAGTTATTTCCAAGGGGTTTTCCATGCCACTGTATTGGCTATACTTAAAGCGGAGTTCCACCCGCGTTTTTTTTTTTTTTTTTTAAAGTCAGCAGCTACTAACACTGTAACTGCTGACTTTTAATAAGGACACTTACCTGTCCTAGGCGCCTGCGATGATGGGCCCCCGACGGCAATCGCTCGGTCCTGGCGCCTCCATCCTGACTAAGGGAAACAGGCATTGAAGCCTTACGGCTTCACTGCCCGTTTCCTACAGTTAATGCGCGTCTCACACGGCGCTTTGTGAATGGGCGTTTGCCTCCTGGGATACACACATTTCCCAGAAGGCAGCGTGCCCCATTCACCAGAAGACACCGCGACGGAGGACGAGGAAGAAGACCACTGCAGTGGATGAAGAGGCAGAAGAGCTACTTCTGCATAGCATACGCCCTTTCTGGTGAGTATAATTTTATTTATTTTTTTCAATTAATTTTTTTCTATTTTTTTTTAATGATTATTAGGAAAAAATATTAAAATCAGGGTGGAACTCCACTTTAAATGGCCATTGTTTTTAGTAGGTATCTGATAGGTTAATATTTTAGTGGATTAGGTGGTTATCCATTTACTGGTTATTTAAAAAAACATTTGAAACTGATGTAACTAATATTTCTAAAAAGCAAGCCTAGACTCGTGTAAATACAATATCTAAATGAATGCAAAGAATTCTCCTTAGCAAATATGCGTACATAAATGTTCAGAGCTTAACAGACTGTAGTCATGGATAAGGAATTATAGAGATATATGGGATACTATGTCTGCTTCCTCTGCTCTGCAACCAGTGCTTTGTCCTATTAATACAAAGCAGAGGATGCTTGGCAGTCTACAGTGCTGGAAATTTCCACTGTTACCAGTCCTGGAAATTTCCACCAGCATCTTCCATCCAGCTTCTCATTAGTAATTCTGACAGCTTCCATAACAACAGTATCACAGCTGTTTAGAATCTAACTCAATCCTCCCTGAGAGATAGAAATGGTACTTTTAAATCTCAATGCATTCATTTGTTAAGTATCATGCTGGAGTCTAAAGACAAGATTATCTCCTTTCTTACATTTCTCTTTGTAGGCAACATAAACGTTACTCCTATAAATAGGCATGGATTACTAACCTGTTTAACAAACAGTTTTTTTTTTTTTTTTATGCAATTGTTCTAAATACATTTAAAAGATTCATTCAAATATTATTGGATTATGCAAAAAGCTCTGAGGAATTGAAACTTTAGGCCTTGGGGAATAACATAATCAACTAGATCTTTCATAGCAGGGAGAGTTTTCTGGGAGATAAAGATAGTGCCCCACCGTGTCACAGCAATGGTGGTCATGATGAAGGGTGGCTTTTTTTCTTAAAGGACAGTTTAATTTGTGGCACAGCTTTTTGCATAAACTGTATCTATATAGATGTAACAAATATTCCTAAAAGCATCAGGCACTATGCCACCCTCTATATAGACACTATATAGACCTTTTGACAGGCTGGTTTCTGGATGGATTCCTCGATAATGTACCTAATATACACATTCTTTTAGCTACGGGTGTTGCTACTTTGATTCATCTTTTGTGTATGTATCATATTTAGAGTATATAAAAGTCCTCCTGTTCTGGGGTCTCACGGCGGCTCTCGCGGCTCCTTACCGCAATAGCTAACCCCCAATGGGAAGCTCTCTCCCGAGGGGGTTACCTTGCGGGCGCGCTCCCTGTCATACACTCTGCGTCCATAGACACAGAGCATATGACTCGGTCCCGCGCCCCGGTGGCCGAGTCATTGGATTTGATTGACAGCAGCGGGAGCCAATGGCTGCACTGCTATCAATCTATCCAATGAAGAGCCGACAAGATGTGGGGAAAGCAACGCAGGATCGCGCCCATGGAAATTCGGGGCTCAGGTAAGTAAAACGTGGGCTCGGGGGGGGGGGGGCAGGCACAGCAAAAAACACAAGGGTTTACAGCCCCTTTAAGCAGTGTTATCACTCTCCCCAGCTTAGATTGCCAGATGACAGGTTTCCAAAGATAGATCCAAAAGACACACTCTCCTTGGTCTCGAACGTCAATCACCAAATATGCACCCACAAGTTAAAGATAAAAAGGCGCATAGTGAAGCCCGTTTTCACAGTGTAAGAATTTATTAAAAATATGCTTTCAAACACAGGTATACAAACACATCATATTTAGAGTGACAAAGAAGACAGTCGGCCTCTGAAAACTATATTTTACAATTTCTGTAACTTATCTTGTTTTGTAATCCTGTGGTTCATTAAATAAAGCTCAGTCCTCCTCTTTAATGGCAATACATCACAGGAAGCATCTCCATGGTTAACAGAGGACAGAATTAAAATTAGACTTGGGAAACTTAACATTAATAAATCACCGGGACCAGATGGCTTGCACCCGAGGGTACTTAGGGAACTCAGTCAAGTAATTGCCAGACCATTGTTCCTAATTTTTACTGACAGTCTTCTGACTGGAATGGTACCAGCTGATTGGAGAAAAGCCAATATAGCACCAATATAGTCATATGACGTCCTCGACTTTGTGCGGTGATATCTTAAAGATGTCTGCAGGTACAGTTTTCTGACGGCGATTCTGTGCACGATAAGAACGAGCAGTTCCGCCGCTTGATCGTTCTTATAGGCAGCGGGAGGGGACGTCCCCCCCTCCCACCGCCATCCTTCTCTGGGCACTCCTGTGCCATCGGGGGCCTGGAGAACGAAACGGCCGGCGCCGGCTCACGACGATAGAGATTTCCAGTAACCAGATGGTCACCAGTCATCTCTATGACCGTCGGGGGCCCGGGCGCGACGTTGTGACGGTACGCCTGGGTACCCGGAAGTAAACAAAGCCGCAATCGTGGCTGTCAGCATGAGATCTATGAATTTTTTTTTCACAATATCATGCTTTCCATCCTGGAGGAGAGATGTGGGGTCTTATTGACCCCGCATCTCTCCATAAAGAGGACCTGTCACAATATATTTCTATTACAAGGGATGTTTACATTCCTTGTAATAGGAATAAAAGTGATAAAAAAAAGAAAAATGTAAAGTGTAAAAATAAAAAAAATTGGTAAAATGAAAAAAACATTTTTTTTTAAACGCCCCTGTTCCCAGTAGTTCGCACTCAGAAGCGAACACGCATGTAAGTCCTGCCCACATATGTAAACGCCGTTCAAACCCCACATGTGAGGTATCGCCGCGTGCGTTAGAGCGTGTGCAACAATTCTAGCACTAGACCTCCTCTGTAACTCGAAAATAGTAACCTGTAAAAAAAATTAAAGCGTCGCCTATGGAGATTTTTAAGAACTGAAGTTTGGCGCCATTCCATGAGTGTGCGCAATTTTAAAGCGTGACATGTTAGGTATCTATTTACTCAGCGTAACATCATCTTTCACATTATACAAAAAAATTGGGCTAACTTTACTGTTTTGTTATTTTTTAATTCATGAAACTTTTGAAAAATTATTGCGCAAATACCGTGCGAGAAAAATATATAATGTTTGGGGGTTCTGACGAATTTTCTACCAAAAAAATTATGATTTTTACATGAAGGAGAGAAGTGCCAGAATAGGCCCGGTGTTGAAGTGGTTAAACTACGTAGAGGGTTCTTTACTGTAAGAGCGGCAAGGATGTGGAATTCCCTTCCACAGGCGGTGGTCTCAGCGGGGCGCATAGAAGGTTTCAAGAAACTATTACGACCACAACATACAGGGATATACAAGGTAATACTGACATATAATCACACACATAGGTTGGACTTGATGGACTTGTGTCTTTTTTCAACCTCACCTACTATGTAACTATGTAACTGTTTTTTGGCTGTCATTCTACTCCAACTGGTCTGTGCTATGATAATTGTCAGTGCTTCTTTGCCCAACACTGGTGGAAGACGAAACAGGAAGAAGACCCGGCACATTAGGAAATCAGCCTGAAGACTTTAGAAAATGGTAAGTATTTAACCACTTGCTTACTGGGCACTTAAACCCCCTTCCTGCCCAGGCGACTTTTCAGCGCTGTCATTCTTTGAATGACAATTGTGCGGTCATGCTACATTGTACCCATGTGAATAATTTTTTCACACAAATAGAGCTTTAATTTGGTGGTATTTATCCACCACTGAGTTTTTTATTTTTTGCTGAACAAAAAAAAAAAAAATTGCAAAATGAACAAACAATTTTTTTTCCAAACAGGTAATTTTTTCTCCTTCATTGATGTGCGCTGATGAGGCTGCACTGATGGGCACTGATAGGCTGCACTGATAGGTGGCACTGATGGGCCGTACTGATGGACACTGGTAGGTGACACCGATAGGCAGCACTGATGATGAGGCACTGATTGGCAGCATTGGTGGACATTGATAGGTGGCACTAGTGGGCATTGATAGGTGGCACTGGTGGGCACTGATAGGTATTTAACCACTTCAGCCCCATAAGTTTTTACCCCCTTAATGACCAGGCCATTTTTTGCGATACGGCACTGTGTTACTTTAATTGACAATTGTGCGGTCATGCGGCGCTGTACCCAAATTAAATTGATGGGTTTTTTCTCTCCATAAATAGAGTTTGCAGTTTTTATTTTTTGTGCTATAAACAATAAAAGAGCGACATTTTGGAAAAAAACAAACAATTTTTTTACTTTTTACTTTCTGCTATAAAACATATCCAATAAAAAATGGAGATAAATTGAATTTCTTCATCAATTTAGGCCATTATGTATTCAGCTACATATTGATCGGTTTGCACAAAAGTTATAGCGTCTACAAACGATAGGTTATTTTTATGTAATTTTATTTTTGTTTACTAGCAGGGCCGGATTAACATAGGGGCTATTGGAGCTGCAGCTCCAGGCCCCTTCCTCAAGATAGGCCCATTTGCCCCAAAAAAAAAAAATCATAAAAAAAAAAAAAAGATCGACTTTGAGGATTGTAGCTTGACGACCAAGGGTCACAGAGACCCCACATTAGGAGGGTAGGTAGCTGAGGACCTACCCCACCACTATTATTTAGGGTTCCGGAGATACGGGGCTCCTTGCTCAGCCTGTCAGAAGCTACATACAAAGCGGCCAGTTTAAATACAAACTGACACACTCTGCAGCACAGAGGATGTGAGAGGATAAGCTCACAGTGCTTATAATAATTATTTGTATATTACTTATGGTAATTAACCCCTTGCAACCCAGGCCAATTCTGACACTTCTCTCCTACATGTAAAAATCATCTTTTTTTTTTGCTAGAAAATTACTCAGAACCCTCAAACATTATATATTGTTTTAGCAGACACCCTATGGAATAAAATGGTGGCCTTTGCAACTTTTTATGTTACACGGTATTTGCACAGCAATTTTTCAAATGTGTTTTTTTTGGAAAGAAACTGTTTCATTCATAAAAAAGTAAAACAAAAACCACTAAAGTTAGCATGATTTATACTAAGCGATGCTTTACATTTTTTTACAGGTTACAAGTTTAGAGTTACAGAGGAGGTCTAGTGCTAGAATTATTTCACTCGTTCTAACGATTGTGGCATATGTAACCTGTGTTTCTGGCTCTGATAGTAGCCAGTGCCTCACCAGCCACTGACTAGTATCTCTCCCCAGCCTGTCCCCACACACCCTCTCACCTGCTGACCTGTGGATGGGGGAATCACTTCTCCAGTATTATTGTGTTCTGCCAGTGAATAAAATGATCAGTGTTGCCAACTATAGCTGGCAGCACTGATTGTTTTGGGAAAAACCTGACAGGCTGGTTGTACTCAAGTCGATTAATAGATTCACTTGTGTAAAACCAGCTAGCCCATACATAGATCGACTATGGCTGGTCTCTGCTTAATTGGCTTAATTTCAATCCATGTATGGCCCGCTTAACCACTACGCAGTCCCTAAACATCCTTCCACAAGCCTTTACATTTTTCCTTCCCATATTCCTTCATCCTCCTCACCTGTACATAGTGCCAACTGTCATACCCTTCACACTCCTCTCCTGTACATACTGCTCACTGTCATACCCTCCACACTTCTCTCCTATACATAGTGCACACTGTCATACCCTACACACTCCTCTCCTGTACATAGTACCCGTTGTCATACACTTCTCTCCTGTACATAGTGCCCACTGTCGTACCCTCCACACTCCTTTCCTGTACATACTGCTCACTGTCATACCCTCCACACTCCTCTCTTATACATAGTGCCCACTGTCATACTTTCCACACTCCTCTCCTGTACATACCGCCCACTGTCATATGCTCCACACTCCTCTCCTGTACATACTGCCCACTGTCATATCCTCCACACTCCTCTACTGTACATACTGCCCACTGTCATACCCTCAACACTTCTCTCCTATACATAGTGTCCACCGTCATACCCTCCACACTCCTCTCCTGTACATACTGCTCACTGTCCTACTCTCCACACTTCTCTCCTTTACATAGTGCCCACTGTCATACCCTCCACACTCCTCTCCTATACATACTTCTCATTGTCTTACCCTCCACACTCATCTCATGTACATACTGCTCAGTATCATACCATCCACACTCCTCTCCTGTACATACTGCCCACTTTCATAAACTCCTCTATTGTACATAGTGCCGGCTGTCATACCCTCCACACTTCTCTCCTGTACACACTGCTCACTGTCATTCCCTCCACATTACTCTGCTTTACATACTGCCCATTGTCATATCATCCACACTCCTCTCCTGTACATACTGCCCACTGTCATACCATCCACACTCTTCTCCTGTACATACTGCTCACTGTCTCACCCTCCAGACTCATCTCATGTACATAGTGCCCACTGTCATACCCTCCACACTCCTCTCCTATACATACTTCTCATTGTCTTACCCTCCACACTCATCTCATGTACATACTGCTCAGTATCATACCATCCACACTCCTCTCCTGTACATACTGCCCACTTTCATAAACTCTTCTATTGTACATAGTGCCGGCTGTCATACCCTCCACACTCCTCTCCTGTACACACTGCTCACTGTCATTCCCTCCACATTACTCTGCTTTACATACTGCCCATTGGCATATCATCCACACTCCTCTCCTGTACATACTGCCCACTGTCATACCCTCCACACTCTTCTCCTGTACATACTGCTCACTGTCTCACCCTCCAGACTCATCTCATGTACATACTGATCAGTATCATACCATCCACACTCCTCTCCTGTACATACTGCCCACTTTCATAAACTCCTCTATTGTACATAGTGCCGGCTGTCATACCCTCCACACTCCTCTCCTGTACACACTGCTCGCTGTCATTCCCTCTACATTACTCTGCTTTACATACTGCCCATTGTCATATCATCCACACTCCTCTCCTGTACATACTGCCCACTGTCATACCCTCCACACTCCACTCCTGTACATACTGCCCACATTCATTAACTCTAATGTAAAGTTATATGCAAAAATATTGGCAACGAGATTAAAAACTTTAATGCCGGAACTAATAAACGCTGACCAAGCTGGCTTCATGATGGGGAGAGAAGGAAGAGATAATACCATAAGAACCCTTTTATTAATCCAGAAAAGGAAGGAGAAGAAACCCCCAGTCGTACTCGTGTCGATAGACGCAGAAAAAGCGTTTGACCGAGTCGACTGGGGGTTTATGATGGACACACTCCGGTACGTAGGGGTTGGACCAAATAATATGAAATGGGTTAAAAATGTATACACCTACCCGACAGCCAGGGTAAAAGTAAATGGGAGTGTGTCGTCTGTGTTTAGGATGCGTAACGGAACGAGACAGGGGTGTCCGCTTTCACCCCTCCTGTATGTGTTGGCAATGGAACCTTTGTTGCAGAACATACGGAACAATCAAGATATAGGAGGGGTGAGGGTGGGCAGAGAGGAACATAAAGTGGCGGCATATGCTGACGACATACTTTTATATCTGATGAAACCAAGGCTGTCTCTCCCTAATGTAGTAAAGGAAATAAAAAATACAGGGAACTCGCAAATTTCAAGATCAACCCAGTAAAGACAGTAATTTTGAACTTAGGAATAGATAAAAAGGAAGAAAAACTGTTACAGAAAGAATTTCCTTTCACTTGGGAGACAAAAACTTTAACATATCTAGGTATTAAAATAACTACAACTTTAGAAGAATTATACCCGATTAATTTTATCCCATTATTAAATGAAATTAAAGCAGAATTAAAGGATATTTCAAGGAGACCCGTTGGATGGACAGGAAGGATCAACATTTTAAAAATGATGATACTCCCAAAAGTAACATATAGGTTGCAGATGCTGCCAATAGATATACCCCAACCATTCTTTAAGGCGATTAGATCTATGATCTTGAAATATATATGGCAGGGCAAAAAGGCTAGAATAAAATACACATTATTAACCCGCGGAAAAAAAGACGGGGGCATGGCTGTACCAGATATAAAAAGATACCATAAAGCAATAATCTTGGCAAGATTAGTAGAATGGGCAAATCCACAAACAAAAAAGAAGTGGGCACAAATAGAAAACACGCTAAGTATGACACATTTACAAAATAATATATGGATACCACCAAAATTCAGAGTATTAGGCACAGATTCACATAGTATAACAAAGAAGGTATTCAAAACTTGGGACACACTACACCGACACGAAAAATGGAAATATAATTCTCCATTAATTGCGTTAGCAGGCACAAGGTTTTTTACACCAGGTAACGGGACACGATTAGGAAAACTAATGGGAACCGCACAACTAAAAGATATAACTACATTAGGTAAAATAAAAACAAAACAAGATTTAATCACGAGTCAGGGATGGAGTCAGCTGACCAATTGGGAATACCTCCAATTAACACACTTAGTAAGCACTATTCCACAACCAATCAGAAATGAAAAAGCACTAACCCCACTGGAAAAGATATGTAGTAAAAAGCCTTTGAGACATGGAATCTCTCAGGTGTATAAAATACTAACAGAACTGGAAACAGAAGGACCACTACCCTTCATAGAAAAATGGGGGCAAGATCTGGGCAGAGAAATAGACGAGAGGCAAATTATTGAGGCAGTATATAGCTATGCATCGGATGTAACCACAATAGAAGCAAATTACAAAAGCATGGTACGCTGGCACTTGACACCAGAAAGAATGAATAAAATATATCCTAACAAATCCCCACTTTGTGTGAGGGGTTGTAAGCAAGTGGGAACAACGATGCATATGTGGTGGGAATGCCCAATAATAGAGGAGTACTGGACAGAGATTCTGGATCACATTGAAGTAGTCACGGGGGAAAAAATAATACAAAACGCTTGGACATGCCTATTTCACGGTACAAATAAAACAAAAAAGCAATACCAGAAAACATTAGTCCCACCATTACTTAATGCAGCAAAAGGGTTAATCCCAAGAAATTGGATATCTACAAAGAAACCGACTATTAAAGAGTGGATTCAGCGGGTAGAGTATATCTCAGAAATGGAATATCTGAGCCAGGGAGAGCAGGGAAAAGGGGAAAATTACAGAACAACATGGGAAAAATTGAGAATATTTAAACGATCAGATAAATATGTTCAGGGAATGATAGGAAAAGAAGAGAAATAGGACAGGAGGGGGACAGATCAGGGAGGGAGGGAGGGGAGGAGGAGGGGGGGGGGGGAGAAGATAGGAAGGGAAACAGGGAAAAGGAAAAGTAAGGAAATATGTAAAGATATTTTTGTATGAAATTTTTTTTCCCACATTAATGTGGGTGTATGTAATTACATGTTGAATAATTTTCCAATAAAAAGTAAATAATAATAAATAAAAAAAACTCCTCTTATGTACATAGTTCCGGCTGTCATACCCTCAACACTCCTCTCCTGTGAATACTGCCCACTATCATACCATCCACACTCCTCTCCTGTTCATACCGCCCACTGTCATATCCTCCTCACTCCTCTCCTGTACATACTGCCCCCATCATACCCTCCACTTCTCTCCTGTACATATTTCCCTCATCATATCCTCCACACTCCTCTCCTGTGCATACTGCTCACTATCATACCATCCACACTCCTCTCATGTACATACCGCCCACTGTGATACCCTACACACTCCTCTCCTGTGCATACTGTAACCCAGGGCTTTTTTTCTTAGAGAATAGGTGCAGGAACTCCCCCTTTTGGAGTTACCCCTTTTCTCCGCCCCCTACCCACCTCCGAGCTTCGTCCCCTGGTTCCATCCCCTACCCACCTCTTAGTACCGCCCCTTTTAGAGAATACAGAACTAAGTAACATTTGTGGTACTAAGTAATTTGTATGGAATTTTTTAATCATAACAAGAAAAGCAGTAAAATAGACCCCATGCAGCCAACAATAGACGCCACCCCCCCCCCCCCCCCCAAGCAGCCATAGAGCTCCACAGCAACAATGGACCATCCACAACAAAATACCCCCCCGGCAGCAAAAACGAATTCTCTCCAACAGACAGTATCAATAGACCCTCCAACAACAAGCTACAATAGGCTGCTCCCTCAACAGTAGATCCCTCCCAGCAACTGAACCCCCAGTAACATAAGACCCACCCCCAGCAAAAATAGATCCCATCCAGAGACAATAGATGTCCCAGCAGCAACAATAGAACAATAGGCCTCTCCAGCAACAATAACAACCCCCTGCAAAAATAGATCCCCCTCCAGCAACAATAGATCCCCCAGCATTAATGGAAACTGTAGCACAACCCAGTACACCTTGCCATTATAGTGTATACATTCAGTGCTGGAGGTGCCGGAACTGCGTTCCCCCGCGTTCCCGCTGAAAGAAAACCCTGCTGTAATCCAACCTTACCCTCCACACTCCTCTCCTGTACATACTGCCAACTATCTTTCTCTCCACTTTCCTCTCCTGTACATACTGCCCCCATCATACCCTCCACACTCCTTTCCTGTACATACTGCCCACTGTCATACCCTCCACACTCCTCTCCGGTACATACTACCCTCTGGCATACCCCCCCACACTCCTCTCCCGTACATAATGCCCACTGTCATACCCTACACACTCCTCTCCTGTACATAGTGCCTTCTGCCATACCCTCCGCACTCCTCTCCTGTACATAGTGCCCACTGTTAGACCCTCCACATTCCTCTCCCTCACCTGCACATACTTCCCACTTTTATACCATCCATACTCCTCCCCTATGCCTCTTACCCACAAAAACAGTCCTTTAAAATTATACTGAATATCCTCAATGTTACCAGCTCTAGAATGGGCACACTTTTGTTAGTTCAACTAAAGGAAATCTTCTCAGTCCTCATATTTGTTCTGCCCCATTATTAGTACTCATTTAATTTTGTGCTTACTACTGTAATGTATAGAGGAACATAGGGGATCTCAGCTACTCTAAATATAGCACTTGTAAAAAAAGTGTCCCTGAAAATATTTTTTAAATGTTGGCAACTATGCACTTAGGCACTGCCCAAGGGCCACGGGTCAGTAGGGGGCCCCATGAGAGGCTCCTGGGATCCTGTGATATTAAAGCGGTAGTAAACTTCGCTAACATTACTACTTTTTAGAGGCCTTGAGGTAGGTCATGCCACAATGTACAAGTATGCACAGCATATTAGCACATTAGGGTACACTTAAACCCTCCAGTACTGCTCTGTGATCAATTCGGCGGGGCCCGGGCGCTTCCATCTTCACCCGGTCTTCCTTCTGAGTTCTGTGCCTTCGGTCACTTGCCTTGGCGGGGCTGTGTTGATGTCATTCCCACGCATGCCCATGTGCTCTCTCTCTCTCTCTCCAAAAAATTGTTTGCATTTTTATTTATTATAAAAGGCCCCACCAAAATCTTCAGCGCCAAGCCCATGATGTTCTTAATCTGGCCCTGTTTACTAGTAATGGTGGCAATCAGCGATTTTTAGCGGGACTGCGACATTGTGGCAGACAATTTGGACACCTAACTGACACTTTATTTGGGGACCAGTGACACTAATACAGTGATCAGTGCTAAAATTATGGACTGTTAATGTACTAATGACACTGGCAGGAAACGGGTTAACATCAGGGGTGATCAAAGGGTTAAGTGTGTACCTAGGGGGTGCTAGCTAACTGTGTGGGGGTTGCTCTGACTTGGGGGAGACAGAGATCGGTGTTCCTGGAGCACAAGTTCTCCATCTTTTCCCCTGTCAGAACAGCGATCTGCCTTGTTTTCATAGGCAGATCGCCGTTCTGCCTCTCCCGGGAACGATTGGGGGTGGCTGGCGGACATCGGGTCCGCCAGACCCACTGATGGCATCCCAAATACTTCTTGAAATCTATGCAGCGCTGCAAAGTCGACGTTGCACCGATTGGGACGCTCCTATTGCCGGTGTTGTATCGATATGGGTCCCCCATCGGATAGTGTCCGGCCTAGACTGCGCAGGCATAGCGCCTGCGCAATCGGAGCCGACGGAAATCTCAGAGGATGAACAGGTGTTTATCAGCTGTAGACAGAGCATGCACAATCAATACGCCGCTCGCTCCCGATGCTCGGGGCTGGTTATACACGCCGCTCGCTCAATACAGCAAGGGCCGGATGCTTTTCTCAAAGGGGCAGATGTATGGTTATAAGAGGCCGCATGATGGCCAGTGCTTTATGATGAGCAGTGCTTTTCTGAAATGGGCGGATGCTTTTCTCAAGGGAGCGGATGTATGGGGGACCCATCTCGATAGAACACTGCATGATAGCCAGTGCTTTATGATGATGGGCAGTGCTTTTCCCAAAGGGGCGGACACATCCATTACTAATATGTTTAAATGCATCCCCTGTAGCCACGCTTCTCAATAACACATCCGCCCCTTTGAGAAAAGCAGGTATTTCCTGCTGTAGGTTTGGTGTAGTTTTTAATGGTTATTTGTTGATCAATATGAAAACGCTCTAAAAAGCATATGGGCATAGGATCAGCTACTGAGGTGAATTTGAGACCTAAGTTGTTAGCGTTGCAATAGGCAACAAAATCTGTAACTAAAATGGCTGGGCCATCCCAGATGATAAGGATATCGTCGATGTACCTTCCGTAGAAGACCAGGTGTTTTGATGTTTCACTGTATAAGTAACACTACATTGTGTTTGTAACCACCTTTGCGCCATCTTTCTCTTTTTACTGTAATAATTATCTAAAACAGGGCTGTGCCCTCCAATAAACACAGAGAGAAAGGATTTACAGTGAATGCAAAAACTACTAATTTTACAGCAAGTGACATCTTAAAGTCCAACCTGGGAATCATCCCTTGCAGTTGGGGAGCATCCACACTGCAAGGGTTAACTGCTCATTTTGTCTAGGGATGAGAAGTGCCTTTACTCACTTGATCCTCCGCTCCTCCAGCAGATGGGGATCCATCCTGCCTCTAGTGGTGGACTGTCCTTCAGTGTCCTTTATGTCCAGTGCAGGGCTATAGATCCTTCACTGGTCTTGTTGCCGGGACCTTGTTGGAGCGTACGGAAGAACACAGTGCAGGGACTGGTCTAGCAGCAGGGAGGTGCGAAAGAACGGGTAAGTAGATCTGCTTTTTGGTGTCCCCTAGACCTAAACAAGCAAATGGGCACAGAACCACTGCAAGGGATAATTTTATAGTTACCAGGAGTTGGGCTTTTCCTCCTCCATGGGATATTACTCAGCAAAGTGTTTTGGACAAGAAAATAATTTGTCAGGAGTACAAAATAGGTTTTATTAACGAATGTACTGGAAAGGTTTTGGCAGTTTAAGGACTTGTTATTGCCTAGGAGTTATGTCAACAGACTGAGTCTCCTCAGGCACAAACTCTTCCAAAAAGAAATAGTGAGACTCATAACCCACAGATGCCTGCTCTGCAGATGCAGGAATGTCAAAGATAGACTGTGGAAGAGAAAGCGTAGAAGTACACATACGGCCACTGTGTTCTGAGGCCACTGTTGCGGAAAGGATTTTTGTCATTGAATCCTGTAAAACTGAAGAAAACTCCTCTCTGGACAAAGCAAAAGAGAAAACAACACCTGAGGGAGCTAGAAAAGACTCTGAATAGTGCAAGGCAAGGAACAGCTATCCAAGCTTTCTGTTTCAGGTCCTCTATGAGGAACACTGCAGAGGCACCTGGGATACTAAAAATCCCCTATGGATGCAGCCAAGGTTTTATGGATAGAGGTGAGTGTGTCACTGTTCTGTTCAGCAGCAGCAAGGACAAACCTAGGAAAACCTATGACCCTTGCGAGTAGAGCAGTGGCAGAAAACTCACGCTGAAGGAGAATAACTGGAAAAAAACATCATATTGGGCCATGCTCATATGAGGATAAGCTCCAGAGTTCCCACAGTCATAGAACTGGAGTGCATTCACACAGCTGAAAAGCACAGTAAACAAGTACTGGAAATCACCATATGTAGAACCCAGTCAACATCTCACATTCCTGGCATTTTTCGCCCCCACCACGACCATACTTCAAAAGTGAGTCCATCTCCAGGGTACCAGGATCACACCTGATGCTATATCACAGCCTCGACCCATAAGGTGCTCTGTGGCTAAAATACTGGTACTCTAAGGGGTCTATTTATGAAAAAATGTGTGCTCTGCAAATGTTCCAAAAATTCTCAGTCATCGTGAATAGTCCTTATAATTTGCCTAATGCATGTGTAGCGGGGTCCTCAATTTAGTGGGGTACACTTGGGGAGTAGTGTGACCCAAGTGTGTAATTATGTTAGGGTTCAGACCCCTTTTTCTTATTCGTGGAGGATTGGGTGGTGTAATATTCTCTTCGACCAGTAGGTGTCAGTGTACCTACTGGCTCGGGGTAGAATCACTACCGCAGTGCTACCCTTCTTTGTCGCTTCCTGGAGATGGTACGGCCGGGGCAGGGAACCCGCCGTGGTGTCGACGGGAGGAGATAAAAGGGGGAGACGCCCTCGCCACAAGGTTTTTGTTCAGGGGTCATCTCTTCACGCACCCAGGCACCTTCAGCCTGGGTGCGGGTGGTTCAAGGTTCCGGCCCAGGCGCCCTAGGCCTGGCCGGGACGAAGATGAGTCCATCCCAGGCTCCTTCAGCCTGGGGTGAGGTACTATTGAGGAGGCCTGGGACCCGGTGACTCCGACTGGGTCCCGCGAGGGTGGAGTTGCTCCAGGGCGCCCCTTGCGAGGGGACCCGCATCTGAGGTGAGGAGGCTGGGGAGGTCACTCGTTCGAAGACCCGGTGTAGTGTCAACCCGGTGACGGATGGGCCTACAGTAACTCCCTTGGAGGACATCTTCCCCTGATAGAGGCCCGCAGCGCAACGGAGGTATTCATGTCAAGACTCCTACAACCCTTGGTCATAGCATAGGGGGTGTAGGGACCCAGATCAGTATAGTGCCTCGACCTGCTCATTCCACCGTATCATGCCATCGCATTGCTCTGTAACTGAACATACGAAATAAATCTAACCGTTGGACTGTGATCGGTGTATGGACTCTGTTAATGGGAGCAAAGGGTGGTTTGGTGGTTTCTGCACGACAGACTCGGTACATGTTCAGGACACCAGCCCGAGGAAACATTAGGTATTGGCCTTCACCTCGCCCGCAAGTAGTGGGGAGGACATGGGCCGTAGCGCACCTCACCCCTGTCGCGTGACATACCCCTAGGCTAAAGAAGACGGGGTGTGGGGGTGGCCGCTACACGTGGGGGCTCGTCGTCCGGGATATCGTGTGTCTTGGCGATGGAACTGAGAGCGTCTGTGTTTGAACTTTGCTGCCCGGAGGAGTTCCGAGCGGGTCGGCCATGTGATTGGCCAGAGTGCATCCCTGCTCGGAGTTGTGGACATGACCCTAAGTCAGGAAAGGCCCACGCAGAGGAGTGTAGAAAGGGAAAGGTCCAGCCGTGTGAAGTACTACATGTTGGGACTGTTAATGCACTGCGCCACGAGGCACCCCATGACTGTACAATTCGTGGGCGGAGGCTGGCGGAAGCCCGCGAAAACGTACAAGTTGTGGGAGGAGTCTGGCCACGTGTGGAGATACACGTGGAGACTCCGGCGCGTGGTCAGCGCGTGATGGAACAGCAAGTGGTCGGGATGACCTCAAGCTCCCCGTGGATACCGGTACCTTACCCCACGAAGATGACTGCATTTGCTGCTCCTCTGACAGACACGGGGATAAGACTTAGGCCCCGAGGACAGTTGGCTCTGTATTCATGCAGAGACACGGAGGCTCTCGGTGTGATCTGTCCCGGATGCTCGGGACTGGTGGTCCAACTAAAGCCATTCGGGCGATGTGAGGCCTGCAAGGAGTTCCTTTTTGAGGTTGAACCATACACGGAAAGGCCCTGGGCCCTACGCCTCAATTGCATCACAGGAACCGCCACTCCGGAGAGAGAGATCCAGGCCTCTGCGGAGGTCCCCGTACGCGCTGACCAGGGCGAAGTGACTGCCCAACCAGAGATTGAGAGAGAAAAATCCGAAGACACTGCTTCGGTCACCACAGACTCCCTGCTGCCACCCCCGAAGAGGAAGATAGGCCTGGTGCAGGCCTCCTGTGGTCGTGGTCGAGCTTCACCCCGCCGCTTGCCTGGTCTGGATGGCGCCGGTAGAGAAGAGAGTCCCGGACATCCCAGTTCTTCAGTAGGTCCAGGTGAGCTAGGGGCTGGGACTGCGGTGTTGGTTGGAGGTGTCGGGAGTTCACAGCCGGTGGAGCCCGAAAGGGAGGGTAGCCTTCCGTCTACTAGAGACTACCTTCCCGCCGAGATGTATGACACCTCCGACCTAGAGTCGTTGTCAGACTGTGGGGATGACGGGGAAATAGACGAGCTGTTTCAACGGAAGGGCTGGGACAGACGCCCGCTACCTGTGCTGAGTAAACCACAGGATTCCCCCATGTCCATAGAAGATAATACGCTCCGGGCGCAGACCCCGGAGTTCCAGAGGAAATCTAACCCTTCGACCAACTTTCCTCACTCAACTACATCATCCGCTTTGATGGTGAGGACGCAGCGTGCTTCGTTGCGGGCACCAAAGACCAAGCAACCTGAGATGGTGAAGGTACCTCGGCACCCGGAGGCCATCGTACAGCCAGGAGAAGGTGAGCGAGATGTGATGCCGCCTCTAGCCAGATTGCAGAGACTTTTCTCCCAGAGAGTCGCCCGTGAATATGGGTGGGAGTACCCCTACTTGCCCCGGGACTTATTGTATGAAGTTGAGGTCCTGCGACCAAGGTGGTATGACGAGTTTGTATGGGAAAAGCTTAAAGTACCCCATGCCAGGCGATACCTGTCATGTTCGCCGCCTGTGTCTAAAAAGTTCAAGGACTGCAGAGCTGATTGGAGACTTGGGCGCCATATTCATGCTGATAAGGTGCTCATCTGTAGGAAAGAAGGAGAGGATGTTGAGTACTCAGTGGAAGTGTTTGACGGGCACCTGAAGCCTCTGTTTCTGCCGGATCCAAGGTTCTACTTATAGGAGGAGTGAGCTCCTATCTTGTTGCTGTTGAAACTTTCTGGATGAGACATTCCCAGGCGCCTAGAACTGTGCCCTACTTTTGTTTTGATTTGGGCTTTTCTTTTACTCACTGGAGACTTGGGAGCTGTTGTGTTTTTTTTTTCTCCCTTTTCTTCATGTGCCAAAGGCAGAGACTTTTGGGGTAGAGTCAGAGTAGGAAAGCAGGAAGAATGAAGATCTCACCAAGTGTCATTACCGCGGCTCTTTCACCAGGTGGCAGTGTTGCGCAACGAATGTTTGAAAATTTTACATATGCATTACTTACTTATTGGAGTGAGCGGGTCTCTCGGCTGACGGACCCACTCATGCCAAGTTAACACAGAGTGTTAGGATGTGTTTTCTTTTTGTTGTTTCCCTTCTGCAGGAGATTCATCGGTCAAGACTACCGAGAGTGGGGTGGTTCTTAGACAGCGATGGGAGGGATTGTACATGTGCACAGAACAGATGTTTTATACAAATGTTTATCGTTTTATATTTCCCCTTTTCCTTTTGAGCAGGTCTTGGCACATTTAGTATCCAGAAATTTGAGGGATAGCCTCTGGGGCCCACTTCATGTCACCACTCTTTGGGAGACATGGGTGTGCACCTGACGCTGGGGACCAGCGTCAAATCACAGGGGGGAGTGTGTAGCGGGGTCCTCAATTTAGTGGGGTACACTTGGGGAGTAGTGTGACCCAAGTGTGTAATTATGTTAGGGTTCAGACCCCTTTTTCTTATTCGTGGAGGATTGGGTGGTGTAATATTCTCTTCGACCAGTAGGTGTCAGTGTACCTACTGGCTCGGGGTAGAATCACTACCGCAGTGCTACCCTTCCTTGTCGCTTCCTGGAGATGGTACGGCCGGGGCGGGTTACCCGCCGAGGTGTCGACGGGAGGAGATAAAAGGGGGAGACGCCCTCGCCACAAGGTTTTTGTTCGGGGATCATCTCTTCACGCACCCAGGCACCTTCAGCCTGGGTGCGGGTGGTTCAAGGTTCCGGCCCAGGCGCCCTAGGCCTGGCCGGGACGAAGATGGAGTCCATCCCAGGCACCTTCAGCCTGGGGTGAGGTACTATTGAGGAGGCCTGGGACCCGGTGACTCCGACTGGGTCCCGCGAGGGTGGAGTTGCTCCAGGGCGCCCCTTGCGAGGGGACCCGCATCTGAGGTGAGGAGGCTGGGGAGGTCACTCGTTCGAAGACCCGGTGTAGTGTCAACCCGGTGACGGATGGGCCTACAGTAACTCCCTTGGAGGACATCTTCCCCTGATAGAGGCCCGCAGCGCAACGGAGGTATTCATGTCAAGACTCCTACAACCCTTGGTCATAGCATAGGGGGTGTAGGGACCCAGATCAGTATAGTGCCTCGACCTGCTCATTCCACCGTATCATGCCATCGCATTGCTCTGTAACTGAAGATACGAAATAAATCTAACCGTTGGACTGTGATCGGTGTATGGACTCTGTTAATGGGAGCAAAGGGTGGTTTGGTGGTTTCTGCACGACAGACTCGGTACATGTTCAGGACACCAGCCCGAGGAAACATTAGGTATTGGCCTTCACCTCACCCGCAAGTAGTGGGGAGGACATGGGCCGTAGCGCACCTCACCCCTGTCGCGTGACATACCCCTAGGCTAAAGAAGACGGGGTGTGGGGGTGGCCGCTACACATATATTTCATATTATCATTAGTCCATCTGGTGACCATAATGCAGCTTTTTACCTGATTATGATTTTGCAGGAAAATACCACATTATGGCCTTTACAGGAAGCTGATTATTACAGGAAATAAATGATTAGAGAAATTATGGAGATTTTTTGTAATTGTGCAAATGCTTTAAACTTTTTCACCTCAAATTTTTTCATAAATAGACCCTTAACTGTCTGGAGAGCGCCACAAGCAGACTCCAATGCCCAGATGTCACATTACCTGCTAGACCAGCAGTCCTCAGTCCAGTGAGGTTTGCATACAGCCTCCAAGACAGCACTAAGAATCACCCAAATCCGATACAGTGCCTTGCAAAAATATTCAGCCCCCTTGGCTTTTTACCTATTTTGTTACATTACAGCCTTTAGATCAATGTTTTTTTAATCCAAATTATTTGTGATGGATCAGAATACAATAGTAGTTGGTGAGGTAAAATTAGAAAAAATATATAAATAAAACTATTTTTCAGAAATAAAAAACTGATAATTGGCATGTGCGTATGTATTCACCCCCTTTCTTATGAAGCCCATAAAAAGCTCTGATGCAACCAAATTACCTTCAGAAGTCACATAATTAGTGAAATGATGTCCACCTGTGTGCAATCTAAGTGTCACACGATCTGTCATTACATATACACCTTTTTGAAAGGCCCCAGAGCCTGCAACACCTAAGCAAGAGGCACCACTAACCAAACACTGCCATGAAGACCAAGGAATTCTCCAAACAAGTAAGGGACAATGTTGTTGAGAAGTACGGGTTAGGTTATAAAAAAATATCCAAATCTTTGATGATCCCTAGGAGCATCATCAAATCTAAATCATAACCAAATGGAAAGAACATGGCACAACAGCAAACCTGCCAAGAGACCACACCAAACTCACGGACCAGGCAAGTAGGGCATTAATCAGAGAGTAGAAAAATAAAAGAATCCTGGAATCCACACATCCACAGAAAGTCTAACTATTTTGTGTACCAGCTGGTACGTCAGGTGCTAGATGGGATACCTGCCATATGTAGCTCAAGAAACTATGGAAAATAGTGCCCTGTTTCAATTCCAATAACACACGAGATTCCATATTCACTTTACAGCTTTTTTTCAGGACCGCTATAGTTGTGACTCCCTCTTCCTCTGGATAAATGGACTTTATCATTTTTGGTACCTGTCAGAGCTCTGCATTTTTAATGTCTATTTGCTGCAGCATATATTTTTTTACTTAGATGGTTAGGTATAGTGAGCTGCACTGTGTTGATTCGGACACACTGTATCCCTCACGTGTACCTTAAATTTAATGTATATGTACACCCACCCCAAATAAAGCCTTATACATATTTTTGTACCACAAGCCGTAGTTGACCTGCCTTAATTTGCTTTCCTGGGACTCCCTTGTCCCTCCCACCCCAATTTTTCCATTAATCAGAGAGGCAGCACAGAGACCTAAGGTAACCCTGGAGGAGCTGCAGAGTTCCACAGCAGAGACTGGAGTATCTGTACATAGGATGACAGTAAGCCGTACGTTCCATATAGTTGGGTTTTATGGCAGAGTGGCCAGAAGAAAGCCATTACTTTCAGCAAAAAACAAAATGGCACGTTTTGAGTTTGCGAAAAGGCATGTGGGAGACTCCCAAAATGTATGGAGGAAGGTGCTCTGGTCTGATGAGACTAAAATTGAACTTTTTGTCCATCAAAGAAAACGCTATGTTTGGCGCAAACCCATCACATCACCCAAAGAACACCATCCCCACAGTGAAACATGGTGGTGGCAGCATCATGCTGTGGGGATGGTTTTCAGCAGTCGGGACTGGGAAACTGGTCAGAGTTGAGGGAAAGATGGATGGTGCTAAATACAGGGATATTCTTGAGCAAAACCTTTACCACTCTGTGTGTGATTTGAGGCTAGGATGGAGGTTCACCTTCCAGCAGGACAATGACCCCAAACACACTGCTAAAGCAACACTTGAGTGGTTTAAGGGGAAAAATGTAAATGTGTTGGAATGGCCTATTTAAAGCCCAGACCTCAATCCAATAGAAAATCTGTGGTCAGACATAAAGATTGCTGTTCACAAGCACAAACCATCCAACTTGAAGGAGCTGGAGCAGTTTTGCAAGGAGGAATGGGCAAAAATCACAGTGGTAAGATGTAGCAAGCACATAGAGACTTATCCAAAGCGACTTGGAGCTGTGATGGCCGCAAAAGGTGGCTCTACAAAGTATTGACTTTAGGGGGGTTGATTGATGCACATCACCCTGAACACACCGTCCCCCCCCCCCCGTGAAACATAGTGGTGGCAGCATCATGTTATGGGGATGCTTTTCTTCAGCAGGGACAGGGAAGCTGGTCAGAATTGATGGGAAGATGGATGGAGCCAAATACAGGGTAATCTTAGAAGAAAACCTGTGAAGCCCCGTACACACGATCGGATAACCTATGGATTTTCGTCCGATGGATTTGTCCATCGGAAATCCGATGAAACTGTTTTTCATCAGTCTTGGCCACACACCATCAGTCAAAAAACCGACCGTTCCAAACGCGGTGACGTAAAACACTCCGATGAGCCGAGAAAAATGAAGTTTATTGCTTCTGAGCATGCGTCGACTTGACCCTAAGCATGCGTGGGTTTTTTAACCGATGGACTTGCCCATAGACGATAGGAAATTCCCATCGGTTTTTTATCCATCGGAAAATTTTAAAACAAGTTCTATTTTTTACAACCGATGGAAAAAAGACCGATGGGTACCATACACGATCGGTTGGTCTGATGAAAACCATCCATCGGACGGTTTTCATCAGTCAAACCGATCGTGTGTACGGGGCTTTAGAGTCTGCAAAAGACTTGAGACTGGGGCTGAGGTTCATCTTTCAGGAGGACAATGACCCTAAACATACAGTCAGAGCATAATGGATTGGGTTAGATCAAAGCATATTCATGTGTTAGAATGGCCCGGTCAAAGCCCAGACCTAAATCCAATTGAGAATCTGTGGCATGACTTGAAAATTATGAAAACAATTTACTGCGCTTAGTGTTAGTTAAATCCATATACAGTTGCAATAAAAAGTATGTGAACCCTTTTGGAATGATATGGATTTCTGCACAAATTGGTCATAAAATGTGATCTGATCTTCATCTAAGTCACAACAATAGACAATCACAGTCTGCTTAAACTAATAACACACAAAGAATTAAATGTTACCATGTTTTTATTGAACACACCATGTAAACATTCACAGTGCAGGTTGAAAAAGTATGTGAACCCTTGGATTTAATAACTGGTTGAACCTCCTTTGGCAGCAATAACTTCAACCAAACGTTTCCTGTTGTTGCAGATCAGACGTGCACTACGGTCAGGAGTAATTCTTGACCATTCCTCTTTACAGAACTGTTTCAGTTCAGCAATATTCTTGGGATGTCTGGTGTGAATCGCTTTCTTGAGGTCATGCCACAGCATCTCAATCGGGTTGAGGTCAGGACTCTGACTGGGCCACTCCAGAAGGCATATTTTCTTCTGTTTAAGCCATTCCGTTGTTGATTTACGTTTATGCTTTGGGTCGTTGTCCTTTTGCAACACCCATCTTCTGTTGACCTTAAGTTCTCCTGCAAAATGTCTTGATAAACTTGGGAATTAATTTTTCCTTCGATGATAGCAATTCATCCAGGCCCTGACGCAGCAAAGCAGCCCCAAACCATGATGCCCCCACCACCTTACTTCGCAGTTGGGATGAGGTTTTGATGTTGGTGTGCTGTGCCTCTTTTTCTCCACACATAGTGTTGTGTGTTTCTTCCAAACAACTCAACTTTGGTTTCATCTGTCCACAGAATATTTTGCCAGTACTGCTGTGGAACATCCAGGTGCACTTGTGCAAACTGTAAACGTGCAGCAATGTTTTTTTTGGACAGCAGTGGCTTCCTCTGTGGTATCCTCCCATGAAATCCATTCTTGTTTAGTGTTTTACGAATTGTAGATTCGCTAACAGGGAAGTTAGCATATGCCAGAGACTTTTGTAAGTCTTTAGCTGACACTCTAGGATTCTTCTTCACTTCATTGAGCAGTCTGCGCTGTGCTCTTGCAGTCATCTTTACAGGACGCCCACTCCTAGAGAGAGTAGCAGCAGTGCTGAACTTTCTCCATTTATAGACAATTTGTCTTACCGTGGACTGATGAACAGCAAGGCTTTTGGAGATACTTTTATAACCCTTCCCGGCTTTATGCAAGTCAACAATTCTTAATCGCAGGTCTTCTGAGAGCTCTTTTGTGCGAGGCATCATTCACATCAGGCAATGCTTCTTGTGAAAAGCAAACCCTGAACTGGTGTGTGTTTTTTAGAGGGCAGGGCAGCTGTAACCAACACCTCCAATCTCATCTCATTGATTGAACTCCAGTTGGCTGACACCTCACTCCAATTAGCTCTTGGAGATCTCATTAGTCTTGGGGTTCACATACTTTTTCCACCTGCACTGTGAATGTTTACATGGTGTGTTCAATAAAAACATGGTAACATTTAATTATTTGTGTGTTATTAGTTTAAGCAGACTGTGATTGTCTATTGTTGTGACTTAGATGAAGATCAGATCACATTTTATGACCAATTTGTGCAGAAATCCATATCATTCCAATGGGTTCACATACTTTTTATTGCAACTGTATACACACAAAAGAAACTAATACAATCCCATTAGGTGATGGTATAAAGTGCTCTGGCTTGATTGACGTTTCTTGAAAATTGCTGTTCACAGACGCTCTCCATTCAATCTGACAGAGCTTGTGCTATTTTGCAAAGAAGAATGGGCAAAAATGTCACTCTAGATGGGCAAAGCTGGTAGAGACATCCCCAAAAAGACTTGCAGCTGTAATTGCAGCAAAAGGTGGTTCTACAAAGTATTGACTCAGGGGGGCTGAATACAAATGCACGCCACACTTTTCACATATTTATTTGTAAAAAAAAATAGAAAACCGTTTATCATTTTCTATCCACTTCACAATTATGTGCCACTTTGTGTTGGTCTATCACATAAAATCCCAATAAAATACATTTACGTTTTTGGTTGTAACATGACAAAATGTGGAAAATGTCAAGGGGTATGAATACTTTTTCAAGGCACTGTAGTAACAAAAGCGCTTAAAGCGCTTAAGGTCATAAGAACAATAATGACCATATATAACAAAATAGCAACTGGAAACAAAGCTAACAGTACAATGCTGTCTTTGTTGTAGTATCAGTTTAAGTAGAACAACGAGAAGGTGGGGGTCTAAGCCAACCACTAGTATTATGTGTACATATAAACAATCATATAATTGAAAAATAGTGACGAAGAGTTAGCCATTAATATGTGGTATATATACTAGACGTAGGGAGAAACCCCTAACGACGGATTTGGAAAAGTTGTAGTTTAAAGCGGAAGTAAACCCATCGATTTAACAGTTTCAAAAAGCAGTTAGATTCTCGGCATGCCGGGAATGCCAACTGTCACATTGGTTGTGCTCTCAACCAAACTGTCAAACCATCCAATGGCTGGTGTCATAACTGATCACATGTGCAGCATCATGGCAGTTGAAGATTAAACAGAGGCCAAGATGGCAGCTTCCTTGCCTGAAAATGATAGGAGGGTTTACTTCCACTTTAAGAAAGGAATGGTAGAGAGGCAGCAGGGGGGGGGGTGGGAAAATAAATAATTAGGGTAAGATAAAGGAGGAGGTCCGGCACTCAAAGCCCAGCCACAAGCAAAATCGGCGCCGACACAGCAATGTGCGTCAAGGCTCCAGAAAGGAGGAGTTAAAATCAGATGGTAAGAAATGGTCTACCCAGGGCTGCCAGACTTTGTGAATCATGTCCTATTTTTGGTCTCAAGGATACACAGAGTCAAGGTCTTCCAAGCCCTCGCTATAGTCTATAGCTTAGAGGCTGTCATCAGTTGCTGTAGTAATTTTGCTTGAGCGCTAGTAAGATCAAGTGTATAGTGGTATAGTAGGGCAATTCCGGGACAATTTCCAGGTTTTGGCGTAGTAGAGTTGAGGCCATCTTAAAAATCTCAGTCCAAAACCACTGCACTATCAGACATATCCACCAGAGCACACAAGGCAGTAGTTAGGCAAAATTTTTGTGATTCTTGCTGGAACTAAGTACCAGTGTAATAGTACTCAGGCAGGTATTTTGATAGACACTGATAAGTATTAGTTTGTCTATGAGGAACCTAGAATATTGGGGCTATATGGCTAATATACCCAGGAGGGGCTCTTATTACAGATACCTGTCAGGACCAGTATGAATTTCTAGTGGACAGCCTAGGTCCAGGACTCATTGATACCAGTTGACCAGCCAGGTTTCGGAGTTTATGATTTCAGTCACTATAGTTGTTGGTCAGGACTAAGTTTATCATCAATAAGGGTTATCCTTAGTATGTCCAGGAGGAGTTCTTATCACAGACACCTTTCAGGACCTGAATAGAGTCTGATAGGTGCAACGTCATCATATAACTGGTGTGGCGGTGATCAGGAACTGGTGACAGTAAGAAAAAAAAATGTAATACATTTGTTTTTTTTTGTTTTTAAAACACTGTGACTAAAGCAACATAATGTTACCATAGTAACATTGTACTACTCTGGGGAAGTGATCAGGATTTTATTTTTAATTTTTTTTACACATTATGATTGCTTATAGCAGTGAATTTCATTCAGTGAATTTCATCGCTATAAGCAAGCATTTTAATGAATAAAAATTGATTCCGTTTGTTTTGGTGTGATTAGCTGTGATTGGCCAGAGCTAACCCACATGGTACAGATAGGCTTGTGATTGGTCCTGTCTGTACCATGTGATCACATTGACCAAACACAGCTAGCAACACAATTGTACACAATGGATGGCATGAAAATAAGCCATCCATTGTTTAACCACATCCCCGGCCACTGCATATATATGGCCGGGTGGACGCTTCCTCCTTCTGAGTGGATGGAGGGGGATCGCCTGCGCGCACGTGCCCATGCATCGGCGCGATCCCGATGCGCTCGTGTCACCCGGACACTGCACATCTCCGATTGGCAGAAGGGCTCTGTGATTGGCCCTCCTGATCACATGACGGCCATGTCCAATCACAGCCGTCATGTGATGTAAATAGAGAGCCGGTTGCTAGGTGATTGGCTCTCCTCTCCTCACACAGAAGTTGTCAGTGAGGAGAGGAGAGCGGATCGCTGCAGCCGGCTGGTGATCAGTGAGTATGAGCTTTTTTTTACAGCATTTTACACACTGATCACCAGCCTAGTGTCACACACAATGTAAACACACAAAGTCCCCACACATGTCCCCACACACATGACATGTAGCAAAATACATTTTCTTTTTTTTTCTTTTTTTAATTATTGTGAAGCAAACAACAAATAGGACAAAATAACAGAAAAGGTCAATGTGCATAACTATTCACCCCCCTAAAGTCAATACCTTGTAGAGCCACCTTTTGCGGCTATCACAGCTCCAAGCCGCTTTGGATAAGTCTCTAGGAGCTTGCCACATCTTACCACTGTGATTTTTGCCCATTCCTCCTTGCAAAACTGCTCTAGCTCCTGGCTCATGCAGGCACGCTCCCGAGTCCTGCTGCTGCGTCCATTGATGGAGACAGCAGGACTCGGCAACCCCCCTCCCCCCCATCTCCTGTGTCACTTTATTTGATTCACAGCAGCGGGAGCCAATGGCTCCTGCTGCTAGTAATCTATACAATGAGAACCTGAGACAGCAGCTGGAGCTGCTGGGCTTGTCCTCGACGCTGGAATGATCGGGTTCAGGTAAGAAAAGGGGGGCTCTGGGGGGCTGCTGTAGCACAGAAGGTTTTTCACCTTAATGCATAGAATGCATTAAGGTGAAAAACCTCAAGACTTTACAACTCCTTTAAAAACCACCTAACTTCTGGGCTGAGCGACTTACAGTTACAAAAAGCTCTGTCATAGACTGAGATCTTGACAGTGGCCGGCCCACATTTTACACCATTGGTTCCTGCTATACATAAATCTTACTTGACTTGCAACTCTTGAAACAAAGCTGTGGTGATGCGAATGGGCGGTTTTTTGGTCCCTCT
This sequence comes from Rana muscosa, assembly GCA_029206835.1. Lineage (NCBI taxonomy): Eukaryota > Metazoa > Chordata > Amphibia > Anura > Ranidae > Rana > Rana muscosa. The sequence goes on from JARGYO010000162.1 coordinate 8,970,154, forward strand.
TACACAGCACGTGTTTGAGAAGAGGGAGGGAACAGCAACAAGCCAGCAATGATGTCATGGTATTCAAAATTTTTAACGAGGGGAGAAGTTTTTAAATTAAAACAAATTATATCATAGTGATCAGCAAGGTAAGGGAGAATGTGTTTTTTTTTTTATCAGATTACACTTTTAAGATTAAGTGTAATCTGATAAAAAAAAACACATTATATGTACAGATAATTTTATACAGGATATGGGACTTTAAAGGTACGATATATGAAAATTCACTCAAAGACAATATAAAAAATAGAAAGATATTTACTTAAGACAAAGTTATAAAAGTAATGAATACAGCTTGTTCAAAGTCATAGGTGTACACCCACTACCTATTAAGTGACAATGAGATACTATAGACATATACATATTGGTGTGGCGTCCATAATTTCAACAAGTTTCGCCATGAAGGCTTCTTCAGGAAAGGACGCAAAGGCACTTTTATTGTATGTAGTGAAAAATAAATCGCTCAGCTTTTGGTGTATATATGAAAAGAAAACAGAAAATTATTAATATATTATATATCACAACTCCAAGTCGCTTTGGATAAGTCTCTATGAGCTTGCCACATCTTACCTATGAGATTTTTGCCCATTCCTCCTTGCAAAACTGCTCCAGCTCCTTCAAGTTGGATGGTTTACACTTGTGAACAGCAATCTTTAAGTCTGACCACAGATTTTCTATCGGATTGAGGTCTGGGCTTTGACTAGGCCATTCCAACACATTTACATGTTTCCCCTTAAACCACTCAAGTGTTGCTTTTGCAGTGTGTTTTGCGTGGTACAGGTTTTGCTCAAGAATATCCCTGTATTTAGCACCATCCATCTTTCCCTCAACTCTGACCAGTTTCCCAGTCCCGACTGCTGAAAAACATCCCTACAGCATGATGCTGCCACCACCATGTTTCACTATGGGGATGGTGTTCTTTTGGTGATGTGATGGGTTTGCGCCAGACATAGCGTTTTCTTTGATGGACAAAAAGTTAAATTTTAGTCTCATCAGACCATAGCACCTTCCTCCATACATTTTTGGATGGCTTTCTTCTTGCCACTTTGCCATAAAGGCCAACTCTTTGGAGCGTATGGTTTATTGTCGTCCTATGTACAGATACTCCAGTCTCTGCTGTGGTACTCTGCAGCTCCTCCAGGGTTACCTTAGGTCTCTGTGCTGCCTCTCTGATTAATGCCCTCCTTGCCCGGTCCGTGAGTTTTGGTGTGCGGCCGTCTCTTGGCAGGTTTGCTGTTGTGCCATGTTCTTTTCATTTGGTTATAATAAATTTGATGGTGCTCCTACGGATCATCAAAGATTTGGATATTTTTTTATAACCTAACCCTGACTTGTTCTTCTCAACAACATTGTCCCTTACTTGTTTGGAGAGTTCCTTGGTCTTCATGGCAGTGTTTGGTTAGTGCGCCTCTTGCTTAGGCGTTGCAGCCTATGAAAAGAAAACAGAAAATTATTAATATATCATACAATTGTTCAAACAAGTTAATATGGTATAACTGTAACTTGTACGTGCATGATCATAAGTCACAAAACAAGTGGCCAAAGCCCAATGCAAAAAATTCCATATCTCTATGTAGAGTGTGGGGGTTGATGCACTGAGGAAAGAACTTTCCCAAAGCACGCTGTAACCCCTCGCCTGGATCCCATCCAAACAAAGCCCGATCTCCTGTAGGGAGGGATGTATTGTATGTCACAAAGATGGATATTTCACAAAATGCCTGTAATATATATTCAATGTATCAATAAAACAGAGAAAAAGGATGCACAAGTCCACAGCAGGCTCTGTTGTCTAGACTGCATTCACCTCACTCCTATTTTTAGGTTTGATAAAAAAGCTGGGAGCTCCTGTAATAGATAGATCCATCTGGTCTATAATTGAAGGAGTTTTTTTTTTTTTTTTTCAAATATAAATTGTAATGTTTTTTTTCAGAAAAAAAGAGAAAGAAACAGAAAACCACATAGAGAGTACATTATAGTTCCAAGCACAGTAACTGATGATCACAGGTGGATAAATAACACAGTAATAACAGTAATATCGGTATCAATATTAGTGATGGTACATTCTGTAGTGAGCTTCCACTATCTGAAGGAGTTGACTTGAGGTTAAAATCATGATACAACCCCACATGGCGACTAATGGGTGTTTCCATTTTGCGTTTAGCAATTAAAGAGCGATTTATGTTTCACTACATACAATAAAAGTGCCTTTGCGTCCTTTCCTGAAGAAGCCTTCATGGCGAAACTTGTTGAAATTATGGACGCCACACCAATATGTATGTGTCTATAGTATCTCATTGTCACTAAATAGGTAGTGGGTGTACACCTATGACTTTGAACAAGCTGTATTTATTACTTTTATAACTTTGTCTTAAATAAATATCTTTCTATTTTTTATATTGTCTTTGAGTGAATTTTCATATATCGCACCTTTAAAGTCCCACATCCTGTATAAAATTATCTTTAAAATTTCAGGGATGTTGGTGCCATATTGATTACGATTAATTCTATGCTGATCTCTTACTTTCTTTGACCATTATATGTACAGTTGTGCTCATAAATTTACATACCCTGGCAGAATTTATGATTTCTTGGTCATTTTTCAGAGAATATGAATGATAACACAAAAACTTTTCTTTCACTCATGGTTAGTGTTTGGCTTAAGCCATTTATTATCAATCAACTGTGTTTACTCTTTTTAAATCATAATCACAACAGAAACTACCCAAATGACCCTGATCAAAAGTTTACATGCCTTGGTGATTTTGGCCTGATAACATGCACACAAGTTGATACAAAGGGGTTTGAATGGCTATTAAAGGTAACCATCCTCACCTGTGATCTGTTTTCTTGTAATTAGTGTGTGTGTATATTACATGGATATGCAATTAGCGGACCTCCAGCTGTTGCAGAACTTCAAGTCCCATGAGGCATAGCAAGACTCTGACAGCCACAAGCATGACACCCAGAGACAGAGGCATGATGGGACTTGTAGTTTTGCAACAGCTGGAGGTCCGCTAATTGCTTATCCCTGGTATATTAGGTCAATGAGTTTCTGGACTCCTGACAGACCCTTGCATCTTTCATCCAGTGCTGCACTGACGTTTCTGGATTCCGAGTCATGGGGAAAGCAAAAGAATTGTCAAAGGCTCTGCGGGAAAAGGTAGTTGAATTGTGTAAAACAGGAAAGGGATATAAAAATATATCCAAGGAATTTAGAATGCCAATCAGCAGTGTTCAAACAGGAATCAAGAAGTGGAAAATGAGGAGTTCTGTTGAAACCAAACCACGGTCAGGTAGACCAACTAACAATTTAGCCACAACTGCCAGGAAAATTGTTCGGGATGCAAAGAAGAACCCACAAATTACTTCAGGTGAAATATAAGACTCTCTGAAAACATGTGGTGTGGCTGTTTCAAGATGCACAATAAGGAAGAAAGATGGGCTGTATGGTCGAGTCGCCAGAAGAAAGCCATTACTACGCAAATGCCACAAAGTATCCCACTTACAATACGCCAAACAGCACAGAGACAAACCTCAAACCTTCTGGCACAAAGACATTTGGAGTGACAAGACCAAAATTTTGCTTTTTGGCCACAACCATAAACACTACATTTGGAGAGGAGTCAACAAGGCCTATGATGAAAGATACTGTGAAGCACGGAGGTGGATCGCTGATGTTTTGGGGATGTGTGAGCTACAAAGGCACATGAAATTTGGTCAAATTGATGGCAAGATGAAAGCAGGATGTTTTAAAAAAAATAGTGGAGGAACATTTGCATTCATCAGCCAGAAAGCTGCGCATGGGATGTACTTGGACATTCCAACATGACAATGATCCAAAACACAAGGCCAAGTCAACCTGTTATTGGCTACAGCAGAATAAAGTAAAGGTTCTGGAGTGGCCATCTCAGTCTCCTGACCTCAATATTATTGAACCACTCTTTGGAAATCTGAAATATGCAGTTCATGCAAGACAGCCCACGAATTTACAGGAACTGGAGGGTTTTTTGCTAAGAGGAATGGGCAGTTTTACCATCTGAGAAGATAAAGAGCCTCAACCACAAATACCACAAAAGACTTCAAGCTGTCATTGATGTTAAAGGGTGCAATACACGATATTAAGAACTGGGGTATGTAAACTTTTGATCAGGGTCATTTGAGCAGTTTCTGTTGTCATTATGATTTAAAAAGAGTAAACACAGTTGATTGATAATAAATGGCTTTAGCCAAACACTAACCATAAGTGAAAGAAAAGTTTTTGTGTTATCATTCATATTCTCTGAAAAATGGCCAAGAAATCATAAATTCTGCCCGGGTATGTTAACCTACGAGCACAACTGTAAATCTACACCATTTATAGGCAATACGAGTATTATTAAGGGCCAGTGGCTATATGGATTAATCAGTATATACATGTTTGCTATATACGGTGTGAGACAATTTCAACCTTGCTTGTAACTAATGCAGGGTCAAGAAAAACACTAGGTACATGGTGCAGAATGGTAACAACTGGAAGTTTAATATCCGGCCCTTTAAGGTATTGAGCAGGTGCAATGCATTTTGTGAACATTTAGACAATAGTTCTAGGGAGGCAGATAAAATATATTTTAGACTGTGAGGACTGCTAGGGCAAGGAAATGATTTGTGTTCTACAAAGGCTGTATTGTCAGATAGCTGTAAAGCCGTAAAAACAATACATTGCAGTTTTTTTTGTTTTTTTTTAATACCGCTGATGTTTACAGGAGATATGTTACCCAGAGTTCTCCCATGCCAATGTCATGACAGGTTAGTAAAATTAACCTACTGGCCTACTCCAAGTATGGCCATTGGCACCTTCAGCAGCACATTCTGGAGCCAAAGAACTTAATAACAAAGGGCATGTTAATGGTAAAATATGTGTAGCGCCCTGTTCCTAAAGAATAGGGGCTATGTTGTAAATTTAGTTTGGCTGAGCTGTACACAGCTCAGATTGATTGTACAAAGTTTAATTAGCTTCTGTTCCAACTTTGGTTATGTTGTGCATTTCTCACTGTTGCCAGTAGGTGTCACTGGTACCACAGGTCAGGATGAGAAATACAGCAAGCTGAACTGTATTGAATATTCTTTTCCCAGAAACAGCCCAGTAGGAGTTTCTTGGCCGCTGTGCATTCTGGCAGAGGGTATTTAAGGGGCAGATGCCATGTGTTAACTCTCTCTCTTACCTCGGGGCCTGCTGGCCCGAGGCTGTGTTGCTGCAAGTTCTGCAAGTAGGCCCAGAAGCCTGTCTGGGGCCTACTAATCCGGAGGTGGTCCTAGGCTGTCTTGCCTGCGTGAAAGAAGCCAAGCCAAGCTGAGGAGATTCCAGGGAAGGACCCTTGCTGGAGAGAACCAGGGTGAAGGCTGGTCTCTCAGGAGGGCCTGGTGACTCGTTTGGAGGACGCACCTAAGCTAATCTACCCTCACAGTACTGCCAGATGGCTTAAAGGTTCTGGTACTGTGAAGCTGTTTTAAATACATTCAAAGTAACTAACAACTGGCTGCTAAGTCTGTGAGAGAGACTTATCCAGAGAAACCCTACCGGCTGCTAGGTCTGTGTGAGAGGCCTATCCGGGTATCCAAGATCTTCTAAAGAAAGCTGTTTTGTCCTCTGGATCTAAGGAATCCATCAGTGATCTGCTAAAGGTATCTGAAAACTCCCCTAACCCTCTATCCTTCTGCTATTTCCAAGTTCTTATTAAAGCATTGAATAATACTAAAGTGACTGGCGCCCGCATTTGTTCTACATTTCTCATTATAGCCATGGATTCAGCCCTGGGGTGGATGTAGGCCGCTCCCTGGTCTTTGGAGGTATCTCTCTGCTCCCAGTAGACCCAGGAAACCCTGCTACATATGTACAACATCTTCATCATGGACTTGAAGCACATGCCAGGAAGTCTTGGTTCCAAATCTCCCTGCAGGCCATAAATATACTTCTCTGACATCATTGGTCACATTTACTTCCCATAGTCCAGCAAGCACAAAGGTCATGCTGGAGCCCTGGTTTGTGAAGCAGCCAGCCAATGCCTCTGCAGCATCTTCACTATTTGTCTGTGTAGCATCCTCCTAGGTAGGTTGCTAGGATGTTATGTAAATTTAGTTATTTTTGGATTCTCTGTAATCATTGGAGCATCTATTGTTTTCTCTGCGCTGCTCTAGATCTCACAGGCTACAGGTTTAATTGCTTCTCCTTGCATTCTGGAGGCTTCTAGAACATAGAGGGCAGGGAGAGTCAAATAGGCAGCTTGAATACTTATTGTGCTGCAGCCAATCCCTGAATAGGTGTGCCCAGTAGGTGGCTGGGGGAACAAATATTTTGATGTCTAGAACAGCCCTGTTCTTGTCATGCAGGATAAGTTCCCTGGCTCTGGGGGGCTGCTGCCCCTTTGAGTCAGTTTTGCTTGAGTCTGCTGATGTTCTTTGAGGTCCCAGCTACATAATAGCTGGAGGTTCTATTTCAAATTACTCCTGCAGCTAAGGATTTGGTCTGGAGGGCCCACGGAAGAGTGCTTGGTGGGAGCTAGGAGGTGTGCAACTGCCATGGGGAAAGTCTGGGTACTAATACAAGCTCAAGAATCCAGTGACTGTGTGCTGTTATACTTTGGGTGCTAGCTATGAGTAAGCGTCAATTCGTGACGTGTAACGCGTTAGCCACCCTTCCCTGCATGCATACTATCTGCATTTGTTGTTTTGGATTTATGGATTTATTTTGAATTTGGATTTTTTACTTGAAATTTTGGAATAAATAACTGTCTATACAGAGTGCGGCAGTCCAGGGTTTCTTTTTCTCCCATACTAATACAAGCTCAAGAATCCAGTGACTGTGTGCTGTTATACTTTGGGTGCTAGCAGTAGCTTTTTCTCTGAAGCCTCGTACACACGACCGAGTTTCTCGTCCAAAAACGACAAGAAAATTGCCGAGAGAGCTTTCTTGTCGAGAAAACCGTTCGTGTGTATGGTTTTTCGTCGACAAAACTGCCGTGAATCTCGACGAGAAAAATATAGAACCTGCTCTCTTTTTTCTCGTCCGGATTCTCGATTTTCTCGTCGTGTTTCTCGTCGGCCTGTTTTGCGACGAGAAAAACGTTCGTGTGCTCGGAATCAAGTATGAGACGGGAGCGCTTCTTCTGGTAAAACAAGCCTTCGTAATGGAGATAGCACATTCGTCACGCTGTAACGAACTGAAAGCACGAAGACTGAAAAGCGCGAATCGTCTCTTCCCAAACTTTTACTTCCCACGCGTAAACACGAGATCAGCAAAAGCAGCCCAAGGGGTGGCGCCATTGAAATCGATCTTCCCCTTTATACTGCCATCGTACGTGCTGGACGTGACCGCGCAGAACAACGACGAGATTTGGAATTATCAGTGCGTACGCATGGAAAGTTTGACGAGAAACTCGTCAAGGTTGACAAGAATCTCGTCGAGAAAAACGACGTGTTTTTAACGACGAGAAACTCAGTCGTGTGTACGAGGCTTGAGACTGCTCCTAGAGCCAGTTCTGGCTTTCCCCTGGGTTACTGGTTTAAAGACTGCTCAAAAAAGTTGCAACTAGGGAAGTATCTCCTGCTATTACATGTCTGCATTTCTGGAGTATCCCATACTACACCAACCCCTCCGGTTACAAGTTATAAAAGAAGAAAATCATAAAAATACATCTCCTAAGGCCCGTACACACGGTCAGACTTTTTGCCAATAAACTTCAAAATGAGAACGTTTTTCAAAAAATCCGACCATAGGACAAACTTTTTCGGTTTTCATCGGACAAAAGTTCGCTCTGCAAACGGACAAACTTTTCGGCAACAAAAGTCTGATGGTGCAAAGTCCTATCGTGTGTACAGAACTCAATCGGACTTTTGTCCGAGGTACAAATATGCATGCCCAGAACCAATGTTAAAATCTACCAACAATAGCAGAAGTTGACCAAAGGGTGGCGGTAAAGAACAGAAAAGAGCAGAAAAACCACGTGATGTTGGGAAAGTTTTGGGAAAGTTTGCAGAAAAGTCAGAGCGTGTGTATGCTATGGGTGTGCCTGGCCAACTCCCTTCGGGCACAAAAATCCACAGAAAAGTTTGTTTGAAGTCCGACCGTGTGTATGAGGCTTTAGACTGTTTAATGGAGCCAGAGTGAATGAACTGTTGCTGTGTGAAGGGTGGCCTCTGCACTGTTTTAGTAAAGAGCAAGTTAATCCAGCGGCCCCTTCGGTGGAAGCGATACATTTGGAAAGCAGAAAACAAAAAAAAACAATTAATAATAAGAATAACAATGCTCAATTATGATGGAAAATTATCATGATGCCTCCTAAATTAGGACTATGGGCCTAAGATAAACTGACCTATATACTGTCCACAGTGAAGTCACTTAGGGGACGTTCACACTTTGCTGTTGTGTGTTGCATTAACATATATTATATTAAGTAAGCCCATTCAAGTTATTAGCCTGTCAATGCCATACAGTGTTCGATATTTTCACTGGAGAGACTTGCAGGCGATCCACGTATTGACGCCTTTGACCTTCCTGGCCGGATGGACCCCTGGCGATAAAAATTTACAGAGGTTTATACGTTTTCATATCATAGTTAGGGTATGTTGTTTAGAACCGACAAAATACTGTATATTGCCAAAAGTATTGGAACGCCTGCCCTTACATGCACATGAACTTTAATGGCATCCCAGTCTTAGTCCTTAGGGTTCAATATTGAATTGGCCCACCCTTTGCAGCTTTAACAGCTTCAACTCTTCTGGGAAGGCTGTGCACAAAGTTTAGGAGTGTGTCTATGGGAATGTTTGACCATTCTTCAAGAAAAGCATTTGTAAAATCAGGCACTGATGTTGGACAAGAAGTCTCGGCTCGCAGTTTAATTCATCCCAAAGTCATTCTATCGGGTTAAGGTCAGGACTCTGTGCAGGCCAGTCAAGTTCCCCCACCCCAAACTCGCTCATCCATGTCTGTTTTGGACCTTGCTTTGTGCACTGGTGCGCAGTTATGTTGGAACAGGAAGGAGCCATCCCCAAACTGTTCTCAAAAAGTTGGGAGCATGAAATTGTCCAAAATGTCTTGGTATGCTGACGCCTTAAGAGTTCCCTTCACTGGAAGAAAGGGGCCAAGCCCAACCCCTGAAAAACAACCCCAGACCATAATCCCCTCTCCACCAAATGATTTGGACCAATGCACAAAGCAAGGTCCATAAAGACATGGATGAGCGAGTTTGGGGTGGAGGAACTTGACTGGCTTGCACAGAGTCCTGACCTCAACCCGATAGAACACCTTTGGGATGAATTAGAGCAGAGACTGCGAGCCAGGCTTTCTCATCCAACATCAGCACCTGACCTCACAAATGCGCTTCTGGAAAAATGGTCAAAACATTCCCATAGACACACTCCTAAACCTTGTGGACAGCCTTCCCAGAAGTGTGGAAGCTGTTATAGCTGCTTAGGCTGGGCAAACGCAATATTGAACCCTACGGACTAAGACTGGGATGCCATTAATGTTCATGTGCGTCTAAAGGCAGGTGTCCCAATACTTTTGGACATATAGTGTATGTGTCTAGTCTCCCCGGAGGTTCTTCCACATGTACACAAGGTTAAGTATCTATCTAGGACAAGTTTGGGCCATTCTCCATGATTATTAACTCTCAAACTCTATAAACTTAGCAATTATAGATTATGGCGCCTGAGCCATTTGAGGATTGCTAATCAACAGGTGACAAACCAATGTATTACTGAAAATCAAGCGTATTGACAAAATGCAGACGTCTTCACTGTTACCTGCAGATGAGATGCACTTAAAGGTCCACTTTCGTGTGGAAACAAAAATAGCAAATAAAGAAAAAACAATATAGTGTATACAATTGCAACGTTATTAAAAAATTTAATTGAAGGGTAAGTTCCCACATCTCCTCAAAATTATGAGATAATGGGAAAGGGGGATTTTTGAGTGGCAGAAAAAAAAGTAACACATAAATACAATATATCTAACAAAACACAAATTGTATTTATACAAAAATCTTTTGTATTTAAAAAAAGAGTCCCCAATTCATTACATCTTATATGACCGCAGCCAGACAAGAAGATATATGTCCACAAACATTTCAATATTCATTAAAACCAAAAAAGAGTCGCCAATAGATACCCGCCATCTGAATAAAAACATAGAGGAATGCCAATTACTGTATACACTCGAGTATAAGCCGAGTTTTCAGCCCTTTTTTAAGGCTGTAAATACCCCCCTCGGCTTATACTCGAGTCAGTGTACCTGAAATTCTTGACAGCCTGCGGACGTCCATTGTTTAAAAGTCGCGGTCTCCTCCTGGTCCCTTCCGTGATTCCCAGCAGACACTGTGTTCAGTGTTCCGCCTATCACGGACGTTTTCTTATCCTCAGACTCAGTTTCCCAGCAAACACTGTGTTCAGTGTTCCGCCAATCACGGACGTCCTTTTGTCCAAGGATGAAAGGAGGTCTGTGATTGGCGGAACACTGAACACAGTGTCTGCTGGGAAATGCCTATCACGGAACGGGACCAGGAGGAGACGGCTACTTTTAAACAATGAATGGACGCCCACAGCCTGTCAAGAATTTCAGGTACACTGACTCGGGCACAGTGAGGCTGCAAAGGGCACAGTGAGGTTGAAATGGGCACAGTGAGGTTGGGCACAGTGAGGTTGCAATGGGCACAGTGAGGTTGCAATGGGCACAGTGAGGTTGCAAGGGGCACAGTGAGGTTGCAAGGGGCACAGTGAGGTTGCAATGGGCACAATGAGGTTTCAATGGGCACAGTGAGGTGTGCAAATGGGCACAGTGAGGTGTGCAAATGGGCATTGTTGACCCTCTTTTACGCTTACAGTAGCTGCTGCATTCTCACCCTAGGCTTATACTCGAGTCAATACGTTTTCCCAGTTTTTTTGTGGTAAAATTAGGTACCTCGGCTTACACTCGGGTTGGCTTATACTCGAGTATATACGGTATATAAAAAGTACAGCAGCTGATCCTCCTATCCACTAGAAACCAAGGTATATATATATGTACAATAGCATCTTGGGGGCCACTTACCGATAGGATCTGATTTGGGGGTGATAAAACAAATGGGATAAAGTAAGAAAAATGAGAAAAAAGTGTCATTCAATAGAAACCAATATACAGTGCCTTGAAAAAGTATTCATAACCGTTGACATGTTCCACATTTTGTTATGTTACAACGAAAAATGTAAATGTATTTTATTGGGGTTTTATGTGATAGACCAACACATAATTGTGAATTGGAAGGAAAATGATAAATGGTTTTCCAATTTTTTTTACAATTATCAGAAAAATAGGATTTTTGTACTTACCGTAAAATCCGTTTCTCTGACGTCCATGGACTGACACAGCTCTCATACTGTTTACATGTGGGTATATGTCCCTGCTTGCAGGAGAAGACCTAGGCAGAATGTTAGATGTTAGAAACATTCTAGAACAAAACCAGAGCTGAACAGCCCCCCCCAGGGGGGGCGGTCCCTCCGGACATAACCCTCCCACTGCAGTCAGCAGACCTCAGTTCGTAACAAAGCAGTACAAACCTTGAAAAGAAGGGTGGGTGCTGTGTTAGTCCATGGACGTCAGAGAAACTGATTTTACGGTGAGTACAAAAATCCTACTTTCTCTTATCGTCCATGGACTGACACAGCTCTCATACTCTTTACGTGTGGGACGTCCCAAAACAGTATAAGAAAAGGGTGGGAGCAAATAGTAAAGGAACAACCAAAACTTCACTCCAAACCAGCAGAGCTCCTCAATGGGGGAGTTGCAAGATTAAGCAGCGGCCTGCAACACTTGGAAGGAAGCATCCGAAGATGCAGCCACATCAACCTTATAGAATTTTGAAAAGGCATGAACGGACGACCAGGTCGCCACCTTGCACACTTGTGCAACCAACGCTTGATGTCGGAAAGCCCAGGAAGCACCAATTGTCCTGGTGGCATGTGCCGTAACCGGAAAGGGAGGGGCCACCCCCTTAATGGCATAGGCCTGTATAACAGTCTGTCTGATCCATCTAGAAAAGGTGGCCGACGACACCGCTCGGCCCTGTTTCGGACCAGAGACAGACACAACTAGTGAGTCATATTACGTACCACATAAAATGTGTGAAGCGCAAACCTTCTGGAATGTGATGTGTGAGGACACAAGGACGGAAGGACAATGTCCACATGTAGATGAAAAACCGAGACCACCTTTTTGCAAAAGGAAGGTCACAGACGCAACACCGCCTTATCCTTATGGATGACCAATTAGGGCGACTTGCAGGACAAGGCCGCCAACTCAGACACCCGTCTGACAGAAGTAATGGCCACCAAGAAGGCCACCTCCTGAGAAAAGGTCAAGAGTGGAATATCTTTGATATTTTCAAAGTGAGGTTCCTGGAGAACCAAGAGCACCAAATTCAAATCCCGAGGAGGGAGAGGAGGTTTCAACAGGAGGGAGCACATGGCAAACCCCCTGCACAAAGGTTCTAGCAAGGAATGACCCGCTAGCGGTTGTTGAAGGAAGACAGCCAAGGCCGAAAACTGACCCCTAATGGTACTCAAAGCAAGCATTTGGGTCACACCACGCTGCAAGGACCGCAGGATACTGGGGACGGAATACGTCCGTGGACGCTAGTCCAGCTCATTGCCCATAGCGATGTAAGCTTCCCAGGTACGGTGATATATCTTTCAAGCGGAAGACTTCCATGCCCTGAACATGGTCGAAATGACCGAATCAGAGAGACCTCGGACTCTCAGCACCTGGCTTTCAATAGCTATGCCGTTAAGTCAGAGACTGTAAAACAGGATGAAAATAGGACCTTGAAACATAAGGTCCTCCCTTATTGGCAACCGCCAAGGAACGTCCGCGATGAGACGTACCAGATCAGTGTACCAATGACGCCGAGACCCACCCGGTGCAAGAGGATCACCAGAATCCCTTCAGCCACAACCCTGCGCAGCAGGCGAGGAATCAGTTGCAGCGGAGGATAACAGATATCAGGTGATAATGACCCCATGGGGCCCACCAACGGATCCGAGGCATTCGCCCAAGGATCCCTGGACCTGGTCACAAACCTTGACACCTTACGATCGAGTCGAGAGGTCCTTAGGTCCACATCCGGCATGTCCAGGTGTAAGGACCACTCTCCTGGTCCAGCGTTTGGCGACTCCGATAGTCCGCCTGCCAATTGTCTACGCTTGAACGTAGACGGCCGATAGAGACCACGTGGGGAGGCATATTCTGATTGCCCGTATTTCCAGAATATTGATCAGTAAACAGGCTTCGTCCGGAGTCCAAAGCCCTGGGGCTGACAGGACTCCCCAGACTCCACCCCAGCCCCTCAGGCTGGCGTCCGTCAGGAACACCGTCCACTGAATGGGGAGGGAGGAAGAACCGGGGACCCCAACCACCACGCCAGGGACGCCCTGAGTGGGTGACTCATCTGGATCTGAAGATCCAAGGACAACAGGGATTTGTCCCAAGTGGACAGGATCTCTTACTGTAATGCCCGTGTGTGTGATTGGGCATACGAAACAGCCTTGAACGAGGCCCTCATGAGTCCCAGGACTCTCATGCAAAAAACAGGTTGACGACCATTTCCGAGACGTCAGGACCCGCACTACAGACTGAAAAGTCAGTAACTTCTCCAGGGTTAGGAATACCTTCGCCCCCATGGAGTCCAGGATCAGACTGAGATACTCCAAATGCTGAGCCGGGACCAGGACCGACTTCTGAATGTTCGGGAGCCACCCGAAATCCCTAAGGGTCTGACTGACAATAGTCACACTCCTTCTAATTCTGAGCCATTGTCTGCTCTTAGAAGAAGATCGTCCAGATAGCCCATAATAGCAATGCCTCGCTGTCTCAGCAAGGCTAGAACCGGAGCAAGCACCTTGGTAAAAACCTTTGGAGCCGAGGCTAGGCCGAAGGGAAGAGCCACAATTGATAGTGGTCTTCACCGTTCGCAAGCGCAGAAACTACTGTTGACGTGCGCAGATCAGAACATGCAAGTAGGCGGCCTTGATGTCCAAGGATGCCAGAAAATCCCCTTGATGGAGTGTAGTGAACACCGCGCGAATGGATTCCATGCGGAACTTTTTCACCATCACAAAGGCATTCAGGCCTTGAGGCCCAGGATTGGCCGAACCCCCGTCCCCCTTTTGGGACTACAAACAGATTAGAGTAGAAACCCTGAACAACCTCTCCTGTGACGGAACCGGCACAATCACTCCGGACCTGATCAATCCTGTACGGCCCTTAAGAGGGCTGCCCAACGGGCAGGAAGGAGAGGGAGAATTGAGGGAAAGAATCTGTCTGGGGGCCAGGAACGGAATTCTATTCTGTATCCTGAGGTGACGACCTCGCACACCCACCGTGAACCTGCAAGGACGTTCCCCCACCCCAGAGTCAGGCAGGGGCAAGACTCCATGCAGCGGTGGGCTTGGGAGCTTGCTTGGTAGGCTTACGCACCCAGGGACGCTTATGTCCCCCAGCCGCACTTTTTCCAGTCTGGGAGGGCTTACCCGTGGATTCTGAATGACGAGAAGAAACTCATTCTTCTTTGCCGAAAAGAAAGGGCCCAGCCTACGGTGGGGCTCCTTTTTCCGTAACAGACTGAGGAAGGAAGGTGCTCTTACCCCTTGTGACATCCATAATAATGGCATCCAGGGTGGCCCCAAACAGTCTACCGCCCTTAAAGGGCAAGTCAGCCAGGAGCTATTTGGAAGCTAGGTCAGCCGACCAACATTTCAGCCAGATAAGGCGATGCAGCCCCACAGCAGATAGAGGCCCCAGAAATTAAAGGGCATCGCACACAGAGGCTAAACCCCACGCCAGTTGGTGAGCCAGGGTAATGGTCTCAGGAGGGAGATTATGCTCCTAAACCATCTGGTGCAAAATCTTTGCCCATCCTGTGAGTGTCTTGAGACACAAGTGTCGCCGCCCCTATAGGGCCTAAGGCAGACCCCAATAAGGTAAACATAGTTCTACTCACCCCTTCTGACCTCCTGTCAGTGGGATCCTTAAATGCAGGAGTCCCGTCCATTGAGAGTGTGGTAGCCTTATTCAAAACAGGCGACCGGGGGGGTCGACCACTGGGGGGGAGAGCCCCTTCTTAACCAGGTCCTCCTTAAAGGGGTACCTCATGGCTAGGCGCCGTGGGACCGTCAAAGTCTTCTGCGGCTTATCCCAGACTTAGTCAATGAATGTATCAAAAAAAGGCACATATGGAAAAAACCTTTTTGAATAAACGGCTTTAAAGGAACCAAACGAGACAGCTTCTACCTGAGGTTCCTCAGCCTCAACATTCAGCTTGAGAGTGTTCCTCACAGCATCAATGAGTTCACTTACAAGCACCCTGTCAGTTTTTCAGAACTGGGGTCTTCCTCACAGGGAATATCCTGTTTAAAAACATGAAAATCCTCAGAGCTAGGGTCCTGAGCAGCCATAGCTAGGCCCATATCTGAGACAGAGCACTCCCCTACAGGAGGATGTGTGGGGAGGGGGCGCTTTACAGCTCCCTTGCGCTCGCACACCGCTTCTATCCTGAAAAGGATGATTCCAGGACTGCCGACAACTAGTCGCTAGGGACCGCAGGTGCAGGAGCACTGCCAGTTGCCTCAGACAAGCAGGTGAACTAGACTCCATACTGCCACCCTCTGACTGTTAAACACTATCATAGTGAGTAACACAGTCCACCCACTGGCTATGCTGAAGCTGAGGAGGGGGACACCCAGAGTACTCACCAACCCCTGTAAGGACCGCTCATTCCGCTGTATAAAACAGCGCTGCCGCGTGGGTGAAGCCTGGGGAGAGTGAGGAGACTGGACTGTGAGGAGATTGTGAGATTCGCGCTGCAGCAGCGGCCGATAGAGGCCGAAACTGAAAGCAAAAACGCTGCGGCTTCAAGAAAATGGCCGCCGGCCGCATACAATACTGCGCCATCGATCCACGGCAAAATGGCCGCCGAGCGCGTTTTTTTTAAAAAATACCTCACAGCGCTAATGGCGCACATGTTTTGCAGTTGTTCACTAACCACAAGGCAGGAGCTCCTGCCCCCAGAGTGACCCCCAAGCACCCCCACACAGCACAGCACCAGTACAGGGTGCAGAGAGCAGCATAACAGGGGGGGGAGACAGGGAGAAACCCCCCAATTAAAGAAACACAACCAGCATGTATTCACCTGTAGCAGGAGAGACTACTTACCCATCCCAGAGGGACCCACTGGCATGTTTCAAACAGACCTATCACAGAGCAGTACTGCGTAGCTGTCGGCCCGGTCCACCGCGAGAGATACAGTCAGTCAGGTACTGTTCAATCTTGAGAGGACCGTGGGAGCTAAAAGCAACCCGGCCACCCCTGGAGTCATGGGGCATGTCGTGAACTGAGTCTCACGTACACAAGGTGAGGATCAGCACGCTCGATGGTCGGACAGGGAAGACTACAAGGATACCAGTGTACCCAACCTGTTGCCCAGCCGACAGTTGATTGAAGGTCTCAAAAATAAAATAATAAAATTCCCAAAGGAATACAAATTAAAAGTAAAATCTTCCAGGAGACTGGCTGCTGAGAGAGCCACATCTTCTCCTTCTGCTAGGCAGAAAAAAACTGAGGTCTGCTGTCTGCAGTGGGAGGGTTATGTCCGGAGGGACCACCCCCCTGGGCGGGGCTGTTCAGCTCTGGCTTTGTTCTAGAATGTTTCTAACATCTAACATTCTGCCTAGTTCTTTTCCTGCAAGCAGGGACATATACCCACACGTAAACAGTATGAGAGCTGTGTCAGTCCATGGACGATAAGAGAAAGTGTGGCGTCCATTTGTATTCAGCCCCCCTGAGTCAATACTTTGTAGAACCACCTCTCCCTGTAATTACAGCTGCAAGTCTTTTTGGGGATATCTCTACCAGCTTTGCACATCTAGAGAGTGAGATTTTTGCCCGTTCTTCTTTGCAAAATAGCTCAAGCTCTGTCAGATTGGATAGAGAGTGTCTGTGAACAGCAATTTTCAAGTCTTGCCACAGATGCTCAATTGGATTTAGGTCTGGACTTTGACTGGGCCATTCTAACACATTAATTTGCTTTGATCTAAACCATTCCATTATAGCTCTGGCTGTATGTTTAGGGTCGTTGTCCTGCTGAGAGGTGAACCTCTGCCCCAGTCTCAAGTCTTTTGCAGACTCTAACAGTTTTTCTTCTAAGTGTAGCGGGGCTTTGAAATTTAGGGGGATGTTTGAGTGGTAGTTGTGCTCAAACACATTATTTGATAGGGTTCAGTAAAACCCAATTTTAGCTGCAGGCGGGATACTGGTGTGTAGTTCCCCGTGGCCTGTTGGTAGCGATGCCATCGGAGGCCGGGGTTGAACCGCTGGTACAGTGCTGTGCCTTGGATGTCCCCTGTCGGCGGTGGTATGGTGGGCGTGTTAGCCCGCTGTGCATCCCGGGAGAAGATATAAAAGGGGCAGACCCTGTCTGTCAGGGGTGAGTTCCCGAGGGTCCGACCCCGGGAGCGTGTGATTCTGTTCGTGGCCACCCCAGAGTTCCTGGTTCAGTACATTGGCGGATCAGTCCCAGGCACCTTTTGCCCTGGGGCTGCAACTGGAGGCCTTGGGCTCAGCACCTTTTGGCTGAGGCCCACAGAGGATCGAGGAATCCCAGGGTGCTGCCTTGCGAGGAGACCCGTATCTTTTTGAATCAAATCCTTTTTTATTATTCTTGTTTTACACCACATATAAACCATACAACCATCATCCTTTAGGTATAGCATTGTATACATCAAATATCACAAAGATAAAAAATTCCACAATTTCCTCTTACATTCCACCCTTACATTCCCCCTTTCCCCTCTGCCCTTCCCCGACTTCTCTTTCAAACTCCCACCCTTAACGTGCTTCCACTTCTGTCCATTGTTTCCACATATTTTTAATTTCTTATTATTTCCCCTTTTAGTGTATATAAATTCTTCTTTGCTAATCATATCCTCTATCACATTCCTCCATTCTAACACTGTGGGGGGGGGGGGGGTTTACCGATTGCCACTTCTGCGCAATGAGTTTCCTTCCCTGGAACAAACACCTTGTAATTGACGTATTTCTATCTCCTAATACCCCCCTTTCTTCCAAGAGGCCCAATACACATGTCCTAGCGTCCGGCTGCAAAGCGTTTCCAAATACCACGTTTATTTTTTCTACAATCTCTTTCCAATACTGATATACCTTGGGGCACATCCAGAACATGTGTGTTAGGTCTCCCCTGTCGTCCCCACATCTCTGACATCTTGCATCCTGTCTCCTACCAAACTGGAACATTCTTTGAGGAGTATAATATGCTCTGTGTATCAGAAAAAGGTGGGACACTATCTGCGAGGGGGACAATGACACTCTGGGTCCTGCTTCTAATATGCGTTTCCACTGTTCCGATGATAGCGGGCCCACGTCCCTCACCCATTTATCCTTGTTTTTGGTGTCTAGTTCCACACCCTGGTCCGCCTCTTCTATTTGCCCATACAACTCTGAGATCATCCCTCTGGAGTCCTCTGCATTTACCAACTTGCGGAGAATAGGCGTATCATTTCATGCTGGTGGCCCCTGTCCGAATTGTGCATTGGCAGCATGTCTAACTTGCAGGTATCTGTTTAAGGTGATCTTTTTCAGACTGCGTATTCTTCCCTTATCTCTTGAAATGATTTTATTCTCCCTGCTTTGAAGATATGTGATAGTAGGTGTATTCCACCTCCATCCCATTCCTCAATTTTCCCCATGACTTTAAATTCTGTTAGATTATTATTATCCCATATAGGGGAAAATTCAGAAAATCCGCTATATCCCATCATCCTTTTAGTGGTTTCCCAGCATCTTACCATTAGTTGAGCCGTGGGGCACCTAGAGCAAAAGGAGTCTGCCTCCACTGCCTCAAATACTGTGTCGTGACTAGTGTCACTCAGGATTGACCCTTTTACCGCTTCTCTACCTGCTGATAAATTGCTACCCCACATATGCTGCATTTGTGCAGCCAGGAAGTAATGTCTTGGATTTGGAAGTGCCACTCCCCCCTTCTCTTTTGGTTGCTGTAATATTCGGAGGCGGATCCTAGCTATTCCCCCTCCATATCAGTTCCCTAAATAAACTATCCAGTTTTTTAAACCAGTGTTTGGGAATCCAAACTGGAGAGTTGTGCAAAATATACAGGATTTGCGGCATCCAAACCATCTTCACCAGGTTACACCGGCCTGCCACGAAGAGTGGAAGCCGATTCCAAACTCTGCACTTCTGTCTCAGCTTTGTTAGTAGAGGTATTAAATTTCCCTCTATATACTGCCCTGGGTCTCTTGTGACAGTTATTCCCAAATATTTAATTTGGTTCACGACTTTCACTTGTGCTATCTGCCGTGACAATGGGTCTATCGGCAGAAGTGCAGATTTATCCCAATTAATTGTCAGCCCCGAAAATTTGCCAAAAGCCCCTATTATGCCCATCGCTGTCTCCAGTGAGGTCTGCGTGTCCCCTAGAAAAAGTAAAATGTCATCCGCATACATTGCAATCTTCTCCTCCCCCAATCTCCTCCTGAAACCCTGTACTTCCGAGGATGCCCTTATGGCGATAGCCAGTGGCTCCAATGCGAGAGCAAAAAGCAGGGGTGACAACGGGCACCCCTGCCTTGTCCCCCTCTCCAACCGGAACCACTCCGAGCACTCGCCATTTATCCTTCTAATGTTCAGTGCTGTAGATCTAGCCGGGATGAAGCCGGACTGGTCAAAATGGACCAGTTCCGCCACAACTCCGGACAGTCTTGTGGCCAGCACTCTAGCCAATAATTTGACGTCTGCGTTAAGCAGAGATATGGGTCTGTAGGAGTCTGGCTGCAGTAAATCCTTGCCCGTCTTTGGTAATACAATAATAATAGCCTCATTCATAGAGGTGGGTAAATTGCCATCCTCTAGGGCGCTGTTCAGTGTTTTTAAAAGGGTGGGCAACAAAATGTCACCATATTTCCCATACGTCTCTGTGGGTAAACCGTCAGCCCCCGGGGACTTATTATGAGCCATCTGTGCTACCGCCGCCGTCAATTCCTCCAGTGTCAGTGGTGCATTAAGTGCTGTAAGTCCCTGCGGCGCTACTCTGGGAAGAGAGCACTGGTCCAGAAAGTGGGCCAGGTCCTCTTGTGTGGGATGCACCTTGGATGTATACAGGTCTTTAAAAAACTGCGAGAACACTTCAAGTATGTCGGTCGGGCCCGTAACTGTCACTCCGTCTGTGTTTTGAATGGCCTCTATATGAGTCAAGCACTGCTGGTTTTTAGCTACCATAGCTAGTAAATGTCCTGTATTTTCTCCTTCATTGAAGTACTTTTGCTGCAGGAAGAACCTCTTGTTCTCCGCAGCTGTTATCGAGACCTGCCTGAACAGGGCCTGTGCCTCCTGCCAGCTGCGTTCTGTCTCCGCTGAGGGTACTGATATGTATCTCTCCTCTGCCCTAGCCACCTCATTCATCACCACATTCTCCCACTCTTTAGTTTTAGTTTTAATTGCATTAATCTCATTAATAATAAGACCCCTAAGGTGGGCTTTTAGTGCATCCCAAATCACACCTGACCGGGCAGTGTCTCGATTATGAAGCATAAACTCCCTCAGGCCTCTAGGAATAGTATCCGTATCTGGGAATATTGTAAACCAGAAGGGATTTACCTTCCAGAGTCTGCGCTTCGGGCTCGGGGATGTCATAATAGCAACACTGACAGGGGAGTGATCAGATATGTTACGCGGGGCATATTTCACATAATCAGTCAGTGCATATGCTAGATCATTAGATAAACACAGATCTATCCGGGATAAACATTTGTATGTTGCTGAATAGCACGAGTAGCACTGCACAGCAGGATTTTGATCCCTCCACACATCTCTTAGGCCTATTTCCGCTAGGAATTTAGCGAAAGGAGTGGGACCACCCACTTGGGAAGCACCGCTGACTCTAGATGAGAATTTGTCCAGCCTCTTATCCATTACATTGTTAAAATCACCTAGCACCCAGACCGGAACCCCGGGGTATGCAGCCATAAATTGAGCCAACTGTTTCAGGGGATCAAAAGAGAAGGGCGGAGGGACATAGATATTCGCTAGTATACATGTAAAGCCTGCAAGTTTGCATAATAGGAACACATAACGTCCCTGCCTGTCTATCATAGATTGTAGCAATTGGAAAGTGGTCGTCTGTGAGATAAGGACACTGACTCCCCTCGAGTAGGCTGAGTGAACGGAATGAAACTGGGTGGGGTATCCACGGTGTTTAAGTGTAGAGATGGTACTGTCCTGCAAGTGAGTTTCCTGCAGGCATAGCACCGAAGGTCTGTAAGCCTTCACCGAGGAGAAGAGTGCCACTCTCTTCACTCCGTCACCCAGGCCCCTCACATTCCATGAAATTATGATGCAAGCCTTCGACATGTTGAGGTAAATAGGTAATCATGCCATAGAAGCTTTGTCAGGCGCAGAGGCACACCAATGGGTGCTTTGCATCTCCACCCGACAGCTTTAAAGATAAAACATAGGTATAAGTACAAGGCCTCGTCCACTTAGCTACATTTCTGGTTGGTAAGATAGTGCAAAAAATGAATGAACTGTTTGTACGGCTTACAACAGCCAATTGTATGAGCAAAAGGAAAAAAATGCCCCGTAACATGGAGCAACAAACGAAAAAAAACAAGAAACAAGGGGAAAAATTAGAAAGTGTTTGTCCGTGCATCCAGTAGACTGTAAGAGAACTTGACGGACAGAAAAAACGAAAAAAGGGCCAAACAAAAGAGTAAACGTGTCCTCGCAGGACAAATGTAGGGGGGGCCCCAACGTCTCAGTACAACTCCGATTCAGGGGAACTTGCGAATCCAACGTGTTAAAGAGTAGCGCAAGTTACAATCGTCGTTTCCTCCGCCTGACAGGAAAATTAAAGGTGTAGAGGGAGACAAAACAAAAAAAATAATTTTTCTTTTTTCCTTTTGTCCACAGCTTCTAATATGACATCCGCTTCTCCTTATTGAAAGTGAATAAAGACAGGTCCTCTTCAGACCGCAGGCGCTGGTGCTTTCATGAGCGTGTGCTCCATCCGGTCCAGCCACATTGATGCATTAGCAGGGTTATCAAAGAACTGCGTTTCGCCATTAGCCGCGATTCTCAGCTTGGCCGGGTAAAGCATGGCATATGCAACTTCGTATTTGCGGAGACGCTTTTTAACCTCAGTAAACTTGGCTCTGTGACGCTGAAGTTCAGCAGAAAAATCCGGGTAAAAGGATATGCAGGTATTGTCCATTCTCATAAGGTTGGCCTTGGTCCTGGCTTGATTCAGTATGGAGTCGCGATCTTTAAAGTTCAGCATTTTGAACAGGAACGGTCTGGGAGGTTCTCCAGGCTTAGGTGGCCTTGGTGGGACTCTATAGGCGCGTTCCACCGCAAACATCGGTGAGAAGGACTCTTTACCAAAAGTGTTAACAAGCCAGTTCTCAATGAATGACACCGGATTTTTGCCCTCAGCTCGCTCTGGTATGCCTACCGCGCGAACGTTATTGCGTCTTTGCCTGTTCTCCATATCTTCTAGGCGTGCAGTATGGCCGTTTATAACGGATTGCATATGGCGGACCTCTCTCTGCAGGGGTGCGACATCATCCTCCACAGTGCTCACCCTGTCCTCCAGTGCTGCTGTGCGGTCGCGTAGTTTCTGCAAATCCTGCCTAACCATATTCAGTTCCAGTTTCACTCCTTTGATCTCAATGGTTAGGGATGCAATTGAGGTGTTGCAGGAGGTTACTGCCGCAAAGATATCCCTCAATGTTGGTTCAGGGGATTGATTGTCCTGATCTGTGTGAGCACTGGGGGCCATAACAGGGGCAGATGTACTCACTGTGTCCCACGTGGAGGGCTGTTCCTCATCCTCTGGCCATATCTGCTCCATTGCCTCTTCTGGAGGGTCTATGTCAGGTGCTTCCACAAGCTGGGAAGTGATTTTAGGTGTGCCTCCCTTCCCCAGAGCACCGCCGAACATCCTCATGGTTGCCTCCTTTGCTGAGCGCTGGCTCCGGGCGCCATCTTGGCCTCCATGCTCCGCTGAGTGCATGTTGTCTTTCGCAACTTCTGCGGGACATGTCCGCCGCCGAACAGGCACTAAATGTACACCGCTGTCCTGGGGAGAGTGAGAGGGACCTTCCAGTGCCGATCGCGGGAGAAGCAGGTGCCGCCGTGACCTTTTATCAGGAGAAATGTGCAGGGTGTCGGCGGAGCTCTCACGCTATGCGTCTTATCCCATCAGCCGCAAGCCACGCCCCCCGCCATTTATCCTTACCTTCGCCCTAGGGCTTTCATACAAAAATTTTATCCATTGGATAAAATTAGGAACAAACTGGAATCCTGCCAATGCCCTCCACAAGTAGTGCCACTCCACACTGTCAAACGCCTTGGTTGCGTCTAAAGACAGAACCGCTCTAGACCCCTCTTCCTCTGTTGGCAGCTGTATATTTAAATACGTTCTTCTTATGTTGGTGCTTGTGGATCTGCCTGGGATAAATCCAGTCTGGTCCGGATGTACCAGTTTTGAGACTATTTTATTTAGTCTCTTTGCCAGTACTTTAGCCAGGATCTTCACATCTGAGCACAGAAGAGATATCGGCCTATATGAGGATGTCTCAAGTTGGTTTTTCCCCTCTTTTAATAGGACGATAATTGTTGCTTCTGTCATAGAAGCCGGTAGCTTCCCTTCCTTTGCCGCCCAGTTAAATACCTCCAGGAGTCCAGGGAGCAACGCCTCACTGTAGATTTTGTATATTCAATTTGGCCTGCCATGTCGGCTATCGCCGATTGTAACTCTTCCAGCGCAAGCGGTGCCTCCAGTCTCTCTTTGTCTTCCTCTGATAACTGGGGAATCTAAAAAAAAATATATTCCAATCCAAGATGATTGAAAAAGAGGAGGCTTCAGAACAGCAAGTTCAGTGGTATCAAAAATAATGATTTATTGAATAGTATTACATGGTAAGTGGATAATATCAAGGAGACTAAAAACATGTTTATGGTGATCACGGTAAAAAATAAACCTGATCAACATGGAACACACACAAATGGGACAGACATAAACGAAAAAACAAATAAACAAAGTCCGGACGCCAAGTAATTTAGAGAAGGGTCACCAGGGATTAACTGAATCCTATGAAAAACAGCAAGAGGCTGTATATGTGAAAGGTGACCCGACCCTAAATCCCTCTAGAGGCTCGAGCCCTATAGATGGAAGGGGGGGGAATGTTGAGGAAGGGGCAGAAAAAGTCCAATGAAGGATAAGCAAGGGTATGCAGGATCAGCAAAAAGGGGAGGAAGTAGGTGTTTGTCTTCATTGTGGGGAACTAAGTCCATCAAATGAATTCCTCCTGGAGAAATGAAAAAAACAGCTGTAGCTGAAAGCTGAAATCACAACAAGCAAGGATATACTGAGGTGACAATCCTTGCTGTAAGATATAGACATGTATTGCTGACAAGCAATCAAAATTCAGACGTGACCTAAATGATTGGGAAAAGGGGGAGATATTTGATCTAACCATACATAGAAACAGGAGTAGAACACGTCGAGGTAGATCCAACTCCAGGGGTGCTAGATCCCCTAGTGAAAGTGATGACAGTAACCTTCTGTTAGATAAATTTAAAATTATACTTTATCTGTCAACTATCAAGATGCATATTAATCTTCTAAAGTTAAAATGTTTGTTTTATAACTCTATTATACATAAATATGCTGAATAGCTCTAATAGTCCTAATTACTGGAATAAGTCATATGACCATATTCTATTTGTGCAAAAAATGTGCTGACTTATAGTAAAACTGTAATTTGCTTACACCTGCCAAACATGGGCTGTGAACCATGAAATAATTTATGCTTCCATTGTATGAGATAATTTATGTATCCATTGTATGAAATATCCTGTCATAAGGTGTAGGCTGAAAAAGGATATTTCCCTCTTTCCTGCTAACGTCAGAATAAAGGTTGAAATTATACATGGTCAGGACGTTACGAGCAGAATGTGAATCTATGACAGGCAGAAAATGGATCTCTGAAGCCGCAAATATACTTTAACCATTTTCTCTGCATATGCAATAAAACATCTTGACTTGTAACGAGAGTCGGTCCGAAATTTCCTTTGACATTTTGGTCCTTCGGACCGGAAGTCCAAATTCCTGGAAAGCACTAGCCAACAACCCAGTGAACCGATGTCCGTACGGCAAAAAACTGTAAGTCCTCTGTAACGGATCTCAGATACCCCAGATGGGCACATCCGCCAGACTTTGGTCTCCTGTCCTCCAAACGGACCCGCAGCCTGCAGATTCGCCATAACCAGCCCTTAACCCCTCAATCACGAGACAATCCACACAGGTGTTGAGGGTTAAACATGCAGAGCATCAACTCTTTATTAAATCCAAAACATACACTTTTACACACAGTTAGGGACACTCCCCTTAGCCTTGTCATAGAGGGGGGGTAGGGGACAAGGAAGAATCAATGGGAACTGAACACTTGTACATTGAAACAGAGATTACAGATAAACATAAAGGGATTATGGTGAGCAGGCAACCCCTCAATACACATCCCCTGCGGAGAGATGTCTGCAGTCCAGACCATTGTCTGTGTGCCATGAACCAACATAGCTAAACACAGCAACAAGAGGGGGGGATGGGGGAGAAGGGATGTAGCATTACATTACATTATCTCAATGCCAGCTTCTCCCCGAGTCTCCAGTCTCCTCTGGGCCATAATCTGTGGGTAGGAGGCCCGCCCTCAGTCCCTTCCAAAGCACACAGTGACAGTGGGTTCTGTCACATTTCTCCCCTTTTAAAAACAGACTAACCAGGTTCCTGACCCCGAACTGGTCTGGACCTGCGTTAGTCGCAAACTTCCACCCCAGGCAACCAGGAAAAGGAAAAGTACGTCTCTGGGGCTGGGGAGCAAAATCGCACATACGGTCTCCCGTGAATAAAAACAGCCGCTGCAGAGTGGGAACAGCTGTCTGCACTCCCGTGATCCGGGGCTGGGTTGCAGATATTGAGGGGAGCTGAATAATCCTCTGCCCCGATGCCAGCGCTTCAGCTTGTAGGGAACATAGGCTGGCAGTGCTATGCAGTTGGGGAGGAAAAGGTACTTGCTTTTCTCCTGGAGTAGCTAACAGCCGCTGAGGAGGTATCTTGCAGGGACTGTCTCCCGGACTCTCCGTTTCTTTTTCTGATGCTGGGCAGAGGCCAACATCGCTCTGCCCCGTAGCCAGTGCTTCTGCTAGGGGGACATATACAATGGTAGAGTTCAGCAGCTGAAGAGGGGGAAGGATTTTCTCCCCTCCTGGTTCTGTGACCAGCTTCTGAGGCGACTTCTGACAGGGGCTGTCTCCCAAACCCTCCAAAAATCTACTGAGGGCTGGGTCGGGGCCGGTAACACTCTGCCATGCAGCCAGTGCTTCTGCTGGGGGGATATACACTGGGGTAGTGTCCAAGTGCTGGGCAACCAGCTCACTGAGGTCATCCCTCGGACTCCCTGGATCCAACTCTGAGGGTGGGCAGAGGCCAGCGGCACTCTGCCCTGCAGTCAGCGCTTCTGCTGGGGGGATGAACATTGGGGTAATGTCCAATTGCTGGGGAGGGAGAATTGCTTCCTCCACTCCCGTTGGGGATATCTGCTGTTGGGGAAACGGCTCACGAAAATCATCTCTCAGACTCTCCGGATCCAACTCTTTTTCTGATGCTGGGCAGAGGCTAGTGGCACTCTGCCCTGTAGCCAGCGCTTCTGCTGGGGCACTGGATGCGATACTCTCGACTTGCTGCTGATCACCATTTACCAGCCTTCCAGCGCCAGTCTCAACTTCCCCTTCTGAGACCTTTATGCTATTATCTTGTCTCTCTGCTTGGGGAACCTCTGGTGCGTTCCGGCATTCTAGCACTCGCAGTGCCCTCTGTATCATCGCCGCTTCTTCCATTGCGGTTAGGACGGGAAAACGTAGGGGCACTCCTGGCCCCATTTGCTCCGCATCTTCGTGACTGTCCGCTATTTCTCCAGGACAGTCCCAGGCAACGGGAGCCATGCCAGGCTGCTGATCACCGTCAAACAGCCGCTTGTAGGCAATCTCGAGCTCCCATTCCTGCTCAACCAGGAACTCCAATTCCTCCAGGTCACACGCCTCTTCAGGGAGGTCCAGCACCTCATCTCGGAAGTCCAGGATGTTTTCCAGCCGCCACTCCTCATCGCTCCCAAAGTCTGGGTCTCCGTACATTTTTTGATGGAGCAGCCCCACGCCGCCGTAGCCAACGCCTTCTGTCGGGCTGCCGTCTGCTGTACTTGGCCACAGTTGAGCCGCGAACCACCGGAGGGCTCTGTAGCTGGCGTCCAGCCTCATCTCCTCCTGGACCAATCTTCCGAGCTCCGTCTTCCACTCATCTCGCGGTCGTTCCCTCAGGAACACCTCTCGCGCATGGTACTGCGTCCAGTACATCTCTGTGGAGGAGGGAAGGATCTTCCCCTGATGGCGCCGCTCGTGGCTTAGCGTTTCATGCCAGAGTTGCCAGCGGATCACATCCCCCCAGCCGAGCATGGTGCGCTCTGTCGCTGGTCCCCGATGTTGCTTCCGCATGCCTTGCAGCCTCCTCCCGAACTCCGCTCTCATGCTGGCTGGTCCCCGTATTGCTCCTCGACGGCTGCCCAGATCTTGAATCCTGGTGGTGGTTTGGATGGCCCGGACTGCAGGAGACATCCCACCGCTGCCAACACTGTAACGGATCTCAGATACCCCAGATGGGCACATCCGCCAGACTTTGGTCTCCTGTCCTCCAAACGCACCCGCAGCCTGCAGATTCGCCATAACCAGCCCTTAACCCCTCAATCACGAGACAATCCACACAGGTGTTGAGGGTTAAACATGCAGAGCATCAACTCTTTATTAAATCCAAAACATACACTTTTACACACAGTTAGGGACACTCCCCTTAGCCTTGTCATAGAGGGGGGGTAGGGGACAAGGAAGAATCAATGGGAACTGAACACTTGTACATTGAAACAGAGACTACAGATAAACATAAAGGGATTATGGTGAGCAGGCAACCCCTCAATACACATCCCCTGCGGAGAGATGTCTGCAGTCCAGACCATTGTCTGTGTGCCATGAACCAACATAGCTAAACACAGCAACAAGAGGGGGGGGATGGGGGAGAAGGGATGTAGCATTACATTACATTATCTCAATGCCAGCTTCTCCCCGAGTCTCCAGTCTCCTCTGGGCCATAATCTGTGGGTAGGAGGCCCGCCCTCAGTCCCTTCCAAAGCACACAGTGACAGTGGGTTCTGTCACATCCTCCATCTTAAATTTGACGTTAACAGAGGCCGGCTCACTGAACTAGTGCCTCCCGGGCAGCGACTTACCGGATCAGCACAAGAGACCGCTCTCGGGGCAAGGTAAGATATTTTAATTTATTATATTATACCTTTAGGCCTAAATGTGATTAGGGATTTAACGAATTAAGGGATTTTTGTTAAATACATATAATATAGAGATGAATTGAATGTTTATCTGTTGTGTATATGTTTTGCTTTATCCGAGTTGAGGGAATATAAGTAGATACGTCCGTAGTTTAAATCCCTTTGATATAGGAGTATGGTCCCATGCTAATACCCGGGTGCAGATAAAGGAAATTTGTCGACAAAGGACCTAGGTCCTGACAGCCTTGTAAACTGCAGGAATTCCCGTGGGGGACACATAAATATTTCTACATCAAAAACATGAACCCCTGTTAATACCAAGGTATGGCCTGATAGATTTCCAGGTAACAAATAGAGGTAATTTGACGAGCCCTTGCGCTCAGCCAGCCTCGTATGTTGTGTAAAAAACCTGTACAGGCATTTATAAATACCGTTGAATTAACAAATATTAATGTTTTGATAAAGTGTGGGAACAACAGTCGAGAGAAATTAAGTCTCTTTTGTAATTCTGTTCATGCTCCCTACAGTTTACTGAAATATTAATGTTTTGATCAGGGGGGGTTGACCAGTCAGGTGAATTTACGTTCGCCTTGTAATTCTGTTCATGCTCCCTACAGTTTACTGAAATATTAATGTTTTGATCAGGGGGGGTTGACCAGTCAGGTGAATTTATGTTCGCCTTGTAATTCTGTTCATTCTCCCTATAAATGAATAAAACATTAAGTAAGAAGACAAGACACCAGTATTATAGCAGCACACAAGATCAATAATCTAGAAGTGATATGTCACGACTAGAAAGTTTGTGAGTAGCTGCAGAAGTGATAAGATACTGTGTGCAGGTATTGTGTCAGTGTGAGAAGACCTTACAAAAAAAAAAAAACTCCGTGTGCACGTTAAAATGGGTGTGATCCATGGAAAATCTGTTGGTTTGAATGAAGATGCTAAGTATATGTGTAGTCTAGACAAAGAGAATGTGAAATTTCTTAAGATGTGGGAAACAAAATATGATTTTGATACTTCCTTAAATAAGGATGGTTGTGTAATGCTGTGTAGAAAGCTTAAAAATAAGGCCGGCCCAAAAAAAAGGAAACAGAAGAAATTAGGTCTTCCCCAGGCAAAAAAATGGCTTGAGGAGGCTAATCGTAGGGTAAATTCAGAAAACCATAAAAAAAAAACTATGTTTTTAGACAAAGAGGAGGACAATAATATGACCGTCCTCCGAAGCTTAGTTCAGCAAGTATTGACTGAACAAAACTCAACAAATCAAATGCACCCAACAGCCCCCACACACCCTTTAGAAGATACCCCAAACCCACTGACAGTTGCCGCTCCCCCTTTAACCACAACTCCCACTCCCAAATCCCTATACCCTATTGCAGACTTACATTCCCCACCACCATACGGGACAGAGGCATGCAATAGGCCACCTCGACTGACCCCCTGACTATCGGCAAACAACCCTTTTTCCATGCAATGTGACCCCCCACTGTTTGCTGTCCCTTCGTGGTCACCTGGGTCACCCCCAGATGCAACCGTTTCTCCTACGGCTGCAGCAAAACCCCCTCTCAAAATGACCCTTGCTGTCCAGAGAAGTCCACAAGGGACCCCCCTTACAGCAACGGTTACAAAACTCGTCGGCCACCTGCTCAATAAATTAATACCCCCCGCAGCTGGGGAACAAACAGAATTTGGGGAGGAAGAGTTCCCATTAATTGAAGTTCCCAACCCTAGGGCAGGACAAGATGTAGGAGGTGTACCAGCCCCCAACACTATGATGGTCTATCGCCCCTGGACCCCTGAGGATGTTAAGAAAGCTATTGAAGGGATACCACATCCCAAAGTTAACATAGCTCAATTCAGGGATGGTATCATGGGAATGATTGCTAGCTATCATCTCAATGGGAGGGAAATAGAGCAGGTCATCTGACAGGTACTGGGACCTGACTGGCATCATGTAGTGGGAGATTGGAGTGGATTAAACAACCAGGGAAGGGTGTTGCCTCATGATGATGCAGCACTCAAAGTCAGGAGAAATGCTCTTATAGCAAGGATAGAAAATAGATGGGTACGTCGGGCCGACTGGTCCATTATAAATCAGTGTATGCAAGGAGAAGAGGAAACAGTGGATAATTTCATTGTTAGGATGAGGGAGATTTTCAATAACCACTCTGGGATAGAAATCCCAGCAGACCAAGTGAACGATAGCCCATATGAGCAACAGCTAAAGAATGCAATCCTGAAGGGGCTGATAGCCCCTATATCAAGTTTTGTTACCAAACACATGATTAACCATAGGATTTGCAGACTTCAGGAGCTAATTGAGTATGCAAGGCATGCTGAAAGGCACTTCCAATCAAAAAAGAAAGTAAAAAAAGGGAAGGTGTTTATGATGGGTGAAAGTAATGATGTGTATGTTGTTGAGAATCGGAACAAAAGATTGGGGAACACTCGAACAAGGCCCCGCATTCAGGATTATGAGGGGAAAAAGAAGAGGGGGGAGTGTTTCCTGTGTGGTAAAAGAGGTCACTTAGCGAGAGCATGTGAGTCAAACAGAGAGGAAGAAGCATGACTAGAAATGTTGGTATGTCCACAGAGAGAGATACAGAGGGAAATGAGGAGAAAGAGTCTGAGATCTTGGATGTGTGTAATGTTGAAGCTTGTTTGCATGCTGAAGTCAAGCCAGAAATAACATTGATTGTAAAGGGTAGTTGGGTAACATTTCTCTGTGACACCGGGGCTTGCAGGACCCTAATACACCCACTGGATATGCCACCAGGGGTAAAGAAAACAGGTGTAGTATATGTAAAGTCTGCAAATGGGTTAATGCACCAGGAGGCCGTGTCTGAAGGCCTTACTGTGGAAGATCCACAGACAGGTAAAAAGGCTCAGTGTAAAATTGTAATTTCAACTAAATGTCCTGTTAATTTGTTGGGTAGAGACATGTTGCATGCTCTCGATATTTCTGTCATACCAGTGGAGGGGGGCCTCAAAGCCCATCGGCTGTGTGAAAAACGAATCACAGCCGTGGATAATGAGCCCCGATACTGGTATAGCTTGGATTTGCAAACTGAGGGGTTAAAGATGCCCAAAACCCTGACAGAAATAGTTGAAGAAGAGCCTGTGAGGAGCGGGTACAAGGTCCAGACGAACCTCTATTGCACTATGTACTACAAAAAGACCTCAGGGCCTAAAAAGTCTTATGAGAAACAGTTAATGAGTCTCACTAACACTGAAGTGCTCTTAAGATACCTGTACTGTGATAAGGAAGGAAATAGTGTGGCTACTTGTCTCCTACCACAACCAATTCTGCAAATATACAGGCAGGATACTGTACCTCATGTTTCGGTCACCCGGAACCCTGGGGTATCATGGTATGAGCTGGGACAACTTATCACAGACTGGGTTCTACTAACAGATGAGGAACTAGAATCCAAAGGGATTCGGAGGTGCAGATTAGCATGGTTTGTTGAATGTACACCCAGAATCCACATGATTGAAGTTTGTGACAAAAGACAGTGACTGACACTTTTGACCCAAGAAGAAGAGGATGCCTTAAAAGACGTCCCCGATTTCTTGTGGTCAAAAGGAAAAACAGACATTGGACTAATTAAAACAGCCAGTGAGGTCCAAATAACCCCTAAAAGTACAATGAGGCCTCATCAAAAACAATATCCACTAAGGAAAGATGCCGAAGAGGGAGCAGACCACTTGATAATGGAATTACAAAAAAATGGTGTCATCATTGAATGTCCGGATTCACCATGTAACACGCCCCTGTTCCCAGTCAGGAAGCAGAAGGGAGGGGAAGATGGGTGGAGACTTGTACAGGATTTACAGGCGGTCAATAGGGCCGTATTACCGAGGGCCCCGGTGGTCCCAGACCCGCATGTACTTCTGAACGACCTTCACCCAGATAACAAGGTATTTTCTGTCATTGATATCAGTAACGCTTTCTTTTCTATTGCCTTACACAAAGACAGTCAGTTCTGGTTCGCTTTTACACATAAAAAGAAAAAATACACATACACCAGGTTACCCCGGGGATATTGTGAAAGTCCAACTATTTTCTCACAAGAAATGTCCAATAATTTGTCTCGGTTTGTACCTCCCTGTGGGAGTCAAATTCTCTTGTATGTGGATGACATTTTGGTAGCAGCTCCTTCGGAGCAACAATGCAAACTTGACACCTTGGCTCTGATGCATTTCCTCGCAGAACAAGGTCACAAGGTCAGCAAGCATAAACTACAACTATGGAAAGAAAAGGTGACATACTTGGGTTATATTTTGTCTGAAGAAGGCAGACATCTGGATGAGATCCGAAAAGAGGCCATCCTTCAAGTCCCCAAACCACGCACCAAAAAAGAAATGATGTCATTTCTTGGTATGGCAAATTTTTGTAGAGCATGGATAGCTAATTATGCTACGGAGGTGGCGCCTCTTTCTGATCTCATCTATGGTACACAAATGTCTGCGAAAGATTGCATCCAGTGGAATGTACAAGCAGAGGATGCATTTACAAAAGTGAAGCACCTCATTGTGGGTTCCTCTGTGCTCAGCTTACCCAATTACAGTAAAATATTTTATCAGACTGTAGACTGTAAAGAGGGGTACATGACTTCTGTTCTCACTCAGGTTTATGGGGACAAACACAAACCAATTGCATTTTACTCAACTAAATTAGATCCAGTGGCACGGAGTTTGCCCCACTGTGTACAAGCTGTAGTAGCAGCCTCATTGGCCATACGGTCCTCTGCATTGATAGTATTGTTCCATCCCCTGGTACTTAAGGTCCCACATGCCATCTCAGTGATCTTACTACAAGACAAGATCTCCTATTTATCTCCAGCCAGACATTTATCATGCATGACTACACTTCTGGGGCAGCCACACCTTACAATTGAGAGGTGCACTACATTGAATCCCGCTACACTAATGCCAACACCTGGTGACGGGGATACACATGATTGTATAGCTCAAATTGATGAACGGGTACTCCCTAGAAAGGATCTCACTGATGTTCCCTTTCTAGATGCTGACATTACCTTCTTTGTTGATGGGTCGTGTAGAAAAAACGATAAAGGGATAAATCAAACAGCTTATGCTATAGTGACACATGACCAGGTCATTGAAGCCAGATCCCTTCCCAATTCCTATTCTGCACAACAAGCTGAAATTATAGCCCTGTCTAGGGCTTGCAGTCTAGGGGAAGGAAAAAAAAATATATATATATTTATACTGATAGCCAATACGCTTTCTCCACTATACACATATTTGCCCAGCAATGGAAAAATAGGGGTATGATTACGTCCACAGGTAAACCGATCACACATAGAGATCTCATTCTTGCCCTTCTAGAAAATGTACAAAAACCAGCATAAGTGGCTATTTGTAAATGTGCAGCACATAGAAAGGGAACAGATCCAATTACCCTAGGGAATGCACTAGCAGACAAGACAGCAAAAGCAGCTGCTGAAGGACAGCAAATAACGTACATATGTTATACAAATCTCCAAGTAAATGGTGAGGTACGGAAAGCTATTGATGAAACATGGTTATCAGAAATGCAGAAGGCATCACCGGAAGGTGAAAAACAAAAGTGGTTATCAAAAGGGGCAACACTGGTCAATGATGTATATACAAGTACAGACGGTAAACCCATCTTACCTACATCATTATTTAGGTATGCTGCATTATTGAGCCATGGGCAAGCCCATACCTCAAAAGGAGGGATGGTACAGGTGATCAACAAGGTATTTACAACATATGGATTTACGAACTACTCAAAAAAAAATTTGTCTCACATGTCCGATTTGTAACAGATACCATGCACAAGGTGCCCTACGACCCTCATTTCCAACAACCCCCTTATCCCTTTCACACAATATGCATGGATTTTATTGAATTGAACAAATGTGAGAATAAAAAGTACTGTCTGGTTATTGTTGATATGTTTACAAAGTAGGTGGAAGCTTTTCCTATGACACACCCGGATGGCAGTCAGTAGCCAAAGTACTAATCAAAGAGGTGATTCCACGACAAGGGATCCCCTCGGTAATTTACAGTGACAATGGCTCCCATTTTGTGAACCGAACAATACAACAGATTGGTAAATGGTATAATATTGACCTGAAAAACCACTGTGTCTACCACCCACAATCTGCAGGCACAGTGGAAAGACATAATGGTACCTTAAAGAGTAAACTAAGAAAATTGATGGAGGAAACAGGAAAAAACTGGGTTCAGTGTTTGCCAATGGCATTGTTAAGTATAAGAATTACCCCTACTGCTAAGGGCCTAACACCGTATGGAATGTTGTATGGTAAACCTTATTATATTCCTCTCCCTGAAGAGGAAACAGATTTAGCTTGCATAATAAGACTGTTTTCAGAAAATATTACTGGGTCTGAATGTGCAAATGAGAAAAAGAGATACCCTAAAACTAAAATGCGAAGTATACCCCCTTCAGTACAAGCATTACCAGGAAATTTTTCTTGTTTCTCTAACATAGACAAGGATGGTTCAAAGGTTGGCACCCTATCTCCTGAATACTGTGCGACCACAACATCAACTACAGACATTAAGTACCAACTAAAATGGTTTCAGGAACAGAAACGGCAACTGGCTGATGTTTGGTGGCTGTGTGGGGACATGAAACTAAGACCCAGACTGCCACCTAGATGGGAGGGTAGTTGTGCCCTTACCCGCCTGTTGCTTCCCTTTTATATTGTTCCTATGACTAACAAATTGATAAAACTACCAGGTAAACACTATTTTAAACGGTTTAAGCGAGAAACACCCCAAGGATCCTTTGACAACCGGGTTTATATAGACTCAATAGGTGTTCCACGAGGAGTTCCGGATGAATTTAAAGCACAGAATCAAGTAACAGCAGGACTCACCTCACTCTTCCTATGGGTACAGCCCAATAAGAATGTCGACTGGATAAACTACATTTACTACAACCAGCAGAGGTTTGTGAATTACACCAAAGATGCTATCAAAGGTATAGCAGCACAATTGGACGCCACCTCTTTGACAGCGTGGCAGAACCGTATAGCATTGGATATGTTGCTGGCAGAAAGGGGCGGGGTATGCGAAATGTTCGGCACCTTCTGCTGCACTTTTATTCCAAATAATACGGCACCTGATGGAAGTATCACCAAGGCTTTGCAAGGCCTACAAATGTTATCCCAGGAACTAACTGAGAACTCTGGTGTAGAGAACCCCTTAACAGGACTCTTTGAAAAATGGTTTGGTAAATGGGGTGATCTTGCAAAAGGTTTGCTCATCTCTGTTGTCATGGCAGCCACGGTCCTTACGCTGTGTGGATGTTGCTGCATTCCTTGTATTAGAGGAATTCTTCAAAGACTGATTGACACATCACTAACAAAGACTATATTTTTCCAGAACAACACTGAACTATACCCGGAACCTGATGAAGACTTACAGTCCTTTCAAAAGACCTATTTGTCTAAATGATAATACCTGGTAAAATAAAGAACCTGGATATTTGAAGTATTGACATTATAAGTATAATGAGGAGGGAATGTTAGATAAATTTAAAATTATACTTTATCTGTCAACTATCAAGATGCATATTAATCTTCTAAAGTTAAAATGTTTGTTTTATGGGGGCGGAGCCGGCAAGAGAGGAGAATGGCCGCATAAGAACACAGCTCCCGGCCATCTGAACTTTCCGGACCTTCTAACAGCGACCCAGGGCACTCAGGAACGGCGGTTTTTGAACATATCAGGTCGGGGACACCAGCAGAGCATGCGGAGGAAGAGAAGGGAGAGAACAGCGCCGGGTAAGATGACGGACTTCTTCTCACTGTCAGACCGCCACAGCCGCCAAGATGGCGCCGGCAGCGTGCAGGGACCTGCACACACACACAGCCACAACTCGACCAGAGGGCGGGTGACAAGCGCTTCTCCCCATTCCTTCCCTATTCAGACGCAGCCAAGTTCCCAGTCATCATCCACAGCTAATAGCCCAGTAAAAAATAAGCAGAAGCTCTCTCAGCCTGCTTTCATGACAGTTAATGAAGGAGAGAGCAGCATGAGGATTGATGATACAATAGAATTTCAGGATGCCATAGCGGCTTTCCCTACAAACAACCAGCCTGTCATGGACTCCACTTTAAAAGAAATGCTGGTGTCCCTTAGAGGAGCTATTCATACAGATATGCTGCAGCTGGTGACCCAATGTAAATCTGAAGTGACTGAGGTCAGGGACAGGGTGACCCATATAGAGAACAAGATGGGAGACTTCTCTGAGACCTTTAACACTATGGTGGATGCACACAATGAACATGAGGAGGACATTGTATGGCTCAAGGCGAAGGTCGCTGACCTCGAGGACCGTTCCAGAAGGAACAATATTAAAATAAGAGGAATCCCCGAATCAGTAAAGAACCCAGACCTAACAGCTTTCCTTACCAATATCATGAGGGAGGCCCTCCCTGACCTGCCCCTGGAAGAAATCATCATAGACAGAATACATAGGCTGCCTAAGCCAAAACACATCCCTGAGACACCCAGGGACACCATCGCTAAGATTCACTACTACACAGTTAAAGAAAAACTGATGTCTGTGGCAAGGCGGGCTAATAATCTTCCTGAGGGCATGCGGGGACTGTCATTCTTTGCTGATCTGTCTGCACATACAATGCAAAGGAGACGTAATCTCATGACCATAACCAAACCTCTTAGAAATCACCAGATTCCCTACCGCTGGAACTACCCTGCTAACCTACTAATTACCAAAGGTGAAAAGGAGTTTCTGGTGACTACCTTAGAGGATGGCATCAAGCTGCTGGAGAGATGGAAGATTCTCCCTATTGAGACAGCAGAGGACCATCAACCTTCTGACTCCTCATATATACACACTAAATGACTATGAAGCAAAGCTGCATAAAGTGCCCTATCACAATAGCTCAACTCAACCTGGTCCGGAAGTTCTACCGGCGTTAATTTTCTTTTTGTTTCTTTAAACCCCAATATCAGCAGGTTAACCCCTGCCCAGATTTCATTAGAAATCGTGCATTTTTAAAGTGCGCCTAGTTCTGCGCAAATTAGTTTCTTTATTAGTACTTTTTTAGATATCTCTACGTTCGACCTGTTCTCTGTTTTATCTCACCATTTTTCTCTCGGACTGTAGACTTGTACTGCCAGTGTGAATTGCTTTCCTTGTTTCCGGCCGGAAAGGAAAAAAAAACAAAAACTACCACATCGCAGAAGAAAACACATCTAAACCAGCTACAACTACTGCAGGTACGCCAGCGTATACGTGCCGCACCACTTCCTATCTCAGGTCCTTTCTCTTTCAGTGACATTGATTCTTATACGGTTCTACCTTTTCCACTATAACTACTCACTTGACAATGGCATTTAAAATTACATCTTTGAATGTGAATGGCTTGAATAGCCCACAAAAGAGACATATGCTATGGAGGGAGGCTCGGGATCAAGATTGTGATATATTCTGTATCCAGGAAACACATTTTAAAGCGAACAATCACCCTACTCTAAAACATAATCGGTATCCACATATTTTTGTGGCATGTGCCCCTTCTAAAAAGAGGGGGGTGGCTATCTTGGTGAGGAACACGATGGAGTTCAGGCTACTCTCTAGTCACAGCGATGAAGAAGGTAGATACATTATTCTAACCTGCGAAATCAATGGAGTACCATATACAATTGTAAACATTTATGTACCAAATTCTAGACAAGTGCATTTCCTGAATAGACTCTGGAAAAAAATTAAACAACTGGGCTCAGGGCACATCATACTTTGTGGTGACTTGAACTCCATAACTGATATTCACCTGGATAACTCTAATGCCTCTATCAGGAAGAGCATCAGACATACATTATCGAACTTCCTCAGCTCAAATAACCTTTATGATATTTGGAGATGTCAGCACTCCAACGAGAAAGATTTTACTTTCTTCTCCCGGGTCCACTTATCCTACTCAAGAATTGATATGTTTCTGATGGACAAATTTTTGTTACAAAAAGTATCACACTCGGACATTGGTCACATCACGTGGTCTGACCATGCCCCAGTGTCTATCATTGTGGGGAACCGGGGACTATCTACACGGGCGAATAGATGGAAAAATGATGTCCAATTATTCTCAGATCCAGTCATTGCAAAAAATATTGAGAACTCATTGATAGAATTCTTTGCTAATAATGACACCACAGAGGTTAACCCATTCACTTTGTGGAATACCCATAAAGCTTTTATCAGAGGGTTACTAATGAAGCAAAGTGCTTCACTGAGGAGAAGGAGGAGGCAGCGCATGGACTCCATTCTGAGGGACATCTCGGGCTTGGAAGCTCAGAACAAATCTACCCCTAATGTTGAAATTACCAATAAATTGGCAGCAGCTCGAGATGACCTCCGAACCTTGCTTATATCACAACATGTACGTAATACCCACAAATTTAGGTCTGACTTTTACACACATGGTAACAAGGCCGGTAAACTACTAGCAAATCAAATTAAGGAAAAGATCCTGAAACAGAAAATCTCACACTTATACCACCCCAAAAGTGGATCCAAATTGACCAACCCTAAAGATATAGCAGATGCGTTTAGCAGCTACTACGGTACCCTGTATAACCTACAGGAAGATACTGGGATACCACAACCTACCCCGACACTCATAGACGGTTTTTTACAAGATATATCTCTTCCTCAGCTGTCCCAAGACAATTTAGATTCCCTGAATTCTCCAATATCCATTCTAGAAATTACAAACACGATTTCAAACCTCCCAAACAACAAATCACCTGGACCTGACGGGTATTCTTCGGAATACTATAAAAAATTTGCTGGTACACTATCACCTATATTACTTCGGGTATTCCATGCTGCTGCCTCCTCTGCCTCATTCCCCTCAGAAATGTTACAAGCCACGGTGGTGACGCTACCTAAACCAGGGAGGGAGCCGGATAGAGCACAGAGTTTCAGACCTATCTCACTTCTGAACGTCGACCTAAAGGTATATGCCAAGATTTTGGCTAATAGAATTGCAGACCTGCTCCCCACGTTAATTAAACCCGACCAGGTTGGGTTTGTGGTGGGCAGGCAAACTACAGATGCCACAAGGCGGATCTTAAACTTAATACATTCATCACATACTACTAAGAGACCCTCAGTTCTCCTGTCATTGGACGCGGAGAAGGCCTTTGACAGGATCCACTGGGGCTACCTGTCAAGGGTCCTTGCAAAATTCGGTTTCTCAGGCAACATATGTTCGGCCATATCGGCTATATACTCAAACCCATCAGCTATGGTCTTCACGGAAGGTTTATTCTCTGAACAATTCTCGATCACGAATGGTACAAGGCAGGGGTGCCCTCTGTCACCCCTGATCTTTGCCCTTGTGATGGAGCCTTTGGCTGAAAAAATTAGGACCAATCCCCAAATTAGTGGCATTCGTCTGGGTAGAGAAGATCACACAATTACACTATTTGCGGATGACGTGATTCTGTCGCTCTCCAATCCGGCTCAATCCCTGCCAATAGTACACGAAATATTGGAACTATTTAATGCAGTGTCATATTACCAGGTGAATGCTACTAAGTCAAGCATATTGAGCTTAGGTGTCGATAGTAAAACAAAATCTCTTATACAAGACAAGCTACCATATCCCTGGGCGAAGGAAGGAATTCAATACCTAGGTATTACATTGACTCCCTCAATTTCCCAACTATATAACTCTAATTTTGAACCCCTGATAAGTAAATTTATGCAAGAAATGCTTAGATTCAAAAAATTCTATCTTACCTGGTCGGGTAGATTAGCAGCATACAAAATGATCTTACTTCCCAAACTGCTTTATTATTTTAGAGCTCTCCCGATCCAAATACCTAACTCATTTTATGCGGCTATGCAACGAGCCTTGTCTCAGTTCATTTGGGAGGGGAAAAGAGCCAGATGCTCTCATAACATTCTCATGAAACACAGAAAAGCGGGGGGGATGGGGGTCCCCAATATTAAGGACTACCATATGGCAGCGATTCTAGATCAGACCAA
Source organism: Rana muscosa (assembly GCA_029206835.1). Classification (NCBI taxonomy): domain Eukaryota; kingdom Metazoa; phylum Chordata; class Amphibia; order Anura; family Ranidae; genus Rana; species Rana muscosa. Next base: position 9,010,721 of record JARGYO010000162.1, read on the forward strand.
GTCGTGGTTCAATACTGCGGATCCAATTCATTGGTGTAGAGCAGAACAGGCACAAGTCAATCAAGGTGACCTCCAAAACCTATTGCTAGTTACACCCTTAGCAAAAATTTCAACATGTAAAATGATCCCAACTGTGGCGGCCACACTACTGGCATGGGAATATTTTTTAACGAATAAGAACCCCCATACTAAGCACAAAAAGATACCAATCCCAGTGACAGCACTTTCATTCCTCTCTCCAAATCTAGACACACGACATTGGGAGCGATATGATATCAAACATATACCAGATATGTTAAATCAAGGCCGTATCAAACCCTTCTCGGAACTACAGAGTAAACACTCTGTCCCTGAGAGGGAATTTATGACTTATGCTAGGATAACCAATATCATTTCTACCCTTAAGACACAACACATAGATATCCCTGAAACCATTTACGAAGTATGGCACTCTTTTCCCAAGCCCAAAAAAGGTATAACGGAATTTTACAATCTCTTACACAGTAAACTCCATTTTGTAGTTCCAAAACAACTCCTGAAATGGGAAACGGATTTAGATATATCTGTTTCCCAGGCACAGTGGAAGCGAGCAGTTACAACAAACTATACTCATACTAAATGTTCAAACTACAGGGAAATAGCACAGAAGATACACTTGAGATGGTATAGAACCCCCTATATATTATCAAAATTTCAAGGACACCCGTCCAACCTATGCTGGAGGGAGTGTGGTCAGGTAGGCACCTTGGCTCATATGCTGTGGTTCTGTGTATCTCTACGTAGTTTCTGGGCTGCAATAGCTCGGCTGATAGCTAATTTGTCAGGAATACTCAACAAATTGAGAGTGGAACAAGCTTTACTGAGTGTTAATATGGATATATACCCAACACCTTACCGATCATTAGTAATGCAAATACTATATGCTGCTAGGCTGGTGCTGGCCCGTAAATGGAAATCATCGGACCCTCCCACAGTAGGGGAAGTACTGAAATTAGTAGATGATTCCTATTCATACGAGAAATCCATTGCATTTAGAGAAGGGAAACTAACAGATTTCACGAATAACTGGCACATATGGGGAAGTTACAAGTCTGATAGATAATGCAAAACAAATAAGACTGCAGAGCTACGCTTAGTACCATGTAGGTACTTCTTACTTCTAATTTTCTATTTTCTTTTGAAAGACAGCAGAACAGAAACTGGTCAATGTTTATCAAAGTTAACAAATGTTCAATCAGAATATAATACCTCAGCTATATCTTAAAGAGGGACAGTTATATAACGTTTTTGAATACAATGTCACTTGATCGGCTACGTACAATACGATTAGTTTTGATCAACGGCATTGATTAAATCTGTAGTTGAAAACAGGAATAACTTTACTGATATGTCAATTGCATTACCATGTTTAACAATATGTGGAAACTGTACTCTATGGATCTGTACTTGATATATGTTTATAACCCAATAAAAATTATTTTCGAAAAAAAAAAAATGTTTGTTTTATAACTCTATTATACATAAATATGCTGAATAGCTCTAATAGTCCTAATTACTGGAATAAGTCATATGACCATATTCTATTTGTGCAAAAAATGTGCTGACTTATAGTAAAACTGTAATTTGCTTACACCTGCCAAACATGGGCTGTGAACCATGAAATAATTTATGTTTCCATTGTATGAGATAATTTATGTATCCATTGTATGAAATATCCTGTCATAAGGTGTAGGCTGAAAAAGGATATTTCCCTCTTTCCTGCTAACGTCAGAATAAAGGTTGAAATTATACATGGTCAGGACGTTACGAGCAGGAAAGGGGAAGGTTTAAGGGTTATAAAAGCAGAATGTGAATCTATGACAGGCAGAAAATGGATCTCTGAAGCCGCAAATATACTTTAACCATTTTCTCTGCATATGCAATAAAACATCTTGACTTGTAACGAGAGTCGGTCCGAAATTTCCTTTGATACCTTCCCAAATCTGTCACTTTTTTAGAGAAAGAGGGGGTGGAAGGGGGAGACAATATAGATCGCCCAAGATCAGACAACCCGACCAATCGCAAACATTCGGCCCCCAGACATCTGAGACAACCCGACAGAGGGCGAAATATAGACAGAAGTGTCCCCAATACAAGGAGCCAGAGGAACCAGAGAGGACATCAGTAGATCAGCAAAACATAGAAATAGACATGAAAGTGATTAACCTCTCTGGTTTCCCTTTAGCTTCAAGACATGTGAAGCTCTTACAGAGAGGCATGTCATTTTCACCCACAAATGTCATGGATGAGTTTAATGTTTATAAGGACGTGGCTCTGTTTCTACGCAGGGTCTTCTTAAGATACCTACACACTTGTAGGGCCGCCCCCGATGAAATTGCTATCATCACAGAAAGTAGATATGATGAGATCTTACAAATCTTAACCTCTCTGCTCGAGGAAAATGATGATTCAAATGATATCTCTACTGCCCAGAAGAGACATGCTCCACTTAAATTTAGGTCCAACAAGATGCCACCTTTACATAAAAACAAATGGCTCAGTCTATTTTTGGACTTAGTCCAAACGGACCTTAAAACTGTGGACTGGGAGAAAAGAGGGCAGGATAATCTATCACCGGAAGAGCGATGTGCCATAAGGGAACTGATGTCTGCTAAAAAATTAATTATTAAAATAAGTGACAAAGGGGGTAATGTTGTCCTCCTTGAGGAGGACAACTACCTCAAAGAGGTCCACCATCTGCTGGGTGACGGTAACACCTATAAAAAACTAGACAATGACCCCTTTCCCAAACTGACATCTGTCACCCACTCCAAACTTCAAATGGCCAGTGAAGATGGTCTACTGAGTCGACTGGAACTTGAGTACCTCAAGGTCAGAGACTATAACATTCCCATTTTCTATATAATTCCTAAGATCCATAAGTCTGTACAGGACCCCCCTGGGAGACCTATTATCTCCGCTATCAGGGGACCATTAGAAAGAATAGGGAAGTATCTCGACCTAATGCTGAAAGACATGGTGACGAGTCTCAAGTCCTATGTAAAGGACACTCGGGATGTCCTTGCCCAGATCAATGGGATGAGACTAGAAGAAGAAATCCTCCTTGTAGGGATCGATGTGGAGTCTCTATATACTTCCATACCCCATATTTGGGGTATGGAGGCTGTAGAGTCTTTTCTGGACCGACACTACCCCGAATGTGGGGCTCAAAATGAATTTGTGGTTGATTTGCTTTCCTTGGCTCTCAATAACAATTTCTTCCAATTTGAAACAAGATTTTATCAACAGATTAAGGGTACCTCCATGGGGGCCCCATGGGCCCTGGCATATGCGTGCCTGCATCTGGGCCTATGGGAGGAAGATCTCGTATTTGCCTCGCCGATGTACCTTAGCCATGTCCACACCTGGCTCAGGTACATCGATGATGTACTTATGATTTGGAAGGGGGATGTTGCATCACTTGAGATATTCATGTGTGCACTGAATAAAAATGATCGCAATATCAAACTAACTTATACGCATGATTGCGAACCAATCCCTTTCCTGGACCTCTCTATTCAAGTGAAAAACTTGGCCCTTACTACTACCACTTTCCGGAAGGAAACTGCGGCCAACACCCTCCTGAGAGCGGATAGCCACCACCCCAGATGGCTCAAAGATGGCATACCCATCGGGCAGTTCCTACGTATCAAGAGGAACTGCTCCAATGCGTCGGACTACAAACATGAGAGTGATGCCCTCTATCTCAGATTTAGAGAGAGGGGTTACTCTCACAAACAGCTGAGACGAGCTAAGTCTAAAGTAGCCACTCGTGAACGTAAAGACCTATTAGTGAATACCATCAAAAATGACAACCCAGAACCAGGTCCAGTTAGGATTATCACCCAGTTTGGTACTCAATGGGACACGGTGAGGAAAATCCTTAATAAACACTGGGATGTCCTAACGAATACCCTGGGGATAGCCAAAATAGTAGGCCGAGCTCTCTTGATGGTAGCTAAAAGGGCCAGAAATTTAGGGAACTCTTTGATACATTCAGAGTTCACTAGAACAATTGAACCTACTTGGTTATCAGAATACCCTAGGAGCAGGGGTATGTTCCCTTGTGGTCATTGCCAGGTGTGCCCCTTTGTGGACAGAACCGACACTTTTTTGGACTCTACCAATGAACGTAGCTATCAGATTAAAAATCTTATTAACTGTGCCACCTCTAGGATCATCTACATGCTAACATGTCCATGTAAGAAAATATATATTGGCAAGACCAAGCGACAATTAAGGGTACGCCTGGGGGAACATATTAGGGAAATCAGGGAAAAGAACCCTGAAAAACCCCTTGCCAGACACTTTACCCAGTTTCATGATGGCAGTCCGAATGGTATGAAAGTAAAAGGCATCTACCTACTCAATCTTCCTCTGAGAAGGGGGGATTTTTACCAAATATTGTTACAAAAGGAGAAAATGTGGATTTTCCGTTTGGGGTTTCTTATACCATTAGGCCTCAACAATGAGTTAAACCTACAGCCTTTTTTGTCAACTTAACGTTTATCTTATGTTCCACATCCTCGCTTTATTGTGCATCATGATCACTAATAGTGGTATGCAATAATCTCTTTGCCTGATAGATATGTATTTAAAAACTTTGCATAATGCACTTATATTTGCTTGTGAGTGTGTCATTCCTCCTCTGTGCTCTTTGTCTTTTTGTTCTGTTCTTGCTCTATGTGTCTCCTCATCTTTATTAATAATTTTTTTTGGCCCCTCCCCCCTTTTAGTAGTATGCACCATTATTAGAAATAACCATATAATGGCTCCTTTAAGGTAACCAGTAAATGTCTGCAATGAGCTTTTTTTCTCCAGAACGTTTTTTCGGTTTATATTTTTACTTCCTTATTCAATGGGCATTATTTCATTAAACAACCCCTCAGTGCTTTCGGAGGACCTGCTCAAGTTTCAAAATACCTCTATGTTATCACACATGCAATATGTACTTTCCTTTTTCTTCTAAGATATATGCTGTGAGGCGGAGCGAGGTGAGGGAAGGACTCTACAAAAAGGAACCCTCGCCCTCCGTAACGTATACGTCCAGATGAAGCTACGCACTGTATGCGAAACTAGTCGACGTCACTTCTGCCCGGACACCACGCTGCGCGTGGCTTCACTCCCTTACAGTGACGGCGAGCCCTTTGGAAGGAGGAAGAAGAAAACGGTGCAGGCGTGAATGCGCACCAAAGGATTTGGGACAGAGATGATCAGTCCCAAACATGACAGCGGTACCGTGGATAAAAGATACGGTCATATCATGGACATTCCCCGCACGATTTGAAATGAAGAGATGCACTTTCAATGTGGTGCCTGAAGATATCGTAGGAGGGGTAATGAACTTGTCCACAATTTTTTGTGGACTGTGGAACTGTTCAATACCTGTCAGGAATACATGTCTATATCTTACAGCAAGGTTTGTCACCTCAGTATATCCTTGCTTGTGGTGATTTCAGCTTTCAGCTAGAGCTGTTTTTTTTATTTCTCCAGGAGGAATTCATTTGATGGACTTAGTTCCCCACAACGAAGACGAACACCTACTTCCTCCCCTTTTTGCTGATCCTGCATACCCTTGCTTATCCTTCATTGGACTTTATTTGCCCCTTCCTCAACATTCCCCCCCCCCTTCCATCTATAGGGCTCGAGCCTCCAGGGGGATTTAGGGTCAGGTCACCTTTCACATATACAGCCTCTTGCTGTTTCTCATAGGATTCAGTTAATCCCTGGTGACCCTTCTCTAAATTACTTGGCGTCCGGACTTTGTTTATTTGTTTTTTCGTTTATGTCTGTCCCATTTGTGTGTGTTCCATGTTGATCAGGTTTATTTTTTACCGTGATCACCATAAACATGTTTTTAGTCTCCTTGATATTATCCACTTACCATGTAATACTATTCAATAAATCATTATTTTTGATACCACTGAACTTGCTGTTCTGAAGCCTCCTCTTTTTCAATAATCTTGGATTGGAATATTTTTTGTTTATGCAGATAGGGGCTGAACAGCGATTGGCATTTTCATTTCTTTGCCCTTCTTGGTAAAACCTTTGCCTATCATACATACCTATATTAAGTGGGGAATCTGCAGTCCTTCAAAAAAGGTCTCCATTTCTCCTTCTACACTGCTATGCTGTGTGCTACTATACAACCGTTGGTAATACTTTCTGAAAACCTATGTTATTTCCAGGGTTCCACTCTTAATTTCCCCGTCCTCATCATAGATTGCTGGGATGACAGATAGGGGGGCATTGGCCCTAGTGATTAGGGCCAAAATTCTACCCACTCTCTCACCCTCCCCAAAAAAGGTCTGCTTTTGGAATAGCCTTGTATTTTACGCCTTTCCCAACAGCAGCTTTTTATACTCTTCCTGTCCACCCAGCCATTCTTTATGTCTCTCCAAGGTTGGATTTTCCACATAGCTAACCTCTGCCCTTTTCACCTTTTCCCTTACTGCAACCTCCTTGGCGCGTGATTGTTTTTTAATGAGTGAGATTTTCTGAATTAAAACTCCTCTCAGAATGCTTTCAGGGTATCCCATATAACCCCCCCTGAGGCTGAGCCTTTGTTCAAAGTTATAAACTCCTTTATACTGGCAGTTATCGCCCCCGGCTCTTTAATTACTTCCAGCCAAAATTGATTTATCTTCCAGTCCCCTTTGCTGTGGCCGCTGCCTATCTTAATTTCAAAGGTCACTGATGAGTGATCCGAGATACTTCTGGGTTCATATTCCACCCCACCCACCTCCCCCAGGGCTTCTTCATTGCAAAGTACAAGATCTATCCTGGACAATGACGCATGCGTCTTTGAGTGGCAGGAGAACTGTCTTTCCCCCGGGTGTCTTCCCCTCCACACGTCCACCAGCCCCGTCTCCCCACAAAATTGGAGAAGGGGGCTGCCGGGCGTGCGGGCGGCGAAGGTCCTGGACGGGAATCTATCCATATTTTTATTCATCGTCATATTGAAATCCCCTGCCACTATCACAGGTATACCCATCTTGTCCATAACAAATTCCATTAACTCCCAGAGTATTTCTGTACTGAACGGGGGAGGGATATAGATATTGGCCACCACATAATCCTTTGTCTCTATCCGGCAAAAAAGGAATATATACCGCCCCTTCGCGTCCACCTTGCTCTGCCTGCAGGAAAACACCAGTCCAGAGTCCACCAATACAATTACCCCCCTTGAATAGGAGGTGTAGGTGGAGTGGTATTGTACCCGGTATCTCCTATGCTTTAATATATTAATCGTGTCCCTGTCCAGATGCGTTTCCTGCAGGCACAGTATCTTGATATTACCCGTTTCCACCGTTGAAAAGATTGCTTGTCTTTTGACTGGATCTTTTACCCCCCGAACATTCCATGAGCACACCTTAATGCTTCTAGCTAGATTTGAGGTTTTCCTCCGATTTTCTCCGTTATCTGTCATCTACCCCTCTTATCCCTGCTATAACAGTGTACCTCCATAAATTCATATACCTTGTTTTTGATATTTCCCTTAAAAAAAAATGTATGCAACTTGTGGATTTCCCCTTATATGTGCTTGTGCCATTCCCCAACATTCTTCCCCCACCCCCCTCCCCCCCCCAGCCACACCTCCTCCCCCATTCCCATACCTTACACTCCCGCCCACCCACTCCTCCCTCCCACCCCCTCCCCCCTTTTAGTAGTATGCACCATTATTAGAAATAACCATATAATGGCTCCTTTAAGGTAACCAGTAAATGTCTGCAATGAGCTTTTTTCTCCAGAACGGTTTTTCGGTTTATATTTTTACTTCCTTATTCAATGGGCATTATTTCATTAAACAACCCCTCAGTGCTTTCGGAGGACCTGCTCAAGTTTCAAAATACCTCTATGTTATCACACATGCAATATGTACTTTCCTTTTTCTTCTAAGATATATGCTGTGAGGTGGAGCGAGGTGAGGGAAGGACTCTACAGAAAGGAACCCTCACCCTCCGTCACGTATACGTCCAGATGAAGCTACGCACTGTCTGTATGCGAAACTAGTCGACGTCACTTCCACCCGGACACCACGCTGCGGCGCGGCTTCACTCCCTTACAGTGACGGCGAGCCCTTTGGAAAGAGGAAGAAGAAAGCGGTGCAGGCGTGAATGCGCACCAAAGGATTTGGGACAGAGATGATCAGTGATGATCCATAACATGACAGCTGACAGCGGTACCGTGGAAAAAAGATACGGTCGTATCATGGACATTCCCCGCACGTTTTGAAACGAAGAGATGCACTTTCAATGTGGTGCCTGAAGATATCGTAGGAGGGGTAATGTACTTGTCCACAAATTTTTGTGGACTGTGGAACTGTTCAATACCTGTCAGCAATACATGTCTATATCTTACAGCAAGGATTGTCACCTCAGTATATCCTTGCTTGTGGTGATTTCAGCTTTCAGCTAGAGCTGTTTTTTTTATTTCTCCAGGAGGAATTCATTTGATGGACTTAGTTCCCCACAACGAAGACGAACACCTACTTCCTCCCTTTTTTGCTGATCCTGCATACCCTTGCTTATCCTTCATTGGACTTTATTTGCCCCTTCCTCAACATTCCCCCCCCTTCCATCTATAGGGCTCGAGCCTCCAGGGGGATTTAGGGTCAGGTCACCTTTCACATATACAGCCTCTTGCTGTTTCTCATAGGATTCAGTTAATCCCTGGTGACCCTTCTCTAAATTACTTGGCGTCCGGACTTTGTTTATTTGTTTTTTCGTTTATGTCTGTCCCATTTGTGTGTGTTCCATGTTGATCAGGTTTATTTTTTACCGTGATCACCATAAACATGTTTTTAGTCTCCTTGATATTATCCACTTACCATGTAATACTATTCAATAAATCATTATTTTTGATACCACTGAACTTGCTGTTCTGAAGCCTCCTCTTTTTCAATTATCTTGGATTGGAATATTTTTTGTTTATGCAGATAGGGGCTGAACAGCGATTGGCATTTTAATTTCTTTGCCCTTCTTGGTAAAACCTTTGCCCATCATACATACCTATAATAACTGGGGAATCTGCAGTCCTTCAAAAAAGGTCTCTATTTCTCCTTCTACACTGCTATGCTGTGTGCTACTATACAACCGTTGGTAATACTTTCTGAAAACCTATGTTATTTCCAGGGTTCCACTCTTAATTTCCCCGTCCTCATCATAGATTGCTGGGATGACAGATAGGGGGGCATTGACCCTAGTGATTAGGGCCAAAATTCTACCCACTCTCTCACCCTCCCCAAAAAAGGTCTGCTTTTGGAATAGCCTTGTATTTTACGCCTTTCCCAACAGCAGCTTTTTATACTCTTCCTGTCCACCCAGCCATTCTTTATGTCTCTCCAAGGTTGGATTTTCCACATAGCTAACCTCTGCCCTTTTCACCTTTTCCCTTACTGCAACCTCCTTGGCGCGTGATTGTTTTTTAATGAGTGAGATTTTCTGAATTAAAACTCCTCTCAGAATGCTTTCAGGGTATCCCATATAACCCCCCCTGAGGCTGAGCCTTTGTTCAAAGTTATAAACTCCTTTATACTGACAGTTATCGCCCCCGGCTCTTTAATTACTTCCAGCCAAAATTGATTTATCTTCCAGTCCCCTTTGCTGTGGCCGCTGCCTATCTTAATTTCAAAGGTCACTGATGAGTGATCCGAGATACTTCTGGGTTCATATTCCACCCCACCCACCTCCCCCAGGGCTTCTTCATTGCAAAGTACAAGATCTATCCTGGACAATGTCGCATGCGTCTTTGAGTGGCAGGAGAACTGTCTTTCCCCCGGGTGTCTTCCCCTCCACACGTCCACCCGCCCCGTCTCCCCACAAAATTGGAAAAGGGGGCTGCCGGGCGTGCGGGCGGCGAAGGTCCTGGACGGGAATCTATCCATATTTTTATTCATCGTCATATTGAAATCCCCTGCCACTATCACAGGTATACCCGTCTTGTCCATTACAAATTCCATTAACTCCCAGAGTATTTCTGTACTGAACGGGGGGGGGGGGGGATATAGATATTGGCCACCACATAATCCTTTGTCTCTATCCGGGAAAAAAGGAATATATACCGCCCCTTCGGGTCCACCTTGCTCTGCCTGCAGGAAAACACCAGTCCAGAGTCCACCAATACAATTACCCCCCTTGAGTAGGAGGTGTAGGTGGAGTGGTATTGTACCCGGTATCTCCTATGCTTTAATATATTAATCATGTCCCTGTCCAGATGCGTTTCCTGCAGGCACAGTATCTTGATATTACCCGTTTCCACCGTTGAAAAGATTGCTTGTCTTTTGACTGGATCTTTTACCCCCCGAACATTCCATGAGCACACCTTAATGCTTCTACCTAGATTTGAGGTTTTCCTCCTATTTTCTCCATTATCTGTCATCTACCCCTCTTATCCCTGTTATAACAGTGTACCTCCATAAATTCATATACCTTGTTTTTGATATTTCCCTAAAAAAAAAATGTATGCAACTTGTGGATTTCCCCTTATATGTGCTTGTGCCATTCCCCAACATTCTTCCCCCACCCCCTCCCCCCGAGTCACACCTCCTCCCCCATTCCCATACCTTACACTCCCGCCCACCCACTCCTCCCTCCCACCCCCCTCCCCCCTTTTTTGCCCTTTTTGGGACCCTTTTTGGGGACTCCTTAAGTGACCGTGACTATCCTTTAGGATGTGTTTTGCTATCTCCTCCCCCGTTGACCCCATCTTTAGTGTATTTAGAATCTCATTTCCTATCAAATCTTCCAACCATTCGTGATAATATACATTCTTATATCCCCATCTCTGTGCACCAAATTTTTTTTTTTTTAAATACACTTTGGTCAACACCATTTCCTTTACCATCCCCCCTCCTCCACCCGCTCCCCCCCCCCCACCTATGTGTCCAGATATATATCGATGAAAAAAAAAAAAAGGAGTGGTGATTAGAAAAAAATAAAAGGAAAAAAAACCTTCCTACTGTAATTTCCCCTCATTCGTATCCAGCCATGATGTCAGTTCAGCCGGTGTGCTAAAAAACATCTTTTCCCCCCTTACTGTTACCCTTACTGGGTAAAACATTGCGTATTTCACTCTGTTCTGCATTAGTCTGCGTTTACATTCATTGAATCCTGCCCTTTGTCTCTGTAGTTCGGGGGAAAAATCCGGATATATTGAAATTCTTGTGATGTATTTCCTTCATCTCTCTTGCCTTTTGGAGAATAGTCATTTTGTCTGAAAAATGTAAAGCCCCGTACACACGATCGGATAACCTATGGATTTTCGTCCGATGGATTTGTCCATCGGAAATCCGATGAAACTGTTTTTCATCAGTCTTGGCCACACACCATCAGTCAAAAAACCGACTGTTCCAAACGCGGTGACGTAAAACACTCTGATGAGCCGAGAAAAATTAAGTTTAATACTTCTGAGCATGCGTCGACTTGATTCTAAGCATGCGTGGGTTTTTTAAAAGATAGACTTGCCCATAGACGATCGGAAATTCCCATCGGTTTTTTATCCATCGGAAAATGTTAAAACAAGTTCTATTTTTTCCAACCGATGGAAAAAAGACCAATGGGTACCATACACGATCGGTTGGTCTGATGAAAACCATCCATCGGACGGTTTTCATCAATCAAACCGATCGTGTGTACGGGGCTTTAGAGTTTAATAAGAATTGGCCTTGGTGGACCTCCTTCCGCTGGAGCCCTGATAGGGACTCTATGGGCATGCCCAATTGAAAAGAACTTAGATAAGCTGTCCTCACCAACCACACTTTTGAGCCAGTCTTCCATAAATTTAGTAGGATGGTTACCTTCGCTTTTCTCAGGGAGGCCTAGTACCCTTATGTTCTTCCTACGTAATCTATTTTCCATATCGTCAATTTTACTGACGCACATGTTCAGCTGATCTCTCATTACTTTAATTTCTTTTTTCATTGGGCTGACTTCATCCTCCAACTGGCTAAGTCTCTCCTCTAGCACAGTGGTCCGAATGCCAATCCCCTGTACGTCATGTTTAAGTGCAGACATGTCCTCTTTAATATCTTTCAGCTGACCAAAAATATCAGTTAATGATGACTTACAGTTGTTAATTGCTTGGAAGATTGCTTTCATGGACGGCGCTTCCTCCTCCTCCACTGTTCCTATAGTTACCTCCATCATTTCTATTGGTCCCTTTTTTTTTTTTGTCCCTTGGTTGCTTGCAATGGTTACTGGTGTCGCTGGCCTTGGCCTTGACCTTGGCTTTTTCTCTGGGTATTTGGCTGTGACCCCCCTAATCCTCTTGTAGGAGTCTGACCAGCTGTGTGCGCCGGGATATGTGCAAATTTCTCCAACCTCGCTGCGGCTGCCGCCTGACTCGCCTTTGTCCCCCGCGAGGCCTGTATCTGTGCCTGTTGCTGTATCCCGGTGCCTGTACATGCCCCCTCTTTCCTTGTCATTACCGTCAATGTCCCCGGCATTGCAAACAAAGGGAGAGAAGGGGGGCAAAAAAAAAAAGGGGGGTAAGGGAGGACTGTTATCACTCCACTCCCCACCCGCTATAGCCCCTAAGCCTCTAAGTCTTTGTCCCTCCTGCATCCGCACCGCAGAGAGGGTACAGTGGGGCACCGCAATAATCCACCCCTTCCTCAAAAAAAGTTCTCACCCAGCCACACCGACTGTCCAGTATCTGCCAGAGGGACAAGCCGACACTCCTTATGCCGTGTCCCCTTCCCGTGCCTGGTGCTGTTCCCGGAGGACTGGCTCCTCCAGTCCGGTGCCAATCCGTCGAGGGGGGGGGGGGCAGCGGGGGTCTCTCACACCGCCGCCGTCTCTCTCTATTGCGGCGCGCTGATGTCCTGCGGGCCGCTCGTTCAGCTCATCCAGCGCAACTCCGCGTGACCACCGCTCCCAGAGTCACTGCGCCTATGCATCCGCGCCTGCACTCATTCCTCTCCGGGCATCCAGAAGCTCCCCCAGCCGGGGGGTGGAGGTTAGTTGGGAGAGGAGCGTGGAGGGAGGAAGGCACTCTCTTGCGCTCTCACTCCCACATCCGCATCCAGTCAAACCCCCTGAGACCCGTATCTTAGATGAGGAGGCCGGGGGAGGACTGTTCCGAGGGACTGGTGAGGAACTCACAGTGAAGGAAGGGGCCCGTTAACTCTATGGAGGGATGTCATCTCCCTGAAAGAGGCTTAATGTTGCAACCAAGTTCACCAGGTCTGTGGCAGGGACCCAGGTTCACCAGGTCTGTGGCAGAGACCCAAGTTCACCAGGTCTGTGGCAGAGACCCAAGTTCACCAGGTCTGTGGCAGAGACTGTGTGTATCTAGTTTGAGCATCATTCCGGCTGCTAGGGCGACTATTCGGATGGGCTGAGTCTACCTGAAGATATGGGTAGTGAATAAGAATTTGTTTGTGCCTGGACCTATTCCCACATCTTTTGCTGTCCTGCTCTTCTTCTAACCTTCTCCTGTCCAGTTCTTATGCATAACAGAGAAAATAAACTCTAAAGCCCTGTACACACGATCGGATATCCTATGGATTCTAATCCGATGTTTTTTTCCATCGGAAATCCGATGAAACTGTCTTCCATCAGTCTTGCCCACACACCATCAGTCAAAAAACGGACCGTTTCAAACGCAGTGACGTAAAACACTCCGATGAGCCGAGAAAAATTAAGTTCAATGCTTCTGAGCATGCGTCGACTTGATTCTGAGCATGCGTGGGTTTTTTATCCGATGGATTTCCACACAGACGATCCGATTTTGCTATCTTTTTTTCCCATCGGATAAATTTAAAACATGTTCTATTTTTTCACACCGATGGAAAAAAGGCCGACATCCGTCCGACCTTAATAAACGGGGATCCGACTTTGATCCCGACAATGCCAGGCACTTTGTGTCTGGTATGAATCTCCACGCCAAATTAAACAAAAAAAACGGCATGGGGCCCCCCCCAAAATCCATACCAGACCCTTATCCGAGCATGTAGCCCGGCAGGTTAGGAAAAGGGATGGGACAAGCGAGCGCCCCCCCTTCCTGGACTATACCAGGCCACATGCCTTCAACATGGGGAGGTGGGTGCTTTGGGGGCAGGGGGGCAGGGGGGCTCATGTTGATGTCTTCCCGACAACCTTGGCCGTTGGTTGTCGGGGTCTGCGGGCGGGGGGCTTATCGGAATCTGGAAGCTCCCTTTAACAAGTGGAACCCCAGATCCCACCCCCTATGTGAATGAGTATGAGGTACATTGTACCCCTACCCATTCACCTAAAAAAAAGTGTCAAAAATAAAACGCAGTACACAGGTATTTAAAGTAATTTATTAAGGCAGCTCCGACATCTCTTCCGATTTCTTCTCTCTCCTCCGCTGATGTCTTCTTTCTCTGCTGGTTCTCATGCCCTCTCCTGTTCTTCTTCACTGATGTCTTCTAGCCATCTCCAGTTCTTCTCCCTCTGTCCGCTGTCTTCTGCCTCTGCCCGGTCTCCTCTCTGCACTGTCTTCTCCCTCCGTCCGCCGTGTGCTATGACTTAAAAAACATGAGGCGGGTCCATCCGGTGACGTCATATGGAGGCCCCGCCCCCTAGTTACATAGTAGGTGAGGTTGAAAAAAGACACAAGTCCATCAAGTCCAACTTATGTGTGTGATTATATGTCAGTATTACATTGTATATCCCTGTATGTTGTGGTCGTTCGGGTGCTTATCTAATAGTTTTTTGAAACTATCGATGCTCCCCGCTGAGACCACTGCCTGTGGAAGGGAATTTCACATCCTTGCCGCTCTTACAGTAAAGAACCCTCTACGTAGTTTATAATAAAACAAAGTCGCCCTGGGACTTCAAATGAAGTGGGTAACGTTTCCGCCAGTAAACATAACCGTAGTAAATACAGTATATGGTTTATTCAAGTAAAATTGTTTACATGCACAGATAACACCAACAATTGCCAATTAAAAAAGATACATAAACAAGGAATATTGGTACATAAATGTAGTAACAGTCAGAGTACACGTAGTTTAAGGTTAAACCTCTTTTCTTCTCATTTTAATGAGTAGCCACGTGTCTTGTTAAACTCCCTTCCCTTCCGCAAAAAAGTTTTATCCCTATTGTGGGGTCACCAGTACGGTATTTGTACATTGAAATCATATCCCCTCTCAAGCGTCTCTTCTCCAGAGAGAATAAGTTCAGTGCTTGCAACCTTTCCTCATAACTAATATCCTCCAGACCCTTTATTAGCTTTGTTGCCCTTCTTTGTACTCGCTCCATTTCCAGTACATCCTTCCTGAGGACTGGTGCCCAGAACTGGACAGCATAATCTAGGTGCGGCCGGACCAGAGTCTTGTAGAGCGGGAGAATTATTGTTTTATCTCTTTATCTAGTTAATCCCCTTTTTAATGCATGCCTATATTCTGTTTGCTTTGTTAGCAGCAGCTTGGCATTGTATGCCATTGCTGAGCCTATCATCTCCTAGGACCCCCAGGTCCCTTTCCATCCTAGATTCCCCCAGAGGTTCTCCCCCCAGTGTATAGACTGCATTCATATTTTTGCTACCCAAATGCATTATTTTAAATTTTTCTACATTATAACTAATTTGCCATGTAGTTGCCCACCACATTAATTTGTTCAGATCTCTTTGCAAGGTTTCCACATCCTGAGGAGAAGTTATTGCCCTGCTTAGCTAAGTATCGTCTGCAAATACAGAGATTGACCTGTTTACCCCATCCTCCAGATTGTTTATGAACAAATTAAATAGGATTGGTCCCAGCACAGAACCCTGGGGGACCCCACTACTCACCCCTGACCATTCTGAGTACTCCCCATTTATTACCACCCTCTAAACTCGCCCTTGTAGCCAGTTTTCAATCCATGTACTCACCCCATGGTCCATGTCAACGGACCTTATTTTGTACAGTAAACGTTTATGGGGAACTGTGTCAAATGCTTTTGCAAAATCCAGATACACCACGTCTACAGGCCTTCCTTTATCTAGATGGCAACTCACCTCCTCATAGAAGGTTAATAGATTGGTTTGGCAATAACGATTCTTCATGAATCCATGCTGATTTCTACTACTGATACCGTTCTTATTACTAAAATCTTGTATATAGTCCCTTATCATCCCCTCCAAGAGCTTGCATACTATTGATGTTAGGCTAACTGGTCTGTAATTCCCAGGCATGTATTTTGGGCCCTTTTTAAATATTGGTGCTACATTGGCTTTTCTCCAATCAGCTGGTACTTTTACAGTCAGTAGACTGTCAGTAAAAATTAGGAACAATGGTCTGGCAATTACTTAACTGAAATTAAAAGAAAATAGAATCACGCTAAACCTATGAATCAAAAGCGTGAAAACATAAATTGATCAATATTAATTCCACCAGTGTTGAACAAATGTGTGAATCATAAATCAATCATATAAAATTAATGAAAAAAACATATGAAAAAAGCATATATATATATATATATAAAGTTCTTGACCAGTGTACTCGAGATACCTCCCCACACCTTACCCCTACCAGTTTACCCCTCTTAACCACTATCTTAACTTATCCAATCTATAGTAATTTAGACCACACCAGAGTTGGAGTATAAAATGGCCACAACAGCCTTTTTATTAAAACCATATCATGTAAAGAACTCCAATATAAAATATATATTTTCAATAACTTTATTAACACAATTTTACCATTATAACTCCCAGTCTGTTGGTCTCTGACGGCACCCCAAAACTTTTGAACCCCTTTTTACACCAATACGCTGTGGTACAAAATTTTTGAACCATACCAGGCCTCCAGCCGTATAACAGCTCGGAGACAACCCCTTCCCGCAGTGCAACCATACCCGTACTCCAGCGGACACCATTCCACTGGAATACACCAGAGGGGCACATACCACCGATGAGCCCCCACCACTTTAATACCATCTGTTTTCTGCCACCGTCAAAGACCAAAGACACCGCCACAGCCTGCAAAGGGTAACCCCTTACCCTTAAGGGCCCCTCCACACCCGCAGGGCACACTGGATCCCATCCTGACTCCCCAATGCCCACAAATCCATCCCACGTCAGAAAGATGCACACCATCCCTCCGTAAATACATGCCCACATTAACCTCCAACTCCATGTGCCTACCACCAGCCCCCCCGTTATTGGCAACCAACCTAACCACCAGTTCGTTCAACTTGATTCCCGCCTTGTTAATCTGCGCCACTGATCTCGCCATCCGCCACGAGGTGTACTTCCTAACGTCGGACTATACCACCAACGTCCCCAGGAAGACCTCTCTAAGCGCCAAGAAATCCGACGTTATGGCAGAGAACAGAGCCCCAATGGCTCTGATCCCCAAGTCATCCTCCCCCCACATGTAGTACCAAAACGACCGGTGGTCTATCCAACCGGGCGTACCGATCCACTCCTGGCACCACCCTACTCCACTCTATGCCCGTGAAGCCTATTCCTCTCAACGCAAGCCTCCATCCTGGGTATCCCCAACAGCCTGCCCTCCTGTCATGCATCTGCCCTCCTTTTTCCCCCAAAAGACATATGAATGCCCTACCGTCCAGATGAGGCGTGTAGAACCTCCATCTGAACTGAAAATACCACAACACAATTCAAAACCCCAGAAAATTACCCCATCATTGCCAATAACCACACTTGCGCACCCCTTCACTTCCCACATATTTCCACTCACATCCGCTAATAAATGGGGGGCGTACATAAGAACAAAACCACCTGGACTCCCATCTCACGATCCATTTTACCGCCGCCAAATCCAACCCGCCCCGGGCAGCCCCAGTGGCCGCCCCGATGCGGAAGGAGTGTGAAGCGATATGCGTGCAGTTGTTCCCAACCGCCCACAGGCCTTTCCGGAAACCCAGCCATGCATTAAAAACGTACTAGAAAACGATCCATCCCCATGCACCAAAAAGGCCCACCCCCCGGCCGTCCTAACTTCCAGAACTTCTTACACCACCCTCACTGAACAGTCCTGATCCCCGGGCAATGAAGACAGCTGTACCATCACCCCTCACACAGGGAGGGTGGCCCATTTGATCCATCTGTAACCTCCTGAACCGCAACCTCACCCTACCGCCCGATAACTCCACGTCCTGTACCAGTAACCCCTCAGTCCTCCGTTTTTGACGGGCCCACAAACTCCCCCACCCTAAATGCAACAAAAAACGCTGTATAGAACAACTTAACCCCTTAACAGATGAACACACCCCGGCCAATGCCCCGCAAATCACTTGTGAAAGAGAAACAGAAAACAGGCTTTCCTGCATTCCTATGAGGGTGATCCTTTTGACACCCCTTTAACGCCTCCCTTACCCAGAAAACCGTAGTGAAATCTGCATGCCCTGGAGTTCGAATAGAAAACGCCAAGCCTGCCCGCTTCTTCTCGATCCCTGCCACCGAACCCCTTGCCTCCATGCACCGAGTTACTAAGTAAACTACCAGCAACTCCATCTCAGACACATCCAGCTAAGCATCCGCTAGCCGTCTGAATGCAGCCCATTCCCTCCAGATTATTTGTATATGCCACCCATGTCGACCCACTTCCTTACTTCCCAATCCGGAAAACGGGGACAGTGAAACAGCTAAAGTGTAGTCTAACCCCGGGATACGCCTAGCATAGAGAAAACGTTCACTTGTAAACACTCCAGTCGATGACTTGCACCACCCCCAAATCGTCACCGTTCAATCTAAACTTCATGTCCTTACTCATTGCCTCCCACAGCTCTGTACCCAATACCGCCGGAAACAGGTCCAGCAATACCAGGTGATGACTGAGCCCCTCTTCCCCCAAAGACTTAGTCCATGCCTCTGCACTCCATTACCCCTGGCAAATGCCCCAAAAAACCCGTGGACTTTGCAGCATCAGTGCCCCATCCTAAATCAAAAATTGGTCACCGGGTCCCACATCCACCCCCATTGCCCGTTGTAAGTTTCCAAGAACGTGTGCCCCACCTTCAAAACATCCCTAAGCTCCTCATTGAGTCAAATGAAATGCGTATTGGCCCGCACCCCCACTGCCGCAGCCGACCATCCTTTAACAAAAAACCCACCCATGGGAACAATTTCCCAGGAATTGGATCGCCCGACCCGTCACGGACCACCCTTTAACAAAAGGAAGCTAAATTGTCAGACATGGCGCCCGAGAAGGAGCATACCATGGGCAGACACCGATTCACATAAAATTCCCCCCCAGCAGCACCCCAACCGCCAAAACTGTCCGGGTGAAATGGCAGCCGCCGGAATGCCGACTCAACGTCCGCCTTTGCATGAGTGCCCCCCACTGTACCCACTTCAGGACCTATCAAGGAATTAACTGACCCCCTGTTTGAGAACAAGAGATAGTGAATAAGCCGAAGCTTGATCAATTCCTTCTTAAGCACCACCCCCATCGGTGACACCACCAGATACACGATTGGGCTCTCCCGAAATGGCCCCCCCATACGATCTAAAGCCACCTTTTTAGCCAATGTTTTCTGAAACCACCCCCGGACTAACCAGTGCGGACCCCAAAATTTGCGCCAAGGGCGGCACGACCTCTTGAGCGAACGCACTTTTTAAAAAACCTTCCTAGAAACCCGCTCTCAGCAACTCTGCCGACGCCCTAACCAAATATCTACTTAGAAAAAAACGCATCCTTACCTCCTGCACCGGTGTCATCCTTCTTGAAGCAAAATTCCCGGGACGCTTTCCGTCTTTGAAGCACCGAGACAAGGGGTGCGTCCCCCCGCATCCAGCATTCCTGTTAAAAACCACAGGACCCCACCCAACTTGCCAGATTCCTTGTTAAACTGACAGTACACCCCACCATGTTTTTCGTTCAGTGGTACAGAGTCATTTGTCCCCCCCGACCGACCCCCTTGAAAAATGGCTTGGTGTCCCAGCCGAGGACATCAAACGCAGCCAAAGGCTGATATCCTTATGCACCCAACAAAGCGTCTGACGAACTGCCCCCCGCTGCCGACTGTTCGTAATAACGCAGTAAAGCAGTCCCAACATAACCCCCTAGGCCTCTCCCAGCGCATCCATATAACAGCACAGTGCCGATCAATGTTCCCGGGTTTACTCACCTAACACGCTGGCCAAGCTGGCGAATGGCTGCAGCCTCTTGCCAAACCTCTTCGGGACCAATCGACACCTCCTCATCCCCTCATCTTCCTTTCCGGAATCGTCCGGCTTACCTTTTTCCAAATAAATTTTTTCTAGGGGCAGTAATAAGAAAATCACGACATACTCACCTTTCCAATTTTGTCTCTCACCCCCTGGTCAGGTGAGCCCCCCAAGGGCCCTTCAAAGCAAACGCAAACCTCACACTTAGCGGCATCGGCGATACGTACTATAACCGCTATGGCCACCACAGCAGGATCCCCTGCGTTCACCCCCACGGCCATACTCACCTGATCACCTCCAACAATGTTCTGTCACGGGACCCGCAGTGAACACGGGTGCCACCACCTTAACCGACTCCTTTACCTGCCCGCCTACCCACAGCGCCACCTGCGGGGGACCCCCTTCACCCACGATCATCGCTGCACCAAATCCCTCAATAATCTGCAATAGGGCCCCTGCCCCGGGAGAGGCAGGCTGGTTGCCCGCCACCCCCGCCACAGCATCCCTGACCACCGGCGTGGCCCCCACATCGTTGGCAACGCCCCCCAACCCCACACCCAACAACTCACACAGTGCATTCGTCAAATCAACAGGAGAAATGATAGTGGTAGACTTACCGGGCTGACAGGGCACGTCCCCCCCACAGCCGCAGATCTCGCCTCCCCTGGTGCTGCGACCCCTCTGCGATCCTCCTCTACCGATCCGGACAGCTCCCCTTCCGACCTCCGCTCCCAGGCTGGAAGCATGGGCGTGATGAGCCCCCCAGGCGAAACTTGCCTGGAGGCCGCGACTCCCCTTGGCGCCGAATTGAAGTCCCCTCCTGGGGATCCACCACCACCTCCCTGCAGCGCCTGCGCCCTCTTGACGAGCCCCGGGTAGGCCGCGACACCTGATCACTGCTGTCCTGCACGTCCCTCAGCCCACTGCTTCACCCAATACCGCCAGCCTCGTCTGGTAGAGGCCCTGCGGACGTGGCACCGCTTCTCCCCCGCTGAACCTCCCCTTCACTGCCGCCTGCACAGAAGGGGGGGTCCCACTTTCTGAGGTCCTCCGCCGCGAGGGCGAAGCACGGGCGCCATTACAGTCCGTAGCCCCGCCCCCTGCCGTTGCCGCGTGTACCGTCCGGCTCACCCCACGGCTGAAGCAGGCGCACGCTTTTCCAGGGGTGGGCCGACGAGTCAGCCTGTGGGCTCCTGGTGTGGCAAATTTTTTATTTTTATTTTTTTGGGGGGGCACCGCTCGCGGGAGGGGGGGCTGCGAATCGCGGGCGGGGGGCAGCCACGAATCGCGGGGGGGGGGGGGTGCCGCGAATCGCGGGGGGGCGTCTACTGAGGCCCCAGGCCAGATCGGGCCCCAAACAGACGTCCTGTTATGATGGCCCTGAATGAGGGCACCAACCTGGTCTCCCAGACAGTCTGGCCCCTTCGTCACTGCAGCCGCCCGCAACCGAGCGAGGATCAAAGCCACGTCCGCCATTTTGTCTAAGGAGAGAAGTGAAAAAACTTCCTCTCCTTTCTGTCCCCACACAAAATGATGCCGAGTGCACCCGCCCCCAGCTATTTAAAGCGCCCCTCCCCTCACATTAAAATTCACCTCTGCCTCCACCCACTCACTTCTTCACCAAATGTTAACCCCGTCCTGTCTGTACTCTCCACCTCGTCATGCACGGCCCTTCATTATTTTCTTTTTTGTCTCTTCATTCCGGGCCTCCCTTCAGTGTTCAAAAAAAAGACAAAAAAATCTGTGTATCAATCAATGTGACATCCACCAGTGCAGAGCTTAATCAATAAAGTCCATCTATATGTGTAATGGCATCTCCAAACGTTAATAGAAAAACGTGCTGAATCCACCACCAGTTTAGAAGAAATCACTTCTTACCAAAATGACCGTGATCCCCCGTTACAGAGGATCAAGGAAAGCGTGTAGTAAAAAAGCACAGCTTGATTCCAATGCGCAGCGAGCACACTCACAACTCCTCAGATCTCCTCATTATCATTCAGACCGATAGGTGGATATACGTGGCACATATAAAACATAAATGCTCCAATAGTATAAAACTTTTAAAATGTATTAAAAAAGAAAACAAAGTATCGCACTTACAATGGTAGCATCAATAAAAGCCTGTAGTCTGATGTGCCGGCCGGCACATGATCAGACAAACCCGTCCTGCTGGGCATACTAACTGTAACAAGAGGTGACGTCAGGGCGTCGCTCCGTCCTACACGTTTCGTAAGAGAATTACGTAGTCCAGGGGCACGGGCGGCGTGCTGCGTCACCTCCTTTTATACAGGAATAATCTGACCAAGTCTCGTTCTGAGCCCCAGTTTGCTAACAGACATTCGCGATACCGTGAACAAAATCTCTCGAGAGTACCAAGTCCCGCCGACGAGTCCTAGTCAGAAAAACATCTGCATTTAAACAATCAACATCTAAGTTGCATAAATTAACTTTTACCTTCTAAAATTTCCAAGTATCAAATATGTGACCAAACCGCCATGGCTCAGACACACACAAGAAGGAGATAGAGATACCTGGAATGATCCACCTTCCTGTATGTATACAACGGAAGTAGATCTAATGTCTATACTGGAGCCACACTCAGTACTTTAACTTTAACGAAGTGACACCTAGTGGACAACATGTAAATTACCACTTTGGCAATTTTACCAAGAATAACTGTAAAAAATATATTTAAATTAAACACATGAAAAATCACCCGGGAACACCAGTGAATAAGCGGAAAAATTCCCAGCTCTACCGTCAGGTGTTATCAATAAGTTCCTAAAAAGGAATACTAAAAATTGTCTGACAGTCTCTAGCAAATAGAGGCTCAGAACAAGAGGCTAATAATAAGCTCTATAGCCAAACCTCATCTGCTCATATGTTATATTCCCCCATAATGGGCATATACAGACCAATTATGTTACAATATACTGCAATGTATTAATCTAAAACAGAAAGTATCTATACTATACAGAAAAGGCCATACTCTTGACTATGGTTACATTAGTTATCACAGATAGTTTGATGAACCACATATTATAAGAACTATATAGTATGTATTAAGAATTGTTAATAAAAGCATTTACATCTGTGTCAACATTAGGGCCGAAAAGAACATACGTCTTAACTCTATATATCCAGGCCATTTCCTGTTTGGAAATTTCCCTAACCAATGAACTGCCTCTCCAATGGGGCTTATATTTATCTATCCCCACAGTGTGTTAGAGGGGTCTCCGTTGTGTACCTGATCATAATGTCTGGATACTGAATGGTTTTTAAAACCCTTTCTGATGTTATTGATATGCTTGTTCAATCTAACTTGAAGAGCCCTTTTAGTCCTCCCCACGTACTGTAACCCACACGGGCACTGTATGAGATAGACCACACCCTCAGATGAGCAGGTGATGAATGGCTCTACCTCAAAGGCCCGAATAGTACTGGTAGACACAAAATTACAGATTTTTCTGTCTTTACATTTATTAAGGGAGCAGACTTGGCAGTTTTTACAGCGATAATAACCTGTGAGGTTCTGAAAAAAGCACCTGTTCTCTTTCGGAGGATCCTGAACACTGGGGGAAATCTTATTCCTCAATGAGGACGCTCCCTTAACCACTTAAGGACCGGACCAATACGGACCATAATGACCAGAGGTGATTTCACAATTTGGCACTGCGCTGCTTTAACTGGAAATTGTGCGGACATGCAATGTTGTACCCAAACGAAATTTGCATACTTTTTTTCCCACAAATAGAGCTTTCTTTTAATGGTATTTGATTGCCTCTGCGATTTTTTTTGCGATATAAACGGAAAAAGACCGAAAATTTTGACAACAAATTATATTTTCTACTTTTTGTTATAAGAAAAATCGAATAAACTCAATTTTAGTCATACATTTAGGCCAAAATGTATTCAGCCACAAGTCTTTAGTAAAAAAAATGTCAATAAGCGTATATTTATTGGTTTGCGCAAAAGTTATAGGGTCTACAAACTAGGGTACATTTTCTGGAATTTACACAGCTTTTAATTTATGACTGCCTATCTCATTTCTTGAGGTGCTAAAATGGCAGGGCAGTACAAACCCCCCCCCCCAAATGACCCCATTTTGGAAAGTAGACACCCCAAGGAAATTGCTGAGAGGCATGTTGAGCCCATTGAATATTTTTTTTTGCCCCAAGTGATTGAATAATGACAAAAAAATAAAAAATTATAAAAAAATGTCACTAAATGATATATTGCTCACACATGCCATGGTTATATGTGGAATTGCACCCCAAAATACATTTTGCTGCTTCTCCTGAGTACGGGGATACCACATGTGTGGGACTTTTTAGGAGCCTAGCCGTGTACGGGACCCCGAAAACCAAGCACCGCCTTCGGGATTTCTAAGGGCGCAAATTTTTGATTTCACTCCTCACTACCTATCACAGTTTTGAAATAGCACAACCCCCCCCAAATGACCCCATTTTGGAAAGTAGACACCCCAAGCTATTTGCTGAGAGGCATGGTGAGTATTTTACAGCTCTCATTTGTTTTTGAAAATGAAGAAAGAATTTTTTTTATTTTTTCAATTTTCAAAACTGACAAAAAGCGAGATCTGCAAAATACTCACCATACCTCTCAGTAAATAGCTTGGGGTGTCTACTTTCCAAAATGGGGTCATTTGGGGGGGAGGGGGGGTTGTGCCATCTGGGAATTCCATGGCCTCCGAAACTGTGATAGGCAGTGAGGAGTGAAATCAAAAATTTACACCCTTAGAAAACTGGAAGCGGTGCTTGGTTTTTGGGGTCCTGTATGCGGCTAGGCTCCCAAAAAGTCTCACACATGTGGTATCCCCGTACTCAGGAGAAGCAACAAAATGTATTTTGGGGTGTAATTCCACATATGCCCATGGCATTTTTGAGCAATATATCATTTAGTGACAACTTTGTGCAAAAAAAAATAAAAATGTATTTTTTCCGCAACTTGTGTCAACATATAAAATATTCCATGGACTCGACATGCCTCTCAGCAAATAGCTTGGGGTGTCTACTTTCCAAAATGGGGTAATTTGGGGGGGTTTTGAACTGTCCTGGCATTTTATACACAACATTAGGAAGCTTATGTCACACATCATCCACTCTTCTAACCACTTGAAGACAAAGCCCTTTCTGACACTTTTTGTTTACATGAAAACATTATTTTTTTTGCAAGAAAATTACGTTGAACCCCCAAACATTATATATTTTTTTAACGCAAAGGCCCTACAGATTAAAATGGTGGGTGTTGCATTTTTTTTTTTTACACAGTATTTGCGCAGCGATTTTTCAAACGCATTTTTTGGGGAAAAAATACACTTTTTTAATTTAAATGCACTAAAACACACTATATTGCCCAAATGTTTGATGAAATAAAAAAGATGATCTTAGGCCAAGTACATGGATACCAAACACGACAAGCTTTAAAATTTCGCACAAACGCGCAGTGGCGACAAACTACATAAATTTTTAAAAGGCTTTAGAAGCCTTTACAGGTTACCACATTAGATTCACAGAGGAGGTCTACTGCTAAAATTACTGCCCTCGATCTGACCTTCGCGATGATACCTCACATGCATGATGCAATTGCTGTTTACATATGACGCCAGACCGACGCTTGCGTTCGCCTTTGCGCAAAAGCAGGGCGGGACAGGGGTGCTTTTTTTTTCTAATTATTAATTTTGCTTTTTTATTTTATTTTTAAACTGTTCCTTCCATATTTTTTTTTATTATCATTTTTATTGTTAACTCAGGGAATGTAAATATCCCCTATGATGGCAATAGGTAGTGACAAGTACTCTTTTTTTGAAAAAACTGGGGTCTATTAGACCCTAGATCTTTCCTCTGCCCTCAAAGCATCTGACCACACCAAGATCAGTGTGATAAAATGCTTTCTCAATAATTTCCAAATGGCGCTTTTTATATCCGGGGGGGGGGGACATTCCCTCCCACTGCTTGTAAAAGCAGTCCAGAGGCTAATTAGCCG
The DNA here is from genome assembly GCA_029206835.1 of Rana muscosa. Taxonomy (NCBI): domain Eukaryota; kingdom Metazoa; phylum Chordata; class Amphibia; order Anura; family Ranidae; genus Rana; species Rana muscosa. The sequence continues at coordinate 9,036,845 of JARGYO010000162.1, forward strand.
CTAGGATTGCTTTTACATAAAAGCCGGCCGCTGGCTGAAAAAATGATACCAAGACGATACCTAAACCTGCAGGCATCATTCTGGTATAACCATTCAAAGTCCAGCAACATACCAGTACATTGCTGGTCCTTGTTGGACATGTATTGTAATCTTTTTTTTCATGCAGCCTGTTGGCTGAACAAAAAAAAGAGATTGATCGGTGGGTATGCCCACCATTAGAATACCTCCCTTCATTCACCCACTTCTAATGATGGGCATACATGCACCATTTATATATGCCGAAGCATGGGGGCATCCTCCCGCAAAAGTTATGCCGTGTACACACGGTCTGACTTTTCCACGGGCAAGCCTCTGTCGGAATTTCGACCGTTTGTACACGGCATTAGGAGCAAAATCGCTCCTCCGCCCCTGCTGCCCCCATGCTTCGGCATATATGGTCTTTTTTTTAACTGTGGTGGTGAAATCACATCCTACAGCACTGGAGTCGCAGGGATCAGGCCTGTCTCTGCGAACACTGCAGTTATGTGTGTTGTGTTTTGTAAGTGACAGTGATTGATCGACACTGCACTTGGGTGGCCTAGGCTGGACGGAGGGGCAAAACGTAGGTGCTAGCAGGTATCTGGGCTGATCCCGCTAACAGTTTTTGGGAACCCTAAACTGCTGGGGACACTAGTATAGATCTGATCAAATCAGATATTGATCTGTTCAGATACTATACCACTAAGGGAGGTGTATGCTTCACGCGTGGGTGTTAGCGCTACTGGAACTAACCTGACGCTGCCTGGGGTGTAACGCAGACCATCTCTGACGCTAAAACCTAATTGATATCACCCGCTGGGCGATCAGGGGTTAAACCTTTATTGGGTTATATACGGCGGGTGCCCTGACACTATAAAAAGCAAACTAACTAACCAGCGTCACCTGTAACACTTATACGGTGATCACTGGTGAAAGGGTTAACTAGGGGCAATCGGGGGGTTAAAACCTTTATTAGGTAATATATGGGGGTACCTGATGCTATATAAAAACCTGACGGGGAACCTAAATATCGAAATAACTAACTGGCTAACCAGTGTCACCAGTGACACTTATACGGTGATCACTGGTGAAAGGGTTAACTCTAGGGGCAATCAGGAGGTTAAAACCTTTATTAGATAATATATGGGGGTACCTGACGCTATAAAAACCTGGCGGCGAACCTAAAAAAATAACAGACTAACTTGCGGCACCAGCATACCTAATACAGCGATCAGAAAAACGATCGCTTAGTGCCCTGGCAAAAGAGGGTGAAAGGGTTACCTGGGGGGCGATCAAGGGGTTAAACCTTTATTAGGTAATATATGGGGGCACCTGACGCTATAAAAACCTAGCGGCGAACCTAAAAAAATAACTGACTACCTAGCGGCATCACCGACGTTAATACAGCGATCAGAAAAACGATCGCTTAGTGACGGTGGTGCTAAGGGGTTAAAGGGTTACCTGGGGGGTGATCAAGAGGTTAAACCTTTATTAGGGGGGGGTTAGGGGGCTACCCCGGACCTAAAGGGACCTACACTAACTGCCCTGACACTTTTACAGTGACAAATGTCACTGTTTGCAGTGATCAGTAAATAAATGATCACTGCAATCAGTGACACTGTGACTGGGGGCTGGGGGGTGATTTGGGGGTGACTGGGGGGGTGATCGTGTTCCTATGTGTGCCTATGAATCAGTGTAGTGTTTGTGCACTAACCTGACATCTTCTCTCCACCGCGCTCGGTATATGTGAGCGCCGCAGGGAGAGATGACATCACTTCCCCTGCCTATGTTTACATTACACAGGCAGAGGAAGCATTTCATTCACCGGGAGCAATCATGAGGGGGTGGCCAGAAACCAATGGCCACCCCCTCATCACCGATCGCTCCCGGAGCGATACCGACTGCTCACTGTACCGGAGGGGGGTCCGATCGGACCCCCCACCCATACAAAGGCAGTCACCTACAGGTACGTGATTGTGCCTCCAGGTGCCATTCTGCCGACGTATATGTACAGTGAGCGGTCGTTAAGTGGTTAAAGACTACCTGTGGTCTATCGGGTAAGATGGTACTTAAAACTTGACCCAATAGATGCCAGTGTTTTTGGATCAGTTTTTTAATACTTCGATGTTGCACAGAAAACGTTGTAATAAACGGTAGAGATATTTTAGTATCAACTGTATGGCGTTGTTTTTCTGCTAAAGGTAACATTCTATCCCCCTTCTGTGTTGTTTTCACTGCCTGGGTTATAAGTCCTCGGTCGTATCCCTTTTCTATAAATCTGTGAAAGAATAGCTGCCTGGTTCTCAAAAACCTCAACTTCAGTACAATTGCGCCTGAGGCGCGTAAATTGACCCTGAGGGACCACTCTCAGCCACGGTTCATAATGACAGCTGTCTAAAGGGATATACGAGTTTCTGTCCGTCGGCTTAAAAAAAGAAGACGTCACAAACCTCTCTTCATTTACTGCAATTTTTAGATCAAGAAAGTTGATCTCTTCCATGCTGGCTTCATAATTGAGTTTAATGCCCCTATTGTTCTCATTAAGGAGTGCCATGAAACTATGGAGATCAGACTCACTACTGTCCCATAGGAGGAGGACGTCATCGATATATCTTGCCCACAAGACCAACTCTGGTCTATTGTGGGCATCGATGACGTCCTCCTCTTATTTAGCCATAAATAAATTGGCCAAACTTGGGGCGTATTTCGCCCCCATCGCCACACCTCTATCTTGGCGGCAAAATTGATGGTGAAACCAAAAATAGTTGTGGGTTGCGGCATATTCCAATATGTCCATAATAAAATCAATCTGTGATGGAACTAGGCCAGATCCTCTTACCAGATACAACCTAACTGCCTCTAAACCCAAATGGTGAGGGATGATGGTGTAGAGCAAGGTTACATCTGCTGTAACCAGCCACAACCCTCTCTTAGGGGTAATACCAGACAACAGGTTGATGACATGTTTAGTGTCCTTAACCACTTCCCACCCGGCCACTGTATATATACGGCCGGGTGGGTGCTCTCTCCTTCTGAGTGGACGTTCCTGAACGTCCTTCAGAAGGAGCGTGATCGCGCGCGCGCGCACCCGCGCGATCCCGATGCGCGCGTGTCCCGCGGACTAGCCGCATCTCGGAACAGCAGGAGGGCACTGTGATTCGCCCTCCTGATCGGCACGATGGCTGTGTGTAATCACAGCCATCGTGATGTAAACACAGAGAGGGGGGGCTGGCACTTGTGAGGGGATCGCGCCGCCACGTGCACACGCAGCGGCGCGATCCCGATCTGCCTGTACCCCCCAGAGATAGAAGGTGTGTGCAAACAGGAGGGCCATGTGATTGGCCCTCCTGATGACATGACGGCTGTCCAATGACAGCCGTCATGTAATGTAAACACAGAGCAGTTGTAACTGCTCTGATCTCTTCCTCTCCTCACACAGAGCCTGTCAGTGAGGAGAGGAAGAGACAATCTGTGCTGCAGCCGGGAGATCAGTGAGTTTTTTGCTGTTTGTCTGCTGTTTACCCACTGATCACCCAGCTAGTGTCCCCAAAACAGTGTCCCCAAAACACAGTGTCCCCAAAACACAGTGTCCATAAAACACAGTGTTCATAAAACAGTGAAAACATCTGCCCGCCAACATCTTGCGCATCTGCCCGCCAACATCTTGCGCATCTGCCCGCCAACATCTGGCACAGCTGCCCGCCAACATTTGGCACAGCTGCCCGCCAACAGCTGCCCACCAACAGCTGCCCACCAACATCTGGCGCATCTGCCCGCCAACATCTTGCGCATCTGCCCGCCAACATCTGGCACAGCTGCCCGCCAACATCTGGCACAGCTGCCCGCCAACATCTGGCCGCCAACAGCTGCCCACCAACATCTGGCACATCTGCCCGCCAGCATCTGATCGCCAGCATCTGACCGCCAACAGCTGCCCGCCAACAGCTGGCACATCTGCCCGCCAACATCTGCCCTGCCAACATCTGGCACATCTGACTCCCAACATCTGGCAGTAAACATCTGCCCGCCAACAGCTGCCACATCTGCCCGCCAACAGCTGCCACATCTGCCCGCCAACAGCTGCCACATCTGCCCGCCATCTGCCCGCCAACAGCTGCCCGCCAACATCTGGCACAGCTGCCCGCCAACATCTGATCGCCAGCATCTGACCACCAACAGCTGCCCGCCAACAGCTGGCACATCTGCCCGCCAACATCTACCCTGCCAACATCTGGCACATCTGACTCCCAACATCTGGCAGTAAACATCTGCCCGCCAACAGCTGCCACATCTGCCCGCCAACATCTGGCCGCCAACATCTGACATCTGCCCGCCAACATCTGACCGCCAACAGCTGCCCTGCCAACATCTGGCACATCTGCCCGCCAACATCTGACACATCTGGCCGCCAACATCTGACCGCCAACAGCTGCCCGCCAACATCTGCCCTGCCAACATCTGGCACATCTGACCGCCAACATCTGGCACATCTGCCCGCCAACATCTGGCACATCTGCCCACATGGCTAAACGATTCTACAGCAGCGAGGAGGCTCTCCAGATACTCCAGGGTATGTCGGACGAGAGTAGCGAGGAACTCTCTCTGTCAGAATCGGATAGTGAATATTATCCAGAGGAAAGTAGTGGCTCTGAAATAGAAACTGAGGATAGAATCGTAACAAGTGAGATCAGGAGTTATGAGCAGGCGCCGCAGACATCCACCAGCAGCGCAGCACTCCAGGACATCCACCAGCAGGCATCCACCAGCAGCGCAGGACTCCATGATGATATGCAGGCATCCACCAGCAGCGCATCACGCCAGGATAGGCAGGCATCCGCCAGCAGCGCATCACGCCAGGATAGGCAGGCATCCGCCAGCAGCGCATCACGCCAGGATAGGCAGGCATCCGCCAGCAGCGCATCACGCCAGGATAGGCAGGCATCCGCCAGCAGCGCATCATGCCAGGATAGGCAGGCATCCGCCAGCAGTTCTGCAACTTTTCTAGAGGATAGGCCAAATGCTAGCAATGGGGCGTCCCATCAACAACGAGGCAGGGCCCATACTAGCCTCCCCGATCTTCTACTGTATCCAACATGGCTGCCCGATACATCAGTAGAACCTATCATTCCCCCTTTTACAGCCCAGCCAGGCCCTCAGATACAGTCGGAAAATGCTACCCCGATTTATTATTTTGAATTATTTTTTACTGATGATATCCTAACCTACATTGTGGAGCAGTGTAATCTATACGCCAGTCAATATATAGCCAACAATCCAAATTCTTCCTATGCCCGTCCTTTTGTTTGGAAACCCCTCACCGTGGAAGAATTTAAAATTTTCCTTGGCCTAACCCTCAACATGGGGCTGACAAAAAAAAATGAACTCCATTCCTACTGGTCTACCCGACCTATCTACCACATGCCAATCTATTCATCTTTTATGAAAAGAACCCGTTACGAGATGATAATGAGGTTTCTACACTTCAACGACAATGCCCAATGCCTCCCTCGAAATCATCCCAATTATGATAAATTATTTAAAATTCGGCCCCTAATCATTTTTTTTTGCGCCAGCTTCAAGCAGATGTTTACCCCTGATGTAAATATATGTGTAGATGAATCATTAGTACACTTCACAGGAAGACTTGGAATAAAGCAATACCTCCCCAGTAAAAGAGCCAGACGTGGGGTAAAATTTTATAAGGCATGTGACAGGGCCACGGGTTACACATATGATTTTATAATTTATGAGGGAAAAGACAGACAGCTAAACCCCCCTGGATGCCCTACCTACATGGGAACAAGTGGCAAAATTGTCTGGCAGCTGATTGAACCATTGCTTGGGAAAGGTTACCACCTATACGTAGACAATTTCTATACAAGTCTCCCACTTTTTCGCCATCTGTACCAAAAGAAAACTGTGGCCTGTGGGACAGCACAGACCAACCGTAAAGGCTTCCCACAGAGATTGGTTGCCAAGAAACTGAAACAGGGGGAAATGGCCAGTATGCGGACTGAAGAGGTCCTAGCATTGAAGTGGAGAGATAAAAAAAGAGATGTCTACATCCTTTCCACAATGCATGATGACACCTTGGTGGAACTGCAGAGAAGAAGAGGCCCCGTCCAGAAGCCAAAATGTGTGCATGACTATAATCTTTACATGGGGGGGGTGGATATGAATGACCAGATGATGCAGCCCTACTTGGCCACCAGGAAATCACTGTTTTGGTACAAAAAAGTTGCCATTTATTTGATGCAACTAGCCCTTTTCAATTCTTATATCATTTTTTCTAAGTGCACCCAAAGTTCCCTAACCTATCTAAAATTCCAAGAAGACTTGATCGAAGCCCTTCTCTATCCCCATGGCCAAGCCCCTCAACTAATTCGCTCCGATGCAGTAGCCAGACTCCACGAAAGGCACTTCTCCGAAATCCTCCCTCTTACCGAAACAGGTCGCAAACCCCCAAAAAAATGTCGTGTGTGTTCAAGTAGAGGAATTCGTCGTGACACCCGATACTACTGTCCCCAATGTCCCTCCCAGCCAGGCCTTTGTATTGGAAAGTGCTTTCAGAGCTATCATACTTTACTAAACTATTAGTAAAGTGAAGATGATTTTTTTTCCAGTTTCCACCATCTGCCATTTCTGTGAATGACCCGGACTGTTTTCGACTATGCCTCTGCCAACCATGTTTCTGCCTTCAACGTGAATTGACCTCGGCCTGTTAAATGGCCGTGCCTCTGCCTGCCACCTGAACTGGCCATTCCTCTGCCTGCCACCTGAACTGGCCATGCCTCTGCCTGCCACCTGAACTGGCCATGCCTCTGCCTGCCACCTGAACTGGCCATGCCTCTGCCTGCCACCTGAACTGCCTGCTAAACCATGGACCATGTTCATAGGTTTCCATATCTCTGTTTCCCTGCTGGACAATTCCTGGACATTTCCTATGGCTGTCTGGACCAATGCTTTGACTGCTCTGGAACGGTATTCCTGCCTGCTAAAACCATAGGTGAGCCTTTTTTTTAATTACCTTTTGCTCAGCAGAATGTATTTTGGGGTGTAATTCTTGGTGTGTACATGCTATGTGTTAGAAGCCTGAAGGTGCTACTTGCATGTTGGGCCTCTGTATGTGGCCAGGCTGTGGAAAAGTCTCACACATGGGGTATCACTATACTCAGGACGAGTAGCAGAATGCATTTTGGGGTGTTATTTTTGCTGTGTACATACTATGTGTTAGAAAGATCTTCTGAATTGACAACTTTGTGAAAAAAAAATATGTTTTAATTTTTTTTCCACACTTTCCAAAAACTTTTGGAAAGAAATTACATGTTCAAAAGACTTATTATGCCTCATAGAAAATACATTGGGTTGTTTTCTTTCCAAAATTGGGTCATTTTGTGGGTAATTCCATTGTCCTTGTTCTCCAGGGCCTTCAAAAATGTGATAGGTACTCAGGAAATGAAATGTGTAATTTATGCCTTTAGAGCGCCTGATGGTGCTACTTGGATGTTTGGCCTCCGTATGTGGCCAGGATGTGGAAAAGTCTCACACATGTGGTATCGCCATATTCAGGACGAGTAGCAGAATGTATTTCGGGGTGTTATTTTTGCTATGTACATACTATGTGTTAGAAAGATCTTCTAAATTGACAACTTTGTGAAAAAAAAATATGTTTTAATTTTTTTCCCACATTTTCCCAAAACTTTTGGAAAGAAATGACATGTTCAAAAGACTTATTATGCCTCATAGAAGATACATTGGGTTGTTTTCTTTCCAAAATGGGGTCATTTTGTGGGTAATTTCATTGTCCTTGTTCTCCAGGGCCTTCAAAAATGTGATAGGTACTCAGGAAATGAAATGTGTAATTTATGCCTTTAGAGCGCCTGATGGTGCTACTTGGATGTTTGGCCTCCGTATGTGGCCAGGATGTGGAAAAGTCTCACACATGTGGAGCGCCATACTCAGGACGAGTAGCAGAATGTATTTCGGGGTGTTATTTTTGCTATGTACATACTATGTGTTAGAAAGATCTTCTAAATTGACAACTTTGTGAAAAAAAAATATGTTTTAATTTTTTTCCCACATTTTCCCAAAACTTTTGGAAATAAATGACATGTTCAAAAGACTTATTATGCCTCATAGAAGATACATTGGGTTGTTTTCTTTCCAAAATGGGGTCATTTTGTGGGTAATTCCATTGTCCTTGTTCTCCAGGGCCTTCAAAAATGTGATAGGTACTCAGGAAATGAAATGTGTAATTTATGCCTTTAGAGCGCCTGATGGTGCTACTTGGATGTTTGGCCTCCGTATGTGGCCAGGATGTGGAAAAGTCTCACACACTGGGTATCGCCATACTCAGGATGAGTAGCAGAATGTATTTTGGGGTGTTATTTTTGCTATGTACATACTATGTGTTAGAAAGATCTTCTAAATTGACAACTTTGTGAAAAAAATATATGTTTTAATTTTTTTTCCACATATTCCCAAAACTTTTGGAAAGAAATGACATGTTCAAAAGACTTATTATGCCTCATAGAATATACATTGGGTTGTTTTCTTTCCAAAATGGGGTCATTTTGTGGGTAATTCCATTGTCCTTGTTCTCCAGGGCCTTCAAAAATGTGATAGGTACTCAGGAAATGAAATGTGTAATTTATGCCTTTAGAGCGCCTGATGGTGCTACTTGGATGTTTGGCCTCCGTATGTGGCCAGGATGTGGAAAAGTCTCACACACTGGGTATCGCCATACTCAGGATGAGTAGCAGAATGTATTTTGGGGTGTTATTTTTGCTATGTACATACTATGTGTTAGAAAGATCTTCTAAATTGACAACTTTGTGAAGAAAAAAAAAATATATATATATTTCTTAATTTTCCAAGGCATTGTGGGAAAAAAATTGCAACTTCAAAAAATTCACGATGCCTCTTACTAAATACCTCCGACTGTCTTCTTTCCAAAAAGTGGTCATTTGGGGGGTATTTGTACTGTCCTGACATTTTAGGGCCTCAAGAAATGAGATAGGCCATCAGTGCATTAGGATTGATCAATTTGCAATAATGCGTAGCTTAGTTTGTAGACTCTATAACTTTCACACAAACCAATTATCATACACTTATCAGGATTTTTTTTACCAAAGACATGTAGCAGAATACATTTTGGCCTAAATTTTTGCCGAAATTTGATTTGTTTGGATTTTTTTTAAAACAGAATGTAGAAAATGTTGTTTTTTTTCAAAATATTCGCTCTTTTTTCGCTTTTATCGCAAAAAATTGAAAATGAAATTGTGAACAAATACCACCAAAAGAAAGCTCTATTTGTGTGAACAAAATGATAAAAATTTCATTTGGGTACAGTGTAGCATGACTGAATAATTGTCATTCAAAGTGCGAGAGCACTGAAAGCTGAAAATTGGTCTGGGAAGGAAGGGGGTTTAAGTGCCCAGTATTGATGTGGTTAATATATGATGGAACTTTTTGGAACAGGGGCTGGAAATAATGGTCAATTTACTTGCCCACCCGGGACGTGACAGAGTCAATCCCACTGACTATGGGACCTCCCGGGAGCAAGTTTGATTTTTATGAATTTTTGGCCAACTGAGGAGAGATTCCCACCATTCACCAAGGAGGGATACTCCACAGAATAAAAACAAACTCAGACCCCCTAAGAATGGTTCTGTTCAACCTTATTCAGGAACCCCTTTTAGAGGACATAAAAAGAATAAGAATTACAGGCAAGATAATCAACATCACTACCAACAGGGAGCTCCCCCCCAGATATGGGATAATTACCCAGTGAGACAAGGACCTCCTCCTTACACACAAGGCTATGATCAAACAAGCTTGACATATTATAATAGAGAGAATAGGAATCAAGTTTTTAATGTCCCCACGCATAACCGGTTCTTTCCCCTATCAGATTCTAAGGCCCCTGGGAGCTATAGATTCAATGATGGTGGATATGGTTATAATAACTCAAGGAGGAACTCAGATATGCAACACTCGAGTAACTATGAGAAGGGTCCAGGAAAACTGAGATTGGATCAATATCCTGGACCCCCTGGCAACCGGGGAAACCAGAATTGGGGTTTTCCCAGGAACAATCAAGGCATAAAAAAGCCTGTAGAGTTAAGAGAGGAATTAGAGGGGGGAGGCGTGCCCAGTCAGCTAAAAAGAAAAAGAACATAGGAGCTGGGATTTATAACTTAAGTAAACAGGATTTGACAGACGCTGAAAAGAGGCTATTAGATAAGGGTCTGAAATTTGCTCCGCCAAGGAGCCTGAGCAAGTTTCAGACCTATATGGATGTGCATAAATATGTACGGATATTAAGCATTAAACGTTACATGCTAACTAACCCCATTAGAGAGAACAATATGATAAGATCGGAGTTTCAGCATTCTAGTCTTTCTAATGCTTCTCTTTTCAATCCTCCGGGTTCATTAGCACCCCCCATTAGGGTCTTCAGAGACGTTGTCTTACGAGATCTAGAACAAATCAAGGTTATAAAGGTCAAAATGCAAAATGACTTGGAAGTGGGTCTGGATTCTCTTTGTAAAAACAAATCACTGGGGGATTGTGATCCTAGACCGTTGTGATTATTTAGCAGAAATGTACCGCATTGTGGGAGACAGTGAGACTTATACCCCTTTGAATAGGGACCCAGTTGTCAAGTACAAAAAGGAGCTGGAGAATATTATTGACAGAGGTTTCCATAGAGGTATTTTAAACAAAAAAGAAAAATTGTTTTTGGTACCTAGTGCTCCCCGCACGCCTGTCATATATTACCTCCCAAAAATTCATAACAATCAAACTTGCCCCCCGAGACATCCCATAGTCAGTGGTAGGGGTGCAACGGATAAAAAAACTCACGGATCGGATCGATCCGCAGATCAGAGCCACCGGGTGTAATAATGTTACACCCACCGGAGTTTTCGATTTCACAGTTATTTTCAACACAAAACGGAGCTTATAAGCTTAAATACAGTATTCGTAAATCCAACGGACTCTTTACATGTTAAATTTTAAAAGCAGAAGCAAACCTGCTGACCTTACATGGTTGCTAATGTGACAGAACACCTCTGATTTTCACATTTAACTAAATGTGAAAATTTAGTTAACTCAATTTTGAAGCCAGCTTGGAAGAGATCAACTTTCTTGATCTAAAAATTACAGTGAATGAAGAGAGGTTTGTGACGTCTACTTTTTTAAGCCGACGGACAGAAACTCGTATATCCCTTTAGACAGCTGTCATTATGAACCCTGGCTAAGAGCGGTCCCTCAGGGTCAATTTACGCGCCTCAGGCGCAATTGTACTGAAGTTGAGGTTTTTGAGAACCAGGCAGCTATTCTTTCCAACAGATTTATAGAAAAGAATATGACCGAGGACTGTTAACCCAGGCAGTGAAAACAACACAGGAGGGGGATAGAATGTTACTTTTAGAAGAAAAACAACGCCATACAGTTGATACTAAAATATCTCTACCATTTATTACAACGTTTTCTGTGCAACATCGAAGTTTAAAAAAACTGATCCAAAAACACTGGCATCTATTGGGTAGTGATCAAGTTTTAAGTACCATCTTACCCGATAGACCACAGGTAGTCTTTAAGGGACCATCCTCATTGAGGAATAAGATTGCCCCCAGGGTTCAGGACTCTCCAAAAGAGAACAGGTGCTTTTTTCAGAACCTTACATGTTATTATAGCTGTAAAAACTGCCAAGTCTGCTCCCTTAATAAATGTAAAGACAGAAAAATCTGTAATTTTGTGTCTACCAGTACTTCTCGGGCCTTTGAGGTAGAGCCATTCATCACCTGCTCATCTGAGGGTGTGGTCTATCTCATACAGTGCCCGTGTGGGTTACAGTACGTGGGGAGGACTAAAAGGGCTCTTCAAGTTAGATTGAACGAGCATATTAATAACATCAGAAAGGGTTTTAAAAACATTCAGTATCCAGACATTATGATCAGGTACACAACGGAGACCCCTCTAACACACTGTATGTGGGGATAGATAAATATAAGCCCCATTGGAGAGACAGTTCATTGGTTAGGGAAATCTCCAAACAAGAAATGGCCTGGATATATAGACTTAAGATGTATGTTCCTTTCGGCCTTAATGTTGACACAGATGTAAATGCTTTTATTAACAATTCTTAATACATACTATATAGTTCCTATAATATGTGGTTCATCGAACTATCTGTGATAACTAATGTAACCATAGTCAAGAGTATGGCCTTTTCTGTATAGTATAGATACTTTTTGTTTTAGAATAATGCATTGCAGTATATTGTTACATAATTGGTCTGTATATGCCCATTATGGGGGAATATTACATATGGGCAGATGTGGTTTGGCTATAGAGCTTATTATTAGCCTCTTGTTCTGAGCCTCTATTTGCTAGGGACTGTCAATTTTTAGTATTCCTTTTTAGGAACTTATTGATAACACCTGACGGTAGAGCTGGGAATTTTTCCGTTTATTCCCTGATGTTCCCAGGTTATTTTTCATGTGTTTAATTTAAATATATTTTTTATTGTTATTCTTGGTAAAATTGCCAGTGGTAATTTACATGTTGTCCACTAGGTGTCACTTCGTTCAAGTACTGAGTGTGGCACCAGTATAGAAATTAGATCTACTTCCGTTGTATACATACAGGAAGGTGGATCGTTTTTGTGTCTGAGCCATTGCGGTTTGGTCACATATTTAATACATGGACATTTTAGAAGGTCAAAGTTAATTTATGCAACTTAGATGTTGATTGTTTAAATGCGGATGTTTTTCCGACTAGCGTGACTTGGTACTCTCGAGAGATTTTGTTCACGGTATCGCGCATGTCTGTTAGCGAACTGCGGCTCAGAACGAGGCTTGATCAGATTATTCCTGTATAAAGGGAGGTGACGCAGCACGCTGCCCGTGCCCCTGGACAACGTAATTATCTTACGAAATGCGAAGGGCGGAGCAACGCATTGATGTCACCTCTTGTTACAGTTCGTATGCCCAGAAGCACGGGTTTGTGTGATCGTGTGCCGGCTGGCACATCAGACTCCAGGCTTTTATTGATGCTACCATTGTAAGCAGGGGAGGGCTGGGCCAGGGGGCAGGGTGGCAATTGCCTCCCAGGCCACACTAACTTATGTTCAAAATGGCCGGCAGCCGCTGCCCGCTACCATTTCCTTTTTAATTCTGGTCTAGGAAGTCGGGCCGGGCATGGCCATGGCGGCCGAACACTAGCTGTTGCATTCCAGGAGTTGTAGTCCGCACTCAAGCTTCTGGTGGCTGGAAAACACAGCAGCGCAGAGGAAACTACAACTCCCTGGGACCGGATTCTTGGAAGCAGGCAGAGGCAGGGCATGCCAGGGTGTCGGGACGCAGGGCTGGGCGCTGGCTGCAACTTGACCCCAGGATCAGGAGCGTTACCCCCCCAGGAAACCGTGGCGTGCAAGGACCTGCTGAGCTGAGATCACTGAGATGAGAGACCCTGACACCCCTAGCTGACCCCCCATTTCCCCCCCATACACCCCATGTAACCTGCCCCAGTGATCAGGCTGCATTGATGGGCACTGGAGTTGGCTGCACTGATGGGCACTGGTGAGGCTGCATTGAAAAACCAGGTGGGCCATGGATGGTGAGCTGATTCGGTGGTTCAATGGGCCACTTGACTGGACTTGCGCCCCAGGCCTAAGGCCGCCAGCCCTCCCCTGATTCTAAGTGCGATACTTTGTTTTCTTTTTAAATAAATTTTAAAGATTTTATACTATTGGAGCATTTATGTTTTATATGTGTCACGTACAGTGGGTACGGAAAGACTTCAGACCCCCTTAAATTTTTTAATCTTTGTTATATTGCAGCCATTTGCTAAAATCATTTAAGTTAATTTTTTTCCACATTAATGTACACACAGCACCCCATATTGACAGAAAAACACAGAATTGTTAAAATTTTTGCAGATTTATTAAAAAAGAAAAACTGAAATATCACATGGTCTTAATTATTCAGACCCTTTGCTCAGTATTTAGTAGAAGCACCCTTTTGATCTAATACAGCCATGAGTCTTTTTGGGAAAGATGCAACAAGTTTTTCACACCTGGATTTGGGGATCCTCTGCCATTCCTCCTTGCAGATCCTCTCCAGTTCTGTCAGGTTGGATGGTAAACGTTGGTGGACAGCCATTTTTAGGTCTCTCCAGAGATGCTCAATTGGGTTTAAGTCAGGGCTCTGGCTGGGCCATTCAAGAACAGCAACGGAGTTGTTGTGAAGCCACTGCTTCGTTATTTTAGCTGTGTGCTTAGGGTCATTGTCTTGTTAGAAGGTAAACCTTCGGCCCAGTCTGAGGTCCTGAGCACTCTGGAGAAGGTTTTCATCCAGGATATCCCTGTACTTGGCCGCATTCATCTTTCCCTCGATTGCAACCAGTCGTCCTGTCCCTGCAGCTGAAAAACACCCCCACAGCATGATGCTGCCACCACCATGCTTCACTGTTGGGACTATATTGGACAGGTGATGAGCAGTGCCTGGTTTTCTCCACACATACTGCTTAGAATTAAGGCCAAAAAGTTTTATCTTGGTCTCATCAGACCAGAGAATCTTATTTCTCACCATATTGGAGTCCTTCAGGTGTTTTTTTTTTTTAGCAAACTCCATGCAGGCTTTCCTGTGTCTTACACTGAGGAGAGGTGTCAGGGTCAGCAGCTAAGACCACCAGACACGTAGCTACACCAAGGAACTGAGACCAGCGCTCTCTGAGGGGACAGGCGATCGCCTGGGACCTGTCACGTCCCAGGTGATCGCCCACAGGGAGGGGCCACCAAAAGCCGATATGACAAATCGCCTAGGCAGCCCCAGGCCGAAATGAGGAAGTGGGACAGGAAGTCCCACTCCTACTGAAGCCCCCACTCCCCCCCCAAAAAAAATACATGCCAAATGTGGCATGTAAGGGGACGAGGAGTGGATTAAGCGGAAGTTCCGAATTTGGGTGGAACTCCGCTTTAAGGCATGTGCAGTCAGAATGTTCCCCAACAGCTCCTCCTCAGTGAGATCCTGCCACAGTAAACGACACAAATCTTTATCTCCTATTGCAAGCTGCACACTGCAAATAACCTTTACTCTAAGTATAGCGCACTCACCCCAGCCTTTACCTGCTTTTCTTTATTTGGCTCCTCCGCAGGAAAGACTGAGGCACACCGCACTACATGCCCGTACCCTCCTGGATGGGGAGGTTGAGCGGTGTTAGTTTTCTCGGGCCTGCCTGCCGCTGGTGTTTGAATCCTCTCGAGCTGATCTCATTTCTGGCATGGCCAGAAACAAGTCCTTAACTCTCCCCAGTAAAGCCATTGTCCACACCAACTGAAAGTCCAACCTCTGTATTTATTTCGCATGGATAATAAATAGTCCCTTTAAGAGAAGACAGGTTGAGACGAGACACAGGTCAGATAAGGTGGGAGAGAGGTCCAGGCACAAACACAAATCTTGGTTCTCTTACTGTTCTGATATGCACAAACAGGTTTTGGCGTGCGATCTTTATCACAGACCTAATGAACATGAGAGTCACTGCCACTGACTTGGTGTGTGTAGAGTCACTGCCACTATGACCTACAGAACATGCACTGCCTTCTTGAAGAACTCGGCCCATGTCAAGAGAAAAACATCCCTCCAGAGAGTTACCAGAAGCCCTTACTGTCACCACGACTATGCGCTGGGTCTTCAGAAAGGGTCACCTCCCTGGCCTCCTCAATCCAAGATACGGGTCCCCTCGCGGATCCCAGCCGAAGGTTGCTGGGCTCCGGGCCTCCTCTTTAGTACCTCACCCCAGACTGAAGGTGTCTGGGATGGAACAGCAACTTCGCCTCCAGGTCTAAGGCACCTGGAGGCAACACATCCAGGCCTCCGGGCCTAGGCCACCCGGAGACGACCCACACCCCAGGCCTAAGGTGCCTGGGGCCCGACCCCGCTGGAAGATGGCCGCCCCTTTTTATACCCTCTCCCGACAGGCACAGCAGGTTCCCCGCCCCGCCGAACTGCTGCCGAGAGGGGACAAGAAAGGCACAACCTTGTTCCGTGGTTCAACCCGGGCCTATGGCAACAGCACCACCTATAGGCCCCAGGGAACTGTACAGCAGTACTATCTCCCAAGGACAGAAATTGTCTATGAACCCTAACAATTTGTGTATCTGAGTCTTATTACCACTCAGATACTTCCCTTAAATATAGCACCCCGCTACACAAGCATTCTGACAAAGGCAAAAAACTCAAGTACCTGGCTCTCAGTTCCCAAGTGTAGCAGATTTGGTCATTAGTGGGCGTCACTATTATGTCAGGGTCAGCAGCTAAGACCACCAGACACGTAGCTACACCAAGGAACTGAGACCAAACAAAGCATTTATCATTAAAGTGATATTTATTTACAGTGAACACACACAAATAAACATACACAGCAACCAGTGAAAGCATAAACCACTCCAGCAAACAAGAACAAGAATAACTAATGGACCCAACTGCTATCTATATACAATATCTACAACACACGGGATAAAGGTAATAGGGATGCAAGGAGGGGAAACACGACTGGGAATAAGAGCATGGAACAAGGCAGAAGGGTGCAGGATGGATCAGGACAAGGGAAGGTTCAGGAAAGTTTATCAGGCAGAATCTGGTAGCAAGGAGACGATCAGACAGGATAGTGACGCGCTGGGGGAAGGGAGGAGCAGCCTTAAGTATCCACCTGGCAGCTGGAGCCAGGTGTGGCTGATCAGAACCTGCTGGCTTCTGGGAGACACCTGCTGGTGGACACCGGAACTGCAGCCATCGGAAAAGTGAACCTCAGTGCCACCAGCAGGTGAACTCAACCCTGACAAGAGGCTTCCGTCGGGCCACTCTGCCATAAAGCCTCGACTGGTGGAGGGCTGCAGTAATGGTTGACTTTCTACAACTTTCTCCCATCTCCCGACTACATCTCTGGAGCTCTGTCACAGTGATCTTTGGGATCTTCTTTACCTCTCTCACCAAGGCTCTTCTCCCCCGATAGCTCAGTTTGGCCGGCCAGCTCTAGGAAGGGTTCTGGTCGTCCCAAACGTCTTCCATTTAAGGATTATGGAGGCCACTGTGCTCTTAGGAACCTTAAGTGCAGCAGAATTGTTTTTCCTTTGACCTCATGATTGTCATTTGCTCTGACATGCACTGTGAGCTGTAAGGTCTTATATAGACAGGTGTGTGGCTTTCCTAATCAAGTCCAATCAGTTTAATCAAACACAGCTGGACTCAAATGAAGGTGTAGAACCATCTCAAGGATGATCAGAAGAAATGGACAGCACCTCAGTTAAATATATGAGTGTCACAGCAAAGGGTCTGAATACTTGGGACCATGTGATATTTCAGTTTTTCTTTTTTAATAAATCTGTAAAAATGTCAACAATTCTGTGTTTTTCTGTCAATATGGGGTGCTGTGTGTACATTAATGAGGAAAAAATTAACTTAAATGATTTTAGCAAATGGCTGCAATATAATAAAGAGTGAAAAACTTGAGGGGGTCTGAATACTTTACGTACCCACTGTATATCCACCTATCGGTCTGAATGATAATGAGGAGATCTGAGGAGTTGTGAGTGTGCACGCTGCGCATTGGAATCAAGCTGTGCTTAATACTACATGCTTTCCTTGATCCTCTGTAACGGGGGATCACGGTCATTTGGTAAGAAGTGATTTCTTCTAAACTGGTGGTGGATTCAGCACGTTTTTCTATAAGCGTTTGGAGACGCCATTACACATATGGATGGACTTTAAGCTCTGCACTGGTGGATGTCACATTGATTTACATACACAGATTTTTCAATCTTTTTGAACACCGAAGGACTTTTATATATGTGCTTTTTTCATATGTTTTTTTGATTAATTTTATATGATTGATTTATGATTCACACATTTGTTCAACACTGGTGGATTTTATATTGATCAATTTATGTTTTCACACTTTTCTTTTTTTTTTATCTTTATTTAAGGTAAGCAGAGTGTACAAAATAGTATGGTATCACAAATGTCAACCAACATCAAATAGTAAAAGGCAAAAATTATAACAAGTCCATTAGGTCTACGTACATTAATGATATAACCGGTAGAGGACCCTTTGTAGTGTTGTGGGGGAGCAGGAAACTGTGGTCTAAAGACTCCACAACAGCTATGACCTGCAATTCAATCAGAGAAATAGGGGGAACCTCCCAACCAGGAAGAGGATGTTTTCACACTTTTGATTCATAGCTTTAGCGCGATTCTATTTTCTTTTAATTTATTTTACTGTGTTAATGTTATACAGGAGAATTGCTGTTTCCGACAAAAATTTGGGAATATTTTTGTATGTTTTTGTATGTTTTGTTTAAGTTTCATAGCGCAGTTTCTTTCCCTTTTTCCATTTACTACTTAACTGAGTTCCCTAAGTACCCTCGGGTGCAAGCCATCTGGTTCCGGTGATTTATTAATGTTAAGTTTCCCAAGTCTAATTTTAATTCTGTCCTCTGTTAACCATGGAGGTGCTTCCTGTGATGTGTCATGAGGTTATTCTTTATAGGGCCAATATAGTCTGTCCTCCCTTTTTTTACTGTTACATACTTAAAGAATTTCTTGGGATTTTTTTGCTCCCCTATGTTATGTGTCTTTTGTGTTCTATCTTAGCCGCCCTAATTGCACCCTTACATTTCTTGTTGCATTCTTTATACAGTCTGAATGCTGATGATGATCCCTCAACCTTGTACCTTTTTGAAGGCCTTCTCCTTTATATGCATTTTTACATTGGAGTTAAGCCATCCAGATTTGTTTGCTCTTTTAAATTTATTACCCAATGGGATGCATTGGCTAATGCCCTTATTTAATATGCTCCTAAAACACACCCATATCTCCTCCGTGTTCTTTGTTCCTAAGATTGTATCCCAATTTATGCTTTCTAGCAAGGTTCATAGTTTAGGGAAGTTGGCTCTTTTGAAATTCAGTGTCTTTGTATTCCCCGTATGTTTCCTATTTGTGTTATTTATTTATTCTTTTAATCCAGAGTTTTTTTTATTAAAGAGCATAGAAAAGACATACATCAAGGCTACATAAACAATCCGGTACATTACAGGCAATATAAATCACATGTCTGCATAGTCTACATGCTTATTGTAACGACAGGGCAAACGTCGTTTAAATATATTCCATTCCCTAACACACAGCAGCTACCAGACACTCCACAGTTAGGCGACCGCTTCCCATAGGAATAATTCTTCCAGAAATACGAGACAACGCTCTGTGTTGAAGTTTCCAACTTGTCTGACACTTTTATTGAGAAAAGCAGGCCCTTATATACACAAAAAGAATACTGTAGTCCAAATGAACAACTCCACCCAATGGTTACATAACGAGCTCCCAATACACATCTGACATCTCTTAGCAGACAACAGGTGAGTTCATTAGCTAATTCCTTTACATCTTAAATTACTACGCATAACCGTTGTGTTCCCCAGCCTGTCTGTCTGCTAATTTACAATACCCACAATTACAGAGTTAATTATCACACCCCACAATGAAAAGATCTTTTAGAAGCTAGTCTGGATTCATTAACATTACACAGGCATCCAGGTGATTGGAGTTGAAGAAATCAGCATCTCTCAATTAACCTGTTGAGTTCAGGATCAACAAACAGTAAATATTGTGGATTAATATTACAGACCCATTTTAAAGCAATCCAAGACATATTCTCAATGTCCATTATTTCCTGGCTCACCCTGTGCCCAAAGTGACCCCTGTCACACTTATCCTTTACAATTCTCGTCCATTTGAGCATGGCTCCCTCCCAGGGCCGCGTTGAGCAGCCAGTACCTTCGAAGAAGGCCCGGCCATCTAGAATAAACCCTGTCAGGTACCCATGCCCAGCAATCTTCCCGTGACCAGGTCCACCGGGGCCAGGCCCAGTACATCCAGCCACGGTCCCCATAACTTCTCAAATTTCTGCGTGCTACCTCTATGCTGGTATATTATTTTTTCCTTCCGGAGCATATCACCCATTATAGCAATCCATTCCTTAACCACTTAAGCCCCGGACCATTTGGTAGCTAAAGGACCAGAGGTGAATTCAGAATTTTGCACTGCGCTGCTTTAACTGTAAATTGTGTGGACATGCAATGTTGTACCCAAACAAAATTTGCGTCCTTTTCTTCCCACAAATAGAGCTTTCTTTTAATGGTATTTGATTGCCTCTGCGATTTTTATTTTTTGCGATATAAACAGAAAAAGGCCGAAAATTTTGAAAAAAAATGATATTTTCTACTTTTTGTTATAAGAAAAATCGAATAAACTCAATTTTAGTCATACATTTAGGCCAAAATGTATTCAGCCACATGTCTTTAGTAAAAAAAATGTCAATAAGCGTATATTTATCGGTTTGCGCAAAAGTTATAGCGTTTACAAACTAGGGTACATTTTCTGAAATTTACACAGCTTTAAATTTATGACTGCCTATCTCATTTCTTGAGGTGCTAAATCGGCAGGGCAGTACAAAACCCCCCCAAATGACCCCATTTTAGAAAGTAAACACCCCAAGGAAATTGCTGAGAGGCATGTTGAGCCCATTGAATATTTCTTTTTTTTGTCCCAAGTGATTGAATAATGACAAAAAAAAATAAAAAATTACAAAAAGTTGTCACTAAATGATATATTGCTCACACATGCCATGGTTATATGTGGAATTGCACCCCAAAATACATTTTGCTGCTTCTCCTGAGTACGGGGATACCACATGTGTGGGACTTTTTAGGAGCCTAGCCGCGTACGGGACCCCGAAAACCAATCACCGCCTTCAGGATTTCTAGGCACAAATTTTTGATTTGACTCCTCACTACCTATCACAGTTTCGAAGGCCATAAAATGCCAAAATAGCACAAAACCCCCCCAAATGACCCCATTTTGGAAAGTAGACACCCCAAGCTGTTTGCTGAGAGGCATGGTGAGTATTTTACAGCTCTCATTTGTTTTTGAAAATGAAGAAAGAATATTTTTTTTTTTCTTTTTTTTTTTCAATTTTCAAAACTTTGTGACAAAAAGCGAGATCTGCAAAATACTCACAATACCTCTCAGCAAATAGCTTGGGGTGTCTACTTTCCAAAATGGGGTCATTTGGGGGGGTTTTGTGCCATCTGGGCATTCCATGGCCTCCGAAACTGTGATAGGCAGTGAGAAGTGAAATCAAAAATTTACACCCTTTAGAAAGCCTGAAGGCGGTGATTGGTTTTTGGGGTCCCGTACGCGGCTAGGCTCCCAAAAAGTCTCACACATGTGGTATCCCCGAACTCAGGAGAAGCAACAGAATGTATTTTGGGGTGTAATTCCACATATGCCCATGGCATGTTTGAGCAATATATCATTTAGTGACAACTTTGTGCAAAAAAAAAAAAAAAAAATTGTCTTTTTTCCGCAACTTGTGTCAACATATAAAATATTCCATGGACTCGACATGCCTCTCAGTATATAGCTTGGGGTGTCTACTTTCCAAAATGGGGTCATTTGGGGGGGTTTTGAACTGTTCTGGCATTTTATACACAACATTAGGAAGCTTACATCCACTCTTCTAACCACTTGAAGACAAAGCCCTTTTTGACACTTTTTGTTTACATGAAAACATATTTTTTTTTGCAAGAAAATTATGTTGAACCCCCAAACATTATATATATTTTTAAAGCAAAGGCCCTACAGAATAAAATGGTGGGTGTTGCATTTTTTTTTTCTACACAGTATTTGCGCAGCGATTTTTCAAACGCATTTTTTGGGGAAAAAATACACTTTTTTTAATTTTAATGCACTAAAACACACTATATTGCCCAAATGTTTGATGAAATAAAAAAGATGATCTTAGGCCGAGTACATAGATACCAAACACGACATGCTTTAAAATTTCGCACAAACGCGCATTGGCGACAAACTACATACATTTTTAAAAGCCTTTAAAAGCCTTTACAGGTTACCCCGTTAGATTTACAGAGGAGGTCTACTGCTAAAATTACTGCCCTCGATCTGACCTTCGCGGTGATACCTCACATGCATGGTGCAATTGCTGTTTACATATGACGCCAGACCGACGCTTGCGTTCGCCATTGGGCAAGAGCAGGGCAGGACAGGGGTGCTTTTTTTTTTTTATTTTTTTTTTATTATTAATTTTGCTTTTTTTTTTTTTTTTTAAACTGTTGCTTGCATATTTTTTTTTTTTTTTATCATTTTTACTGTTATCTCAGTGAATGTAAATATCCCCTATGATAGCTATAGGTAATGACAGGTACTCTTTTTTGAAAAAACTGGGGTCTATTGGACCCTAGATCTTTCCTCTGCCCTCAAAGTATCTGACCACACCAAGATCGGTGTGATAAAATGCTTTCCCAATTTCCCAATGGCGCTTTTTATATCCGGGGGGGGTCATTCCCTCCCACTGCTTGTAAAAGCAGTCCAGAGGCTAATTAGCCACTAGGATTGCTTTTACATGAAAGCCGGCCGCTTGCTGAAAAGAATGATACCAAGATGATACCTAAACCCGCAGGCATCATTCTGGTATAAACATTCAAAGTCCAGCAACATACCAGTACGTTGCTGGTCCTTGTTGGACATGTATTGTAATCTTTTTTTTCATGCAGCCTGTTGGCTGAACGAAAAAAAAAGATTGATCGGTGGGTATGCCCTCCATTAGAATACCGCCCTACATCCACCCACTTCTAATGATGGGCATACATGCACCATTTATATATGCCGAAGCATGGGGGCATCTTCCCGCAAAAGTTATGCCGCGTACACATGGTCAGACTTTTCCACGGGCAAGCCTCCGTCGGAATTTCGACCGTATGTACGCGGCATTAGGAGCAAAATCGCTCTTCCGCCCCTGCTGCCCCAATGCTTCGGCATATATGCTTTTTTTTTTTAACTGTGGTGGCGAAATCACCTCCTACAGCACTGGAGTCGCAGGGATCAGGCCTGTCTCTGCGAACGCTGCAGTTATGTGTGTTGTGTTTTGCATGTGACAGTGATCGATCGATACTGCACTTGGGTGGCCTGAGCTGGACGGAGGGGCAAAACACAGGTGCTAGCAGGTATCTGGGCTGATTCCGCTAACACTGCGTTTTTGGGAACCCTAAACTGCTGGGGACGCTAGTATAGATCTGATCAGATCAGATATTGATCTGTTCAGATACTATACCACTAAGGGGGGTGTATGCTTCACGCGTGGGTGTTAGCGTTACTGGCACTAACCTGACGCTGCCTGGGGTGTGACGCAGACCCTCTCTGACGCTAAAACCTAATTGATATCACCCGCCGGGCGATCAGGGGGTTAAACCTTTATTGGGTTATATACGGCGGGTGCCCTGACACTATAAAAAGCAAACTAACTAACCAGCGTCACCCGTAACACTTATATGGTGATTACTGGTGAAAGGGTTAACTAGGGGCAATTAAAACCTTTATTAGGTAATATATGGGGGTACCTGACGCTATATAAAAACCTGACGGCGAACCTAAAAAAAAATTACTGGCTACCTATCGGCATCACCGACACTAAGACAACGATCATAAAAACGATCGCTTAGCGACAGTGGTGATAGGGGGTGAAAGGGTTACCTGGGGGGCGATCAGGGGGTTAAACCTTTATTAGATAATATATGGGGGTACCTGACGCTATAAAAACCTGCGGCGAACCTAAAAAAAATTACTGGCTACCGATCTGCATCACCGACGCTAAGACAGCGATCAGAAAAATGATTGCTTAGCGACAGTGGTGATAGGGGGTGAAAGGGTTACCTGGGGGGCGATCAAGGGGGTTAAACCTTTATTAGGTAATATATTGGGGTACCTGACGCTATAAAAACCTGTGGCGAACCTAAAAAAAATTACTGGCTACCGATCTGCATCACCGACGCTAAGACAGCGATCAGAAAAATTATCGCTTAGTGACAGTGGTGATAGGGGGTGAAAGGGTTAACTGGGGGGCGATCAAGGGGGTTAAACCTTTATTAGGTAATATATGGGGGTACCCGACGCTATAAAAACCTGCGGCGAACCTAAAAAAAAATTACTGGCTACCGATCAGCATCACCGACGCTAAGACATCGATCAGAAAAATGATCGCTTAGTGACGGCGGTGCTAGGGGGTGAAAAGGTTACCTGGGGGGTGATCAAGGGGGTTAAACCTTTATTAGGTAATATATGGGGGTACCCGACGCTATAAAAACGTGCGGCGAACCTAAAAAAAAATACTGGCTACCGATCAGCATCGCCGACGCTAAAACATCGATCAGAAAAATTATCGCTTAGTGACCGTGGTGATAGGGGGTGAAAGGGTTACCTGGGGGGCGATCAAGGGGGTTAAACCTTTATTAGGTAATATATGGGGGTACCCGACGCTATAAAAACCTGCGGCGAACCTAAAAAAAATTACTGGCTACCGATCAGCATCACCGACGCTAAGACATCGATCAGAAAAATGATCGCTTAGCGACGGCGGTACTAGGGGGTGAAAGGGTTATCTGGGGGGTGATCAGGGGGTTAAACCTTTATTAGGGGGGGTTAGGGGGCTACACTGGACCTAAAACTAAATGTACTGACACTTTTACAGTCACAAATGTCACTGATTGCAGTGATCACTAAATAAATGGTCACTGCAATCAGTGACACTGTGACTGGGGGCTGGGGGGTGATCTGGGGGGGTCTGGGGGGGCCTGGGGGGGCGATTTATGTACCTATGTGTCCTGGTGTCAGTGTAGTGTTGTGTGCACTAACCTGCATCTTCTCCTGTACGGCGCTCGGTATATGTGAGTGCCGCAGGAGAGATGACATCACTTCCTCCAGCCTGTGTAAACAAGCACACAGGCAGGGGAAGCTCTCATTCGCCGGGAGCGATCAAGAGGGGGTGGCCGGAATCGAACGGCCGTCCCCTCATGCCGGATCGCTCCCGAAGGTAAAACGACCGCTCACTGTAAAGAAGGGGGGTCCGATCGGACCCCCCAACTATACAAAGGCAATCACGTACATATACGTGATTCTGCCTGTCGGTGCCATTCTGCCGACGTATATTTACAGTGGGCGGTCGTTAAGTGGTTAAGAGTAGGGGGGTCCTCCGATATCCAATGGGTCATTACAAGCTTGCGTGCCATGAACAGAGATTTAATAACAGCCACCCTAGTACATTCCTCCCATTCCAGCTCCTCCAGTATATGGAGTAGGCAGTGTTTTGGGTCTGTAGGCAGCGAGACCCGGAATACCCTGTCTATAGTGTCCACCACCCCCTTCCAGTATGGGTGAAGTTTTGGGCATCTCCACAGTAGGTTGATCAAGTCTCCATGGTCCCTCTTGCACCTGGTGCATAATGGAGTGGGCCGTAAGCCCATAGCAAACAACCTGTGGGGGGTATAGTACACTCTCAGCAATAAGTACAGTGCGACACTCTATGGGATACATTCAAGGAGCAAGTGGGTACCGCCTGTAGGGCTTCCTCCCACTGATCTCCATCAATCTGTCCCACCTCCCCCTCCCATTTGGCCAGCATTCGCAAAGGGTGTTTAGTCAGAAACTTTTGTAATAGCATATTATAACATTGCGATATAAACCCCTTAGTATTATCTGCTCTAGCAATCAGGTTAAACAATGGGGTTGGGGAAGGGATCCAGTGAGGGAGGCGGGGTGGGCAGTGAGCTGACACCCACCGCTGCTGCTGGATATCAGCATGGTCACCCCTGGCTTAGTCCGGGGAAGATCTGCCTGCTCCTTTTCCCCGCCCAGCCACTCTGAGGATATCACAGTGGGGAGGAGAGGAACATGTATGGAAGTGGAGGAGGATGGTCACAGTGGGGAGGAGGGGAACATGTATGGAAGTGGAGGAGGATGGTCACAGTGGGGAGGAGAGGAACATGTATGGAAGTGGAGGAGGATGGTCACAGTGGGGAGGAGAGGAACATGTATGGAAGTGGAGGAGGATGGCCACAGTGTGGAGGAGAGGAACATGTATGGAAGTGGAGGAGGATGGCCACAGTGGGGAGGAGAGGTACATGTATGGGTGTGGAGGAGGATAGTTACAGTGGGAAGGAGAGGAACATGTATGGAAGTGGAGGAGGATGGTCAAAGTGGGGAGGAGAGGAACATGTATGGAAGTGGAGGAGGATGGTCACAGTGGGGAGAAGAGGAACATGTATAGGTGTGGAGGAGGATAGTTACAGTGGGAAGGAGAGGAACATGTATGGAAGTGGTGGAGGATGGTCACAGTGGGGAGGAGAGGAACATGTATGGAAGTGGAGGAGGATAGTCACAGTGGGGAGGAGAGGAACATGTATGGAAGTGGAGGAGGATGGTCACAGTGGGGAGGAGAGGAACATGTATGGAAGTGGAGGAGGAAGGACACAGTGGGGAGGAGAGGAACATGTATGGAAGTGGAGGAGGATGGCCACAGTGGGGAGGAGAGGAACATGTATGGAAGTGGAGGAGGATGGCCACAGTGGGGAGGAGAGGAACATGTATGGGTGTGGTGGAGGATAGTTACAGTGGGAAGGAGAGGAACATGTATGGAAGTGGAGGAGGATGGTCACAGTGGGGAGGAGAGGAACATGTATGGAAGTGGAGGAGGATGGTCACAGTGGGGAGGAGAGGAACATGTATGGAAGTGGAGGAGGATGGTCACAGTGGGGAGAAGAGGAACATGTATGGAAGTGGAGGAGGATGTTCACAGTGGGGAGGAGAGGAACATGTATGGAAGTGGAGGAGGATGGTCACAGTGGGGAGGAGAGGAACATGTATGGAAGTGGAGGAGGAAGGACACAGTGGGGAGGAGAGGAACATGTATGGGTGTGGAGGAGGATAGCCACAGTGGGAAGGAGAGGAACATGTATAGAAGTGGAGGAGGATGGTCACAGTGGGGAGGAGAGGAACATGTATGGAAGTTGAGGAGGATGGTCACAGTGAGGAGGAGAGGAACATGTATGGAAGTGGAGGAGGATGGTCACAGTGGGGAGGAGAGGAACATGTATGGAAGTGGAGGAGGAAGGACACAGTGGGGAGGAGAGGAACATGTATGGGTGTGGAGGAGGATAGCCACAGTGGGAAGGAGAGGAACATGTATGGAAGTGGAGGAGGATGGTCACAGTGGGGAGGAGAGGAACATGTATGGAAATGGAGGAGGATGGCCACAGTGGCAAGGAGAGGAACATGTATGGAAGTGGAGGAGGATGGTCACAGAGGGGAGGAGAGGAACATGTATGGAAGTGGAGGAGGATGGTCACAGTAGCAAGGAGGGGAACATGTATGGAAGTGGAGAAGGATGGTCACAGTGGGGAGGAGAGGAACTTGTATGGAAGTGGAGGAGGATGGTCACAGTGGGGAGGAGAGGAACATGTATGGAAGTGGAGGAGGATGGTTACAGTGGGGAGGAGAGGAACATGTATGGAAGTGGAGGAGGATGGTCACAGTGGGGAGGAGAGGAACATGTATGGAAGTGGAGGTGTACTTTATAATATTACTGAGTGGAAAGTAAGTGGAAGACAGTGGTGTACAGGGATGGACTGGCCATAGGGACTACCGGTAGTTTCCCGTTGGGCCGATGGCTCAGTTGGCCGTTTAAAAAAAAATGCAGTTTTTATGCAGTTCGGCGGCAGCGGGAGCGTGGCAGCAAACAGCGGCCCACAAAATTTTTTTTTTTTTTGTGGTCTGTTTTTTTATGCAGTTCGGCGACAGCGGGAGCGTGGCAGTAAACAGCGGCGGGGATTCGGGGAAGGTGGCCAGCGAGGAAGGCAGTTTTATGTAAAATTCCGAGGAGGGAGAAAAGCTCCACCCCCTCCCTGACCACCGAAGAGGCGGACAGTAGCGAGCGCGGCCACCCCGGCGCTCCCAGAAGCTCGATTCCTCCACCTCCTCTCTGCTCCAGGAACCATGCGGCCTGGGCCGGAGGGCAGGCTGACTGGGAGCCCGGAGGAAGAGAACATGCGCCGCTGTAAGGAGCAGAGCAGCGAGAGCACCCCCCGGATCAAGAGGGAGAATCGGCGCTGCCGCTGCTGGCCATCAGGTACCTGGCATCCTACACAAGCATGCCAGAACACTGAGACAGCGGGGAGGTGAGCAGAGGAGAGACTGCAGAAAGTGACAGTGCTATGTGGTCTGTCTCAGCCCTCCCCTCTGTCTCTCAGTCCCCCCTCCTTTAGCCCCCTCCTCTGTCTCTCAGCCCCCCACTATCTCTCAGACCCTCCTCTGTCTCTCAGACCCCTCCTCTGTCTCTCAGCTCTCCTCCTCTGTCTCTCAGCCCCCTCTGTCTCTCAGACCCCCTTCTGTCTCTCAGACCCCTCCTCTGTCTGTCAGACCCCTCCTCTGTCTCTCAGACCCCTCCTCTGTCTCGCAGCTCTCCTCCTCTGTCTCTCAGCTCCCCCTCTGTCTCTCAGCTCCCCCTCTGTCTCTCAGCTCCCCCTCTGTCTCTCAGCTCCCCTTCTGCCTCTCAGACCCCTCCTCTGTCTCCCAGAACCTCGATTCCTCCACCTCCTCTCTGCTCCAGGAACCATGCGGCCTGGGCTGGAGGGCAGGCTGACTGGGAGCCCGGAGGAAGAGAACATGCGCCGCTGTAAGGAGCAGAGCAGCGAGAGCACCCCTCGAATCAAGAGGGAGACTCGGCGCTGCCGCTGCTGGCCATCAGGTACCTGGCATCCTACACAAGCATGCCAGAACACTGAGACAGCGGGGAGGTGAGCAGAGGAGAGACTGCAGAAAGGGACAGTGCTATGTGGTCTGTCTCAGCCCTCTCCTCTGTCTCTCAGTCCCCTCTGTCTCTCAGAGCCCCCTTCTGTCTCTCAGACCCCTCCTCTGTCTCTCAGCCCCCTCTGTCTCTCAGCCCCCCCTCTGTCTCTCAGACCCCTCCACTGTCTCTCAGCCCCCTCCACTGTCTCTCAGCTCCCCCTTGTCTCTCAGCTCCCCCTGTCTCTCAGCCCCCCTCTGTCTCTCAGCTCCCTCTCTGTCTCTCAGCTCCCCCCTCTGTCTCTCAGCCCCCCTCTGTCTCCCAGCCCCCCTCTGTCTCTCAGCTCTCCTCTGTCTCTCAGCCCCCCTCTGTCTCTCAGCTCCCCCTCTGTCTCTCTGCTCCCCCTCTGTCTCTTAGACCCCCTCTGTATCTCAGTCCCCCCCTCTGTCTCTCAGTCCCCCCTCTGTCTCTCAGTTTCCGTGTCTCTCAGTCCCCCCCCTCTTTTAGCCCCTCCTCTGTCTCTCAGCTCCCCTCTATCTCTCAGACCCTCCTCTGTCTCTCAGACCCCCCTCTGTCTCTGTGACCCCTCCTCTGTCTCTCAGACCCCTCCACTGTCTCTCAGACCCCTCTTCTGTCTCTCAGACCCCTCCTCTGTCTCTCAGCTCTCCTCCTCTGTCTCTTAGCTCTCCTCCTCTGTCTCTCAGCTCTCCTCCTCTGTCTCTCAGCTCTCCTCTCTGTCTCTCAGCTCCCCCCTCTGTCTCTCAGCCCCCCTGTCTCTCAGACCCCCTCTGTCTCTCAGACCCCTCCTCTGTCTCTCAGACCCCTCCACTGTCTCTCAGCCCCCTCCTCTATCTCTCAGCTCCCCCCTCTGTCTCTCAGCTCTCCCCTCTGTCTCTCAGCTCCCTCCTTCTGTCTCTCAGCTCCCCCTGTCTCTCAGCCCCCCTCTGTCTCTCAGACCCCCCTCTGTCTCTCAGCTCCCTCCCATTGTCTCTTAGCTCCCCCCTCTGTCTCTTAGCTTCCCCCTCTGTCTCTCAGCTCCCTCCCATTGTCTCTTAGCTCCCCCTCTGTCTCTCAGACCCCTCCTCTGTCTCTCAGCTCTCCTCCTCTGTATCTCAGCTCTCCTCCTCTGTCTCTCAGCTCTCCTTCTCTGTCTCTCAGCTCCTCCCTTTGTCTCTCAGCCCCCTCTGTCTCTCAGCCCCCCCTCTGTCTCTCAGACCCCTCCACTGTCTCTCAGCCCCCTCCACTGTCTCTCAGCTCCCCCCTCTGTCTCTCAGCTCCCCCCCTCTGTCTCTCATCCTCCCTTTGTCTCTCAGCTCCCCCTGTCTCTCAGCCCCTTCTGTCTCTCAGACCCCTCCACTGTCTCTCAGCTCCCCCTGTCTCTCAGCTCCCCCTCTGTCTCTCAGCCCCCCTTTGTCTCTCAGCTCCCCCTGTCTCTCAGCCCCCCTCTGTCTCTCAGCTCCCCCTCTGTCTCTCAGCTCCCCCCTCTGTCTCTCAGCCCCCCTCTGTCTCTCAGCTCCCCTCTGTCTCTCAGCCCCCCTCTGTCTCTCAGCTCCCCCTCTGTCTCTTAGACCCCCCTCTGTCTTTCAGTCCCCCCTCTGTCTCTCAGTTCCCGTGTCTCTCAGTCCCCCCCTCTTTTAGCCCCTCCTCTGTCTCTCAGCTCCCCTCTATCTCTCAGACCCTCCTCTGTCTCTCAGACCCCCCCTCTGTCTCTCAGACCCCTCCTCTGTCTCTCAGACCCCTCCACTGTCTCTCAGACCCCTCTTCTGTCTCTCAGACCCCTCCTGTCTCTCAGCTCTCCTCCTCTGTCTCTTAGCTCTCCTCCTCTGTCTCTCAGCTCTCCTCCTCTGTCTCTCAGCTCTCCTCTCTGTCTCTCAGCTCCCCCCTCTGTCTCTCAGCCCCCTGTCTCTCAGCCCACTCCTCTGTCTCTCAGACCCCTCCACTGTCTCTCAGACCCCTCCACTGTCTCTCAGCCCCCTCCTCTATCTCTCAGCTCCCTCCTCTGTCTCTCAGCTCTCCCCTCTGTCTCTCAGCTTCCTCCTTCTGTCTCTCAGCTCCCCCTGTCTCTCAGCTCCCCTCTGTCTCTCAGACCCCCCTCTGTCTCTCAGCTCCCTCCCATTGTCTCTTAGCTCCCCCCTCTGTCTCTTAGCTCCCCCCTCTGTCTCTCAGCTCCCTCCCATTGTCTCTTAGCTCCCCCTCTGTCTCTCAGACCCCTCCTCTGTCTCTCAGCTCTCCTCCTCTGTATCTCTCTCTCCCCCTCTGTATCTCAGCTCTCCTCCTCTGTCTCTCAGCTCTCCTTCTCTGTCTCTCAGCTCCTCCCTCTGTCTCTCAGCCCCCTCTATCTCTCAGCCCCCTCTGTCTCTCAGCCCCCCTCTGTCTCTCAGACCCCTCCACTGTCTCATGCTCCACGGAACATGTATGGAAATGGAGGAGGATGGCCACAGTGGCAAGGAGAGGAACATGTATGGAAGTGGAGGAGGATGGTCACAGAGGGGAGGAGAGGAACATGTATGGAAGTGGAGGAGGATGGTCACAGTAGCAAGGAGGGGAACATGTATGGAAGTGGAGAAGGATGGTCACAGTGGGGAGGAGAGGAACTTGTATGGAAGTGGAGGAGGATGGTCACAGTGGGGAGGAGAGGAACATGTATGGAAGTGGAGGAGGATGGTTACAGTGGGGAGGAGAGGAACATGTATGGAAGTGGAGGAGGATGGTCACAGTGGGGAGGAGAGGAACATGTATGGAAGTGGAGGTGTACTTTATAATATTACTGAGTGGAAAGTAAGTGGAAGACAGTGGTGTACAGGGATGGACTGGCCATAGGGACTACCGGGAGTTTCCCGTTGGGCCGATGGCTCAGTTGGCCGTTTAAAAAAAAATGCAGTTTTTATGCAGTTCGGCGGCAGCGGGAGCGTGGCAGCAAACAGCGGCCCACAAAATTTTTTTTTTTTTGTGGTCTGTTTTTTTATGCAGTTCGGCGACAGCGGGAGCGTGGCAGTAAACAGCGGCGGGGATTCGGGGAAGGTGGCCAGCGAGGAAGGCAGTTTTATGTAAAATTCCGAGGAGGGAGAAAAGCTCCACCCCCTCCCTGACCACCGAAGAGGCGGACAGTAGCGAGCGCGGCCACCCCGGCGCTCCCAGAAGCTCGATTCCTCCACCTCCTCTCTGCTCCAGGAACCATGCGGCCTGGGCCGGAGGGCAGGCTGACTGGGAGCCCGGAGGAAGAGAACATGCGCCGCTGTAAGGAGCAGAGCAGCGAGAGCACCCCCCGGATCAAGAGGGAGAATCGGCGCTGCCGCTGCTGGCCATCAGGTACCTGGCATCCTACACAAGCATGCCAGAACACTGAGACAGCGGGGAGGTGAGCAGAGGAGAGACTGCAGAAAGTGACAGTGCTATGTGGTCTGTCTCAGCCCTCCCCTCTGTCTCTCAGTCCCCCCTCCTTTAGCCCCCTCCTCTGTCTCTCAGCCCCCCACTATCTCTCAGACCCTCCTCTGTCTCTCAGACCCCTCCTCTGTCTCTCAGCTCTCCTCCTCTGTCTCTCAGCCCCCTCTGTCTCTCAGACCCCCTTCTGTCTCTCAGACCCCTCCTCTGTCTGTCAGACCCCTCCTCTGTCTCTCAGACCCCTCCTCTGTCTCGCAGCTCTCCTCCTCTATCTCTCAGCTCTCCTCCTCTGTCTCTCAGCTCCCCCTCTGTCTCTCAGCTCCCCCTCTGTCTCTCAGCTCCCCCTCTGTCTCTCAGCTCCCCTTCTGCCTCTCAGACCCCTCCTCTGTCTCCCAGAACCTCGATTCCTCCACCTCCTCTCTGCTCCAGGAACCATGCGGCCTGGGCTGGAGGGCAGGCTGACTGGGAGCCCGGAGGAAGAGAACATGCGCCGCTGTAAGGAGCAGAGCAGCGAGAGCACCCCTCGAATCAAGAGGGAGACTCGGCGCTGCCGCTGCTGGCCATCAGGTACCTGGCATCCTACACAAGCATGCCAGAACACTGAGACAGCGGGGAGGTGAGCAGAGGAGAGACTGCAGAAAGGGACAGTGCTATGTGGTCTGTCTCAGCCCTCTCCTCTGTCTCTCAGTCCCCTCTGTCTCTCAGAGCCCCCTTCTGTCTCTCAGACCCCTCCTCTGTCTCTCAGCCCCCTCTGTCTCTCAGCCCCCCCTCTGTCTCTCAGACCCCTCCACTGTCTCTCAGCCCCCTCCACTGTCTCTCAGCTCCCCCTTGTCTCTCAGCTCCCCCTGTCTCTCAGCCCCCCTCTGTCTCTCAGCTCCCTCTCTGTCTCTCAGCTCCCCCCTCTGTCTCTCAGCCCCCCTCTGTCTCTCAGCCCCCCTCTGTCTCTCAGCTCCCCTCTGTCTCTCAGCCCCCCTCTGTCTCTCAGCTCCCCCTCTGTCTCTCCGCTCCCCCTCTGTCTCTTAGACCCCCTCTGTATCTCAGTCCCCCCCTCTGTCTCTCAGTCCCCCCTCTGTCTCTCAGTTTCCGTGTCTCTCAGTCCCCCCCCTCTTTTAGCCCCTCCTCTGTCTCTCAGCTCCCCTCTATCTCTCAGACCCTCCTCTGTCTCTCAGACCCCCCTCTGTCTCTGTGACCCCTCCTCTGTCTCTCAGACCCCTCCACTGTCTCTCAGACCCCTCTTCTGTCTCTCAGACCCCTCCTCTGTCTCTCAGCTCTCCTCCTCTGTCTCTTAGCTCTCCTCCTCTGTCTCTCAGCTCTCCTCCTCTGTCTCTCAGCTCTCCTCTCTGTCTCTCAGCTCCCCCCTCTGTCTCTCAGCCCCCCTGTCTCTTAGACCCCCCTCTGTCTCTCAGACCCCTCCTCTGTCTCTCAGACCCCTCCACTGTCTCTCAGCCCCCTCCTCTATCTCTCAGCTCCCCCCTCTGTCTCTCAGCTCTCCCCTCTGTCTCTCAGCTCCCTCCTTCTGTCTCTCAGCTCCCCCTGTCTCTCAGCCCCCCTCTGTCTCTCAGACCCCCCTCTGTCTCTCAGCTCCCTCCCATTGTCTCTTAGCTCCCCCCTCTGTCTCTTAGCTTCCCCCTCTGTCTCTCAGCTCCCTCCCATTGTCTCTTAGCTCCCCCTCTGTCTCTCAGACCCCTCCTCTGTCTCTCAGCTCTCCTCCTCTGTATCTCAGCTCTCCTCCTCTGTCTCTCAGCTCTCCTTCTCTGTCTCTCAGCTCCTCCCTTTGTCTCTCAGCCCCTCTGTCTCTCAGCCCCCCCTCTGTCTCTCAGACCCCTCCACTGTCTCTCAGCCCCCTCCACTGTCTCTCAGCTCCCCCCTCTGTCTCTCAGCTCCCCCCCTCTGTCTCTCATCCTCCCTTTGTCTCTCAGCTCCCCCTGTCTCTCAGCCCCTTCTGTCTCTCAGACCCCTCCACTGTCTCTCAGCCCCCTCCACTGTCTCTCAGCTCCCCCTGTCTCTCAGCTCCCCCTCTGTCTCTCAGCCCCCCTTTGTCTCTCAGCTCCCCCTGTCTCTCAGCCCCCCTCTGTCTCTCAGCTCCCCCTCTGTCTCTCAGCTCCCCCCTCTGTCTCTCAGCCCCCCTCTGTCTCTCAGCTCCCCTCTGTCTCTCAGCCCCCCTCTGTCTCTCAGCTCCCCCTCTGTCTCTTAGACCCCCCTCTGTCTTTCAGTCCCCCCTCTGTCTCTCAGTTCCCGTGTCTCTCAGTCCCCCCCTCTTTTAGCCCCTCCTCTGTCTCTCAGCTCCCCTCTATCTCTCAGACCCTCCTCTGTCTCTCAGACCCCCCTCTGTCTCTCAGACCCCTCCTCTGTCTCTCAGACCCCTCCACTGTCTCTCAGACCCCTCTTCTGTCTCTCAGACCCCTCCTGTCTCTCAGCTCTCCTCCTCTGTCTCTTAGCTCTCCTCCTCTGTCTCTCAGCTCTCCTCCTCTGTCTCTCAGCTCTCCTCTCTGTCTCTCAGCTCCCCCCTCTGTCTCTCAGCCCCCTGTCTCTCAGCCCACTCCTCTGTCTCTCAGACCCCCTCCACTGTCTCTCAGACCCCTCCACTGTCTCTCAGCCCCCTCCTCTATCTCTCAGCTCCCTCCTCTGTCTCTCAGCTCTCCCCTCTGTCTCTCAGCTCCCTCCTTCTGTCTCTCAGCTCCCCCTGTCTCTCAGCTCCCCTCTGTCTCTCAGACCCCCCTCTGTCTCTCAGCTCCCTCCCATTGTCTCTTAGCTCCCCCCTCTGTCTCTTAGCTCCCCCCTCTGTCTCTCAGCTCCCTCCCATTGTCTCTTAGCTCCCCCTCTGTCTCTCAGACCCCTCCTCTGTCTCTCAGCTCTCCTCCTCTGTATCTCTCTCTCCCCCTCTGTATCTCAGCTCTCCTCCTCTGTCTCTCAGCTCTCCTCCTCTGTCTCTCAGCTCTCCTTCTCTGTCTCTCAGCTCCTCCCTCTGTCTCTCAGCCCCCTCTATCTCTCAGCCCCCTCTGTCTCTCAGCCCTCCTCTGTCTCTCAGACCCCTCCACTGTCTCTCAGCCCCCTCCACTGTCTCTCAGCTCCCCCCTCTGTCTCTCATCCCCCTTTGTCTCTCAGCTCCCCCTGTCTCTCAGCCCCCCTCTGTCTCTCAGCTCCCCCTCTGTCTCTCAGCTCCCCCTCTGTCTCTCAGCTCCCCTCTGTCTCTCAGCCCCCTCTGTCTCTCAGCTCCCCCTCTGTCTCTCAGCTCCCCCTCTGTCTCTTAGACCCCCCTCTGTATCTCAGTCTCCCCCCTCTGTTTCTCAGTTCCAGTGTCTCTCAGTCCCCCCTCTTTTAGCCCCTTCTCTGTCTCTCAGCTCCCCTCTATCTCTCAGACCCCCCTCTGTCTCTCAGACCCCTCCTCTGTCTCTCAGACCCCTCCACTGTCTCTCAGACCCCTCTTCTGTCTCTCAGACCCCTCATCTGTCTCTCAGCTCTCCTCCTCTGTCTCTTAGCTCTCCTCCTCTGTCTCTCAGCTCTCTTCTCTGTCTCTCAGATCCCCCTCTGTCTCTCAGCCCCCCTGTCTCTCAGCCCCCCTCTGTCTCTCAGACCCCTCCTCTGTCTCTCAGACCCCTCCACTGTCTCTCAGACCCCTCCTCTATCTCTCAGCTCCCCCCTCTGTCTCTCAGCTCACCCCTCTGTCTCTCAGCTCCCCCCTTTTGTCTCTCAGCTCCCTCTGTCTCTCAGCCCCCCTCTGTCTCTCAGACCCCCCTCTGTCTCTCAGCTCCCCCTCTGTCTCTCAGCTCCCTCCCATTGTCTCTTAGCTCCCCCCTCTGTCTCTCAGTTTCCCCCTCTGTCTCTCAGCTCCCCCTCTGTCTGTCAGCTCCCCCTCTGTCTCTCAGCTCCCTCCCATTGTCTCTTAGCTCCCCCTCTGTCTCTCAGCTTCCCCTCTGTCTCTCAGCTCCCCCTCTGTCTCTCAGACCCCCCTCTGTCTCTCAGACCCTCCCTCTGTCTCTCAGACCCCTCCTCTGTTTCTCAGCCCCCTCCTCTGTCTCTAAGCCCCCTCCTCTGTCTCTCAGCTCTCCTCTATCTCTCAGCTCCCCCCTCTGTCTCTCAGCTCCCCCCTCTGTCTCTCCGCCCTTTCCTCTGTCTTATTCACTCCCTGACTCTCAAGCCTCGTACACACGACCGAGTTTCTCGTCAAAAAAACGACAAGAAACTTGTAGAGTAAATCGGTCGTGTGTACGCGGCTATCAGGTTTCTCGTCAAGAAAATCGACAAGAATCTCGACGAGAAAAACAGAGAACCTGCTCTCTATTTTCTCGTCAGGATTCTCCATTTTCTCGTCGAGATTCTCGTCAGCATGTTTCTCGACGAGAAAAGTGTGTTTGTGTCTGTCGCCATCGAAACCCGCGCTTGCTCGAAATGACTTTGACGCATGCGCGGTAGCTTCCTAGGCATAGGTAGGGTGTAGCAAGATGGTGGCGACGGCATCAAATGTGACAAGCGCACGCTCGTCGTAGTCGATTACGTCACCGCGTTCTCTCCATTCAAAGAACCGCGGGTTCTTTGAATCGAGCGTGTGTACACTCGGCCGGGACAAGTTTCTTGTCCAAGAATCTCGTCAAGAAAAACGACAAGTTTTTTCCTGACGAGATTCTCTACCGTGTGTACGAGGCTTCAGGCTGCTTTCACACTGGGGCGGGCATTTACGGTAAAACGCTGCTAGTTTTAGCAGCACTTTACTGTCGTTTTAGCTGCACTATTCGGCTTCTAGCAGGTGCTTTTAACCCTGGCTAGCAGCCAAATTAAAGGTTAAATGCGCCCGTGTAGTGCTGCTGCCGAAGTGTTTTGCAGGCGCTTCAGCAGCGGTGGCAACTAATTTCAATGGGCAGGAGCGGTGTGTACACCGCCCCAAAGATGCTGCTTGGAGGACTTTCACATTGGGACTGCAGCGGAGGCGTTTTTCAGGCGCTATTTTTAGCCCAAAAGCGCCTGAAAAACGCCTCAGTGTGAAAGGGGTCCTACACTCACCCCCTCTCTTTTACACTCACCCCCTTTCCCTCAACCCTCCCTCTCTCATTCCCCTCTCGCTCACCCTCTCATGATATACAATAATGGACGTAGGGGCCTTTTGGTGGGCGTGATTTTTTGGGGGGGTGGGGGGCAGCATTTTATATTGGAATAAAGTTGGCCGTTCTGGATGAAGTCCAGGGCCAAATTTTTGTCCCAGTCCAGCCCTGGTGGAGTACACAGAAGACATGGACAGGGGGCAGAATGCCAATGGTGGTGGCCGCAGAACTGGTTATACAAGTACAGCCAATGAGACATTACATGACTGCAGACACAGGACAAGGTCCACAGAAGGCTATGTAACACTTCAACAACAAACAGCACATGCCCCCCATGAAGCTGTTATGTAGGCTCCTGTGAGGAGATCAGTGGGTGTCTGTCAGGAAGTACCTTTGGCCCACTTCTATTTCGTAGACATCAGCAGACGACACGTTTGCCTGTCAGAGGAGTGCACGTGTACTTCCCGCCCATCTCTCGGCTTTGTATTACAGAGGGTGGGGAAGGGGCGTGGCCTTGCAGTGGAGAGATGTATTGGGCGGGGAATAGGAAGCAGATATGAAAGCTGTAAAGCCGGAGATCGCATTACCACACAGATCAAGCTGTACCGGCATCTTCCTGTACGGACATCTCCTGTAAGGACGGGTAAGTGAGAGGGGGCTCTGTGTACAGGGAATGTATAGCACCTGGCTGTCTTCTCGTTGTAGAAGTGTACAGAGAAATGTATTCTTCTGGCTGTGGGTGCTTCGTCATTTTCTTTCAGTATGACGTAAGAACGGGCGTAGGAAGAGGACCTTGTAGAAGCTGAGTGCAGTCCATGCTACTTTTTTAATAGTTCTATTCTGAGGACGAGCTGTCAGGGGTTCCCTTCTTAGGACCAGCAGTACTATCACCAATGAATGACCACATAGGGAGGCTTTGGCGTGTTCTGGTCACTTGCTAATGATTTCTATGTGATGTAACAGAGCCCTCCCCCAGGCTTAGCCACCTCCCTTCTGTCATCATGGATCCCGTGTGTTCTCCCATACATATGTCAGCAGCTATCTCCTATGGACAAGCTCGAAAAAGACACTTTAAAGCCTCGTACACACGATCGGATTTCCT
This sequence comes from Rana muscosa, assembly GCA_029206835.1. Taxonomy (NCBI): domain Eukaryota; kingdom Metazoa; phylum Chordata; class Amphibia; order Anura; family Ranidae; genus Rana; species Rana muscosa. Next base: position 9,075,077 of record JARGYO010000162.1, read on the forward strand.
ATGGATTCTAATCCGATGTTTTTTTCCATCGGAAATCCGATGAAGCTGACTTCCATCAGTCTTATCTACACACCATCAGTCTAAAAACCGACCGTTCCAAACGCTGTGACGTAAAACACTCTGACAAGCCGAGAAAAATGAAGTTTAATGCTTCTGAGCATGCGTCGACTTGATTCTGAGCATGCGTGGGTTTTTTATCCGATGGACTTGCCCATAGACGATCGGAATTTGCTATCGGTATTTGATCCATCGGAAAAATGTAAAACATGTTCTATTTTTTAAAACCGATGGAAAAAAGACCGATGGGGCCCATACACGATCGGTTTGTCCGATGAAAAAAGTCCATCAGACTGTTTTCATCGGTAAAACCGATCGTGTGTACAGGGCTTTATTGTTACGCCTCTGATTGCAACTCAGGCAAGTGGATTTTGTGCTATAGTCGGAAGATACAATCCTAAATTATTGACTGCATCACTTTCCACCATGCGATCTTATACATTGATCGGTCAAAACACGATCAAAATCTTGACCGCAGCGGCTCACCGCTGCCGATTAATGCAAAGCGATAAATGATTTTCCGTCCTGGACAATCGACTCGGTTTGATCGAATCCGATTGAAATCAAGTGTACAGCGATGACAAGGATAGTTATTTTGCAGTAATTTGCACATCAATCAGATAAGCCAGTATGGCCACCATGATAATTTACTGAGGTTTAGCTCTGGTTTACATTGGAGCGATTTGGCATGCGATTTGACATGTGAAATCGCATGGGAAATCGGCAGAAATTGCCGGCAATGGCACTATCCGAATCGGTGCGGCGATTCCCAAAAGTAGTTTCTCTACTACTTTTGGTGACTTTGGGGTGCGATTTCAATAGACCTCTGTGCAGAAACCTTCGCAGATGTCTTTGAAATCGCATCCCCCCCCCCCGAAGTCGGGACTGACATGCGGGGAATGAAATCGTGCGAGTCCAGCTGAACACGCACAATTTCATTTCCGCTGTCAGTGTGAACCTAGGCTCAAGTTACTTCCACTCTGGTCAGTTTTTCTTCTGTTTTTGCGTTAAAAATGGGTAAGAAAAGCGCAAGACCATTAAATCCTATGGAACCCTTCACGCTGGTCAGTTGCAGGTCCGTTGCATTTTTCAAAGTCCTGCAAGCAGCATTTTTTTGAAAAATGTTAGGTGCGGTAAAAAAAAAAAAAAATCCACCTCCACATTGCAATTAATGGAAAACGCAACAAAAATGCACCCACGATTACGTTTTTGGTGTGTTTTTTGAGTCGCGTGTTCTATTTTCACAGGTGCAAAATGCACCACAAACACCCCAAAAATTTGGTAAAAATGCATGTGTTTTCGCCTTATTTTTGAAACAGAGCAGTGTGAAAGTAGCAGATATGCAGAATCTTGCTGGCAGGAAGACCTTGAGTTAAAAAAAAGAAATGGAACATAAAGTCCTTGTGTGTACGCAGTTAGGCCCCTTTCACACCAGTGGACCGATCAGTTCCATCTGTCCACTTTTCAGGCGGACCTGATTGGACCAATCATTGCTCTCCATGAAGCGGCGGCCGTCATCTGTTCCGCTAAAAACAGACGGACAATGATCTGTCATCCACCTGCTCATCGGCAATCGGCGGATAGATCCCCGGCTGAGCAGGTGGATCTACTTGATTCTACTCCATCTGAAAGGGGCCTTAGGCTACTTTCATACTGCTCCATTGCAAAAATGTGGTAAAAACGCATATATATGTTTTTGCTGTTTCTGGTGCCTTTTGCATCTGTGAAAAAATAATATGTGACTCAAAAAAAATGCACCAAAAATGTAATCGCGGATGTGTTTTTGATGCGTTTTTGCCGCATCTTATTCTCATTCTTTGCATTAAGATAAAAAACCTTGTGTGTGTGTAGCAGCCTCCCCAGCACCCCCTAATTACTTACCTGAGGCCCATCTCTCTCCAGCGATGTCCACGAGTGTCTCGTCCGTCCGGGACTCTCCTCCTGATTGACTGAGACACAGCAGCGGCGCCATTGGCTCCCACGGCTGTCAATCAAAGTCAGTTAGCCAATCAGGAGAGAGGGGGTGCTGGCCGGGTCGGGGGCTCCGTGTCTGAATGGACACTGAGAGCTGTGACTCGGTTCGGGTGCCCCCATAGCAAGATGCTTGCTGTGCGGGCACTTGATAGGAGGGAGGGGCCAGGAGCAGCGAAGAGGGACCGAGAAGAGGAGGATCTGGGCTGCTCTGTGCAAATCCAACTGCGCAGAGGAGGTAAGTATAAGGCCCCTTTCACACGGGACGGATCCGTGAAGATCCGCCCTGTGAACCTCCGCTTGCTCTGCGGGGATCCCCCCGCTGATCCCTGCTGAGCCGGCGGATGACAGGGCGGTCCCTGCACACTGTACAGGGACCGCCCTGTCAGATCTCCGCTCTCCCCTATGGGGGGATCGGATGAACACGGACCGTCTGTCCGTGTTCATCCAATCCGCTCTGCAGACGGATAGAAAAATAGGATTTTCCTCCGTCTGCAGAATCGGAGGATTGCGGACCCGGATGAGATCGGGTGTCAGCGGATATTCATCCACTGACACCCGCGATCTCATAGGGACCAATGTATGTCCCTTTTTCATCCGTAAACAGATGGATGAAAAAGCGGACATACGGTCCGCTAGTGTGAAAGGGGCCTTACATGTTTGTTATTTAAAAAAAGTAGCTGGCCATAGTTTATACAATTTTATTATTCAATTTCCTTTAGCTTTACCCTCAACTATGTAGTGCAAGGGCCTGTCTGATTGCATACAAATTGAAGCTGTTTAGGTTTCTCCTCATAATTTATGGTTTGGTAAATCTAAAGGACAATGGTATGGCCAGCCTTATAGAAGTGATTGGGCAGCTGCTACACCTATTACAAACCAGAATCTGGCTCTCCAAAATGTAAGCTATTCTGCTGTGCTGAATCCATGCAGGAATAAAGCTGGCCATAGACTGCTAAACCAGGCGAGATTTGAACCATGTATGAATGTAGCCAAGTTGTTCGAAAGATCAACTTGGGTACAACCAGCCTGTCAGATTTTACATGCAATTATTGCTAGCGGATGTTATAGCCGCTAGCAATAATTACTGTGTTCTCCTTGCGAGTATGACAAATTAAGTGCTTTCAATAAGGACAAATTCTTTACTATGCCTAACTTATGGCTGTTTCTCGAACCCAGGGGCTTTCAAACTATGGCCTGCAGGCCACATTCCGCCTGCTACAAGGTTTTTTCCTGGCTTTCAGCTTGGGTTCATTGTGGATCCAGTGCAGTGATTGAGAATTCAGGTCAGCAGAGACTGCCTATGGTGTTTCTCCTGCCAGCATCCTAGCGACCAATGACTTGCTTGCCCCAGTATTCACAGAAGGACAGAACATTCCTTGTCCAAACCTGTTTCACCTCCTAGCTGCTAAAGCCATGCTGTAAACCTTACAGTGGTACAGAGGACTCTGATGGGGACACTCATGTGGGGGGCTCTAATGGAAATTCTGATTCAAGAGTGACTCTTATTAGGACCCTGATGCAAGGGAAACTCTAATGGGGTTCCTGATGCATGTGGGACTCTGATGAAGACCCAAATGTAAGGGGAACTCTGATGGGGACCATGATGTACCTGAGACTCTGAAGGGGACCCTGATCATCTGAAGTTCTCTAGGGTGGAAAGTGGGTGGTCATGTCAGCACAACATCCTTTAATTTAAAAATTAAAGGAGCCAGGTGGAAAATTGTCCACTTAACAGTGGCTGCTCGGTGTTTGAATTCTACTTGCTTTGGTTTCTTACATAGTTGGTCTGGTTGAAAAAGACACAAGGTCAACCAATAAGTTGAACATGGTCAAAATTTTGCAGTATACACTCTCCATGCATCCTAAAGCCTAGAACACAGTATTCGTTTTTTTCCATTCAACCCAGCGGGCTGAACAAAAAAACCCAGAAGAGCTCGGGAGGAGCTGCTGTACCAACTATGCAATGTTAGTGGCAACCCCCCCCCCCCCCCGCCAGAACACACCGGTCAGTGCTCTCAGCCATTGATTAAGAGAACTGACCAGATGCTGGTTGGCAGACCTTTTCGGTCATGCCCCTTCGCCAGAAGCTGGCCGAACAGACTGCTTCTGTCGGACCGGCTGCAGTACACACAGGCCGAATGTTGGCCCTTTTCTTTTGCACCGGCTTATGTTGCCCGATATTCGCCCGTATGTATGGCTTTAGGTTGCAAAAACTTTTAGGAACTTGGAACAGTGAGTGGCTTATTTCTTGTTGTGTTTTTTTAAATGTGATTTATTTTTCAAACTGTTTTTATTTTTTTTAATAGTTTAATCATGGCTGAGAAATTTAAGGTTGAGAGTCCCAATGTACGCTATTTAAAGGATGTTATAGAAGCCGATTACAACTACAGCACTACCCAAGTCTATGAAGAAAATGGTGTTACCAAGGTAATGTAATGTGATGCAAAAGCTATTTTTTATTTTTTATTTTGTTATATTATACCTTATTTTCACATTCATCTTGTGGTACTCTGACTTTTTGAAATACGCTTATCCAACGATTTAATGTTTTGAAAAGGTCACAGAACCTTGAATTTAGCCTCGACTGTAAAAGATAAATATGTAAGCTTTGGTTCCCATTTAGGAAAACCGCTTGCTGTGAAGTCCTGCCCTCTATTGCTTGCACTATGTAACTTATTTAGACCGAATGTGTAGGGTAATTGCCAGGGAAGAGTGTTTATACTGTGCGTGTGTGTGCACCAATCACAGTGGGATGACGTGCTGGCTATATAGTGATTTATTTGGGTTTCCTAAAGAATCTCCCTTCAGGGTGGATTGTTTAGGCAGTGGTTGTTCAGGCTGTTGATTTGCCAAGTTAGAAGTATGAGAGTTGCAGGGGTATGCTAGTAAAGTAGTGGCATTGGCCTAGGGTTGAAATAACAGTGTTTTTCAGGGAGACAGGAGCATCCGACACACCCAGAAGTGTTAAATTATGAAGATTCTACCTGCGACTGTTACTGGCTAGCGTTTTTATTTTTCCTTTTTAGCTTTCTAGTTTTAGTGTTTTGGTGACCAAAAAAAAAAAAAAAAGGCCTGCTGAACCGGTTGACTTTTAGTATGTGTATACCCAGTAGAGTTGGGCGAACGGTTCGAGCCGAGCCGAGCCAAGCACAAGTTCGGCAAACACCGGCATTTGCGGGGCACTCGGTGGGATGGTTGCCCGCTGAGTGCCCCAAAATGCACTGTGCACTGCACAATGCATTCTAAGCTCTGATTGGGCAAAGCTTTGCAGGCCTTCACAACTGATGAGTTATCAGCTGTCAACAGGCTTCCCCACATACCACTTCCCTTTGGGCCTGGTATTTATTTTAAGGAGAACCCCCACACCAAGATTTAAAAATAAAAAATAAGCTGTGGGGTCCCCCAAAATCTATTCCAGACCCTTGTTCAAGCATGCAGTCTGGCAGGCCAGAAAAGGGGGGGGGACGAGTGAGCTCTGCCCCCCTCACCCCAAAGTACCTTGTCCCCATGTTGTGGTGGTGGGGGTCTGTGGGCAGGGGGCTTATCGGCCCCCAGATCCTGGCCCCCTATGTCAATGAGTATAGGGTACATTGTACCCCTACCCATTCACAAAAAAAATAAATGTAAAAAATGTATAAAAACACAGACAATATTTTTGACAATTCCTACATAAAAAATAAAAAAACAAGGTCCCCCGACATAGATCCATTGTCAATCACAATGCCCACGCCACCGCCGGACCTAAAATAAGGAGAAAAAAAAGCTCCACCTGCGACATAGGTGTTCAGCCCAACTCTTTAATACTAAGCTTTACACAGCTTTATTCGTAGAAAACAAATCTGATGACTGGTGCGTATAGGTTGGCAGTTGTATAAAGCTTATTTCTCAAATCGCCTTTTAGGACAGCCTTGGAGAGAGCGTAGCTCCGCCCATTTACCAGGAAACACATGTAGCTTTATAAACCCTCCTCTTCCACCATGGCCTCAGTTATCGTGTGGGCTCCGACTTGCTGGAAAACTAAGCACAGAAAACCACCAACAGCCATAACAGATACAAAGGAAAAAAGGAATATACCACGCTTAGTAAATGAAATTAAATAATCTTAAGAAAGATTAAATGACCTAGGTGAAATAGAAATTAAATATGACCCCTAAATATGCAGCACGCTCAAAGTGTATAGACAAACCACTAATGAAGGAACAAAGAAAGAAAGAGCTGCGCAAAAAATATATTAAACAAAAAATATTAAATGTGTGCATACATGTGAAATGATCATCTAGTACCAGACTATTGGTGTAAGTGACAAATAAATGACAATAATGTGAACACCAATAAATTTGATAATTTAGATGAACACCAATAAAAACTAAATGAGCACCAATAAAAATCAATTGATCATGTGAATGTCCATAAAAAAATCCATAATGAAATCCAAAATAGAATCCATGATATAAATCTTGAAATGGAAATGTGATTGGAGAGGAAGAGGGTGAACTTCAAAACTCACACCAAACTGCACCACCACCAAATCAATGCGCTTACCAAAGGCAAGCTAATTCCAAGCCAAACACCTGAATAGCTCACTTCCTCGCAGTGGATGAAGGACCCAAGGATGGAACACTCCAAAGGCAGGGACTCAGTATCCAATGGTCATTATCCAGAAATAGAAAAGGAGAGGCACATAGTGTATATCGTCTAAACAAACTGGTTTATTGAAATAAAATGGCAACTTACAGAAATGCTGAAATTGCGAGCATAAAATAGAGGAGAGCCGACCGGCATGCAGTCTCCCGTCCAGCAGCGATGATGTCAGCGCGTCAGCCTCCCTGAAGTTTTGAAGTTCACCCTCTTCCTCTCCATTCACATTTCCATTTCAAGATTTATATCATGGATTCTATTTTGGATTTCATTATGGATTTTTTTATGGACATTCACATGATCAATTGATTTTTATTGGTGCTCATTTTAGTTTTTATTGGTGTTCATCCAAATTATCAAATTTATTGGTGTTCACATTATTGTAATTTATTTGTCACTTACACCAATAGTCTGGTACTAGATGATCATTTCACATGTATGCACACATTTAATATTTTTTGTTTAATATATTTTATGTTTAATATATTTTTTGTTTAATATATTTTTTTGCGCAGCTCTTTCTTTCTTTGAGCCATAACAGATACTTAAAACACTTCTAAGACAACAGGTAGGGTAGGAACGACTGTCCTGAAAGGCTCTTAGAAATACCATCACCGGTAAGTCTAAGTTTTTCTCAAATCGCCTTTTAGGACAGCCTTGGAGAGGATAACCGAGAAACTTACCCTAGGGTGGGACCACTGCCTGCAGCACCTTCCTGCCGAAGGGTTGATCTGCGGAGGACAGCAGGTTCAACCTATAGTGCCAGAGGAACATAGAGAAGTTGGACCAGGTAGCAGCAGCCTTGCATATTTCTTCAGGCGTGGCACCGGCCCTTTCAGCCCAGGAAACTGCCGTTGATTTTGTAGAGTGAGCAGCGATACCTGAAGGAGGTACCTCTCCCTTAGCTTTGTAGGATTCTATGATTGCCCATTTAAGCCACCTACCTAAAGTGCTCTTGGAAGCTTTTTCTCCCTTGCGGAAGTCAGAGAAAATTATGAAGAGGGCATTTGATTTTTTAAATGTTTTGGTGACTGTTAGGTAATGTAGCAAGCATCTCCTCATATCCTAATTATGAAAAGTTCCTTCTCCTGGATTGGAAGGAGCTGAGAAGAAAGTGGGTAATATTACCTCTTGTGAGCGGTGAAAAGGTGTGGCAACTAGGGTTGCCACATCATCCCTTTTAATCCAGGACACAATATTTACACAGATTCTGAGACTGATTTAATGCAGATAAGGCACCAAGTGAGTTTAATTACCACCTTAATCAGCCACAGAACTGTAATTAATGTGTGTCCTGGATTAAAGGGATGATATGGCAACCCTAGTGGCAACCTTGGGTAGAAATGCCAGGTCCGTTCAAAGAATTATTTGATCCAAAAAAAATGTCAAGGAGGGTTCCGTAAGGGTTCAAAAGGAGCCTCTATGAGACCCTGCAATACAATGGATAGATCCCAACTGGGAAAAACTTTACGGGCTACCGGCCTATTCCGTGCAAGAGCCCTAATTCAAAAAAATGTACACTTCTTTGGATAGAGTCTTTAAAAAAAACCTGAAAGAGCCACCACCTGGGTTTTAAGTGGCTGCCAACCCCTTCTCCATTCCATCATGGAGAAATTCTGGGACTGAAACTATACTTTTGACCTGGAAGCCTTTAGAAGAGCACCAGGAGTTAAACTTTTTCCATACTTTTAAGTAAATGGCCTGTGTCACTTCTTTCCTACTGGAGAGCAGGGTATTCACAAGCTTCTATGACAGACCCTTGGCTCCGAGATCTTCTTCAGAAACCAGGCTGTCAGTTGGAGCTGATCTGCTTCTGGATGGTTCAGGGTCCCCTGCGTTAGCAGGTCCTTTCTGGATGGTAGCCTCCAGGGAGGTTTTGCGGCTAGATTTAGCAGAGTCGCGAAACAGGACCTCTTCGGCCAGAAAGGGGTAACTAGAATCAGATTTGTGTTTTCCTCTTTGAATTTCCTGAGAACCAACGGTAATAGCTGGAAGAGGGGAAAAGTGTAGCACAGCTGGTAATCCCAGGGATGGGCGAACGCATCTATGCCTATGGCCTGATCTTCCCTGTGAAGTGAAAAAAACATCCGCACTTTCGAGTTCTGCTGGCTTGCAAACAAATCTATTTGAGGTTTTCCTCATGCCTCAGTGACCATCAAGAAGATGCAGCTGCATGTGTTCCCTGGTAAATGGGTATGCTCTCTCCAAGGCTTTTCTGAAAGGCTCTTAGAAGGCTCTTAGAAATATGTTCACAAATTTAAATCCGATACCTGCCATCCGGTTCTGCATACGATTGATAAAGGATAAAAGCAATGGTGTTTTTGATGACTATAAGGACACCTTTTTGTTTCATAGGTGTGGAGGTTGTAAAAATAGGTGGGAAAAGTTTGATGGAAGATCCTTTTGCTGGGTGATTTAACCCGTAGACATTAAAAGAAACAATATCAAGCACCATATTTAATGAATAGGAGAAAGATGAGACCGTACCCCAGCACATCCTTGAAGGGTCCAGCTAAAGACGGAGGCTGGTAGAGCTTAAGGCTCTTCCAAACTTCATAGCAAACTATCCTCAGAACATGGGTATTCCTTGGTAGAAGAGTCAGACCTGAGCAGCAAAGATAAAAACGAGAACAAAAGAACAAATCAAACTCATAACTTGAAGTATGGCAAAATTGTAAAAAGAGATTCCAACAAGAATCTGATAGCAGTATTACAGCACATTAGTGGCAGGGAAGTGGGTGAGCTAAAAGCTCCATAGTGCCAAGGGAGTCATGTAGCCCTGAGTTGACCAAAGAAGTGAGGTGATCAGGTATTTCGTTTTTTGTCTGCATTTGTGAGGCACCATCTGCCAGTTGCCGAAGGGTGCAAGGGTTCTTGTTTGGGTATAATGTTCCAGGAATGGAACAGCTTCAGTCCCTCGTCTAGTGAAGTAATCACTGAAGAGATCTCCTCCCCAGTTAACGGTCAATTTGGTTGGGTATCCTCAGCGGTATACAATATTGTGACTTCATAGGGCCTTTGTTATAGGCAGTAGAGCTTTGTGTTTTTGCATGGTATATTGTAAAAGATACGCAAAAATTTGGACGGATGCAGATTTTTCAGGAGGTTGGAGATTTTTGCGAAATGCGAGCATAAAGGCTTTACATAAAATAAATGCTCATCATTTTAAGCACTCCTGTCAATGTTAAATGATCATCCCTGTAACTTCAAGAGAGCTTTTCTTACTGGCCAGATCACCAATTGAAAGTAGAATCTAAAATACCTACAATAGAAAACTAATAAGGAAGACAAAAAAAGAAAAAACAGCGCTTGGTGCTTCTAAACCAATAAATCAAATGAAAAAGTACTATTCTATGTTTCTATCAACCCTAAATGGCTTCAAACATGCTTGGGACAAGACTCAGACAAAGTAAAAAATAAATAAATAAAACTACAAAAAACTAAAAACACAAATGAAAATCTACCACAGCTGCACTCGAACACTTAATACTAGGCATAAGATAAGTAAAAAGCGAAATGAATGTTGCGCTGTCTAACTATTAAACCCAATATCGGGTTAAGACAGTTTTTATTCTTCTGATCCACTAATAACGTTGCCTAACCATATGGCGGACTTAAAGGAATTCGAACTTTAAAATAAATTATAATATATCTGAAATTTTGCCATTATATATACCCCAAAAAATATATAATGTTTGGGGGTTATAAGTAATTTTCTAGCAAAAAAAAGTTTTTAACTTGTAAACACCAAATCTCAGAAAGAGGCTCAGTCCTTAAGTGGTTAAAGCGGAGTTCCACACAAAAATGGAACTTCCGTTTTAAGTGATGGTGACTCCCTGACATGCCACTTTTAGCATGTCATCTTTTGGGGGGGGGGGGGGCGGATACCTTCTTTTTAGAGGCATCCAGCTCCCACTTCCTCCCGGGCCTCCACAGCGCTGGAAGGAAGTTCACCTCTCGCCCTCCCTCCCTGTAATCTTCTGGGACAAGTCGCAGGTCCCAGAAGATTGCCTGGCCATTCGCAGCATGGCTCGCGCATGCACAGTGCGTTCCCAGCTGTGTATCCACAGCCGGGCGCCCACAGTTACAATGCCGGTGCCGCAGAGAGGGAGAGGAGCGGGGCTTCATTCACCTGTATTGCTGGACTGTGGGACAGGTGATTGTCCGATTATTAAAAGTCAGCAACTACACTTTTTGGAGCTGCTGACTTTTAAATGGGTGGAACGCCGCTTTATTGTGATCATGGATGATGAGAAATGGGTCTATTCTAATAATAGATAAGAAGAGTTTTTTGTTAAATGGGAACCATGGATTAATTATATCACAGTGAATAGGAGCAGATAGTTCCCTTATGGGTATTCAGGAACCTACATTTTGTGCTATTAGAGATTGGGGGCCGCACCCCCCGCCCCCTCTCCTCCTTCTTTTTATTTTTTTAGGGGGTATGGGTCAATGCTTGGGGGGCTTTTATGAGGTTGATTTTTAATGTGTGTAATTGATTAAGTAAATGTTTAAAAAAAATAAAACAAAAAAAAAAGTTTGTATAACCCTGTAAGTAACGCCACTATTTCAATAGTGCAATAAACATAACATCAAAAAATACATGAACAATCCAGTGAGTTCCCCCACCACTACTGACATAAATCAAATATCACTCTACAGATGCAAACTGTGTTTCCTCCACTTGTGATTAGTAGCCATGTCTGCAGTGAATCTCACCACCACCACCACTATACAACCTCTTACCAATTTAGTAGACCCCAAGTTATAGGTGGTCTAAAACAGCGTGTTTGAATCAGGGATCATTCACCCACGGATCAGAGACCATCAAAGAGGATCACAGCAGCAGGATACTCCAAAGGCATTTGAGAACCACAGGACACATCAGCAAGGATTCACTACCAGCACTCCACCTCCATCATGCATGTGATTTCATGAGATAAATAAACAGGCATCCCATATATTGTGTCTCTAATCATATATAGATATAAAGCAAACGCATGTAATAAAACCAGCACTGCCACCTCCCCCGGGCGTGATAACTACAACACATGCTTCGCCTGGACGTGTTTCCTGCAAAAGGACATCTTCAAGGGGTTGGCTGGATGTGCTGATTCTTCCATTCTATACAACATAAGCCGGTGAGTGTCGCCTCTCAAATTGCACCACCCATCAATGCCTAAATGCATCAAATTCATTCAAAATTCATTAAAAACACATTCATTCAAAACTCATTAAATAAAAAAAAAAAAAAAACACAATTGCATTAAAAAATAAAAAATAAATGCTTTTCTGGGTGTTTTCGCCTTCCTCTGGATCAACTGTGGGTGAAGGATTGTGTATATGAGATTGTATTTTTTATTTTTTTTTCTGGTTGAACTATTTCATCGTAAAATAAAAGAAAAATGTATCTATAGTAAGTAAATGCTGAGTGGATAACACCAACTCCATCTAGTGGTCAGATTTCATAATAACGTCTTAATTTATATGAAGTCTGCACCCTTTACCAAAAAAAATCTTGGTTAAAAGCAGCCCAAAAAATATTAACAGAGCTGTTTAAATCCCATTTAAGCCATAAGGGACATACGTTATTACATTAAAAATAAATTTTGTCTCCATATAAGAACCCCCCCTCCCATTTTTGTTAAATATGCACCGTACTGCAGAGGAAACAATTTATCAATCCCCAATATTTTCAAACTGGAGGGATAATTTTTTTTTCATGATTTATAACTTAATGTTTAGACTCTGATTGAAATTGAATGCAGCCATCACATCTAAGAAGCTGCAATGTAATAAATATTTGCTTTTGAGTTTAATATGCATTATAGCTAAAGTTCTGCTCCCTGATGTTAGCTACACACTGTAAGGGCCAGGTCACACAGGAACGCCACGTTTCTGTGCCTTCCAGTTTTGCAGCCCATTTGTTTCTTCAGAACACCATGCGATTTGGTGCCCACAGAAGCCCTGCTTGTGAGATGTGTTTGGGTTACCATTAACAAATTAATTTGTACTCGCAAGGGCAGCGTGTTCACCTGCAATGCGGGAAACGTTCACAGAACAAGCCTTTGTGAACTCTGTTTTGGTGTGAACCAATCAGAAGAGAGAGATGGGGGGGGGGGGGGGGGGTTGTGCACTAAAATCTGGTGCAGCTGCACATACGGTAATACCCAATCCGATTCTAACTTCAGCTTGTTCAATTAAGCTTTGACAATAAAACCTAGAAGGTTGGTTATGCACAGCTGCACCAGTTTCAGTAATTCTCCCCCATTGTGCAGACTAGTGAGAAATAGAAGGGGGCTTTCATCCGCTATATGTCTAAAATCAGGAACAAAACAACACTCATGTTTTTACCTAACATTTTTTTTTTTTTCTACAGGTTAAACCATGTTCCACCAAGTTTACTTTCAGGACTGAAAAGAAGGTACCAAAACTAGGAGTCATGCTGGTTGGCTGGGGTGGAAATAATGGAACAACCGTTACAGCAGCAGTGTTGGCCAATCAAATGGGTCTTTCATGGATGACCAAATCGGGAAAGAAGGTAAATAATGTTAGCCATACAACCAATAAATATTGTTAAACATATGTTGTCTTTATTTTAAGTAGTCTCACCTAATGATTGTGTAACATACTTTTATTGTAATGAGACATTGTTGCAAATCTTCAATATATCAGGTAGTTTAACTTTCCAGCATCTATTAAAAACTGAAATGTTCGTTTTGATTAATTTTGAGTAGATTTTAAAGTAACATGCGCAGCTGATAGCTCTGCTCTACTACTCATGCTGGCCTTCTAAGAGAGTGGTACATGAGCACGGAGGGCACACTACAGTGCAGTATCCTTTCCTTATAAGCAGGCACTGCCGTTGCCACATACAGGGTGCCTGGACTTATGAAAATAACAACCTCCAGCGAGTCACTCTTACCATCAGGAGGGCTTCTGGCAGCAAAGTATGCACTGATAGTATATCTCCTGCACATGTTGCCTTAATATTTCTTACAGTCTGCTTGTAAAAAAGGTGCACTGGGAAGTTGTCTTGGGGTGCGCATGGGCCCTTTTAGACCTGTTGTCAGGAATCAGATGTGATCAGAACTATGTGGACTGCAACAGAGGAAACCGCAAACAGAAATAGGTGAAAGTAAGTTTATTTAAGGTAATACATAAAAATGTGAATACACCACCAATACAACAAGTGAACAACCAAACAGTGACAGTAACCAACCAGCATATGTAGCAAAAGGGGGAACCAGAATCGTAGTCAAGCCAGGCCAGGATCATTAACAGGAGATCAGCAGATGGAGGTCCGGGAGTAGACAGACATGGACAAGAAGGAAGCAATCAGGCTGCAGAGCAAGGATGCAGGAACAGATACAACAGGTTCAGGATACAGGTATCAGGGTTCAGGTAAGCAGGCTGCAGGTCAGGGCACAAGGACGATACCAGGGCAGTGTGTGTACTTGCCGGGTATTTATGCTAATAAATACTAACAAGCTCAGGTGACCCCTGATTACAGAAGGTAAAATCTGCACCACACTGCCAGGATCCATCCGCTAGTGGACGCCAGTACTACGGCCCAAAGATGACTTAACACCAGCAGGTATAAGCTCCCCTGACAGTTCCAAACTTGCCGGAGACACCTGCTGGTGGACCCCAGTTCTGCACGCCAAATGATAGATATTACCAGCGGATGGAACCTTACAGTACCCCCCCCTCGAAGGACCGACCTCCGGGCGCTCCAACTAGCCGTTGCTGGGGAAAGTCCATGGCGTCAAGCCGGGCAGTGGACAAAGTCACATCAGGTTGGGCATGAGGAAGGTCCATGGCTTTAAACCGGGCAAGGTGCAGCTCGAGCTGAGCAGCGAGTACAGACTTCAGGCTGGGCAAAAAGTACGTCAGGCTGGGTAGCAGGCACAGGAACCTCAAGCTGAGTATCAGGTACAGGTACATCAAGCTGGGCAGCAGTAACGGGCACATCAAGCTGGGCAGCAGTAACGGGCACATCAAGCTGGGCAGCAAGCACGGGCACATCAAGCTGGGCAGCAGACGCATCAAACTGGGCAGCAGGAACGGGCACATCAAGCTGGGCAGCAGGCACGGGCACACCAAGCTGGGCAGCAGGCACATCAAGCTAAGCATAAGGCACGGGCACACCAAGCTGGGCAGCAGGCACACCAAGCTGGGCAGCGGGTACGGGCACATCAAGCTGGGCAGCGGGTACGGGCACATCAAGCTGGGCAGCAGGTATGGGCACATCAAGCTAGGCAGCACGTAGGTGCACATCAAGCTGGGCAGCAGACAGTGGCACATCAGGCTGGGCAGCAGACAGTGGCACATCAGGCTGGGCTGCAGACAGTGGCACATCAGGCTGGGCTGCAGACAGTGGCACATCAGGCTGGGCTGCAGACAGTGGCACATCAGGCTGGGCTGCAGACAGAAGCTCATTAGGCTGGGCAGCAGACAGAAGCTCATCAGGCTGGGCAGCAGACAGAAGCTCATCAGGCTGGGCAGCAGACAGAAGCTCATCAGGCTGGGCAGCAGACAGAAGCTCATCAGGCCGGGAAACGGGCACCACAACCTCTGCCTGGAAATGGGCGCCACAACCTCAGGCCGGGAAATGGGCGCCACAACCTCAGGCCAGGAAAGGGGCGCCACAACCTCAGGCCAGGAAAGGGGCGCCACAACCTCAGGCCAGGAAACGGGCGCCACAACCTCATGCCGGGAAACGGGTGCCACAACCTCTGCCTGGAAACGGACGCCACAACCTCAGGCCGGGAAATGGGCGCCACAACCTCAGGCCGGGAAATGGGCGCCACAACCTCAGGCCGGGAAATGGGCGCCACAACCTCAGGCCAGGAAAGGGGCGCCACAACCTCATGCCGGAAAACGGGCGCCACAACCTCATGCCGGGAAACGGGCGCCACAACCTCATGCCGGGAAACGGGCGCCACAACCTGATGCCGGGAAACGGGTGCCACAACCTCAGGCCGGGAAACGGGCGCCACAACCTCAGGGGGGGCACAGGCACAGAATCTTCAGGCTGGGACACAGGCACCGAATCTTCAGGCGGGGACACCGAATCTTCAGACTGGGACACCGGATCTTCAGACTGGGACACCGGGACTTCAGGCTGGGACATCAGGCTGGAAGGCAGGCACTGAGACATCAGGCTGGAAGGTAGGCACCGAGACATCAAGCTGGAAGGCAGGCACCGAGACATCAAGCTGGAAGGAAGGCACCAGGACATCAAGCTGGAAGGAAGGCACCAGGACATCAAGCTGGAAGGAAGGCACCAGGACATTCGGCTGGAAGGAAGGCACCAGGGCATCAGGCTGGAAGGAAGGCACCAGGACATCAGGCTGGAAGGAAAGCATCAGGCTGGAAGGAAGGCACCAGGACATCAGGCTGGAAGGAAGGCACCAGGATTTCAGACTGAAAGGAAGGCACCAGGACTTCAGACTGAAAGGAAGGCACCAGGACTTCAGACTGAAAGGAAGGCACCAGGACTTAAGACTGGCTCTGGCGCTTCAGGCTGGAACACTGGCATCAGGACTTAAGGCTGGCATACAGGAACTTTAGGCTGGCATACAGGAACTGGGGTGTCAGACTGGACAGCAGACTGGTCAGCAGGCACTGGTACATCAGACTGGGGCACGGGAACTTCAGGCAGAAACATTGGCTGGAAAGCAGGCAGAGGTTTGGCAGAATCAGATGGGTTATCAGGTTCAGCTGACATGCAAGCAGACTGGAGCAGGTTGTTTGGTGTGGAGGCAGGTTGGGTTACTGGCAGGATCGTTTTGGTTGTAAAAAACGTTCGTCTTTTCTTGGGCTTAGCCACTGAAGCTCTGTAGGTAAGGGGTGCAGCAGACTGGAAAGGAGGATTGGGATATGGCAGAGAAGAGGTAACAGTAGCTGGAGGAAGTTCTTGTGGGTTTGTAGGCAGCTTAGAAGAGACAGGTAGGTTGAATGCAGGATAGGTACAGGGAGTAGAGCCTGGATATTGGTATCTGGTGGGAAGCAGTGTGTACTGAGCTGCGACTGGGGTTGCCATGGGTGATGGGAGAAAAGACTTTTGAGCAGGTAGGTGTCTGATAGTAGAAGTGGGTTGGCTGGGATTGTTTGTAATGCCCCATACACACGATCGTTTTTCTTGCCATTTTTTTTCTTGCCGTTTTTCACGTCGTTTTTTTCATGTTTCCTCTCAAGCCTGTCTTGCGTACACACGATCATTTAAAAAAACGATCAAGCAAAGCGCAGTGACGTACAACACGTACGACGGCACTATAAAGGGGAAGTTCCGTTCGAATGGCGCCACCCTTCATGTTAGTAAAGTTTGTTGAGCGACGATTCGCTCTTTTCAGTCTCGTGCTTTTCAGTCCGTGACTGCGTGACGAATGTGCTATCTCCATTACGAACGCTAGTTTTACCAGAACGAGCGCTCCTGTCTCATACTTGATTCTGAGCATGCGCGTTTTTTTTCACGTCGTTAAAGCATACACACTATCGTTTTTCACGTCGTTAAAAAAAACGACATGAAAAACGACGTGAAAAAAGAGAGCATGTTCGAAATTTTTAATGGCCGTTTTTCACGTCGTTAAAAATGCTCTGGAGCCTACACACGATCATTTTTAATGGCCATTTTTTTTAATGGCATTTTTAACGGCATGAAAAACGATCGTGTGTATGGGGCATTACATATCAGACCATGCCGAGAGTATTGGTTGTACAAACTGTAGTTTTAAATCTCCCTGTCTAACAAAAGACTGAGCAGACTCAATGCACTCAGCAATCACCTGTGGGGAACAAGCTGAGTAGTGCTCACAAAAATCGGCGGGATCATCTTCAAGAAGCCATACTAGGGATACAACCTGATTCATATTAAAAGGAGAAGTGAAATCATCATGGCTCTCTGAAATACAGGGCAGGGCCAGCTCAGTACAGATTTTGATCAAAGGCTGCACCTCCCCAAACAGTATATAACCCTGATCGACCAGGGAGTGAGCCGATCGGATAGCTGCTGTGACAGCAGGAAGGTAAAGTCACCTGGTTGCATCCAGGGGGGTAGATATATTTCGCCCAGATTCAGGCTTTACGCCGACTTATACAACTAGGTGGAGAGTTGTATAAGGCTAGTGGGCTCATGGATGACTCATACCTCTAGGGAGAGTGTGGGGCGTCGTACAGACAGGGAGTTGATGAGGCCAGCTGAAGCTTGTCAGCTCATTTAGGCCTCTATAAAAACTCCCAGATTCATTAGGTGTTAGCTCATGCCTGGAACCAGACCTGTGTGGACTGTCTAGGGAGAGTGAACCCCTGTGCGGTGAGACAAAGCCTGTGTGGCTATTTGCTTGGACATTTAAAACCAGGGACTTAGGGACTAGGACAGCACTAGGCTGATCCCAGTTGTTAGTTAGGAAACCTGTATGTTTAGTCAGAGGTCAAGTTGACCAGGATTTATTTTGTTTATATGTTTCTTTTGGCTTTGCTGTGTTTTGTCACTGTAAATAGAAAATAAACCGCACCTTTTTTTTTTGATTTTGAAAACCACAACCTCCGTTTGCTGGGCCTGGTTTTGTGTGGGGAGCCCATCCCGGGGGTCACACACACCCGCTGCCGAGCTAACCCCCTCACAGTTGGTGGAGAACCAGTGGCAGTTTTTTTTAAGCCAGCATGGAGGAGATACTGAAGCAGCTGGCTCTAGCAAATGCCAATCAACAGCAGACAAATGCAGGTTTGCAAAAGAGCCTTGCAGCTCAACAACAGAACTTCGCAGCCCAGCAGCAAGCTCATCAACAGAGCCTTGCAGCCCAGCAGCAAGCTCACCAACAGAGTCTGGAAGCTCAGCAACAAGCCCAGCAGCAATCTGAGGCCCGCTTCATAGACCTGTTACAGAAGCAAGAGCAGAGACTACAACAAATGGAAGCAGTAATGCAGCAACGTCCGCAGACCAGTGAGGAAAGCCGTCCCACTAATACCGCGTCCTTTGGGGTGAGTCGTTTATTGACAAAAATGACTGGAGAGGATGATCCAGAGGTATTTTTGACCACATTTGAAAGGACTGCTGAAAGAGAAAAGTGGCCTGAGGAGCAGTGGGCTGGACTGGTGGCTCCTCTGTTAACTGGTGAATCGCAGAAGGCTTACTATGACCTAGAGCCTGACCAAGCAAAAGACTATGTGATGCTAAAAGCTGAGATATTGGCAAGGCTGGGTGTCACCCAGGCTGTCCGGGCTCAGCGTGTGCATAACTGGACTTTCCAGCTTGGAAAACCCCCCAGGTCTCAAATGTATGATCTCATTCACCTGAGCAGAAAGTGGCTACAGCCAGAGACTTTGTCCGCACCAAAGATTGTGGAACGTGTTGTAATGGATCGGTTTTTGAGAGCTCTTCCTACTGCCATCCAAAAGTGGGTAAGCCATGGAGACCCAGAGACGGCCGATGGTCTTGTGGATCGTGTGGAGAAATACTTGGCTACAGAGAACCTGACGGCCTCTTCCAGAGACACTCGGACTTTCCACCCTAAGACCAGACCATCCCCAGGGGCGGATAAGAGGATTCCAAGGGGTAAGGGTGGAGAGAGTGAGAGGGTGGGAGCTCTACCCCAAGTTTGGCGAGAACAGCCTGGGAAATCAGCGGCTCAAGAGGCGGCAAGAAGGATCGTTTGCTACCGCTGCCGGCAAGCGGGACATATTGCAGCCAATTGCCCGGTTGTGGAGGAACCCATGCAGTGTGACTTTCTGACGGGCAGACGTCAGTCGCTGTGTGCGACAGTCGCATGCACTGCCATTCGAGGAATTGAGAAACATTTATGCAAAATGTGTGTTAATGGTAGAAATGTTGTGGTATTGCTGGATTCAGGTAGCCTTGTGACCCTGATAAAGGCTGAGTTAGTTAAAACAGAGGTCTCTGGGAATAGCAAGGTAGCTGTTATTTGTGTGCATGGGGACACCCGAGAGTATCCAGTGACTACAGTGTGTTTCGAGACCCCCAAAGGTACCCTCTCTCATCCAGTGGGCTTAGTATCTCAGTTACCGTATGACGCCATTGTGGGAAGGGATTTTCCGAAGTTCTGGGAACTGTGGGATGATCCTGAGCCCCCCACTGGTGCCCCTATGTACCAGGAATGTGATAGCCAGAACTCCCCTGAGAGTGGTGAGGACTCTCCGGAATTTCCCTTATCAGTATTGGCAGGGGAGACTCAAGAAACTGGAGAGGAGCCCACCTCCTCAGACGAAAACCTACCGTCTGTGGAGTTTTCTGATCTTGAGGTTCACAGGGAAAACTTTGCCACAGAACAGTTGAAAGACC
Organism: Rana muscosa; assembly: GCA_029206835.1. Classification (NCBI taxonomy): domain Eukaryota; kingdom Metazoa; phylum Chordata; class Amphibia; order Anura; family Ranidae; genus Rana; species Rana muscosa. Next base: position 9,095,049 of record JARGYO010000162.1, read on the forward strand.
CCGCCCTAATAAAGGCACGCGAAAACGTAGTGAAAATAGATGGCGAGTTAGTGAACCCAGATAATACCTGCACTTACCCATACTTCAGCGTAGAGAAGGACCTACTGTATCGGGTGGCAAAAAGGGCAGAAGAAACCGTTGAGCAGCTTGTGGTGCCCAAACCTTACAGGAAGTTGGTGTTGGAGTTGGCCCATGGGCACATTCTTGGAGGTCATCTGGGGACAGAGAAAACCCGAGAGAGGGTATTACAGAGATTCTATTGGCCGGGGGTGATGAAGGACATAGAAAATTATTGTTCCTCCTGCCCTGTGTGTCAGAGGTCGGCCCCGATGCCACATTTCCGTAGCCCGCTGGTCCCTCTACCCATCATTGAGGTCCCGTTTGAGAGGATCGCCATGGATTTGGTAGGTCCTATAATCAAGTCCGCTAGGGGGCACCAGTACATATTAGTTATAATGGACTATGCCACCCGTTATCCAGAAGCGATCCCTCTCCGAAATACCTCGGCCAAAACCATAGCCAAAGAGCTATCTCTTGTGTTTAGCCGGGTGGGTATTTGTAAAGAACTGCTTACGGACCAAGGTACACCCTTTATGTCCCGGGTTATGAAGGAGCTGTGTAAATTGTTCAAAGTGACGCAATTACGTACATCTGTGTATCACCCCCAAACCGATGGGCTGGTTGAAAGATTCAACAAAACCCTAAAACAAATGTTGAAGAAAGTGGTGGATAGAGATGGAAAGGATTGGGACTGTCTACTTCCTTATCTGATGTTTGCTATTAGGGAGGTGCCCCAATCCTCTACGGGATTCTCCCCCTTTGAGTTACTGTATGGGAGACACCCAAGAGGGCTGTTGGATATTGCCAAGGAAACTTGGGAAAGTGAGAGTTCTCCCCACAGGAGTGTGATTGAGCATGTCGCCCTGATGCAAGACCGAATTGCACAGGTAATGCCCATCGTGAAGGAACATTTGGCCCAAGCGCAGTTAGCACAGCAGAGAGTGTACAACCGTGGAGCCAAGACCCGTACCTTTTCCCCGGGGGATAGGATACTGGTACTTGTCCCTACGGTTGAAAGTAAATTCCTTGCCAAATGGCAAGGCCCCTACGAGATAATGGAAAAAGTGAGCGAAGTGAATTACAAGGTCAGACAACCAGGAAGGCGAAAGCCCGAACAGATCTATCACGTTAATCTGTTGAAAGCCTGGAGGGATAGAGAGTCCCTAGTCGCAGACACTTGGTCACCAGCTCAAACTGGTTGCGTGATTCCTGAGGTTGGAATAGCAGCCACCTTGTCACAACCCCAACAACAGGAGGTTAAGGAGTTTGTGCTTCGCAACAAGGAGGTATTCTCTGAGCTGCCGGGACAAACATTTGGGGTAGAGCATGACATCATTACCCCGCCCGGTGAAAGGGTGAAGTTAAAACCCTATCGGATCCCAGAGGCCCGACGGGAGGCAATACGGGAGGAAGTACAGAAAATGCTGAACTTAGGGGTGATAGAGGAGTCCCAAAGTGATTGGTCTAGTCCCATTGTGTTGGTGCCTAAACCGGATGGGAGCTGGCGATTTTGTAACGATTTTCGTCAGTTGAACAAAGTTACAAAATTTGACACCTACCCCATGCCACGTATAGATGAGTTGATCGACCGGCTGGGAACAGCCCGATACATGACGACTCTTGACCTCACAAAAGGGTATTGGCAAATCCCCCTGGCCAAATTGGCCAAAGAGAAAACCGCATTTGTAACCCCAGACGGGGCGTTCCAATATAAAAGAATGCCGTTCGGGTTACAGAATGCGCCGGCCACATTCCAGCGGAAAATGGACCAGATGCTGAGGCCCCATCGGAAGTATGCTGCGGCTTACCTGGATGACGTAATTGTCCATAGCACAGATTGGGCCTCACATCTGCCAAAAGTGCAAGCAGTCCTGGACTCTGTTCGGGAAGCGGGGTTTACGGCTAACCCCAAGAAGTGTACCATTGGGCAGGAGGAGGCCAAATATCTTGGGTACACCATTGGGAGGGGAGTAATAAAACCCCAACTCAACAAAGTCGAGGCCATCCAGAGTTGGCCACGTCCCAACAGCAAGAAGCAGGTACGAGCCTTTCTGGGAATCGCTGGGTATTATCGGCGATTCATTCCCCACTTTGCTTCTAAGGCTGTGCCCCTAACCAACCTAACGAAGGGGAAAGGGTCGGTCATGATTAAATGGACCCCCGAGGCTGAGGCAGCATTCCAATTCTTGAAACAAGCCTTATGTAGCCAGCCAGTGTTGTACTCACCCGACTTCTCTAAAGACTTTGTCGTACAAAGTGATGCGTCAGATGTGGGGTTAGGAGCAGTATTGTCCCAGGTCTGGAACGGGGAAGAGCACCCAGTCATTTACCTCAGCAGGAAGTTGAAGTCCCATGAGGTAAATTACGCCACCGTTGAAAAGGAGTGTTTAGCGGTGAAGTGGGCTCTAGATTCCCTTCGGTACTACCTGCTAGGTAGGCACTTTGACATGGTTACGGATCACGCTCCGTTAAAGTGGATGGCTCAAAACAAGGAAACAAATAGAAGAGTGAATAGGTGGTTCCTGGCCCTCCAGGAATTCAACTTCACAGTAAAGCATCGCCCTGGCGTTCAAATGGGGAATGTGGATGCTTTGTCTCGAGTACATGAATGCCTGATTGCTGGTGTTCCAACCCCGAGGTTAAAACAAGAGGGGGGGGTATGTGACAGCAGGAAGGTAAAGTCACCTGGTTGCATCCAGGGGGGTAGATATATTTCGCCCAGATTCAGGCTTTACGCCGACTTATACAACTAGGTGGAGAGTTGTATAAGGCTAGTGGGCTCATGGATGACTCATACCTCTAGGGAGAGTGTGGGGCGTCGTACAGACAGGGAGTTGATGAGGCCAGCTGAAGCTTGTCAGCTCATTTAGGCCTCTATAAAAACTCCCAGATTCATTAGGTGTTAGCTCATGCCTGGAACCAGACCTGTGTGGACTGTCTAGGGAGAGTGAACCCCTGTGCGGTGAGACAAAGCCTGTGTGGCTATTTGCTTGGACATTTAAAACCAGGGACTTAGGGACTAGGACAGCACTAGGCTGATCCCAGTTGTTAGTTAGGAAACCTGTATGTTTAGTCAGAGGTCAAGTTGACCAGGATTTATTTTGTTTATATGTTTCTTTTGGCTTTGCTGTGTTTTGTCACTGTAAATAGAAAATAAACCGCACCTTTTTTTTTGATTTTGAAAACCACAACCTCCGTTTGCTGGGCCTGGTTTTGTGTGGGGAGCCCATCCCGGGGGTCACACACACCCGCTGCCGAGCTAACCCCCTCACACTGCAAACAACTGGTCACTAGACCATCCTTTCAAAGCCTGGCGGCAATAATCACCACTTTCAGATGCCAGCAGAGAAAAATAAAAAAACCTCATCGGTATTCATGTTTGCAAACAAACTGAATCAAAAAATGGTTCCCCTGTGCAGCCACTTCTGATCAGGGATGGCCCTGGTTATTTGTCAGGAATCAGATGTGATCAGAACTATGTGGACTGCAACAGAGGAAACCGCAAACAGAAATAGGTGAAAGTAAGTTTATTTAAGGTAAATACATATAAATGTGAATACACCACCAATACAACAAGTGAACAACCAAACAGTAACCAACCAGCATATGTAGCAAAAGGGGGAACCAGAATCGTAGTCAGGCCAGGATCATTAACAGGAGATCAGCAGATGGGGGGCCAGGAGTAGACAGACAGGGACAAGAAGGAAGCAATCAGGCTGCAGAGCAAGGATGCAGGAACAGATACAACAGGTTCAGGATACAGGAAACAGGAATCGGGGTTCAGGTAAACAGGCTGCAGGTCAGGGCACGAGGACGATACCAGGGCAGTGTGTGTGTGTGCACTTGTCGGGTATTTATACTATTAAATGCTAACAAGCTCAGGTGACCCCTGATTGCAGAAGGTAAAATCTGCACCACACTGCCAGGATCCATCCGCTGGTGGACGCCAGTACTGCGGCCCAAAGATGACATAATACCAGCATGTAGAAGCTCCCTTGACAGTTCCAAACTGCCAGGAGACACCTGCTGGTGGACCCCAGTTCTGCACGCCAAATGATAGATATTACCAGCAGATGGAACCTTTCCTTACACCTGTACAGTGCGGAATCCACTTAATGCATGGCAACGCTCATTACATGCACTGTGGTGGCATTCATTTTGAATGGCACCCCAGCACTCTATGGCAATGCACCGCAACACATCATAGTGCCCTGTGGTGCATTGTTTTATAAATTTAGTTTTATTTCCAATTTTCTGGACATTTTGGTGCTTTGGCAGCCTATTGATTTTAATTAATGTTGTAACGTTAATGCACCGCAAGAATGTAAATGGGTCATTATTCTTTAAACTGTAAACTGGCCAAACCTGCACATGTTGAAACTTCTAAACCGGGTGGATTTGATTTAAATCAAGTCTATTTAAATCATGATTTAAATCACCAGGAAAAGGCTTGATTTAAATCAACTTGATTTAAATCATAATTTTTAAAGAGCAACTGTGATCTCTGTCCTGCAGCGGCTCCTCCTCTTACCCGCTGTTGACTCACCGACAGTCCCATTCACTTTAATGGGACGACTGGTGATGCGGCAGTGACACAACAAGGTGAGGGACGTGGCAGCAGCAGGTGCATGGATGCCCGCTAACAGGCGCTGCCATGATGGATCTGAAATGACAGGTGCTCTTTAAATGTTAGGACTCATTCTTGCTGACTAGGATTCTTACATAAACCCATGGACAGGTTGACTTTGTTATGTAATCTCTAGGGCTAACCATGACTGTCCTTTCTGACCTCCTTTACATTTTACTCCTGATAAGTTTTAGCAGAGAGATAAGATTATATTGGTTTACACAGGGTTATTGAGTGCGTAGCAGTCTAATAAACCTTCTTGTAGATAATGTAAACTTATTGTATGTGACTTTTATTGTTCCAGGTTGCAAACTATTATGGGTCCTTGTTTCAGTCATCAACCGTTTGTCTGGGCCGTGGACCTGATGGCGAAATCTTTATACCTTTTCGTGATCTCCTTCCCATGGTCCATCCTAATGATATTGTCTTTGATGGTGAGCTTTAATTATGAATGCATGTGTGGTTAAAGTGAAAATAGGAAGTAGCATAATTAATTTTGAACTAATGGCTACTTCCACATTTACTGTAAGCGGATAACACCATACCCTATTTCTTATTCTGATTTGCTGGCCTGCAGGGCTGACTAAAACCTTCTTTTTTTAAAATATTGAAAGTCTTGAGCATGTTTTTACAGAGAGCATTTACTTTTGGCTATATATATATATATAATATATATATATATACATACATATATATATATATATATATATATATATATTGTGGCAGAGCGAGGCTCTGTCCCAATGAAAAAAGGGTTAAAGTGGACACAGAGTCTGCATATTGGCTGAGTGCAGAGCTACAGAGCGTAAATTTAAAAACTGAGAAAACTGTGCTGGCAGTTTTCTTGGATCTTGCTATTTCTACATGGGGCTCTATGGCTTGGAGATCCTTCAGAGTCTTGGGTGGGATGGGATCTCCAACCCTGTGTCCGGGTCTTGTGGACAGCCAGCATGGTGTGTGCTCAGGTGCACACAACCAATATAATGAGGGGCTGGTGAGAGCAGAGTAGAGGATGGTGGAGGCTGGTGAGAGCAGAGGAGGAGAGTGGAGGATGGTGAGCAGCTTGCTAACTGCAGTGGCTGCTAGTGAGTGTCTCTGTGTGAGGCTAAACGCTGTGTGCGTTGAAGGGCTTTAAGCTGTGTGCGTCCAAGGAGCCAGAAGCTGTGTGCATTAAGGGACTTCAAGCTGTGCGTTTAAGAAGCCCAAAGCTGTGTGCGTCCAAGACTGTGAGACTAAAAAGTCTGGTGGTTTAAGGTACCAGTACCTAAAGCAAGCAGAGGAACTGCTGACAAGATAGCCAGGTGGCTTGGTATGTTTCCTTATTTTTGGACTGCTAAATGAAGTTAAACCCCTGCGTGGGAATCCTGAATGAACATTTTGCCTTTGTTTTTCTGTTTAAATAAACGTGGGCTACCAGGCCCTTAACTAGAATGCCTGTCTGATATGGACTCACTGCATAAAAATGCATCTATCCACTTGAGCTAAAACACCCCAATATCACTATATATATATATATATATATAAAAATTTTACACCAGCCTGTCATAAAAAGAAAACCCAAGTCAAGTCCTGGAATGCTTCATTTTGGAGGGACAAGGTGTACGTCACAGGCTTTTACCACCAACAGATATGTTTGGAGTTTAACCACTTACAGACTGGAGGATTTGGCTGCTTAATGACCAGGCCATTTTTTGCGATACAGCTCTGCGTCGCTTTAATTGACAACTGTGCAGTCATGCGACGCTCTACCCAAACAAAATTGACGTCTCTTTTTTCCCACAAATAGAGCTTTCTTTTGGTGGTATTTGATCACCTCTGCGGTTTTTATTTTTTGCACTATAAACAAAAAAATATATTTTTTCATTTTTGCTATAATAAATATTCCCAAAATGTTTTTAAAAAACAAATTTCTTCCTCAGTTTAGGTCAATATGTGTTCTTCTACATATTTTTGGTAAAAAAAAAAAAAGTGTATATTGATTGGTTTGCACAAAAGTTATAGCGTCTACAAACTATGGGAAAGATTTTTGGCATTTTTATTATTAGTTTTTTACTAGTAATGGCGGTGATCTGCGATTTTAGCGGTATTGCGGCGGACAGATTGGACACTTTTGACAAAGTTTTGGGACCATTGACATTTATACAGTAATCAGTGCTATAAAAATGCACTGCTTACTGTAAAACTGTCACTGGCAGATAAGGGGTTAACACTAGGGGTGATCAAGGGGTTAAATGTGTTCCCTAGTTAGTGTTTCTAACTGTATGGGGATAGGACTGACTGGGGGGAGGAAACATATCGTTTGTTCCTACTTAGTAGGAACAAACAATATGTCTCCTCTCCCCTGACAGAACTGGGATTTGTGTGTTTACACACACAAATCCCTCTTCCTGCTATCGTGCACGTGATCGCAGGTGGCCGGCGGCCGGCAGCGATCGCGCCCGTCAGCCACGTGCATCGGGTTCCCCGCCGTGCTATTGCCCTTAAAGGTACAGACGTACCCATATGGTGATTCGCGGGAACGAACCACTTTGCCGACGTATATCAGCGTAGTGGAAATCGGAGCAGTGGGGCGGTGCCTAGCATAGTGTGGGATTTGGCTTTTACATTTTATGATGGCTTTGCTGTAATGTCAAAGCAACACTCAAAGTGAACCTGTGTCCAGGTTATGCACACTTAAAGTATTTTACATACTTTGAGCAAGAATAAGAAGTACTTTTAAACAAGCCCCTATTCATCTCTGTAGTTGTGACATTGGGGAGGAATCCATCTTCAAACTGAGGCACTGAGTTTACCACTCTTTTTTTTTTTTCATACTTTCTATGGAGACAAACTTTGCTGCCTTTTGGTTTTCTAATGTACACAAACACAAAGCTTGAAGCCCAAATTGACTGAAACAAGACTTGAGTCTTTGGGACTTTTAGAATAAATTGTTTCACATTACATGAGCTAGAGAAGTCAGGCATGTTTTGTTTTTACAGCATCTGCCTTGTTTGACCCCTATTCCATGTGGGATTGGGAGAGAGTAGTAGTTTACAGAAATAAGGGAACACTTTCAATTCAGCTCACAGGTTGTGACAACAACGCTGCATTTCTGGCAGAATTAACAGTTATTGTCTGTACTTGCTGATATTGGCATGAACAAAATAAAATAAATGGTAAGCGGCAGTATAAAACAGTTCTTGGGTTTAGTTTATTCTTTAAGAATATGTAAATACTTTAATGTCCATAGTCTTGGCTATACATTTACTGATGAGTTTATTACAGAGCTACATTAATCTGTGCCTTTTTATTAATGTGATGCTTTGCTTCCTTATGATTATCCTATCTCACTCAAGGTGTTTGACATGACAGACTGGCAGTGTGCCATTAAAAAACTCCTGCAGGTAGCCATAGGCTCTGTATGTGTGTGGTGTTTTTTTTTTTTGCGTTGTTAAAGTTCTGCTAGCCACTATTTGCATCGAAAATTAGAAATTTTGAACTTAAATAAACAGAGTTTATTGCATAAATCAATAGTTTTCCTCCTGGCTTCATCGCTTAGTCATGATGATGCAGCGGTGGGTGCAAACACATACACAGCAGAACTTCCCTGACTTTAACAATCCTAAGACAGAAAGCACAGAAAAAGCTAATTCTGAGTCTTTGGTTATGAAAATCCTTCCAACTATAAAAACTGAAGCTTAATTTTCAATACATTTTGTGTTAACATCTCTACCATTAGACTAAAAAGTTAAATATGAATATACCTCAGAGGTCTTTATTAGTCATCAAAGCATATGATGTAGGGGTGAGAGGTGTGCCTGTGTCCATAGAAGTTTGATCATTTTTGAACATGATTTCTTTAGTATGTATGTCAAAGCAGCAGACCCACTTACCAGTTGTCCACCCTAGCTTGCACATGCCTTCTCTTTACTTCCCCACTGCTCCATTCGGCCACTGGAAACTAAGAGAAAAACTAGGTACTTTGGGTAATGGGGAGAATACACCTGGCTCCACTTTTTCTTCTATGTGACCTCACTGGTGATTAGATGGTTGCTTAGGCACTCAGCACTGTCACAGAGTTGTGTGTAAGTGTGGTAAGTTGTACCTTAGATATTACAAAGGACGACTTCTCCTTATTCCTCAATTGCACACAGGGCTTCCTCTCTTCGTTCCTGAAGGCCAAACGTATGTTGAACTGGGAAGGGAGTTAATAAAGCGAACCTGTTGCTGAATGTGCAAAGCAACAGGTTTACTTCATAAGAATCTCTTCGAAACATACTGTGAAATTCTGTAATTTGTTGCCTTGATAGTAAACCCAGTGCTGAAGGTGTTGTCCAGCATAATGTGTGATAGCAGATGCTACAAAGTGCTTGTATCTCAAGTCCCCCTGTGTGCAATTACTCAAGTCTTAAGTCCAGGAGTATGTAGTATGCATATCATCATTCTAGCTATAAAGCATATCTAAATCCCAGAACAGCATTGTAATATATTGCAGCTTATCAGCCTCAGATGTAATGTCTCTTTATGCGTTTATCTGGCCATTTCCTTTATTTTCACCTCCTACCATTACCATCTCTGTTGTAGGGTGACAGTGCTCACTTACTATCTGTGGAGGAGCAGAGTTCTCCTTCCCAGGACAGGTCTACAGAACACCCCCCTTTCTCCAAAACATTGGGAGAGAGGTGTTCTGTAGTCCACAGAGAACTGAAAAATGCTAACAGCCAACAGAGGCAGAGAACACAAAGTTTTCAGCTCACAAATTTTTTGGCAGGATCAACAAGTATTTTTCATCATCATATTTAACAGGGGTGCAAATAGAAGTCCATCGTTTGGGTTTACACGATTCTGTGTGTGTATGTAGGATATAGATCTCTCTCTCTCTCTTATCTATTCTAAATACCTTTTTGTTTTTCTCTGTTCTCAGCTGCATAATTATAAGTTAGCATATTCTTTAAGTCAGAAGACTAATACACTCCTGACCCCTACCATACTTCATTCAGCACCTCGTTGACCAGTAGAACAGCGTTTTCATTTATATGTGGGATGTAAATAATGACTTGGAGGGTCATGCTGTGATTTTGAGTTGATTAAAATTGATGTCATTTTCTTAGGTTGGGACATATCATCGCTGAATCTGGCTGATGCCATGAAGCGAGCAGAAGTTCTAGATTGGCAGCTGCAAGAGCAACTTAGGCCCTTCATGGAAAAGTTGAAGCCCAGGCCTTCAATCTACATACCCGAATTCATTGCAGCCAATCAAGAGGACAGGGCTGACCATATACTCCATGGCACTAAAGCAGAACAGGTAGTTCATGCACACATGATCCTTGTACTAAGGAAAACGTGATCCTACAACTTGCTGTATATGTAAAACTTTGAATCTTCCTCTGTTTAAAGCCTCTTGCACATGATATTCCTGTTTTGAGCATCTACTTTTCATGACGTTTTTTTGTATGTATTTGCACATATTTATGCGGATTTACGTACGTTTGCGCAAATGCGCGAAAACCTGTTCTCATGTTCTTCTGCACAATATGTTAATGAGTATTTAGGCGCATTCGTGCGCATGAGGCTTAAATTACTGACCAAAAAAGCTGATTTATTTATTTATTTTATTTTACTGAAGAATGCAACACTTGTTTACGTGCCTGTGTGCATAAGCACATTTCAATTAATGGGCTGTATTTTAGCTCAGTAAAAAAAAAGCTGTACTGAGCTTTTTCAAGCTGCAGTGTGCAAGAGGCCTTAATGAAAATTGTGAATGTTTTTAGTGTGAACTTGACAACAAAGGCTAAGAAATAATTTAGACCCCTTTCACATTGGATGCACCTGAAAAAAAAATGCCTCATTTGCAATCCTAGTGTGAAAGCCTGAGTGTTTTCACACTGGGGCGCTGCGCTGGCAGGATGTCAAAAAAAAGTCCTGCAAGCAGCTTCTTTGAGGCGCTTTAGGAGCGGTATATACACCACTCCTAAAGTGCCCCGGGCAGCGCCGTAGCGCTTTGCGGGCGCTTTAACCCTTTATTCGGCCGCTAGCAGGGATTAAAAGCGCCCGCTATCGGCCAAAAAGCACCTCTACAACAACAACGTCCCTGCGCTATCAGCGTGAAAGGGGTCTTAGTTCTTTAAAATATACATTAACCTATACATTTATTCCCATGATTTTTTGGGGGGAATTTTTATTTTATTTTCAATAAACAAGTATAGTATACAATAAAACAGGAACATTAAGGACCGCCCACCACAATACGGTAAGTCGTCCCAAAAATTGGACAAAACAATTATTACACAAAAGAGAAGTGCATTGCATAAACATGTACATTGCCTGTGAAGCTAGCCAACTCGACCCACATCGCCTCCTCAGAAGAAACACAATCATCCCCATGCACAACCAACCAAGATAAAACAAGCTATATGTACCCAAACTCTCCAGAAGGTCTAAGCTATGAAGCCCACCATTATTTTGCAGAAAAGCCCATTCACCTGCCCCATCAGATGCACAGGGTTACATATCCAAAAAAACGTATGTAGCAAGAAGGATAACCTTGAGTAAGGTCGGTGTTAGTCTGTTACAGTTAGAGGTGAAGCCATCCACCCCCCACCCCCCAGACCTTATCAAATTTAAGCAGCGCCCCCCGATTCAAATATGTGGCTTTATAAAAGGGTAAGGCTTTGTTCACCGAAACCTTCCAGGACTCTACAGATGGAGGAGTAGAACTCTTCCAGGACAGGACTATGTGTTTTTCTAGCATGAAAGAATAATAAAGTGAGTAAGGTTTGTATAGCTGTTGTAGGGGCCAAATCATCCATCAACCTGAGCATGCAATGTCTTATAGAGGGACTATAAGACATTGCAAGATAGTAGTCACCTCCTGTATACACATCAGAATATCCTTCCAATACTTCTGTATACTAGGGCAATCCCAGAAGATATGCATAAAGTCTGTCCCCCTTGCAGAACACGCCAGCAAGAAGAGGTGACTGAGCCAAAAATTCTAGCTATCTTCGCCGGGGTCATATACTGTATATACTGTGTAGACATTTGTAGTGAATCAGTTTGTCACGGGCTGAAATTAGTCTGGTAAAGGGTGCATCCCAGATATCTTCCCAATCTTTCGTGTCCAAATCAGGGACTACCGACACCCACTTAGACCTACACACACTCATGAGCCGATCAGTCTCAGGGAAAAGGAACTTATAAATGGTGGGTAGAGGCTTTTGAAGATCATCCTCTTAACATGACTTCTAAGGCAGACACTGAGAATGAAGCTCTATCATGTTTAAATTGCATTTAATACGCATGCCTTAATTGTAAATACCGGAAGAAATGTGTATTTGGTAACTGATATAAAGACTTCAGTGTGTCAAAAGATTTCAGCTGACCATCCGTGGTGACATCACCAATCTTCTTAACACCAAATTTTGCCCAGACTACTGGATCTTCGAAAGCAAAAAAATTAGGCAGATTAGGATTTCTTCACAAAGGAGCATGTGGCGACAGTGGGAAGGGACCCCCAAATTCCTCACCATGAGCAACTACCCAAGCACGGTGTACTGACCTCATAGAAGTGGTTAAGATATAGGGTGACCTGGACCCTCTAAATACCAAATGGGCCAACGCTTCATAGGAACCCACTAGCGCCGCCTCAAGGGGAACCGCAGTGTCATCATATGGACCAGTAAGTCACCTATTTAGCATCACCAACTGTCCTGCCAGGAAATATTTGTAAAAATTTGGCACAGCTAGGCCCCCTTCTTTCCAAGGTTGTTGTAACACCCCAAGTTTGAGTCTAGCCACCAAACCTTGCCATAGAAATTCTGATACTAAACCATGTATTGACTTAAAGATAGCTTTAACAGGTGAATACAGGTGAATTCCGCAATTTGTACAGCAATAATGGTAAATGCTTCATTTTTAGTAGGTTCACCCTTCCTATTAACGAGAGAGGGAGATTCCGCCAGGCACCAATTTTTTGCTTAAAAACTAATATAAGGGGTGTTACATTCAATCCGGTGTAAACAAAAGTACTAATGCGCTACCAAAAGTGTTCAACCAAATATACAATAATGATAATAAAGTGCTATAGTGAGGGCGTAAACAGCAGCTGACTTCTGTAGTGTATCCAGCGCCCATAAAATGTTATAAATGTGTTGAAGTAGCGCTAAATACTTGTTTAACAATAGATCTAATAATAAAGTGCCTCACAACAATATTAACAATATAAAATCCATAAAGATAAAATATAATGAAACTAAAACCAAATCCATAAGACAAGTGCTTATAAATAGTGCATCCACAAAAAATCTGATCATCCAGGGAGCAAATCGGTTCTTATCACAGCAGGAAGAGAGGGGGAAAGGGGCAGGCAAGGAAGTCCAAGTCTGGAAAATATGTAGATTATAATGACAGATTCCAAATATCCTTCCCCTGGTGGTAATAGCCTCTTACCTTATAGATAGACCCCACTGGGTCTAATGGTGCATTGAACGATAATGGCCAGCCAACGGTAATTGCTCCTTCCTCCTCGGTATGTTTTGGACAGGACACCACTGCAATACACCACCTCCAATCTCAGCACAGGTTTCCTAGAAGGTGTATCTCCAGATCCGAGAGTTTAAAAGCAATAAAAAAGGATCTCCATAGTGTAGTAGAATAAAAGGCACAAAGGTCAATTTATTAAAATAAGTAATTAACAATATAAAAGGCAAAAAACGCCATACAGGTAAAAACAGCGTCAAAAATACAGGGACTTCCGGTCACGGCCGTAAACCGGAAGTGACGTCACCTAAGCTCCTCCTGACGCGTTGCCTCACTGTCACGTGACTTTACCCTTGACAACGGCACGCAGGCGCACTGAGCGTGCTGTTACTAACGGCGATCATGCCGTTAGTGGCGGCACCCACGCGCATGCGTGATGTCATCGTGGCTCCGGCCAGTCACAGCGCTGGAGCCGCGATACAAGGATGACACTCGGGGAGAGATGGCGGCGATGGAGGAGAGGAACGAGCACCGCTGCGGGGGCTTCGATCTCAGGTAAGTAATTCATATTGAGCTAGTATGCTATGCATACTAGCTCATTATGCCTTTGTCTTGCAGGGTGTATTTTTTTTTTTCTTTTTGTGGGTTTACTTCCTCTTTATAATCAGTGGCCTTTTGAGGCATGAAACCAGTTTGATCAGGGGAGACTAAATAGTGGAGTACTTTAGTAAGTCTGGAGACTAACATTTTAGTAAGAATTTTTTAAGTCCATATTCAATAAAGCAATGGGTCTATATAAAGCACAGAGCAGTAGAGGATCCTTGTCCGGTTTAGCCAGCAGCACTACATTAGCCTCATAAAAGGATGGGGGAAAGGAACCTGTACTAAGACGTTCATTCTACAAATTAAGCAAATGTGGTGAGAGTTGCTCTGCATATTACTGATACCACTCCACAGGGAGCAGATCTGGGCCAGGGGACTTACCATTCGGAAAGGAGCCAATAGCAAGGGAAACCTCCTCCCCAGTGAATGGTGCATCTAATAATAGCCTAGCCTCCTCTGGCAAGGTAGGCAGATTCAGCCCCCCCCCCAAAAAAACAATCAATGCATTGTTATCATATGGCGGTGTGAGTGAGTAAAGTGATCTATAGAAATCAACAAATGCCTGAAGTACTTTCTCTCCTGAGGATCTAAGGATCCCATCCACTCCCTGTACACAGGGCACCACAGTTGTCATGTAGGTGTCAGCAGTCAGCATACCAAGCAATTTGCAATTTTCTCTTTTCGTCCATGGACGGACACAGCCTTCTCAAGTCTTGACATATGGGTTATGTTCCTGTTCATAGGAGAGGACTAGGCAGAACATGTTAGATATTTAAACACATGTTACATTAATCAGAGTTGAACAGCCCCGCCCAGGGGGTGGTCCCTCCAGACATAACCCTCCGCCCTGCAGTCAGCAGCTCAGTTTTTTTCTGCCTAGCAGGGGAGAAGGACGTGGCTCCCTTTGGGCCCAGAGTCCTGAAGAATTTTTTATTTTATTTTTATTTTTTTGTGATATCAACTGCCGGCTGGGCGACAGGCTGGATATTATAGATCCTTGTAGTCTTCCCAGTTCCGGCCATCGAGCGTCCTTAGCTACGCGCTGGTTCTGCCACGACGTACCCCATGGCTCCAGGGGTGGCCGGTGAGTACATGCTCCGGGGTCCACATATGACTGGGCTGCTTGCTGTCTCACTCACAGTGGACCGGGCCGACAGCTACTCCAACTCGGTTGTAGGTCTGTCAGGGACGCACCAGCGGGTCCTCGCATGGACGGGTAAGTACTGTTCCTCCTGTCTCGGCTGGTGGGAACAGCTGGGCATTTCAGGGATTAGGGGTTCTTCTGTCCTCCCTTTCCTTGCTCTCTGTCACAATTCCCCTTATGCTCTAGCGGGACTCGCTGCGACCGGGGCGTACCTGTGGGGGGACTCCGGGTCCCAGTAGGGGACTGTGGGGTGTCGGGGGCCCGTTTTTCTGTGGGGGGTATTCTGCTCCGGGAAGTCCCTACCTCAGCCTTCTCGTCCACATCGCGGTGCTCAGACGCCATTTTTTGTATTCCTGCTGTTTCTATTGTATTTTCCCATTGGTGGCCATCTTGCCGTGGCCGCGCTGTGACGCAGGTTGTTATTGCGGGCGGCCATTTTCTTCTGGTCGCGCCCTTTTCTTTCTGAGGCGTCTGGTGGCCATTTTGGGAGGGGGTTTTGGCCTCTAGTGCTGGCTTCCTGAACGGCGCGCAGCACAATTCTCCACAGTTTTCCTCACACGTCCTGTACAGACGGAAGGCGGGCAGCGGCGCTGATCGGTCTCTTGCTGGGTGGTGAGTCCCCTGGGTAACCCCCCCCCCCGGTCAGTGCAGCAAGGAGGGTGGACTTTCAGTTTTTGACTGAGTCCCTGAGAGCTGTCAGTGGTGTATCATGGAGTCAGTGTCTGGCCCTTCTTCCCCAAACATGCCAGAGGCGGCAGCCAGTGCCCCTGCGGTTACCATGGACACTTTGTCGGCAGTCCTGGAATCATTTGTTGCCAGGGTGGAAGCAGCGTGCGAGCGTAAGGGGGGTAAAAAGTGCCCCTCCCCCCGCCATCTCCAGGGGAATGCTCTGACTCAGACCCGGGCCTAGCTGCGGCACAGAACCCAGGTTCTGGGTTGTCAGAGGATGCGGACCAGGACCTTCCTTTTGAGGAGGACCCCTCGTCCGGGTCAGTGCAAGACAGGGCTTGTGTTAGTGCGCTTATCAATGCTGTAAGGAACTCCCTTAAGCTGGAAGGTGCAGCTGAGGCGTCCACGGAGGGGTCAGTCTCTTTTGGGTCGCACAAATCGATCCGCTCTGTAAATGTGTCTCCCTATGTGTCCTTCTTTGATAAATTCATAGCTAAGGAATGGGAAAAGCCGCAGAAGTCCTTTGTGGTCCCTCAGCGCCTGGCGGTCAGATATCCCTTTGAGGAGAGCCTTTTGAAAAAATGGGCTTCTCCTCCGGTTGTTGACCCCCCGGTCGCTCGGTTAAATAAAGTAAACACTCTCCCTGTAGAGGGGAACCCTGCATTTAAGGACCATACTGATAGGAGGTCCGAGGCGCTGAGCAGGTCCATGTTCACCTTGCTGAGGTCTGCATTGCGGCCTCTTTTGGCTGCAACCTTGGTATCTCAGACACTCACTGAATGGGCAAAGATTTTGCACCAGACTGTGGAGGAACATCAGCTCCCTCCGGAGTGTGTAAGACTGGCTGACCAGTTGGTACAGGGCCTTGTGTATGTCTGTGATGCCACTCTGGATGCGGCCCCCTTACTCTCCAGGGCCTCTGTATCTGCGGTGGTAATGCGCCACCTAATTTGGCTGAAATGCTGGTCCGCTGACCAGGCTTCCAAGAAAGCCTTGGCAGACTTGCCCTTCAAAGGTGGGAGGCTTTTTGGTACCTCGCTGGATGACATTATTAACCACTTCCCGCCCAGTCAATAGCAAATTGACGTCCGGGAAGTGGTTCTGTTATCCACACATATGACGTCCTGCAGGATAACAGCCGCCGCGCGCCCGGGGGGCGCGCATCGCGGTGATCGGTGGAGCGGTGTGTCAGTCTGACACACCGCTACACTGATCTTGGTAAAAAGCCTCCGGCGGAGGCTTTTTACCACGTGATCAGCTGTGTCGAATCACGGCTGATCAGGATGTAAACAGGAAGAGCCGTTGATCGGCTCTTCCTCACTCGCGTCTGACAGACGCGAGTAGAGGAGAGCCGATCGGCGGCTCTCCTGACAGGGGGGGTTCGCGCTGATTGTTTATCAGCGCAGCCCCCCCTCGGATACCCACACTAGACCACCAGGGAAGCCCCACCGGACCACCAGGGAAGCCCCAAGCATGTGGATGGCCCCCATGGCCATCCACATGTAGTAAACATAAAAAAACATTAAAAAAATGCCAATCAGTGCCCACAAATGGGCACTGACTGGCACTATCATGGCACGACCACAATGTGTGGTGGCTGGCATTGCTGGGCATCAGTGTCACCAGTGCCACCTACTAGTGTCCATCAGTGCCACCTATCAGTGCCCATCCGTGCCCATCTGTGCCCACCTATCAGTGCCCGTCCGTGCCACCTATCAGTGCCACCCATAAGTGCCCAACAGTGCTGCCTATGAGTGCCAATCAGTGCCGCCTATGAGTGCTAATCAGTGCCGCCTATGAGTGCCAATCAGTGCCGCCTATGAGTGCCAATCAGTGCCGCCTATGAGTGCCAATCATTGCCACCTATGGGTGCCCATCAGTGCCGCATACCAGTGCCACATATCAGTGCCACCTCATCAGTGCCACCTCATCGGTGCCCATCAGTGTCGCCTTATCAGTACCCGCCTTTTAAGTGCCCGTCATTGAACTAGAAAAGGTACTTATTTACAAAAAAAATTAACAGAAACAAAGAAAAACGTAGTTTTTTTCAAAATTTTCGCTCTTTTTTTATTTGTTGTGCAAAAAATAAAAATTGCAGAGGCGATCAAATACCGCCGAAAGAGAGCTCTATTTGTGGGAACAAAATGATAAAAAATTTGTTTGGGTACAGTGTAGCATGACCGCGCAATTGTCATTCAAATTGCGACAGCGCTGAAAGCTCAAAATTGGCTTGGGCAGGAAGCTGTATAAGTGCATGGTATTGAAGTGGTTAAGGATGTTACTGGAGGTAAGAGCACTCTTCTCCCTCAGTCCACTAAGGGGAAGGAGCCGCGCCATAAGCCGGGTATTTCCTTTCCCACGCAGAAGCGGTTTTTTTCGTCAGTCAGGGCCCGCGGGTAGACCCTCCCAAGCTGACAAAGGTCCAGCTGGGGGGCAGAAGCGTCCCTGGGTATGTAAGCCGAACAAGCTGGCAAACAAGCCTGCCGCTGCATGAAGTTTTGCCCCTGCCCGACTCATGGGTGGGGGGACGGCTTCGCAGGTTCACAGCGCGGTGGACCTCCCTGCTCTCCGACCAGTGAGTCTGAGAGGTGGTCACTTTGGGGTACAAGATCGAGTTTCTTTCCTGTCCGCCGAACAGATTCTTTCCCTCAAATCTCCCTCTCCTTCTGGCTCGTCGGTCTGCCCTAATGGGGGCAGTGCAAGATTTACTAAGGGGCAGAGTGATTTTACCTGTACCACTGGAAGAGAGGTTTCAGGGTTTTTATTCAAATCTGTTTGTGGTCCCAAAGAAGGACGGAGTCCGTCCGATCTTGGACCTCAAAGCCTTAAATGTCTTTGTAAAGGTTCGGAAGTTCTGCATGGAATCAATTCATTCGGTGGTTGCTGCGCTCCATCCGGGGGACTTTCTGGCATCCTTGGACATCAAGGATGCATACTTGCATGTCCCAATCTGCACAAGACACCAGAGGTTTCTGCGCTTTGCAATTGGCGAAGACCACTATCAGTTTGTGGCTCTTCCCTTTGGCCTAGCGTCAGCACCGAGGGTTTTCACCAAGGTGCTCGCCCCGATTCTAGCTTTGCTGAGACAGCGAGGCATTGCTATCATGGGCTACTTAGACGATCTTCTTCTGAGAGCAGCTTCTGGCTCAGAATTAGAGGAAGATGTGTCTATAGCCAGTCAGACCCTCCGAGAATTCGGTTGGGTGTTAAACATTCAGAAGTCAGTCCGCAAACCGACTCAGCATCTGGAGTACCTAGGGTTGATTCTGGACTCCAAGGAGGCGAGAGTCTTCCTTCCTTTGGAAAAATTGCAGACTCTCCAGTCTGCGGTGAGGTTGTTGATATCCCGCAAATGGTCGTCTCTCAGTTTTTGCATGCAAGTTCTGGGTCTCATGGTAGCCTCCTTCGAGGCAGTACCATATGCCCAAATCTACACTCGAGTCTTGCAGAAGGAGATCCTGTCCAAATAGAACAAATCTCCATTGTCTCTGGATCGTCAGATTCAGGTAAGTCACCTGGTCAGGGCTTCTCTGAGTTGGTGGCTGAGATCCCCGGTTCTTCAGTCTGGGAAGTCGTTCCTTCCCTTTCATTGTACTGTGATTACGACGGACGCCAGCCTCACAGGTTGGGGGGGAGTCTGGGGAGTCCAGTCGGCCCAGGGTCGCTGGACTCTGGACGAATCCCGTCTGCCGATCAATGTCCTGGAACTTCGGGTGATCAGACTGTGTCTCTCCTCATAGTCGAGGAGGCTACAAGGATGCTCGATCAGGATTCAGGCAGAAAAACGCTACGGCGGTGGCTTATGTCAACCATCAGGGGGGAACAAGGAGCTCGGCTGCAGTGTCCGAGGTCGCTCACATCCTGCGGTGGGCGGAAAGAAGCGTGCCGGCTCTGTCGGCCGTCTACATTCCGGGCGTAGAAAACTGGCAGGCGGACTATATGAGTCGCCAGATGCTAGACCAGGGGGAAATGTCATTGCATCCGGAGGTGTTTCAACTCCTTTTCCGGAGGTGGGACATGCCGGACGTGGACCTCCTGGCCTCTCGACCCAATCGCAAGGTGTCAAGATTCGTGGCCAGGTCCAGAGATTCCTGGGCAGACGTGTCAGACGCGTTGGTGGCCCCGTGGGGTCAGTATCGACTAATTTATGCCTATCCCCCACTGAAGTTGCTTCCTCGTCTGCTCCGCAGAGTCGAGACCGAGGGGATCCCGGTGATTCTAATCGTTCCAGATTGGCCCCGGCGTCCTTGGTACGCCGACCTCATGCGCCTGGTGGTGGATGCACCCTGGCGGCTGCCAATGCGGGAGGACCTTCTGTCTCAAGGTCCCATACTTCATCCTGCTTTACAGTTGCTGGCTTTAACAGCATGGCTATTGAAAGCCAGGTACTAAGGGACCGAGGTCTTTCGGATTCGGTAATTTCAACCATGCTGAGGGCACGGAAATCTTCTTCCAGGAAGATCTACCATCGTACTTGGAAGGCCTACATCTCTATGTGTGAAGAGATGGAGTGGCGTCCACGGACGTATTCAGTTTCCAGGGTCCTGCTGTTTTTACAGCGTGGAGTGGATCAGAAACTTGTCTTAAGCACCATTAAGGGTCAGATTTCAGCCTTGTCTGTTTTCTTTCAACGGCCTTTGGCGACCCATTCCCTGGTGGGTCTTTTTGTGCAGGGGGTTCGACATGTGCTTCCTCCATGGGATTTGAATCTGGTGCTCTCGGTTCTTCAGGAACCTCCCTTTGAGAACATCAGAGAGATTCCTCTCTTGACACTATCTCAGAAGGTGGCTTTTCTGGTGGCCATTACATCTGTCAGAAGGGTTTCTGAATTGGCGGCCTTGTCTTGAAAGTCACCATACTTGGTCCTCCCTAAGGATAAAGCGGTGCTACGCCCGCAGCCTTCCTTCCTTCCGAAGGTGGTTTCGGCCTTTCACCTAAATGAGGACATTGTGCTACCCGTCCTTGTGTCCTCGGCCGTCGCATCCCAGAGAGACTGCACTCCATACTTTAGACGTGGTACGTGCTTTGCGGGTGTACTTGTCTGTTACGGCTCCGTTTCGGAGGTCTGACTCACTGTTTGTGTTGGTGTCTGGTCCACAAAAGGGCCTGGCGGTCTCGTCGACCACCATTTCTTGGTGGATCAGGCAGACCGTCATACAGGCCTATGCCCTTAAGGGGCGGGCGCCCCCCTTTCCGGTCACGGCACATTCAACCAGGGCAATTGGTGCTTCCTGGGCTTTCCGACATCAAGCGTCTGTCTCACAGGTGTGCAAGGCGGCGACTTGGTTGTCCGTGCACACTTTCTCAAAATTTTACAAGGTTGATGTGAGTGCATCTTCAGATGTTTCCTTTGGCCGCAAGGTTTTGCAGGCAGCTGTTTAGGGTTGCAACTCCTCCATTGAGGAGCTCTGCTTGTTTGGGGTTAAGTTAGTTGTTTTTTTGATACTGTTCCCACCCCTCGTTTTTTTGACACTGCTTGGGGACGTCGCATATGTCAAGACTTGAGAAGGCTGTGTCCGTCCATGGACGAAAAGAGAAAATAGGATTTTTTGTACTCACCGTAAAATCCTTTTCTCTGTTGTCCATGGACGGACACCGTACCCACCCCTCCTTTTTAGGTTTGTACTGCTTGTTATGAACTGAGCTGCTGACTGCAGGGCGGAGGGTTATGTCTGGAGGGACCGCCCCCTTGTCGGGGCTGTTCAACTCTGATTAATGTAACATGTGTTTAAATATCTAACATGTTCTGCCTTGTCCTCTCCTATGAACAGGAACATAACCCATATGTCAAGACTTGAGAAGGCTGTGTCCGTCCATGGACGACAGAGAAAAGGATTTTACGGTGAGTACAAAAAATCCTATTTTTATCGCTAGCATCGAATAGGTTTTCAGCCTGTTTACAAGCCGTACATTGGGTTTGGTTACAATAATGGAGATATAAATCCCGTCTTGCCTGTTTAAGTGACTGCAAGGTTTCAGGGGTATGAGCAGCCGCATGTTTCGTGGCACAGGCAATCTCCACATCCTGCAACCTGTGAGTGTCACTATTTTGAGACATTCTGGCCACCTTTATGACCGAAATATATTCAGCCCTGATGATTGCCTTGAACGAGTCCCACACCATCTGGGGGGTGGAGTGTCCACATTAGCTGGCCAGAAGGTGGCAAATTGTGCTGTTACCACTTTTTCCACCGTGGGCTCCACCACCCAGCCAGGATGCAAGCGCCAAGAACGTGCGCCCCCAGTGGAATGCAGGTTCAAGGTAACCTGTAAAGGAGTGTGGTCTGAAATACCCCCAGCTAGATACGTGGCTTCAGATATCCAAGGTAATGCCATATCTAGTCTAGAAGAGATATGAAATACATGTGACAAATAAGAATATTGCCTTATATACGGATGTTTCCACCGCCATAATTCACTAAGCCCAGCTGCCTTGGCCCAGACTGCAAGATCAGAATTTTGTACTCTGGAAGGGTTGGACATATCTAGCGAATAGTCCAGAAAAATATCCCATAATAATTTTTAGAGGCAAAAGTGGAGCAAGCCTGTCATTTATGGAGTAGAGCATCGAGGCTTGAAAGTGAGGTGGTACATACAGTGGGTACGGAAAGTATTCAGACCCCCTTACATTTTTCATTCTTTTTGTTATATTGCAAATATTTGCTAAAATCATTTAAGTACATTTTTTTCCCCATATTGACAGAAAAACACAGAATGGTTGACATTTTTGCAGATTTATTAAAAAAAATAAACTGAAATATCACATGGTCCTAAGTATTCAGACCCTTTGCTGTGACACTCATATATTTAACTCAGGTGCTATCCATTTCTTCTGATCATCCTTAATTTGGTTCTACACCTTCATTTGAGTCTAGCTGTGTTTTGATTATACTGATTGGACTTGATTAGGAAAGCCACACAGTTACATAGTTAGGTTGAAAAAAGACAAAGTCCATCCAGTTCAACCATAAAAATAAATAAAAAATAAATAAATAAAATAAAATAAAAAATATCGTACAATCCCATATACCCAATTCTATACCCACAGTTGATCCAGAGGAAGGCAAAAAACCCCAGCAGAGCATGATCCAATTTGCTACAGCAGGGGAAAAAATTCCTTCCTGATTCCCCGAGAGGCAATCGGATTTACCCTGGATCAACTTTACCTATAAATGTTAGTACTCAGTTATATTATGTACATTTAGGAAAGTATCCAGACCTTTCTTAAAGCAATCTACTGAGCTGGCCAGAACCACCTCTGGAGGGAGTCTGTTGCACATTTTCACAGCTCTTTTGCCTCGTACACACGAACGAGTTTCTCGGCAAAAACCAGCAAGAAACTTGCTGGCAGAGATTTCTTGCCGAGAAATTTGTTCGTGTGTATGGTTTCTCGTCAAGAAAAGCGACAAGAATCTCGACGAGAAAATAGAGAACCTGCTCTCTATTTTCTCGTCGAGATTCTCGTCAGCCTGTTTCTCGACGAGAAAAGTGAGTGTGTGTACACTTACCTGTCCTCCGGGAAGCCCGCGCATGTTCGAAATGAATTCGACGCATGCGCGGTAGCTTCCTAGGCATACGTAGGGTATACCAAGATGGCGGCGACGGCATTGAATGTGATGAGCGCATGCTCGTCGTAGTCGATGACGTCACCGCGTACGCTCCATTCAAAGAACCGCGGGTTCTTTGAATCGAGCGTGTGTATACTCGGCTGGGACAAGTTTCTTGTCCAAGAATCTCGTCGAAAAAAACGACATGTTTTTTTCGACGAGAATCTCGGCCGTGTGTACGAGGCCTTACTGTGAAGAAACCTTTCCGTATTTGGAGATGAAATCTTTTTTCCTCTAGACGTAAAGAGTGCCCCCTTGTCTTTTGTGTTGACCGTAAAGTGAATAACTCTACACCAAGTTCACTATATGGACCCCTTATATATTTGTACATGTTAATCATATCCCCCCTTATTCTACTCTTCTCAAGAGTGGATAAATTCAGTTCCTCACACCTGTCTATATAAGACCTTACAGCCCACAGTGCATGTCAGAGCAAATGAGAATCATGAGGTCAAAGGAAGTGCCTGAAGAGCTCAGAGACAGAATTGTGGCAAGGCACAGATCTGGCCAAGGTTACAAAAACATTTCTGCTGCACTTAAGGTTCCTAAGAGCACAGTGGCCTCCATAATCCTTAAATGAAAGACGTTTGGGAGGACCAGAACCCTTCCTAGAGCTGGCTGTCCGGCCAAACTGAGGTATCGGGGGAGAAGAGCCTTGGTGAGAGAGGTAAAGAAGAACCCAAAGATCACTGTGGCTTAGCTCCAGAGATGCAGTCGGGAGATGGGAGAAAGTTGTAGAAAGTCAACCATCACTGCAGCCCTCCAGTCGGGGGTTTATGGCAGAGTGACCTGACGGAAGCCTCTCCTCAGTGCAAGACACATGAAAGCCTGTATGGAGTTTGCTAAAAAAACACCTGAAGGACTACAAAATGGTGAGAAATAAGATTCTCTGGTCTGATGAGACCAAGATAGAACTTTTTGGCCTTAATTCTAAGCGGTATGTGTGGAGAAAACCAGGCACTGCTCATCACCTGTCCAATACAGTCCCAACAGTGAAGCATGGTGGTGGCAGCATCATGCTGTGGGGGTGTTTTTCAGCTGCAGGGACAGGATGACTGGTTGCAATCAAGGGAAACATGAATGCGGCCAAGTACAGGGATATCCTGGACGAAAACCTTCTCCAGAGTGCTCTTGACCTCAGACTGGGCCGAAGGTTTACCTTCCAACAAGACAATCACCCTAAGCACACAGCTAAAATAACGAAGGAGTGGTTTCACAACAACTCCGTGACTGTTCTTGAATGGCCCAGCCAGAGCCTTGACTTAAACCCAATTGAGCATCTCTGGAGAGGCCTAAAAATGGCTGTCCACCAACGTTTACCATCCAACCTGACAGAACTGGAGGGGATCTGCAAGGAGGAATGGCAGAGGATCCCCAAATCCAGGTGTGAAAAACTTGTTGCATCTTTCCCAAAAAGACTTGTTCGTGGCTGTATTAGATCAAAAGGGTGCTTCTACTAAATACTAAGCAAAGGGTCTGAATACTTAGGACCATGTGATATTTCAGTTATTTTTTTTTTAATAAATCTGCAAAAATGTCAACAATTCTGTGTTTTTCTGTCAATATGGGGTGCTGTGTGTACATTAATGAGGAAAAAAAATGAACTTAAATGATTTTAGCAAATGGCTGCAATATAACAAAGAGTGAAAATTTTAAGGGGGTCTGAATACTTTCCATACCCACTGTACACATTAATTAATGCCAATTCAAAGGAGGCCGTTTCTAGAACCACAGCGACATATCATCCAGCAGGATCAGAGAATACTTGGCAAACAGTACAGTGCAGACTTTTATGCTAGAGAATAGAGACCCATCTAGCATAGGTGGAATAATGGAAGGTACGTTGAATCCAATTTAGTTTCAGACATAAAATCCTGTTACCCATAAGGTGGGTCTCCTGCAACAATACCAGGTGTGGGTTTTGAGTTTTTATATATTGCAAAACAGTCTTTTAAACTTTGAGTTTAAACCCCTGAGATTCCAGCAGATAATACATAAGTTATTTACCATTTTGTAATACAGAGGTAATTCAGGGTGTAAAGTCAGGGAGGTACAACAATAGTCTTGTGTCCCAGTAGAAATAGCACAGGCAAGGAAACGTGGACTTGAGCCCCACCAAGAGGCCTAGGAAAAAATTGCACTTAAAAAACAAAAACAAAGAATAATTTTTTTTAGTAACATTCCCCTGAAGAAAATACATCCCTGCTTCCTGGCCATAACAGTCAGTAACCAGTTAACAGTGTCAGTAAAGCTTTATTTCCCCAAACTGTGAAAAACTCTAAGCACTGCTAAAAAACTGGGTACGTGGCAACCAACCAAAAAATGCAGTACTGGTGTCCACAGAGTAAGGTAACTACTATTCAATAGGGAAAGTTCAGCAGGATGAAAGCTCACAAAATCCAAGGAGACTGCTTTGGCATATGGTTTCTAGGATCCCAGCATGCCCAGAATCAAGGAATGGACTCCAGCCAATCCATGGCCACTACAGGCGTTTCAAAATATTGAGTGGACCCATTATGTTGGACTCTCATCTTGCTGGGATATAACATACTATATTGAAGGCCCTTTTCCCAAATCTTTTTTTTCACCTCCACAAAGGGTCTCCTGCGTTTCTGTAACTCCGGTGACAAATCCGGGAAGAAGTGCAGAGCTGCGCTGTTGTAACAGACGGTTTGCTGCTTTCGCGCCTCAGACAAGATGAGATCCCTGTCTCCGAAGTTGAGGAAACGAACAAAGAAAGCACGAGGAGAGGCGCCAGGAATTCTAGCACCAGTAGGGACCCTATGTGCCCTTTCCACTTGGTAGGCAGGTGAAACCCTCTGCAGGCTCAGCACTTGCTTGAAAAAGGATTCCGAAAATGTGGCAGGATTATCCCCCTCCACTCCTTCTGGCATCCCCACTACCCGCACATTATTGCTGCGCAGTCTATTCTTTGCATCATCAGACCGCGCCATCAGGAGATTCACTTGACGCTGCAAGTCTGTAAGGGATCTATTATGGGTTGAGGTGGTGTCCTCCACATCAGTTATGTGGGTCTCGGCACTGCCCAGGGGACCATGGATCTTATTCAGGTCCTGCCTCATGAGACTGCATTCCAGGGCCAGGGTGTCAATCCTAGTCATGAGAGAGGTTCTACTCGCCTCTATAGCCATAAAAATGGCTGCTATCGCAGGGTCCTCTGAAACCGCTGCAGGAGGAGATGTCCCTGAGTTGTCTCCAGGCTCAGTTGCCATGATCCGCCCACTCCGCTCCTCAGTCTGCACAGCTAGTGGATCTGTGCGGTACACGTTATGGCAAGATGGCCGCAGCCATGTGAATATCGGGGAGCTCCGATGCCCACCGGTGGCTTTTTTCTGCCCAGAGGACTTCCTCCCTCGCATAGGCAATACAGTGGGAGATCCCCAGGCAGGAATGAGAGGTTTGCTGAGCAGGGTGATGGCAAGCAGCTCCCTATGAAGAGGATAAGTTCACAGGATGTCGGAGCCTCTGTGAGACACGTCTTCCTGGATTCACATCCTAGCCACACCCCTATTCCCATGATTTAAGTTGTTCCCCCCCCCCCCCCCACCTGTTTTTTGTATTGCAATGATTTTGGCCTTGAAAAGAAACTAAAACTACCTACTGGTCTAAAGTAGAGGAAAAAAAACGGGGCCTATAGAGAGTCAAATATAACCTGCTTCCAAAACTCCAGGGGGGTACGGGACTACCCGATTTATGAGTGTGTTGTTACAAAGTTGTCATGAACAGGACTTCGCCCCAGTTGATCTACGCGCACTTCTCTGGGGTTATAATGGTGATCTGTCCCGCTTAACCTCTTCCTCACCACTGACACTCGCCGCTCTTAGGCTATGGTATAGAAGAGGACTATGTTCGGTCTTATCCGCAGATCCCTCCCCTTTGACTTCTTTATTCAACAACCCTGCCTTTCCCCAGGGTATAGGAGTCCCTACATTGGGATTATTCATATTCTCTGAGTGGCCTCAGGCACACGTGCTTGTTCGACCTCAAGTGGGAACCTCAGTTGTCCCTGCGGGTACGCGCAATTGGCTTACTACCCTTCATCTATCTCTATTCACAAAACAATTGCTCCTTTCTTCCCAAATACACCGCACTTACACTGAATTTGAAAGACCTGTGTTCCCTCCAGGATACGCCTAGACATCAACTTTCATCCCTATACTGTTTAATTCAAGCCCTTACACATGATGACCTACCACCCTACACCAGGATGTGGTCTGCAGATCTAGGAAAGGAATTCTCGAGGGTAGAGTGGCAGACCTCATTTAATTTTACTCACAAATCTACTATCTCCTGCTACTCACAAGAAAATAACTATAAGATCCTATCATGGTGGTACATGGACCCTTCAGCGATTCACAGAATCCTCCAGTCTACACGTGCCTCATGCTGGCTCTGTGGCACAGCTCCTCTGGATGCAGGTATTTCAAGTATATAATGCTATGTATGACAAATCTCTGACACCAACTTCGGCTTTATGTTTATATGGTATTGTTTACTGACACAAGTCTAGCTGTGGGCGATAGCCATTGAGCAGGACTTGCTACTTCACTTAACTGTTTGATGTCATTCTTTTATATTTTGTATGTTGTTCCTAATAAAAATATTTGCAACCCTAAAAGTAGAGAAACTATGTAAAAATCTATATAGAATTAGCTTTATCGCACAATGAGAAAATAAAGTGAAGGTTGCACCAAAACCATGCCATTTCATTAGTTGCCTTTCTGTGCCCAGTGCTCTGCTTGTACAGCATAATACGTGATATATATATATATATATATATATACTGTGTGTGTGTATATATATATATATATATATAAATAAATAATTTGCCTCCTTATATGTAGGTTCAGAAAATTCGTGAGGATATTCAAGATTTCAAAAGAATAAGCGGAGTAGACAAGGTTATTGTACTGTGGACTGCAAACACTGAACGCTTCTGTGATGTGATCCCAGGGATTAACGACACTGCTGATCATTTATTACAAGCTATTGAGGTACGTGCAGCTATATGGGCCTAGCCTTAAAATTTCTACTGCACCAAAAGGTGTCTGCACTCCGGTACTGTTTAGGTCAGGCCAAGATATGGTTCACCTTAATGTGTTGCTTTTTGAGTTATGTGTAGCCTTTTGTGCTATCTGTATTTACATTTAGGCCTCTTTTACATGGGCTTAGAAATGTGGCAAAAAAGTATTTTAGCTACATTTTTAATGCTCCGATACCACCTTCCAAAGCTTTAGGTAATTAAAACAATGGTAGAACAAAGGACTGTTCCCCCTTGGGTGGGACTTTGAAAGCCACAAACACTGATGCATATAGAAGCAATAATTTATTACATAGAAAATGTCAGTTGACAAGAATATAAATGTTAAAAACATGAACCATCCATGATGGTATGCATGTAAACAAAAAAGCAAACACAAACTGTACAACAAAACATATAACTGCAATGACACTGTAACTCTCCAATGAGTGGTGTTCCCTGGTACCCGACGCGTTTCCGGTTTAGCACCTTCATCCGGGGTAACAAGCAGGGGTGAGTACGGACAAAAATCTTTTACACTCAGAGTGGTTCCATATGAAAAACTAATGAAGCAACTGTGGAGATGGGGATACAAAGGAACACCAATCAAGGACCAACGTAAACTTGAGGTCATAGGTTCTGGTCCTGTGATTAACCAGTGGGCAACAGCGGCCAAGTACCAACGATCCACTGTGGACTGTATGGGCTCAGCAGGCAGGGTATAGAGCTAACCGGGACCTTCAATGTGGCACCCAAATAAGTGGATGGCTCCAGAACAATTCCTGTCTTCCGCTGTGATCCTCTTCCCATCTATATAAATATATAGGTCTATCTTTGTGGATGGTGTTTCCCATCTCAGTGGTGCCTTCAGTCAGCAGAGGGACAGGGGGGAGTCCTGGGAGCAGGACAGAAGGACTGGACGTTTTACACAGGCCCTGTGTACTATGATGACTTTTTTTGGGTGTGTGTAGAACGCCCAAAGTCTGCAGCTGGTTAAAGCTGATTCCATGTTTCAAGTCACTTTAAATAGTTAGTTTGTTTGGACCAAGCTGGTCCAAGCAAACTATTTGCTTTACTAAGTGCTGCAGTGCTTCTAACTACTGTATGTACTGCATGTACAGTGATGGAAAAAAATATTTGATCCCCTGCTGATTTTGTACATTTGCCCACTGAAAAGAAATGATCAGTCTACAATTTTAATGGCAGGTTTATTTTAACAGTGTGAGACAGAATAACAACAAAAAAATCCAGAAAAACGCATTACAAAAAGTTATACATTGATTTGCATTTTAATGAGTGAAATAAGTATTTGACCCCTTCCCAAAACATGACTTAGTACTTGGTGGCAAAACCCTTGTTGGCAATCACAGAGGTCAGAAGTTTTTCTGTTATTCTGTCTCTCACTGTTAAAATAAACCTATCATCAAAATTAGACCAATCATTTCTTTGTCAATGGGCAAACGTACAAAATCAGCAGGGGATCAAATACTTTTTTCCCTCACTGTAGCTTCAGCTATATACAATAGACAGTGCTGGGTCTCGGTTGTAAGAGACTGTTCGGTCTGAGAGTGCAACATCAGCCTGCCCCTCCCACTCAGCCAATCAGAGGATGCTTTGTATTAATTTACAGAATAGAAAACTGCTTTTGAATGGCTAAGCACTGCTCAGCCAGACTGTTTTGTTCTGGGTGTGAGACGGGAATTCAGTCTCACTGCAGGAACCCAACACTGTGTACTGTATGTAGCTGAAGTTACATGCAGTAAATAGAGTGCTTCGAGACACTGCAGCACTTAGCAAATAGTTTGTTTGGACCAGCTTGGCCCAAACAAACTATTTAAAGTGGCATAAAACATGGACATCAGCTTTAAGGGCATGTCTCGTTCTCTAGGGTTTGTCACAACCTGCTGCCTACATTAAATTCAGTTTGCAGTGCTTCAAAAACATACATGCTGAATGCGTAAAAAGCACAGGTCGTGTTTTCGATGTGCTTAGCATGGATTTTACTCTCCAATATGTGTTAAGGAAAACTGAAAAACGAAAAAAACTAGCGGTGGTATTTGGGCAGTACTTATTAACATGACGTTATTCATGTGAAACACGTCTTGGAACGCTGTAGTTAACCAATGTTTGCCTCATCTCTATATCCATATGAAGGGATATACATCTGACCACAAACCGATGTTTGTTGTTAAATCTCTCAGACAAGCTTATCTTTGAAGGTGCACATCATTAAATTCTGACTTTTTTAAACTACACGGGCAAAAGGAACAGTTGAAAGCTGTGCAGCAGACAATTGATGCATGATGGGAAAAGTGTAATCAAAGCTGCAGACTACTGGCTCATGGTAGATGTATGCACTGTTACCATAGCAATGCTTTACCTTTGAATACCTTTCAGATGCACATTTTTGTTTTCTGTGTATTCCAATATCAGTCTTTTGGCTCCTAAAAATCGGATATGCTGTATCATGCTGGAAGATTTATTTGATATGCCCCAAAAACAAAACATACTATGTTTACTGTCCTCAATTTGAGTGAAAAAAAATACTTTTTAAGTCTGTCACAAGCTAAACTTTTTTTTTGTAATACATTTTTTTGGGGGTAAATTGCCAAAGTGTTTCACATTTTAGCCTGCAGAACATGTCATAAATGCCCTCTTTTGTGTTCAATTATTTGTTAAAGATTACTCAACTTCCACCTCCAAGTTCTCCAAGGATTACATTTGAAAGGGGGAGTAGGTAGATGAAAAGTGAAGGTGGAGTAAAGATAGACCAGGAACCTTATCAGCCTCTAGTACAGTGTACCTGTTTGTTTGCTTGGTGTGGACATATGATCGGTTCAAGCCTAGGTAAATAGGGTGTTGTAGAGGGTGACACTCAAATTTTTTTCACAGCAGATATAATTAAGAAGAGAACAAGATATCTGAATGCACAGTAAGTTCTATCCTACATAAATCTATAAACTTAAAAGACAGTGGCATATCCTCCATGTCTGCAGGGCAAACGGTGGCTTGCTATGACACTCAGGAGGTGTGGAGGGAGGGAGCCTGAAGCGCAGGTGGTGGAGAATTGGGGCTACTCTGTGCAAAACCAGCGCTCGACAAACCCCAGGCACCAGGACGCCATGACCACAAGTTTCGTCCTGGCACCTGTGCTGCCGCCCGACACCCCCCCCCCCCCGCTATGTTTCCCAGGCTTCGGTTGCCCATCTGTGGGCCCAGGACCAGCATAGCGGTTGACACAGAAGTATGTGACGTCATCTCCGGGTCCTTGTTCTGTTTCCCCGGCCATAAAGGCTGAGAAATAATGTAATGCAGTGCGATGTGCATTGCAACACATTCACTGGAGCACAGGAGAGACATGCACATTCCTATGTGATGGGGTAAAAAAAAAAAAAAAAACATTTTACTTATTGCCACGCACACCAGAATGAGAGCAATAATTACAGCACCAGACTTTCTTCGTAACGCTAAACTGATGACTTATAAAAGGGTTTTAAAGCGTCGCCTATGGAAAATATAGGGTATTGACATGTTTTAGGTTTGACATGTTGGCTACAGGTGCATCTCAAAAAAAATAGAATGTCATCAAAAAGTTAATTTATTTTAGTAATTCAAATTCAAAAAGTGAAACTCGTATACAGTAATATATAGATTTATTGCACACAGAGTAATATATTTCAAGCATTTCTTTCTTTTGATTTTTGAGGATTATGGCTTACAGCTAGTGAAAACCATAAGAATATTACATAAGACCAATAAAAAAGAAGATTTTTAGTACAGAAATGTTGGCTTACTGAAAAGTATGTCCATGTACAGTATAGTATGCACTCAATACTTGGTCGTGGCTCCTTTTGCATGAATTACTGCATCAATGAGGCGTGGCATGGAGACGATCAGCCTGTGGCATTGCTGAGGTGATATGGAAGCCCAGGTTGCTTTGATATCGGCCTTCAGCTCATCGACATTGTTGGGTCTGGTGTCTCTCATCTTCTGGTTGACAATACCCCACAGATTCTCTATGGGGTTTAGGTCAGGCGAGTTTTCTGGCCAATCAAGCACAGTGATACCATGATCATTAAACCAGATATTTGTACTTTTGGCAGTGTGGGCAGGTGCCAGGTCCTGCTGGAAAATAAAAACGGCATCTCCATAAAGCTGGTCAGCAGACGGAAGCATGAAGTGCTCTAGAATTTCCTGGTAGAGGGCTGCGCTGACATTGGACTTGATAAAACACACTGGACCAACACCAGCAGATGACATGGCTCATTAAATCATCACGGACTGTGGTAAATTTTGCATTTCATTTGGAAATCAAGGTCCCAGAGTCTGGAGGAAGAGTGGAGAGGCACAGAATCCAAGTTGCATGAGGTCCAGTGTGAAGTTTCCATGGTCAGTACTGCCAAAAGTACCAATATCTGGTTTAATGATCATGGTATCACTATGCTTGATTCCCCAGCAAACTCGCCTGACCTAAACCCCATAGAGAATCTGTGGGGTATTGTCAAGAGGAAGATGAGACACCAGACCCAACAATGCAGACGAGCTGAAGGCCAATATCAAAGCAACCTGGGCTTCCATAACACCTCAGCAGTAATCAAAGCATTGGCTAGGTGTGAATTCCCATTGTTTATTGAGTCGCCTATTTTTTCTGTCTGTTGGCTAATTTGGCTAACTTTTATTATGATGGGATTAGCCTTGTGTCAACTTTAGCTTGTTATCTAAACCATTGTGTGATGTTTGGGGTAAATACCAATTTGCTACGGAGACCACTTTTATCTTAAAGCGGACCAACAGTGGGGCTCTGCCTACACTGCAAGGGTTAACCTCTCATTTAGTTTCGGTGTGTGGCAAAGCACCTTAACTTGATTCTCCGCTTCCGGGCAGATGGCGCTCCCCCACAGCAGTGGACTGTTTGTCGACATCAGGTCGAATGCAGGGCTATGAAACCTACGTTGGTCCCATTTATGTCAGGACCTTAGACTGGTGGAGCGTCGGGGGGCTAGTCTAGGATTGGGTGAGTAAATTATTATTATATTTTCTTTTATGTCCCCTAAACCTAAACAAGCAATTAAACCCTTGCAGTGCAGGTCCAACGCCACTGCAACGGATAATTTTTTTACGTTTCACAGAGATTGCTTTTAAGTAGCCCCATACTCAGACGTTATGGAAACTTTTTTTTTTAATGCCTTCTCTGCTCAGGTGTACTTGTATTTTATGTATTTTACAAGACAAGGCTGTACATCAGTGCTTCTAAAAATATTGAAGTTTATGTTCAGGCCTTACCCAAATCCCCCCCCCCCCCCCCCCAACCTTAATTTCCCCTTTCTAGAGCATGTCTTTGCAGTATTTCTTTTCACCTGGTTTCTGTAGCAAGAAAAGGCTTTTTTTACTCCCTGTAACATCATAACTAGGCTTGTAAAATGATTGCATAGTCAGCTGCTAAGAGCTTAGTTTCTAGTTACATCCCCCAAGAGCCATTTCCTTACAAGCATTGGGTGGGCAGGATCTTGAGAGACAAGGCAAAAATGATATAGTTCATTGGGCATGGCTGGCAATGCTGGTCGGGCTTTCAGTCTAGAAAAGGCTTAAACAGGAGGCTGAGCACACTGGGCTTCTGGAAGATCAACAGGTTATTTTCTGTACTTGCAGCATTTTAAAATGGATAACACCCATAATGGTAATTTAGGGCAGTGGACTCTGCAAGGCAAACTGCAAGTTATAATAGAGGAGTCTGTATATTCTGAGGAATTTCTTATTAAAGAGGAACTACAGTCTGCTCACATAATTTGTAATAAAAACATCTTTGCCTTTTCTGAAGCTTCCCTACAACCACTTTGTATATTATTTTATATATACTGTGATTCTGTACTTGCCAAATATGCTGCAGAAATCTCCCTCCACTGAGTCTGGCTGCATCCATTTTAAGTGTGGGCAACTGAAGCTGCTGCCTGTTCACTTCCTGGATTTACACACAAAGAGGCACACCTTCAGCTCTGCAACTCTCATTGGCCCTCTTATGACTCATCCCCCCTCCCTTCCTGGAAAACTCTCAGGAGAGTGAGAGAGAGCTGTGCATGATGTGTATAAGGTATTTACTGGCAGAATTTTTTTTTTTTTAACTATCCAAAGTTAAAACAACAAGGGCAGAAGATTTAATAGATGAAAAAATGACTGAAGTTCCGCTTTAACCCCCTCCCGACCAGCTGCTGCAGTTGTACTGTACTGCCGCAGGTTGGCTTCCCTGGGTGAACCAATGTAATTGAACGTCGGTTCGCCTTTTACCACCCCGCCAGAGCCGATGCAAGTGCCCAGCGGAACGAGAACCGGGATCTGTGTGTGTAAACACACAGATCCCGGGTTCTCTCAGGGGAGAGGAGAGAGATCGTGTGGTCATACTAAGTATGAACACCAATCTCTCTCCCCTCCTAGTCAGTCCCACCCCCTCACAGTTAGAACAGATCTAGGGAACACAGTTAACCCCTTGATCACCCCCTAGTGTTAACCCCTTCCCTGCCAGTGATATTTATACAGTAATCAGTGCATTTTTATAGCACTGATCGCTGTATAATTGTCACTGGTCCCAAAAATGTGTCAAAAGTGTCCGATCTGTCCTCCGCAATATCGCAGTCCCGATAAAAATCGCTGATTACCGTCATTAAAAGTAAAAAAAATAAATAATAAAAATGCCATAAATCTATCCCCTATTTTGTAGAAGTTACAACTTTTGCGCAAACTAATCAATATACGTTTATTGCAATTTTATTTCCCAAAAATATGTAGAACAATACATATTGGCCTAAACTTAGGAAAAAAATTGTTAAAATTTTTTAAAAATGGGATATTTATTATAGCAAAAAGTAAGATATTGTGGTTTTTTTTTTCAAAATTGTCGCTGTTCTTTTGTTTATAGCGCAAAAAATAAAAACCGCAGAGGTGATCAAATACTACCAAAAGAAAGCTCTATTTTGTGGGGAAAAAAGGACGTAAATTTTGTTTGGTTACAGCGTCACGTGACCGCGCAATTGTCAGTTAAAGCGACGCAGTGCCGTATCGCCAAAAATGGACTGGTCATTGAGCAGCCAAATCTTCCGGGGCTGAAGTGGTTAAGCTAATAATCCTTTTGGGTTGCTACAAGTGGTATACAGCATTTGCGTAGTATAGACTGGTTGTGTAATATTCAAAGCTAAAGAGCAGTTTGTCAGCTGTACTGTATTAGGTAACACACATCCTGAGTTGTCAGACTAGATATGATCTAGTAGTGAGTGATGTAAAAAGGAACATATATGAGCAGTTTAGCCCATCCCACTCTCCTTTTTGTGGTTTTCAGTCGCTGGGTTGGCTCAAAGTGATGGCACCATACAGTCACTTATCTGTTTGTTCTTTTTCTTACAGTGATTAGGCTTTATCAGCCGTCTATCACAGGACTCTGAACTTCTCAGTTTACCAACACATCATTTTTAGCTTCATTACACAAGGATAATGAGTTAACCACTTAAGCCCCGGACCATTTGGTAGCTAAAGGACCAGAGGTGAATTCAGAATTTTGCACTGCGCTGCTTTAACTGTAAATTGTGCGGACATGCAATGTTGTACCCAAACGAAATTTGCGTCCTTTTCTTCCCACAAATAGAGATTTCTTTTAATGGTTTTTGATTGCCTCTGCGATTTTTATTTTTTGCGATATAAACGGAAAAAGACCGAAAATTTTGAAAAAAAATGATATTTTCTACTTTTTGTTATAAGAAAAATCGAATAAACTCAATTTTAGTCATACATTTAGGCCAAAATGTATTCAGCCACATGTCTTTAGTAAAAAAAATGTCAATAAGCGTATATTTATCGGTTTGCGCAAAAGTTATAGCGTTTACAAACTAGGGTACATTTTCTGGAATTTACACAGCTTTTAATTTATGACTGCCTATCTCATTTCTTGAGGTGCTAAAATGACAGGGCAGTACAAAACCCCCCCAAATGACCCCATTTTAGAAAGTAGACACCCCAAGGAAATTGCTGAGAGGCATGTTGAGCCCATTGAATATTTTTTTTTTTGTCCCAAGTGATTGAATAATGACAAAAAAAAAATAAAAAATTACAAAAAGTTGTCACTAAATGATATATTGCTCACACATGCCATGGTTATATGTGGAATTGCACCCCAAAATACATTCTGCTGCTTCTCCTGAGTACGGGGATACCACATGTGTGGGACTTTTTAGGAGCCTACCCACGTACGGGACCCCGGAAACCAAGCACCGCCTTCAGGATTTCTAAGGGCGCAAATTTTTGATTTCACTCCTCACTACCTATCACAGTTTTGAAGGCCATAAAATGCCAAAATAGCACAAAACCCCCCCAAATGACCCCATTTTAGAAAGTAGACACCCCAAGGAAATTGCTGAGAGGCCTGTTGAGCCCATTGAATATTTTTTTTTTGTCCCAAGTGATTGAATAATGACAAAAAAAAATAAAATTACAAAAAGTTGTCACTAAATGATATATTGCTCACACATGCCATGGTTATATGTGGAATTGCACCCCAAAATATATTCTGCTGCTTCTCCTGAGTACGGGGATACCACATGTGTGGGACTTTTTAGGAGCCTAGCCACGTACGGGACCCCGGAAACCAAGCACCGCCTCCAGGATTTCTAAGGGCGCAAATTTTTGATTTCACTCCTCACTACCTATCACAGTTTTGAAGGCCATAAAATGCCAAAATAGCACAAACCCCCCCAAATGACCCCATTTTGGAAAGTAGACACCCCAAGCTGTTTGCTGAGAGGCATGGTGAATATTTTACAGCTCTCATTTGTTTTTGAAAATGAAGAAAGAACATTTTTTTTCTTTTTTTTTTCAATTTTCAAAACTTTGTGACAAAAAGCGAGATCTGCAAAATACTCACAATACCTCTCAGCAAATAGCTTGGGGTGTCTACTTTCCAAAATGGGGTCATTTGGGGGGGTTTGTGCCATCTGGGCATTCCATGGCCTCTGAAACTGTGATAGGCAGTGAGAAGTGAAATAAAAAATTGACACCCTTAGAAAGCCTGGAGGCGCGTGCTTGGTTTTTGGGGTCCCGTACGCGGCTAGGCTCCCAAAAAGTCTCACACATGTAGTATCCCCGTACTCAGGAGAAGCAACAGAATGTATTTTGGGGTGTAATTCCACATATGCCCATGGCATGTTTGAGCAATATATCATTTAGTGACAACTTTGTGCAAAAAAAAAAAATTGTATTTCTTGTTCATACATCACGGGACACAGAGCAGCATAGTCATTACTATGTGGGTTATATAGAATTACCTTCAGGTGCTGGCACTGGCAACTTCCAAAACAGGAAGTACCCTCCCCTATATAAGCCCCTCCCATCCGGGAGTACCTCAGTTTTTTGCCAGTGTCTAAGGTGTTGGCCAAGGTTAACATGTATTCATCTGGGCTTGTGTACAGGTTCTCTGGGCCTTAGCAAGCTATTCCGGATCCGACCAAAAAAAGCTTCATAGCTAAACGGTCGGTACCCGGGCCTTGCAGAGAAGAGCAGGGTTTTGCCTGTAATGCCTCTCTTAGGAGGGCTGGACCCTGGGATCCAGAGCTCTGGTCATACCCAAAACCAAGAGGCTATCTGTGCAGGGTGCTATACAGGTCCAGGGGAGTGGAATCCTTGGGAACCCGGTCCCTGAAGGTCTAGTACAATGCCTGCCGTGAGAGGTGAAGTTTGGGCTTCTGTGGACCAAACAAAGTCCTGCGGCGGGGAAAGGGTAAGTGGGGGCCCCTCAGGAACTTGGTTCTATTGAGGGGACCCCCAAGCCTAATATGTCTTTCTGCCTGTTACCTAAAGGGTATTCCCGCTAATAGCTGTATATGCCTAAGAAATCCTAGAAATGTTTTTTCATAAGGGAAATTTTAAAAAAACTGTAAACCTGGAAATGTTTTTTCATAAAGGAGGTTTTAAAAAAAAAAAAAAAGACAAAGGTGCGGTACCTGTGTTTGTCCACTAGAGGCCGCTGTGGAACGTCTTTTTTCTTGGGACTATTCCTTCCATGGTGAAAGTCCAGGCAGATGAGTGAGCTCTCTATCAGGGAAGCTGCATTCCTCTGTCATGCTGCCAAGTAGTTTCCTTCCATCCCTGAGTCCTGGTGAAACAGGGACCCTGGCTCCTCTCCCTACATGGCGCCAAGAGCGCACACGTGCACGCGCGCGCGCGCACACATGCTTTCCTTTTATAAGGTTTAGCTTCAAAAAAGGGGGCGGAGCCTGGCGGATGACGCGCTCTGTGCGCCCAGCGCTTCTGCGCATGTGCGGGCGTCCCAGCAAGATAAAAGGACTCAGTCCACGCTGCTTGCTATGGACACAGAGCATGAAAAGGAGCTGGTAGCATGGTATAGGGGCTTACAGCGGGCGGTTGATACAGGCATCCCCAGAAAGACGCATTAGTAGACTCCCACTGATGTACATAGCAGCAAATTGCATTAGACTATTTCAGTAAGGGGTGTATTGCGGCTGGAATACCTCAGCTTTGAACTAAGGAATATGCCGCCTAAAAAACTCCGAGATATACCTCTCAGGAAGTGTAGGGGGTCTCCATCGGGCTCTGAGGATCTGGAGCAGTCATCTGCACCCTCCTCCCCTGAGAAATCAGAGGTTAATACCCATAAGGAACCCCCGGGAGTGCCAGGTACTGCGGCTGTCCTCAGTCCACCTGCTCCTGCATATATAACAGAGGAGGTTTTTTCCTCAACTCTGGAGGGATTGGAGCAGAGATTGGCTGCATTGATCGCTTCTTCTCTACAGGAAAGAAAGCGCGCCAGATCTCCATCACCTCCATTAGAGTGCCTGTTGGCAGAGCAACAGTCCCAGGAAGAGACCGACCTACCTGAAGGGGATCAGGAGGAGGTTAGCTCTGTTTTTGAGGAATCGACAGTAGATGAACCATTTTCAGCATCACAGACTGAAAGATTGTGGGTCCAGACCCTAACTGACATGGTTCGATCTGCATTTAAAATGCCTCTTGTTGAACCATCAACTACTGCTGTCTCCTCATTGGGGTCGCTAAAAGCTCCCCAGGTTAATTGCTCCTTTCCAATACATCCATTATTGGAAGGACTTATATACCAGGACTGGGAACATCCTGATAAACTATTTGTTCCGCCTAAAAGGTTTCCGGTGATCTATCCCATGGAGGGAAAGTTCACCCAGAGATGGAATGTTCCTACGGTGGATGCAGCCATCTCTTCTGTGAACAAATCACTGACATGTCCAGTAGATAATGTTCAAATGTTCAAAGATCCAGTGGATAAAAAATTGGAATCTTTATTAAAATCTGCTTTTTCCACAGCAGGGGCTGTTACACAGCCAGCAGTGGCAGCTATTGGGGTCTGCCAAGCTTTAAAGGATCAAATGAAAATGGTCCTGAGGGATTTGCCAGACCAGCAGGCCCAGGCTCTGGCTGATCTGCCTAGAGCATTATGCTTTGCGGTTGACGCCATCAAGGATTCTATCCATCAGGCCTCCCGCCTCACGCTGTCTTTGGTACATATGCGTAGGCTTCTGTGGCTCAAAAACTGGTCTGCTGAAGCTCCCTGTAAGAAGCTCTTAGTTAGCTTCCCATTTCATGGGGAACGCCTTTTTGGCGAAGACCTGGATAAGTATATCCAGAAGATTTCCAGTGGTAAAAGTACTCTCTTACCGAGTAAAAAGAGGTCTAGGGGTCCATCTTTTAAGAGGACTACCTCTCCTATCCCTGCGACGTCTGCTACTAAGCAGTTCCGACGGCCTCCTCGGTCAAACTCAGGAGGTAAAAATCAGGGACAGCCACAGGGTAATAAAAAGCCCTGGATCCGAAGAGGTACTAAACCAGCCTCCAAGTCAAGCCTATGAAGGGCTGCCCCCACTCAAACGGGTGGGGGGAAGACTTCAATTGTTCGCAGAGACCTGGCGGGAGACGATCAAAGACAGATGGGTGCTCTCCGCAGTAACTCTGGGATACAAGTTGGAGTTAAAAGAGTCTCCTCCGTCCCATTTTATGTGGTCAGGCATGCCAAGAGACCCTCTGAAAAGAGGGTCTCTCCTATTGGCGTTAGAACAACTATTGCTCCAAGGAGTAATTATGGAGGTTCCTATGGAAGAGTGGGGGTTGGGTTTCTACTCAAACCTTTTCACAGTCCCGAAGCCAAACGGGGACATAAGACCCATATTGGACCTAAAGAGTCTAAACAAATTTCTAAACGTCCGGTCTTTCCGGATGGAGTCGATCCGATCGGTCACCGCTGCCCTACAAGGGGAGGAATGGTTAGCCTCGATCGACATCAAAGATGCTTACTTGCATGTTCCCATCTTTCCAGGTCATCAAAAATTCCTACGCTTTGCAGTAGAAGGGCGCCATTTTCAGTTCAGAGCCTTACCATTCGGTCTGGCCACAGCACCACGAGTGTTCACAAAAATTCTGGCCCCACTGTTGGCCGATCTAAGAACACGGGGTGTAACGATAATGGCATACCTAGACGACCTGTTGTTGATGGACCACTCAGTTGCCAAGCTAGAAGTGGTAATTGTCGATACAATCAAGTATCTAGAATCTCACGGTTGGGTCATCAACCTGGACAAGTCAGCCCTACAGCCAGTGAAAAACCTGGTATATCTAGGGCTACGGCTGGATTCAGACCAGAGGAAGATTTTCTTACCTCTAGACAAGGTATCCTCTTTGAGGGCCTTGGTCCGTCTGCTTTGTGCAAAAAGACAGCCGTCCATACGCCTGTGCATGAGGCTGCTAGGAAAGATGGTAGCATCATTCGAAGCTGTGCCATACGCCCAATTCCACTCAAGGAATTTACAAAGGGCCATATTGTCAGCCTGGAACGGAAAAGTTCAGGCTCTAGACTTCCCGATGGCTTTGTCCCCTTCCGTTCGGAAGAGTCTCTGCTGGTGGTTGATCCCCCAGAATCTCCAGAAGGGAAAACCCTTCAGCCCGATATCTTGGAAGGTGGTCACTACAGATGCCAGCCTTATAGGCTGGGGGGCAGTACTGGAGCAATGGTCTCTCCAGGGCAGATGGTCAAATGTAGTAAAAACCCTGCCCATCAATCTCTTAGAGATACGAGCAGCCCGGTACGCTCTAGTAGCCTGGACATCCAGACTCCAAGGGTCCCCTGTCAGAATTCAATCAGACAATGCCACAGCAGTGGCATATATCAATCATCAGGGAGGCACCAGGAGTCGTGCAGCCCAGAGGGAAGTAAGTCACATCCTGGAATGGGCAGAAAAGCATGTCCCATGTATATCAGCTGTCTTCATTCCAGGGGTGGAGAATTGGAAGGCGGACTTTCTGAGTCGCCAACAGTTATGCCCAGGGGAATGGTCCCTTCATCCCGAGGTCTTCCGGGCAATATGTCAGCGGTGGGGAACACCGGATGTAGATCTGCTAGCATCCAGATTCAACGCAAAGGTGGACAGATTTGTCTCCCGGACAAGGGATCCCCTCGCTTGCGGCTCGGATGCTCTGGTGTTCCCTTGGGATCAGTTCAGACTGATATATGCATTCCCTCCGCTACAATTGTTGCCTCGACTCCTTCGCAGAGTCAGGTTGGAGAAGAAGCCGGTGATCCTGGTGGCTCCAGCGTGGCCCCGAAGGGCCTGGTACGCGGAGATCATCAAAATGTCTGTGGGGAGTCCTTGGACCCTTCCACGTCGTCCGGACCTGCTTTCGCAAGGACCGATATACCACCCTTCCTTACTAACTCTAAGTTTAACAGCCTGGCTATTGAATCCCACATCCTAAAGAAGAGAGGTCTCTCTAACTCTGTGGTATCAACTATAATCAATGCCAGGAAGCCTGTATCCAGGCAGATCTACTATAGAGTTTGGAAGGCGTACATCACTTGGTGCGAGGCCAGAAAATGGCATCCACGTAAGTACGTTATAGGCAGAATTCTGGACTTCCTGCAGTGGGCTGTAGACAGGAAGTTTGCCTTAAGTACTATCAAGGGCCAGGTTTCGGCCTTGTCAATACTATTTCAAAGGCCCCTGGCTATGCATTCACTTGTCAAATCCTTTATGCAAGGTGTGACTCGTATTATTCCACCGATTAAGGCTCCCATATGCCCATGGGATCTAAATTTGGTTCTGTCGGTTCTGCAGAAGCAGCCATTTGAACCTTTGCGGCACATTTCCTTGGTTCTACTCACCAGGAAATTGATATTTTTAGTAGCCATATGCTCGGCTAGAAGAGTGTCGGAATTAGCCGCCATGTCCTGTAAAGAGCCATATCTGGTCATCCATAAGGACAGAGTAGTATTACGTCCTCACCCAGCCTTTCTTCCTAAGGTGGTATCGAGGTTTCACTTGAACCAGGATGTGGTTCTTCCTTCTTTTTTCCCCAAACCAAGCTCGGTAGAGGAAAAGTTATTGCATTCTTTGGATGTAGTAAGAGCAGTTAAAGCTTATCTAAAAGCCACTGCTCAGATTCGTAGAACGGATTCTTTGTTTGTTCTGCCGGAAGGCCCCAGAAAGGGTCAGGCAGCATCAAAATCTACTTTAGCCAAGTGGATTCGACAGGTCATAATACAAGCCTATGGCTTGAGAAGTAGACCGCCTCCGTTCAAAGTTAGGGCGCACTCCACGAGAGCAGTTGGAACTTCATGGGCAGTGCATCACCAGGCCTCCCTGGCGCAAATTTGTAAGGCCGCAACATGGTCTTCAGTACACACGTTTACTAGGTTCTACCAGGTGGACGTTAGAAGTCAGGAGGATGTCGCCTTTGGGCGCAGTGTGTTGCAGGCCGCAAAAGATCCTCATGCCTGATGGCGCCCAGCTTATGTATGGTGTATCCCCCCCCTCATGTGGCATTGCTTTGGGACGTCCCACATAGTAATGACTATGCTGCTCTGTGTCCCGTGATGTATGAACAAGAAAGTAGGATTTTTAAAACAGCTTACCTGTAAAAATCCTTTTCTTGGAGTACATCACGGGACACAGAGCTCCCACCCCTCTTTTGGGGAAACGTATTGCTTTGCTACAAAACTGAGGTACTCCCGGATGGGAGGGGCTTATATAGGGGAGGGTACTTCCTGTTTTGGAAGTTGCCAGTGCCAGCACCTGAAGGTAATTCTATATAACCCACATAGTAATGACTATGCTGCTCTGCGTCCCGTGATGTACTCCAAGAAAAGGATTTTACAGGTAAGCTGTTTTAAAAATCCTACTTTTTTCCGCAACTTGTGTCAACATATTAAATATTCCATGGACTCGACATGCCTCTCAGTATATAGCTTGGGGTGTCTACTTTCCAAAATGGGGTCATTTGGGGGGGTTTTGAACTGTTCTGGCATTTTATACACAACATTAGGAAGCTTACATCCACTCTTCTAACCACTTGAAGACAAAGCCCTTTTTGACACTTTTTGTTTATATGAAAACATATTTTTTTTTGCAAGAAAATTATGTCGAACCCCCAAAC
The DNA here is from genome assembly GCA_029206835.1 of Rana muscosa. NCBI lineage: Eukaryota > Metazoa > Chordata > Amphibia > Anura > Ranidae > Rana > Rana muscosa. The sequence continues at coordinate 9,138,704 of JARGYO010000162.1, forward strand.
ATTATATATATTTTTAAAGCAAAGGCCCTACAGAATAAAATGGTGGGTGTTGCATTTTTTTTTTTCTACACAGTATTTGCGCAGCGATTTTTCAAACGCATTTTTTTGGGAAAAAATACACTTTTTTTAATTTTAATGCACTAAAACACACTATATTGCCCAAATGTTTGATGAAATAAAAAAGATGATCTTAGGCCGAGTACATAGATACCAAACACGACATGCTTTAAAATTTCGCACAAACGCGCATTGGCGACAAACTACATACATTTTTAAAAGCCTTTAAAAGCATTTACAGGTTACCCCGTTAGATTTACAGAGGAGGTCTACTGCTAAAATTACTGCCCTCGATCTGACCTTCGCGGTGATACCTCACATGCATGGTGCAATTGCTGTTTACATATGACGCCAGACCGACGCTTGCGTTCGCCATTGGGCAAGAGCAGGGCAGGACAGGGGTGCTTTTTTTTTTTTTTTTTTTTTATTATTAATTTTGCTTTTTTATTTTATTTTTAAACTGTTGCTTCCATATTTATTTATTTTTATCACTTTTATTGTTATCTCAGGGAATGTAAATATCCCCTATGATAGCAATAGGTAATGACAGGTACTCTTTTTTGAAAAAACTGGGGTCTATTGGACCCTAGATCTTTCCTCTGCCCTCAAAGCATCTGACCACACCAAGATCGGTGTGATAAAATGCTTTCCCAATTTCCCAATGGCGCTTTTTATATCCGGGGGGGGGACATTCCCTCCCACTGCTTGTAAAAGCAGTCCAGAGGCTAATTAGCCACTAGGATTGCTTTTACATGAAAGCCGGCCGCTGGCTGAAAAGAATGATACCAAGATGATACCTAAACCCGCAGGCATCATTCTGGTATAAACATTCAAAGTCCAGCAACATACCAGTACGTTGCTGGTCCTTGTTGGGCATGTATTGTAATCTTTTTTTTCATGCAGCCTGTTGGCTGAACGAAAAAAAAAGATTGATCGGTGGGTATGCCCACCATTAGAATACCGCCCTTCATCCACCCACTTCTAATGATGGGCATACATGCACCATTTATATATGCCGAAGCATGGGGGCATCTTCTCGCAAAAGTTATGCCGCGTACACATGGTCAGACTTTTCCACGGGCAAGCCTCCATCGGAATTTCGACCGTATATACGCGGCATTAGGAGCAAAATCGCTCCTCCGCTCCTGCTGCCCCAATGCTTCGGCATATATGCTTTTTTTTTTAACTGTGGTGGTGAAATTACCTCCTACAGCACTGGAGTCGCAGGGATCAGGCCTGTCTCTGCGAACGCTGCAGTTATGTGTGTTGTGTTTTGCAAGTGACAGTGATCAATCGATACTGCACTTCGGTGGCCTGGGCTGGACGGATGGGCAAAACGCAGGTGCTAGCAGGTATCTGGGCTGATCCCACTAACAGTGCGTTTTTGGGAACCCTAAACTGCTGGGGACGCTAGTATAGATCTGATCAGATCAGATATTGAGCTGATCAGATACTATACCACTAAGGGGGGTGTATGCTTCACGTGTGGGTGTTAGCGCTACTGGCACTAACCTGACGCTGCCTGGGGTGTGACGCAGACCCTCTCTGACGCTAAAACCTAACTGATATCACCCGCCGGGCGATCAGGGGGTTAAACCTTTATTGGGTTATATACGGCGGGTGCCCTGACACTATAAAAAGCAAACTAACTAACCAGCGTCACCCGTAACAGTTATATGATGATCACTGGTGAAAGGGTTAACTAGGGGCAATTAGGGGGTTAAAACCTTTATTAGGTAATATATGGGGGTACCTGACGCTATATAAAAACCTGACGGCGAACCTAAAAAAAAATTACTGGCTACCTATCGGCATCACCGACACTAAGACAACGATCATAAAAACGATTGCTTAGCGACAGTGGTGATAGGGGGTGAAAGGGTTACCTGGGGGGCGATCAGGGGGTTAAACCTTTATTAGATAATATATGGGGGTACCTGACGCTATAAAAACCTGCGGCGAACCTAAAAAAAATTACTGGCTACCGATCAGCATCACCGACGCTAAGACATCGATCAGAAAAATGATCGCATAGTGACGGCGGTGCTAGGGGTGAAAGGGTTACCTGGGGGGTGATCAAGGGGGTTACACCTTTATTAGGTAATATATGGGGGTACCCGATGCTATAAAAACCTGCGGCGAACCTAAAAAAAATTACTGGCTACCGATCAGCATCGCCGACGCTAAGACATCGATCAGAAAAATTATCGCTTAGTGACAGTGGTGATAGGGGGTGAAAGGGTTACCTGGGGGGGCGATCAAGGGGGTTAAACCTTTATTAGGTAATATATGGGGGTACCCGACGCTATAAAAACCTGCGGCGAACCTAAAAAAAATTACTGGCTACCGATCAGCATCACCGACGCTAAGACATCGATCAGAAAAATGATCGCATAGTGACGGCGGTGCTAGGGGGTGAAAGGGTTACCTGGGGGGTGATCAAGGGGGTTAAACCTTTATTAGGTAATATATGGGGGTACCCGACGCTATAAAAACCTGCGGCGAACCTAAAAAAAATTACTGGCTACCGATCAGCATCGCCGACGCTAAGACATCGATCAGAAAAATGATTGCTTAGTGACAGTGGTGATAGGGGGTGAAAGGGTTATCTGGGGGGTGATCAGGGGGTTAAACCTTTATTAGGGGGGGTTAGGGGGCTACACTGGACCTAAAACTAAATGTAGTGACACTTTTACAGTCACAAATGCCACTGATTGCAGTGATCACTAAATAAATGGTCACTGCAATCAGTGACACTGTGACTGGGGGCTGGGGGGGGTGATCTGGGGGGGCCTGGGGGGGCGATTTATGTGCCTATGTGTCCTGGTGTCAGTGTGCTGTTTTGTGTACTAACCTGCATCTTCTCCTGTACGGCGCTCGGTATATGTGAGCGCCCCAGGAGAGATGACATCACTTCCTCCTTCCTGGCAGGCAGGGGAAGCTCTCTCATTCGCCGGGAGCGATCGAGAGGGGGTGGCCGGAATCGAACGGCCGTCCCCTCATGCCGGATCGCTCCCGAAGGTAAAACGACCACCCACTGTAAAGAAGGGGGGTCCGATCGGACCCCCCAACTATACAAAGGCAATCACGTATATGTACGTGATTCTGCCTGTCGGTGCCATTCTGCTGACGTATATTTACAGTGGGCGGTCGTTAAGTGGTTAAAGTGGTTGTAAACCCTTTACAACCACTTTATGCTACAGGTAAGCCTATAATAAGGCTTACCTGTTGCTACCCAGGATATCTCCTAAACCTACACGGTTTAGGAGATAACCCGTCCCCTGCATTTGCCGATGTCATTGGCACATGCGCACTAGAGCATACTGAAGCAATGGCACGTATGTGCCGTTGCTTCAGTCAGTGTGTCGTTACCAGTAGCTCACGCGCGCATGCGCGGGATTGACGTCATCGCGGCTCCGGCCAATCCCATTTTAAAGGTGTCAGGGAATTTAAATAATAAAACGGAAAAGTATGATCTGCTGACATGTTCTATTTATACATATTAAAAGTTTTAGGCAGGTGTGAAAAAATGCTCTAAATTTAAGAATGCCTTCAGACGTAGAAGTGTTTAATATATTTTTATCAACAAACTGGAAAGTATATTAACAGAAGAGAAATCCAAATAAAATCAATATTTGGTGTGACCACCCTTTGCTTTCAAAACGGCTTCAATTATTCTAGGTACACTTTCACACAGTTTTTTTGAAGGCACTCGGCAGGTAGGCTGTTCCAAACATCTTGGAGAACTTATCATAGATCTTCTGTGAATGTAGGCTGCCCGATATCCTTCTGTCTCTTCATTAAATCCCAGACATACTTGAAGTTGGGATCAGGCCTCTGTGGGGGCCAAACTATCACTTTCGGGACTCCTTGCTCTTCTTTACACTGAAGATAGTTCTTAATGACATTGGCTCTGTGTTTGGGGTCATTGTCCTGCTCCAGAAAACATTTGGGGCCAACCACATACCTCCCAGATGGTATGGCATGATGGATAAGTATCTGCCTGTATTTCTCAGCATTGAGGACACCATTGTTCCTGACCAAATCTCCAACTCCATTTGAAGATAGGCAGCCCTAAACTTGCAAGAAACCTCCACCATGCTTCATTGTTGCCTGCAGACACTCATTTCCAGCCCTTTGGGGAAAAAACGACCTCCTGCTACAGCAAAATATTTGACATTTTAATTAATCAGTCCAGCGTACCTGCTGCAATTTTTGTGCACCCCGGTTCCTATGTTTTTGTGCATAGTTGAGTTGCTTAGCCTTGTTTCCATGTCGGAGGTATGGCTTTTTGGCCATGATTCTTCCATGTAGACCACTTCTAGCCAGACTACTCTGGACAGTAGATGGGTGTACCTGGGTCCTACTGGTTTCTGCCAGTTCTGTGCTGATGGCACTGCTGTAATCTTCCGATGACAAAGGGAAGCAAGCAATGTGCTTTTCATTTTCTGCATTAATATTCCTTGGCCGACCACTGCGTCCATGGTTGCCCTCAATGTTGCCCATTACCTTGTGCTTCAAAAGAGCTTGAACCGCACATCTTGAAACCCCAGTCTGCTTTGAAATCTTTGCCTGGGAAAGACCTTTCTGATGCAGTATAACTGCCTTGTGTTGCTTGTTGCTGTCATCTGTCTTGCCATGGTGTATGACCTGTGACCTGAAACGGTCTTCCACAACCTCGCCTTAGTAGCAGAGTTGGCTGTTCCTCACTCAGTTTTAAGTCTCCTACACAGCTGGTTCTGTTTCAGTTAGTGACTGTACCTACATATGAAATTGATAATCATTGGTTAATCATACACCTGACTCTAATCCTACAAAATCCCTGACTTTGTGCAAGTGACTTTGTGTACAAAGTGTAATGCCTCGTACACACGACCGGTTTTCCCGACGGAAAAACTGCAATAAGAGCTTTTGGCCGGGAATACCGGCCGTGTGTATGCTCCATCTGAGTTTTTCCGACGGAAAAACTGCCGGGGGAAAAAAAAGAGAGCAGGATCTCTTTTTTTCCCATCAGGAAAAAATCCTAGTGGGAAAACCGTTCATCTGTATGTTTTTCCGACGGGAAAAAAACCGCGCATGCTCGGAAACAATTCGACGCAGGCTCGGAAGCATACGACTTCATTTTGTTGGCTCGTCGTAGTCTTTTACGTCACCGCGTTCTTGGCAGTCAAAAGTTTACCGGACTTTTGTGTGACCGTGTGTATGCAAGGCAGGCTTGAGAGGAATTCCGTCTGGAAAACCATCGGTTTTGTTTCCGACGGGAAAACCGGTCGTGTCTACGAGGCATTAGAATTGATGCTGTTCGCTCACTTTGCATTTTGTAAGTTGATAAAAAATAAACAATTAAAATATATATATATGTTTGAAAGCATTCTTGCTTTACAGCATTTCTTCACACCTAAAAACTTTCGAACAGTACTATATTATAAAATGTAGGTTATAGGCGTATAACACGCACAGGCGTATAACACGCACCCTAACTTTAAGAGGGAAGTTTCAGGAAAAAAACTTTCCACAACCTCCTGCGTATAACACGCAGGCACAGTTTACCCTCTATTTTCAGGGTAAAAAAGTGAGTGTTATACGCCAATAAATACAGTAATTATATAGAAAATCAGAACATTCAGAGGTAAATTTAGTGTTAATCAGCCTGGAGGTGCACTTGGACTTGAACGTAAGGAACAAGGCTACTCACTCTGCAGGCGCTAGACATCATCCTTTTCAACCGATGACATCATTGGTTGTTAGGATGCCAGTGGCTGGAAGGTTGTAATGGTGCACCATAAAAACCTGTGTCTTTGTGTAATTAAAAGTCAGGCAGAACAATCCACTGGCTTGTAAGCAATTTTGGAGTAATTTTTTGACTTTACCAAGTCATCCCTGAAGAAACCTGAAGGCACCACTGGGTGCCTGGACACCCTGGTTTGAAAAAGGCTGTGCTAGATTTCCAAAGACCTGGAGGCTTTTCTATAGGACCTGGAGGCTGACTAACAAGCAGAATGGGTATCTTTGCCACATGAGAAAATAAAGGGCCTCATTTCACAAGACTTCAAGCCTTCATTGATGTTAAAGGGGCAATATGATATTAAGAGCTAAGGATATACAAATTACTAATATGACCATTTTTCTACTTTCATTTATTACTATGGTTTGTTTCATTTGGATCATAGTAAAAATAAAAAATTTGTTTGGATTGATTAGGTTTTCCTAAATGTTCTGCATCTTACAAATTCTGCCAGTAGTATGCAAATTTATAAGCACAGCTGTATGTTTATGTGCATGTGTACAAATGTGGCCAAAAGTGACACAAATATAAATTTTCACAAAGTGTACTGCTTCAGTGTTTTTAGAACTTTTTGTCAGATGTTACTATGGTATACTGAAGTATAACTACAAACATTTCATAAGTGTCAAAGGCTTATATTGACAATTGCAATATGTTAATGCAACAAGTCAATATTTGCAGTGTTGACCCTTCTTTTTCAAGACCTCTGAAATTCGCCCAGGCATGCCGTCAATCAACTTCTGGGCCACATTCTGACTGATGGCAGCCCATTCTTGCATAATCAATGCTTGTAGTTTGTCAGAATTTTTTTTTTTTTGTTTTTCACCCGCCTCTTGAGGATTGACCACAAGTTCTCAATAGGATTAAGGTCTGGGGAGTTTCCTGGCCATGGACCCAAAATGTTGAGGTTTTGTTTACCAAGCCAGTCACTTTTGCTTTATGGCAAGGTGCTCCATCATGCTGGAAAAGGCATTGTTTGCCACCAAACTGTTCTTGGATGGTTGGGATAAGTTGCTTTAGGAGGATGTTTTTGTACCATTCTTTCTTTGACTGTGTTCTTAGGCAAAATTGTGATTGATATTATATGAGTAGGAACTAGCACCAATATATAATAAATATAAATAAATGTGCTATATATCAAGTGCAGCTCCAAAATTAGTGATACTAATAAACAATGAATAAAAAGTGAAAGGGCGCAACAATATATAAAGGAAATTCGTGAAGTGTCAACAATTTAAATACAAAAGTCCATGATTATTGCAAATGCTTTACACAGTCTATGATATGGTATAATAAAAACAGTGCTTGATTCGGGTCTTCTAATATTCCAACACCATGCCTCCTATAAAGTGCAACGTGCATTAATCAAAGTGCTTCACCCGAAGTGCCATACAAATGTGCTCACCAGATATCCAAGGCCATAAATTACCACCAGGCATATAGGACAATCTTTACTCAGGATCCTTCCTCTTGCAAGCCTCTCACAGGCTATGATCAATACTTGACAGGACACCACTTCAATTCAAATAGCATGAAACTGCTCTTCATAAGCTTAGGTGTAAACCGTCTTTAGCCCCCTTTTTATTAGGCCTTCAATCTGCAAAGTTTAAGGCTCCAACGCAATGAGTCACAAGGAAGCAGAGATAGTGTAATACCGTCTTTTTAATTGTAAAATCACTTACAGGGTTAAAATCTTGTGCCAGGTACAGCAGGGTAACAAAGCAGCTTGAGGGAAGGCAGGGGCCGGTCCTGTCACTGGCGAGTGATACAAAACTTACGGCGTGCGTCTCAGCTGGTTCAATGGGACAGAAAGCTCCTGTATCAGGCGTGCTGTGCACCAGTCTCTCTACGCATTTCACGCTCGTGCGCGTGTCATCAGGAAAAAACTGATGACGTAAAGTGCCACCATAAAAAGGCAGCAGAGTTCGTGAAAATTAATATTATTTTTTTTAAAAAGGTTTTTATTTGCCAAATGCACATACAAAGAATAGAACATTGCATACAAGGAACATTCGTAATTGTAAATGTCAAAATATAATTATCATTCAAGAATTTTTGGGTCAAACATCCAACGATAAGAGATATGTCACTACAGATAGCGTTTTTTTTTTTAACTGTGGAATACCAATTGCCTTCTATAATTGTAATGTAAATTATCATCAGCCTATGACATGGTAAAAAATAAAATAATAAAAACAAAACCATGGAAGTGGATACCTCCTTAACCAATTGTGCTGTGTGCCGTCCTTTCCCCAGACCCCCAAAACAAGCTCTCCCAACGTCATCTTACAATATACATTACTCAACCGTGGTATATAGAAATTCTAGTTTAGATATCACATGGTAGAGTTTCCTTGGAGTTTATCCATCTTCCCCATACTTTACTGAATTTTTTCTTACTACCTCTTGCTTCATAAGTCATTTTATACAGTGTGATGTTTGCATTAACCAGTCCTTTCCAAGCAGATAAGGTAAGATGATCCCTCTTTATCCAGTTTAGGACAATGAGCTTTCTGACATAGTAAAACAGTAGTCTCAACAACGTTCTATTATTGCTCATTACTTCATCTTCTATAACACCCAGGAGACCCAAAAGTGGGCTACATATGTTTGGAAGATCAAATGTATCTGCGGTGAAAATGAATATTTTTGTCATTCCAAAAACTTTAGGGCACGCCTGTACATAATTGTGTATATTGGTTTATTTAGTTTTCCTTCGATTATGTGTAAAGATATTTATAATTTTTTTTTTTGTGCATTTTTCTACCCAGATGGGCCTTGAAGTGTCTCCATCCACAATGTTTGCAGTGGCCAGCATCTTGGAGGGCTGTGCTTACATCAATGGGTCCCCCCAGAATACCTTTGTTCCTGGAGCTATAGAGCTGGCAACAAGACATTCTGTGTTCATTGGCGGGGATGATTTTAAATCTGGACAGACCAAGATTAAGTCCGTCTTAGTGGATTTTCTAGTCGGCGCTGGCTTAAAGGTACCCCTGAATTACCAACTTTTAATTTTCTATTGACTTGTTCTGTGTAGATGTAATAATTCAGGACTTTTTGTTCATTTGATCATTTACAGGAATTATATGTTTATAGTTTTTTTTATAAAAGCAAAATATTAAAATGTGTTTCACACTTTTAAAATATGTATATATGTAATTGGGTAATATGTAAAATAGTTGTCAAAATAATGCTTATTAAGCTATAACCATTGTTTCTCAGTAATTGAATTTCCCCTTTTCATTAATTTTATTCCCAGACTGTTTCTATAGTGAGCTATAATCACCTAGGTAATAATGATGGGAAGAACCTCTCCGCTCCTCAGCAATTTCGCTCCAAGGAGATTTCCAAGAGCAATGTGGTGGATGACATGGTTCAGTCTAACCCTATTCTTTATGGACCGAATGAGAAACCTGACCACTGTGTGAGTATAGTTGTAGACCTAATGGAAGTCTATTTCCTCTTCTTGAAATCGTATTTAAAGCAGACCATACACAGTCCCAGATAGATTGAGGGACAAAGATAAACCGATAGTGATAAAAAAATACTAAACCAATTTATAGCCAATAAATGGTTGTTCCTGTACTAATGTTATTTTAAATATAATAGTTGCCTGCCTTTTACGTTGACCCTGAGGCCTCAGTATTTTGTCACAGACTAAGAACAAGCTTGCGTTTAACAAAGTTAAATGTCCCTCTCTGCATACTTGTTCTGTTAGTGACCTATGACGCAAGAGGATCAGCAGGTCAGTAAAGCAACATCAGTAATTGCTGACTCTGTTTCTTAAAGTAGAGGTTTACTTTAAGGTCCGGTTCACACCACAAAAATGCATTGTTTTCTATGCTTTCGGGATGCTTTCCAGATGATGCTTTTTTCCTGTTTTGTTTTTTTTTCACTGTACTGGGGTCCGGTGCATTTTTGATGCGTTTCTAGTGCATTCTGATGCTTTTTTGATGCATTTTACAGCGTTCCAGTACAGTGCAGTACAGGGAAAATGCAGCATGTTCTACTTTTTTTGCTGGAACTGGAACGGCCTGGAACTGACCGCACTGGTGTGAACTATGCCATTAGAAGCCATATAACATACTTTCCATGCGTTTTTAATGCAGAAAAAAACGCACTGGACTGCATGTGGTGTGAACTGGCCCTTAAAGTTTATTATTGATACATTTTATAATAAGTCTGCATGCAGGTGTTTTACACTCCCCTTTCTAAACAGGACAGTTTGCTAAGTCACAATGACACATGATGCTAACCATATAAGGTTTGAGTTTTGCTCTAACGACTCCATGCTGCTTATACAATCACCCCTCCAGTCAGATAACGCTAAATATCTTGGCCAACCTTGTTGAGGCTTCTTCTGCTTACATTTTACAGTACATTCCTTTCTTGTAAATTGAGGGACACAGGAATTTAGAGACTGATGGGTCATACTGCCTTTCCCATAAGGACTTGGACACTGACAAACAACAAAATTGTGGGCAGGTATAAACCCCCTCATGCAGCATTTTTTTTGCTAGTGTCCTAGGAGGATAGACACCTTTTTTCTCTGGGAAAAAACTTTTTCACGTTTTTTTTTTTTTTGTCAAGATTCCTCTACAAGCTGCTGGAGTAGGCATCTATATGTAGCTAATCCAGATCAATGTTTCTCTAGCAATTGCTTTGAAGGCTGTACCCAAACCCTGCTGAACTGGGCAAATGCTGGGCTAGCCTGGAATTTGAGCTACAGCTCTTCATTGTGGCACCTTCAAGCCCTGAGTGTACTGTTAGTCGCTAAATGCTTTTTGGGTTTAGAGCTGTGGCACAATCTAAAGTTTAACCCTGTTTCTGAAGACTTACTTTGCAAGTAGGCCGTGTAGGCTGAGCATCAGGTGCTACCTATGGCTCTGTTGTCCTCTGTACCTGCCTCCGCAGCCCAGAAAATCTGAGAAGTAGAGATCTGCCATCTCTTTACCTGTATGAGTCTCTGGTCAGTGAACATGAGAATGAATTTTCGGCTTAAAGAATTTCACCCTTCTCATAAAAATTACAACAAAGGCACCTTCAAAAATGTTTAGCAATGGCAATCTACAAACAAATATTCAATGAAACTTGCTGGCTTTACTTTCTTTTATTTTTTTCCTCCCTAGTCTTATCACAGTAGCCATTTTAACTAAGGGCAGATGACTTCATCTCCCTGACTTCTTTACTTCCTGGAACTCTGCCTGGACCTTTGGGTTTGGCTCCTGAAACCTGTGACAGGAACTTCCCAGGATGTGTTTGTGAGGCCAGGGTTATATCATCAGTGCCTCATGCAACCAGGCAGTGGAAAAAACTGTAAATAAATCAAAAAGAAACCCTAAGCGCCACTCCTATAATGGGAAGCCTAAAATGCTGCTGACACAAATCACAATCCTATATGTGTATCAATACATTCAAACAATCAACTGTGCAGCACTTAAAACTAAACACACTAAAGTGCCTATATAGTGAAAATATATGAGTATTGTGATGATACCACAAATATCACTTCATATGTGAAACCAACACTAATCATGCAGTGCATAAACACTTACAATTTGTAAAACAATAAAAAACAGAATTCATATAAACATATAATACTAATTGAATATAGTAAAATATAATATAAATTAGTCCATAAAGTCCCCACAATGTACCGTAAGTGCTTCATAAAAAGTGCTCAAAATGAATCCACTCCTCAGTGCTCAAAAAGGATCCATGATGTGTTACACCACAGGCGCTCCCCCCTGCAGGAATATTCTCACCTGAATCAGTGTGACCACTACAGCTAGGTAGGGTCAAAAACAGCTTTCTAGCCTTACCATGGACTATAACAAGACAACCCCAGAGCTCCTCTCCACTCCTTGCTCCCAGGTGGCCAGTGAGTGCTTATATTGTTTACATTTATTTGCATACAAAGCAATGACAAGGTAATCAAATTTTTCTGGTGCTACAAGTGTACCAGTCTGTAAACGGCAAAGATAAAATCTGTGTTTGGGAAACACCTCACCAATTCACACAAGCCCCGCAGGCACTTCTCATGGAAATAACTGGCTCCACGCTAGTAACGTGATCACCCGTGCCCCCCCCCCCAATGCGTGAAATCCCCCTGAGAAACTGTGGGTACTTAGTTTGGGCAAGACCATAGGATTTTTGTACAGGGTGTCTGGTGCCTCTCCCTGTGTGCTCATCAGTGACTCTGTGGGATCTGAATTTGGTTCTCTTCACACTTCAAAATACACCCTTTGAATCTTTCCTTGTTTCCATCAACTCTGTGAGACGAATGTCTGTCTGAGTTGGCTTCTTTATCCTACAAAGGCCTAGAGCCTTTAGGGTGGTTTAACTTCAACCAAGACACGTCTTCTGTCACTGTGTCCGGCTTCAGCTCATCAGGAGATCTCCCTCCCTGCCTGGATGTTGGTTGTAGAGGAAGCAGTAGCTACGAGGTAGACATGCACAGTAATAAGACGGACTCTTTCTCATTCCTGATGGCCCCCATAAACAGGAACTTGCATCTCATTTCACCAGTTCTTAGTAATTTAGACAGATTATCTAAGTTCATAATTTTATATAAGGTTTCACTGTTTCCTGTCAAGGTGCACTCTGATAGATGTATGAGTGCTTCTTGGGCTTTTTGGCATCAGGCTACTGCTTCCCAGATTTTCAAGAATGCCTCCTGTTCTTCTGCCAGTTGGATGTTAAAGTCTCATCTAATGCCAGCTTCATGTGTAAGGTCCTTCAGGCGACTTTTAGCTGTAGGCAGTCCCCAGTTCTATTCTTTTCTTTCCAAATGCCTCTTCTTTCTCCCAAGAGGCATTCGGATATTCCCTGGATCAACTGTGTCTCTCAATGAACTTCAAGAAATTGATTTTTATGGTAACTACATTATTAATTTGTGCCATAACTGTTTGTACGTTTTCAGGTGGTTATTAAATATGTCCCATATGTGGGAGACAGCAAGAGAGCGATGGACGAATACTCATCAGAAATAATGATGGGGGGAACCAACACCATTGTTATCCACAATACTTGTGAGGTAAGGCTGCAGGCATGCCATTGTGTTTTATTTGATTTGCTTCATGATGAGAACACCTGAAAAGAGGCATTCAAATTTTATGTTTCTTTAATGGGAGCTGTTTTACTTGCAAAAGGATTCTTGTCTAGTCTAGGTTTTGCCTATCCAGTCTGAGATTTACACAACTCAACCAGATATCCCAATCGGCATAGTGTCCTGATTTTTCTCTGTTGTCAAACTAAATGTACTCAGGCAAGCTAAACATGTAAATGAAGACCGTATATACTTTCCTCTTCTGTCACCCACACCTCCATACCATACACTGCTCTGTTTAATAGAAATATTCCCTCAAAATCTGCAGGGAAAACACAGCCTCCAGTTGTAATCTTCTGGTCCCTCACGCAGCTTCTGCTATTTTTTCTTGCTGACTTCCTTATCACAGTTATTTCTTATAGTAAAGTGGAGCCTGTGACTGGGCAGTGAAAGCGCAGCTGCAGACTGAGCGGCTCACAAATCTACTCTATCTCCTCCTGTCAGAACATTCCTTGTCAGTATACTTTAGTGCAGCATTGACTCCTTCTGCTGCCCCTATTATAGACAGAGTTCTACTGTAAAGAGGATTTCAAAAGGCTGACAACTAAATCAAATTTCAGGTGCTTACACCAGTTACACATGAAAATGCATTTAACAATGTTAATGAATACAAAACTGCATCAATTTGTTTATATATATATATATATATATATATATATATATATATATAATCTTTTTTTTTTTTATCTAGAAAAATAAAATATCCATCAGAATATAATATAACAAAGGCACTAAAGGTGCCAAGTCACAGCAAACATAGTGACAATCCAATTTAACAGGGTAACACAGTATAGAGCGGAGTCGCTCAACAACAAATTAGGATGACATCATTAACACCCTAATATACAATTTCCCACTTCAAATGATCAGGTGTTGACCATGAATATTCTACTCATTGACATTTAACAGTTGTGGGTAGCAGGAAGCTAAATTACAGAGGTATAGAGTCACCCCAGGGGATGCCGAAACAAGAGGCGATGAAGAAAGGAAGGGGGAGAGGAGGAGAAGGAGGAAGAGGGGGGGGGATTTAAAAAAAGGGGGGGGAGGAAGCCAGGGAGGTGGGATGTGCCAGCGCGACATTATGAAAGACAGGAGGGTCATTATTTTTATATATATATATATATATATATATATATATATATATATATATATAAAAATCTGCCTGGTGTTAGCTAAATCGTCAGGCATTATTGTCTTTATCAGAGAAACATGTCAAGGTCTGAAAAAATGTGAAGTTTATAATTGCTATTTCTTATGGGTAAATATCAATTTAAAAAGATGTCCATTTATAAAAGTTGCTCCATCCATATCTTTAGTCCTTCTCAGTCCCAGTTTTGACAAGGGGGGAAATAATTTAGCAAAATGTAATGGGTGGATATATTGCATAAGTATTTTTTTATTTTTTTGCCAGAACTCCAGTGAGGAATGCACTGCTAAGCCCATCCTCGATCCACATTAGGTCACTGTTAGCCAATTTCGATGGTTTCATACTGAAAATACATATTTTAGCGGCTGTAAAGTTGCGATCATGCAAATGCTTCAATCCTCTTCTCTGGTGTTTGTAGATGGGCAGTAAGCAGCTGTGCTTGGCTTTTTTTGGTCATCAAAACTGGCACCTGCCTTGGGACCACAAGCTGCTGCTAGAATATTTTTTTTTGTCATGATTGGTGGTTGTTACTGGGCAGGTTCAAAATAACATCACTCTGCCTCAAGTAACAGCTACTAGCATTATTTGTCTAGTCATAGCGTTGCCCCTGTATTGTCATAATGTCTCCCCTGACACTGTGTAACTGTGTAATGCTAGCTGTTGTGCTTGAATTTTCATGACAAGCATCATTATTGAAAATATTTTTTCATAGGTTAAATATATACTCCCCTATGTAGATTTCCATGTCAAACATACAGTAGGGATAGGGGAAGGCTATGATTTAATAGTCAATATGTTAAAGTGCATTGAAACAAAAACAAGAATGTTGCTGAACTTTATGAAATATTTTACAGAGTACACTTTACCTTTTTAAGTTGAGCAAGGATCAGTTCATCAAGCTACTATAGCATATTAAGATAACTTAAAGTGGGAGTAAACTCCCATGCATAATTTGTACCTATAGTTAAGCCTATAATGAGGCTTACCTATAGATAGTGTAAATATCTCCTAAACATACACTGTTTAGGAGATTTACTGTACATGCAGCTGGTTACATTACTGGCGCAGTGCTCTGCAGAAACGGCCACCAAGCCTGTTCCTTCAGTGTCCTGTCTTGTAAACGGCGGCTCCCGTGGGAGTGACGTCTTTGCAGCTCCAGCTACTCACACAGCCGGAGTCCGCGAACCTGGATGGAAGACTGGGTGAAGATGGAGGCCTTGTCAGGGGTGTTAGCTCGCCGCTGGAAGGCTTCGTTCTAAGATAAGTTTCACATAATGTGCTAGTATGCAATGCATACTAGCACTTAATGGCTTTACCTTGCAGGTTCCCAAAAACAAACAGTGGTTTACTACCGCTTTAATAAGAAAAAGGAGTAAAAAGAGCAAAAAGACAAAAACTGCAGGTATAAATGCAGGCATTTCTACTTTTGGCCAGATCCCAGGCCATTGTTGTAGGCACAAAATATTGTGTTGCGCCCTAGCACTTTAGAGAAGCCTGGGTCACTATAAAAAAAAATTGCCTTTATGGTTATCACAGTGCATTAGAAATCTTAAAAAAGAGAAGCAACATTAAAATAAAGGACCAATACATTATATATCAGTCCAAACTTTTAAATGCTTGTGCCATATCACACAGCTGTGCAAAATATGACAAGTGTAAATGTATAACCATATGTAGCAGGTACTTACTTTCCCGGGGTAAATTTGAATCTTTTTCGGTGACACAGGTGGTGTGTTCCGGCGGTCCACTGGGTGGCGCTGTCCCCATGGGCTGACGGGTGGATATCGCTGTGTGGTGGGCCTCCTTTTTGTCCTTTCCCGGCAGCGGTATGGTGGGGCGGGGAACCCGCCGTGCTTGCTGGGAGAGGGTATAAAGGGGCCGGCCATCTTGGTCACGGGGTCTTCGTCCCAGGCACCTTCAGCTTGCGGACGGTGGTTCGTGTCCGTCCTCTAGGCGGCCTAGGCCTAGAGGACCCCGGAGATCGTGTTCCATCCCAGGCACCTTTAGTCCTGGGGTGAGGTACTTGGATGGAGGTCCGGAGCTCAGTGCCCAACACTGAGTTCCGCGAGGGAAGGATCCTAAGGCACTCCGGGGATGGAGGCCTGAATCCGAGGTGGGCGTAATGGACCGGGAAGAGCTCCTCATCTGAAGACCCGGTGCAGCAGATTGCCGGTGACGGGTGAGTCTCTTGTCGGAAACCGTCCGGAAGGAGAATTTCCCTCGTGCGGAGACCATAGTTCACTCTCAGGGAGGAGAGTGGATGATAGAACTTGTGTCTGGGCCTATTCGTACACACACCTCCTTTTCTGTTCTATAGCCAAGGGAGTCCATGTTATGTTCTGAATAAAGGAGTGTTGGACTTTGACGGTGTGTGGCTCAATTTCTGGTGGACGAGGTTCAGGGAGACTCTTTGAGGGAGGATCCGATGCACAGCACAGACCCGAAGGTAACAAGAGACATTGCTGAGACCACATACACAGCTGTGGTGGAAGCCTGGCGTAGCTCACCCCCTCTCCCTCCCCTATCATACCCCTAGACCAGAGACAGTGCGAGTTGGAAAACTTAAATAGAGGGGAGTGGGGAGAGGGAGTGTGCGCTACACGTGGGGGCTCGGGTCCGGTATTGTGTTGTGCATCGCTGTATGGAACGTGTCTGCTGGAAGAGTTAAACGAATAGGCCAAAGTGCAGCCCTGCTTGAAGCCGTGGACATGACCCCAAGAAGGGAAAGGCCCGCGCAGGAAGAGCAGTGAACGGGGGGACACTCAGTCGTGTGAAGTAGTACACGTGGGGGCTTCTAATTGCACTGCGCCACCAGACACAACCCCCGTCGCTTAGTTCGTGGGCGTGGCTCAACCAAGAAAAGTGAAGAAAGCCCGCAAAGGGGAGGAGTCCAATACGTGTGAAGGGACTACACGTGGGACATTGGCGCGAAAACTCTGCAGTGTGCCATGGATCAGCAACAGGTCGCCATGTTTGGACACACCTCGTGGATTCCGGTTCATCCTTCCACCGCGACACTGACTGCTGCTGCTCCAATAACGGATACGGGGATTCGACTGAAGCCAAGGGGTCGATTTGCCCTATACTCATGTATGGACGTTGAGGCCCTGGGTATGATTAGTCCCGGGTGTTCGGGACTGGTGTGCCTGTTGAAGGCGTTCGGACGCTGTGAGGCCTGTGGGGTTTCACGTTCGAGGTGGATTCGGTAGTTGAGAGGCCGAAAACCATCTACCCAGGCCGGGCTTCAGGTACTACTACTCAGAGAGGAGAAATCACCGCTGTGAGAGTCGCCCCAGCGCACATTGCAGCGACCAGGGAAGAGGTCGTTAAAACTTTGCGGGAGAAATCCGAGGATGCTGACTCGGTCGCCACTGTCTCGCAGCGTCCGCCACCGAAGAAAAGAACCAGCGTGGTAGCCCCGACCAGCGGTGGTGGTGGACCGTCTCGCCCGCTTACGCCAGGCCCGGATGGATCCGTTGACGAGGGTTCCGGACGTCCCGCTTCAAGGAAAGGCCGAGGTAAGCCTGGCGAAGAGACTTGGTGTGTGGGAGGAGGTGTCGGGAAGGCATGGCCTAGCAAATCCGTGGAATGTGGAGGCTCCGTTTCCACAAAGAGCTACATACCCGCGGAGGAGTGTGACACCTCCGACCTGGAATCGCTCTCGGATCTGGGAGAGGATGCCATCATTGATGATTAGTTTACTGAGAAAGGCTGGGACAAGGTACCGCTTGCTTCATTCCGCAGACCTCGGAATTCACCCATGTCAACAGGGGAAAGTACACCCCGGGTGGAGGCGCCAGTGCCTGAAGAGGGGTCCAGTCCCCAGCTTGTCCCTACATTCGCGGCGCAACCTGCATCTGATGCTGGGGTAAAGAGACTGTTGCTGCGGGCACCCATGCCCAGATTGGAGGTGGTCAAAGCGCCTCGTCATCCAGACTCAGTAGTTATGCCTGGTGAGGGAGACAGAGCTACCATGCCCCCTTTGGCAAGACTTCCACGCCTATTTGGCCAGAAAGTTGCAGAGGAGTACGGATAGGAGTATCCCTACTTATCGAAGGACTTGCTCTACGAGGTGAAGGTGTACAGAGAGCGCTGGTACAATGACTTCGTGTGGACCCACCTGAAAGTTCCACACACTCGCAGGTACCTGGCATGCTCTCCCAAGGCTTCACAACGTTTCAAGGATTGCAAGGCCGAATGGATGTTAGGAAGACACATCCATGCAGATAAAGTGTTGATCCGACGCAAGGAAGGTGAAGATGTGGAGTATCATCTGGAGACCGTAGATCAACACTTGAAGCCACTGATCTTGCCGCATCCCCGCTTTTACTTATAGGAGACAGAGACTCCGCTCTTATCATGTTGTTGAACTTTTTGGGGCAGTTGTTTGAGTATGCCCAAAGGAATGAGGAACTATTCCTGTGTTTTTTTCCCATCTTCCTGCAAAGAAATCACAGACTCTGGGGTTAGATAGGGCCAGAAAGAAGAAGAAGAAGCAGTACCGCGAGGCTGTCACCAGGTGGCAGTCTTGTGCAACGTTTTTTTGACCGCTTTTCATGCACCCACTCTTTGGAGGAAAGGAATTTCTCCTTGGAGAGGTTTCTTTTCTTCTTACACGAATACATGTGTCAGGGTTTTTGTGTGTTTGTTTTCTTTTTCTTTTCCCTCTGCAGGAGAGCATCTCGTCAAGATTATGGAACCTGGGGTGGTTCTTAGTTAGGATGGGAGGGAAAGGTATAATGTTGAAATGTGGTTTCATGTTAAATGTTGTCTTTCACTCCTCTTTGTTAAGGGGGCTCAGGCACAACTTCTCCGTTAGGATAGTTTCCAAAAAGTTTTTTTTTTTAATTGTTAGTTGGTTTCTGGATTGGGTTGTGTCAGCCGTTGAGGGCGTGATTCACTCCAGACACTGGGGACCAGTGTCAAATGACAGGGGGGAGAGTGTAGCGGGTACTTACTTTCCCGGGGTAAATTTGAATCTTTTTCGGTGACACAGGTGGTGTGTTCCGGCGGTCCACTGGGTGGCGCTGTCCCCATGGGCTGACGGGCGGATATCGCTGTGTGGTGGGCCTCCTTTTTGTCCTTTCCCGGCAGCGGTATGGTGGGGCGGGGAACCCGCCGTGCTTGCTGGGAGAGGGTATAAAGGGGCCGGCCATCTTGGTCACGGCGTCTTCGTCCCAGGCACCTTCAGCTTGCGGACGGTGGTTCGTGTCCGTCCTCTAGGCGGCCTAGGCCTAGAGGACCCCGGAGATCGTGTTCCATCCCAGGCACCTTTAGTCCTGGGGTGAGGTACTTGGATGGCGGTCCGGAGCTCAGTGCCCAACACTGAGCTCCGCAAGGGTAGGATCCTAAGGCACTCCGGGGATGGATGCCTGAATCCGAGGTGGGCGTAATGGACCGGGAAGAGCTCCTCATCTGAAGACCCGGTGCAGCAGATTGCCGGTGACGGGTGAGTCTCTTGTCGGAGACCGTCCGGAAGGAGAATTTCCCTCGTGCGGAGACCATAGTTCACTCTCAGGGAGGAGAGTGGATGATAGAACTTGTGTCTGGGCCTATTCGTACACACACCTCCTTTTCTGTTCTATAGCCAAGGGAGTCCATGTTATGTTCTGAATAAAGGAGTGTTGGACTTTGACGGTGTGTGGCTCAATTTCTGGCGGACAAGGTTCAGGGAGACTCTTGGAGGGAGGATCCGATGCACAGCACAGACCCGAAGGTAACAAGAGACATTGCTGAGACCACATACACAGCTGTGGTGGAAGCCTGGCATAGCTCACCCCTCTCCCTCCCCTATCATACCCCTAGACCAGAGACAGTGCGAGTTGGAAAACTTAAATAGAGGGGAGTGGGGAGAGGGAGTGTGCGCTACACATATATAAAAAATCAAGTCCATAAAGGTGAAAACAATAGTGACAGTCTAATTTCAAACAAATGTTATGTGCAGTGCAGCCCAGGACACTCTCCTCCACTATCATGAATTATAAGCTGCTTACCAGATAGTGTGACCCCTTAGTTTTAGGAGGTCAAGACTTGCTTCCCCAATTCATTGGTAAAATATGGTAATAAACAACACTGGTATGCTCTTCAGATTCTTAAAAGGATTCGACAGCAACCATGTTAAACAGGGGATATAATAAAAAGAAAGGAGCTCCACATAGCATAATACAGTAACAGCTCATGGAAGTCATTTGTCGTACAGTAATACTCCCAAAACAAAAGGATAAAACTTGTTTTGCAACCAGAAGCGGCCAAAGCGCAGAGTAACTTAAGATCGCAAGCTACATTCAACGCCTTTCATCAGAATTACGTTATTGTGCGAATCCCTGCTAAATAGTTTGATGGCTGTATTATTATGCATATGGCCCCATGCACACAGGGCGTTTTTGCAGCTGCTAACAGCAGCTTTAGACGTTTTTTTTTACAGCTTCAAAACGCCCATCCATGTTATTCTATTGTGTCATGCACACTAGAGCTTTTATGAGCTCCAAGTGGCATAGGCGTTTTCCAGCTGCAAAAAAAACCCAATTCCAGTGCGTTCTGGAGCTCCAAGTTCGAGCTGCAAAAACGCCTGACGCTATTAAACGCGCATAAACGCGCAAAAAACGCCGCGATTTGCGTTTTTGAGGTCCGGGATTTTTTTTTTTTTTTTTTTTTTAAAAGGTCAAAAAATGTTTACAAAACATGGACAGGCGTTTTTAAGCTCGAAAAAAAGCGGCTGTAAAAACGCCCTGTGTGCATGGGGCCTTATCGTTATGATAAACAGTAATGCTGCTGTGGTATGTTGCTGATTACATTTAAAATGTTTTGTGCTTCTTAGTGAAATATTTTTTCTTTCTCAGGACTCTCTGCTTGCTAGTCCACTTATCCTAGATTTGGTTATTCTCACTGAGCTCTGTCAGAGAATAACTTTCTGCACTGAGCAAGACCAAGACTTCCAGACGTTCCACAGTGTCCTGTCACTTCTCAGCTTCCTCTGTAAAGCTCCTCTTGTGCCACAAGGAACACCAGTAGTAAATGCCCTCTTCAGACAGAGAAGCTGCATTGAGAACGTTCTCAGGTAACACTTGTTTTCAAGATAGGTGTGAATTGTCTAGTAGATCTGCATCAGCCGTGAAATAATTTGAATTCATAGAACATATTTGCAGTTTTAATTTTCCATGGTTTTAGAAGAAGTGATGATTAGAGCTAGGTAAACTCTCTTTCTATTAGACTTTATCAGACTTATTTGTTTAATGTGTATTTTAAATAGCTTGTACTAATGCATGTGTTATGTCTTTTGCAGGGCTTGCTTGGGTCTGTATCCACAAAATCATATGATGCTGGAGTACAAGATGCAGCGAAGTTTTGTGAGTCTCAAAAGACCAAGCAAAGTTTTGAACCCTTGTCCAATTTCCAGTAAGAAGGGAACGGTCCAGGTCAATGGCTTTCATCAAGACATTACTAATGGGCACTGTAATGGACTGAAAAAAACTGTCACCAGCAGTGACACTGAAATAGAAAATTAATAGGTGCCCACAACTATAACTTATGCATTTTTTAACATAAAGTCAACCTAGAAGTTTGAAGTTCACACTACAACTCTTGCACTGATATACTGTACATTAATTGACCCACTTATTTTAGTGTTACGTAGGTTCATTAACCTAGAACTGTAGTTCTTTTACTGCTGCCTTGTTATACATTTATTGTAGTTTGAAGTTATTAAATAGAACTTCGGATGACTTGATCCCTGCTAACTGTTCTTATAGAATTCCCCCTTACAAAATACATTACATTACTTGAAGGTTCGTTTTCCTGTTTAACCATGTGTCCAAATAACTTCATAGAATGCTGTTTTTGAATAAGGGCTATAACCAGTAAAATTCAGCCAGCAGCTGTGTCTTTTGGAAAAGCTGTGAACTTTGTGTAGAAATAAGTACATAATGTATGTACTGGAATATTCGTTGTGTGTGGATCTCCTACTACTGCCAGCTCGCATTCACTAGGGCTGCATATTTATAATATCCCCCAGCTCACATAAACTGAGGGCTGCATATTACCAATATTCCCCTCCCGATCTTCATATAATTGGAGTTACTAAAATAGCTCAGTTCTTACATGGTCTCCGAAAGCAACATGATGGCAAGGGCACAGTAAGCGCTGTTATAAACCATCACTCATTTCTCTTCTGATCTGTTCTTGTAACCAGTTAGATATTTGAAGGATTACCATGTTCCTCCTGTACCCTTTTCTAAACTCAATTGTGCTCTCAGGATTTGTGCTGTGGAGATCTTTTGTTCTCTGTTCACAACCTAAGGATTGACTTACATGGTGGTATGATACTGTAGGTAAATGTCTTACATAAAACCGTTTTGTTTGTCTTCAAACCAGATGCAGATTTTTTTATGAATTGGTTGATGCTTTGTGTCAGTACATTTGCAATTAAGACTGTCTTCCTTTTCTCCATTTAAACTAAGATGTTAGCAATCATGGTCCTGCACAGTGCAAAAATAAAAAATAAATTTTTTGGCAGTGATTTTAATTTTTTTTATGGTTGGCAGTACTCATTATTATTTCTACATTTATCTGTGTATGGTAATCCAAACATGCTTCCCTACATAGCACTTATTGTTATTTTTCAAAGGAATCATTTCAATTATAAAAGATGCCTCAGTACAAATATAATCTGTCCTGGTTTTCTCCAATTGCTAGTCCTCCAATTCTTCTGCTCACTAGGGATTTCCTATATAACTTTGCCAGTGCTCCGGTGGAAATGAGGGTAGGTTACCTATTAAGACCCTCTAATATTCATGCTGTGAAATTTTGTCATGCCCATAACATGCAAAGATATAAAAATGCCTCCCCATAGTGTATTAAAACTTGCCAAGCCTTTTATTACAGTTTTATTATAGTTGGTAAGGTTGAATAAAGATAATAGACCATCCAGTTCAACCTGTGTTGGTGTTGGGGTGTGTGTGTGTAGAATTTTTTTTCCCATATCCCTGTATATTGTTTTCGCTAAGATGCACGTCCAAGAGTCTTTAAAAACTATCCATACTTCCTGCCAACACCATCGATTTGTGGAAGAGCGTTCCACATCCTTACCACCCTGACAGTGAAAAACCCCTTACGCAGCTTAAGGTTAAACAGCTTCTCTTCCAGTTTCATTGTGTAGCCCCATGTCCTCTTACACTCCCTGGGACTGAAAAGTTTCATACTGGGATCACCGTTGAGATATTTGTATATTGCTATCATATCTCCTCTCAAACGTTTCTTCTCCAGTGAGAATTAATTTAGTGCTTGTGGTCGTTCCTCATAATTGAGGTCCTCCATATCAATTTAGTTGCCCTTCTCTGAACTGGCTCCAGCACCTCCTTTCTGAGGATCGTTTACCAGAACTGGACGGAATACTCCAGATGCGGCCGAACCAGCAGTTTATAAAGTGGCAGGATTATTGTTTTATCCCTGGAGTAAATTCCCCTTTTTTTTTTTTTTTTAGTAATTCTTTTATTTGTTTGTGTACCCAGAATTGTACAATACAAAACAATTGCCAAACAGATCGCAGCCATCAGAGCTTTGAGATCAAGCAAACTTTAAATTGGTTATCAGCCATCAGAACTACTGACTTAGCTAGAGGCATCAAATACCGCCTCTAAATAAAGTAATAAGGTCCTGGGGTCACTCAGGGGGCCCCAGGGGCTATGAAAAGATGTCTTTGGGGCATTTGGCTACAAAAAAGGGAGAAAAAGAGGGGTTAAAGAAGGAAGATTACTAGGAAAGGTGAAAGGGGGAGCAAGGAGGGGATGAAAAAGACGTAAGGTCAGAGAGATAAAATAGCAGGGTTGCTCGCCCAGGGCCAGAATCAAATAAAACCCCAGAATTCACCCGGGTTGCGAAACCTCTTGTAAATAGGCATCCGTGTATATAAAATGTTGCCATGTCCTTCAGGTGTCCCGAAAGGTCTCCTCCCACTTGTATAAGGTAGCTGTAAGATCCTCTATGTCCCTAAGTTCATTAATTTTGGAGTACCAAAGAGACTTTGAGGGCGGTGTCACAGATCTCCATCGCAGAGGAATACAGGCCTTAGCAGCGTTCAGCAGCTGGATCGTGAGGGAGGTCTTATATTTTTTTGATGAGCCGTGTTGCGAGATGCAGCAGACACGCCGCCGGGTTTCCTGCTAGATCAACATTGGTCAGCTCTTTAATGGTAGAGGTCACCTCCTGCCAGAACGGTTTGAGTCTTGGGCAGTCCCAGAAAATGTGGAGCATTGTGCCTCGATCAATGTTGCATTGCCAGCATGTATCTGGTACCTGTGAGAAAATGTGGTGTAGAGTAACAGGTACCCTATACCACCTAGTCAATATCTTGTAGCTGGTTTCTTGGACCTTAGTGGCAATCAAAGATTTCTGAGCAAAATTAAGAATTTTCTCCTTTTGAGGATCGGTAAAATGTATAGCAAGATCTGATTCCCACTTAGAGAGGAAGGCCGGGGTAAAATGTTCTTTTGGTTGGATCAAGGCAGCGTATATAGTGGATAGACAATGGCGAATTGGTTCCTGTCTGGCAGATACTCTATTTCTGTAAGTTGACGGGGGACACCCAGAGACCGAGCACACTAACGAAGGAAATGCCGGAGCTGGAAGCTACCACAAAAGTCTAATGGGGGAACCAAGGTGTTCGTTAGGGCAGTGGAGTAAAGCTTGCCATCAGACCCCAAGAAGTTGTAAAAATGGAGACGACCACTAGGCAACAGACTTCGAAACCGGGTTACGAAGGCCTGGTTGGAACTCCGGATTCCCCAGAATAGGGATCATAGGTGACGGCAATGGGGAGAGGGAAGAGCTCCGGAAGGTGTCCCTCGCAACCATCAAAGTGCTACCTAGAGTAGGAGGGGCACTGAGGTCTTTTGGCAGCTGTGAGGTAATCCAGGGCCAGCTCTTTGCCGTGTCCCCGGGGTCCTCAAGCTCCATAGCCACCCAATGTTTTGCCTCAGCATGGCAGTGCCAGTCTACTATTCTGGTGAGATAGGTCGCCCTTTAGTATGCCCGCACATCTGGGAGGCCCACTCCACCCTGTCGTTTAGGGAGATGGAGAAATTGGAGTTGGAGACGAGGTTTCCGATGGAACCACACAAATTTTCGGAAGAGGGAGTTCACACGCTTGAAGAAAATGGGAAGTAACCTGATAGGGAGAGCTTGTAAAAGATAAAGAACCTTTGACAGTAATGTCATCTTAAGAGCATTGCATCGGCCAAACCAGGTCAACATGAGTGAATGCCAGCGAAGTAGGTCAGCTCTCATGTTCACAAGGAGCGGCTCAAAATTTGCAGTGTAAAGAGTAGCAGGGTCTGGCGTGACATGTGTTCCCAAATAGCGAACAGAGTCAGTCGCCCAATGAAATAGATGTCTGATTACATCCTGCTCCACTGTGATGTTGAGGGTGGAGGATTTGGATAAGTTCATTTGGAAGTATGACAAGGTGCCAAACTCCTGAAAGGAGTGTAGTAGATTCGGCAGGGACGTCAGATCGTCTGCGAAGGTGGCAACCTTGTGAACGCCTGAGGCCTTCCATAGGCCCGCAATGCTGGGATCAAGTCTTACTGTGCATAGAAAGGGTTCCAGAGTAAGAATGAAGATCAGGGGCGAGAGTGGGCATCCCTGGCGAGTAAATTCCCTTTTTATTGCATGCTAATATTCTGCCAGCTTTGGTAGCTTGACACTGTATGCTATTGCTCAGTCTGTAGTCTACTAGGACCTCTAGATGCTTTTCCATCCTGGAATCCCCTACAGGTTCTCCTCCCAATGAGTAACTTGCGTTTATATTTTTACCCCCAAGTGCATTACCTTACATTTACCAATGTTAAACTTAATTTGCCATCTAGTAGCCCACTCCATTCATTTATTCAGGTCCTCTTGTAAAGTTTCTATATCCTTCTGGGATGTTTATTGCCCTACATATTCGTTGTCAGCAAACACTGAGATTGAGCCATCTATCCCATCTTCTATATCATTTATAAATAAATTAGACAGAATTGGTTCCAGGACAGAGGCTTGGGGTACGCTACTAACCACTATACCATTCTGAGTACACGTTATTTATGGTCTATACCTACTGACCTCAGTTTGTAGATCAAGCGTATGTGGGGCACTGTATCAAATGATTTAGCAAAATCTAGATACACCACATCTACTGGCCTACCTTTGTCCAGATGGCAACTCACTTCCTCCTAGAATGTTAATAGTTTTTTTGGGCAACAGCAAATTTTTGTAAATCCATGCTGATTACTGCTAAGTATACTGTTTTCATCAGCAAATTCTTGGATATGGTTCCTTATCATCCTCTCAAACAGTTTACATACTACTGATGTTAGACTGACAGGCCTATAGTTTACAGGAATATATATTTCTGCCCCTATAAAAAAACAGAAATGCGCTTCTGCCTCCGCTCACGCCCTGCACGTTATGTAACAAGCCCTGAAGAAGTCATGTGTCCATGACAGCTGACCATATTTGGACAGAAATGTCATCATAACCCCTTTACCACATGGTCGGGTTTCCCGGCCATGTAAGCAGTGTGCCAAAGACAGTGGCAGTTGCTAGGGACACAGAAGGTACCAGCACCTGCTGCTTCCCTAGGAACCACCAACATTAGGAAAATATAGCAGTAGAAATACTGCTTCTGTATTGTTAATTCACTCTGCATTCAAATTGCTCATCACTGTTTTTCTGATCATTTGGAGGATACAGTTACTTAACAATAGTATTGTCTCAGTTGATAAGTGTCATGAGCTTCTTGCAATTTATGCATTTTAGTGCTTTAAGCACTTAAGCCCCGGAAAATTACGCAGCTTAATGACCAGAGGTGATTTCACAATTTGGCACTGCGCTGCTTTAACTGGAAATTGTGCGGACATGCAATGTTGTACCCAAACCAAATTTGCATCCTTTTCTTCCCACAAATAGAGCTTTCATTTAATGGTATTTGATTGCCTCTGCGATTTTTTTTTTTTTGCGATATAAACGGAAAAAGACTGAAAATTTTGAAAAAAAATTATATTTTCTACTTTTTGTTATAAGAGAAATCGAATAAACTAAATTTTAGTCATACATTTAGGCCAAAATGTATTCAGCCACATGTCTTTAGTAAAAAAAATGTCAATAAGCGTATATTTATTGGTTTGCGCAAAAGTTATAGCGTCTACAAACTAGGGTACATTTTCTGGAATTTACACAGCTTTTAATTTATGACTGCCTATCTCATTTCTTGAGGTGCTAAAATGTCAGGGCAGTACAACCCCCCCCCCCCCCCCCAATGACCCCATTTTGGAAAGTAGACACCCTAAGGAAATTGCTGAGAGGCATGTTGAGCCCATTGAATATTTTTTTTTGTCCCAAGTGATTGAATAATGACTAAAAAAAATAAAAAATAAAAAATTACAAAAAGTTGTCACTAAATGATATATTGCTCACACATGCCATGGTTATATGTGGAATTGCACCCCAAAATAAATTTTGCTGCTTCTCCTGAGTACGGGGATACCACATGTGTGGGACTTTTTGGGAGCCTAGCCGCGTACGGGCCCCCGAAAACCAAGCACCGCCTTCAGGATTTCTAAGGGCGCAAATTTATGATTCCACTCCTCACTACCTGTCACAGTTTCGAAGGCCATAAAATGCCAAAATAGCACAAACCCCCCCAAATGACCCCATTTTGGAAAGTAGACACCCCAAGCTATTTGTGCAAAAAAAAAAAAAATATTTTTTTATTTTTTCCGCAACTTGTGTCAACATATAAAATATTCCATGGACTTGACATGCCTCTCAGTATATAGCTTGGGGTGTCTGCTTTCCAAAATGGGGTCATTTGGGGGGGGGTTTGAACTGTCCTGGCATTTTATACACAACATTAGGAAGCTTACATCCACTCTTCTAACCACTTGAAGACAAAGCCCTTTCTGACACTTTTTGTTTACGTGAAAACATTTTTTTTTTTGCAAGAAAATTATGTTGAACCCCCAAACATTATATTTTTTTTAAAGCAAAGGCCCTACAGATTAAAATGGTGGGTGTTGCATTTATTTTTTCCACACAGTATTTGCGCAGCAATTTTTCAAACGCATTTTTTTTGGGAAAAAATACACTTTTTTAATTTTAATGCACTAAAACACACTATATTGCCCCAATGTTTGATGAAATAAAAAAGATGATCTTAGGCTGAGTACATAGATACCAAACACGACATGCTTTAAAATTTCGCACAAACGCGCAGTGGCGACAAACTACATACATTTTTTAAAGCCTTTAAAAGCCTTTACAGGGTACCACGTTAGATTTACAGAGGAGGTCTACTGCTAAAATGACTGCCCTCGATCTGACCTTTGCGGTGATACCTCACATGCATGATGCAATTGCTGGTTACATATGATGCCAGACCGACGCTTGCGTTCGCCATTGCGCAAGAGCAGGGCGGGACAGGGGTGCTTTTTTTTTTATTATTATTAATTTTGCTTTTTTATTTTATTTTTAAACTGTTCTTTCCATATTTTTTTTTTTTTTATCATTTTTATTGTTATCTCGGAATGTAAATATTCCCTATGATAGCAATAGGTAGTGACAGGTACTCTTTTTTTGAAAAAAAACTGGGGTCTATTGGACCCTAGATCTTTCCTCTGCCCTCAAAGCATCTGACCACACCAAGATCGGTGTGATAAAATGCTTTCCCAATTTCCCAATGGCGCTTATTATATCCGGGGGGGGGAGGACATTCCCTCCCACTGCTTGTAAAAGCAGTCCAGAGGCTAATTAGCCGCTAGGATTGCTTTTACATGAAAGTCGACCGCTGGCTGAAAAGAATGATACCAAGATGATACCTAATCCCGCAGGCATCAATCTGGTATAACCAAAGTCCAGCAACATACCAGTACTTTGCTGGTACTTGTTGGACATGTATTGTAATTAGAGTTGAGCGGACACCTGGATGTTCGGGTTCGACGGGTTCGGCCGAACTTCGGAAAAAAGTTCGGGTTCGGGACCGAACTTTAACCCGAACCCCATTGAAGTCAATGGGGACCTGGACTTCTAAGGACTAAAAAGGCTCTAAAAAAGTAATGGAAAGGGCTAGAGGGCTGCAAATGGCAGCAAAATGTTGTTAAGAGCATGGCAAGTGCTCTGCAAATGTGGATAGGGAAATAACTTAAAATAACATAAAAAAAATATGCTGGAGGCCCCCTTTTCAGCAGAAGAGGTACGGGAAGTCATTAAGAACCTCAGAAACTCAACGGCACGATGCCACACATATGGTGGGAATGCCCCAGAATACGCCCTTTCTGGAATAAATTATTCAATTTAATGGATAAGCTAGTGGGAAAATAAAATACTTTGAAATAAAAATGTAGCGGGGTGCTAAATTTAAGGGAAGTGTTTGAGTGGTAAATATGCTCAAACACCCTAATTCTGTAGGATTCATGGACCATTTTGTCTTCGGGGGACAGTATTGGTGTGCAGTTCCCTGTGGCCTACAGGTGGCGCTGCCATGGTAGGCTAGGGTTGAACCGCCGATACAGTGCTGTGCCTTTTGTGTCCCCTCTTGGCAGTAGTACAGCGGGGCGGGGAACCTGCTGTGCATGCCGGGAGAGCATATAAAAGGGGCAGACCTTTGGCCTGGGGGCTGATGTCCAGTGGGGTCCACGCCCAGGTGCCTTCGGCCTGGGTGCATGTGTTCCTGTTCCATCTCGGGTACCTTTAGCCTGGGGTGAGGTACTATCCTGGAGTTCCTGCTGCCCTGGGTATGGAGGCCTAGGTGCGGGAGTAAAGCCTGGAGTCCAGAGCCTTCGTCTGGAGTCCGCTAAGGGTCGAGGAGTCTTAGGGTGCCGCCTCGTGTAGGGGACCATGTTCCAGGGAAGGGAGGATCATTCTGATGGACCGATGCAGGAGTCACGGTGAAGGAAGGGTCTGTTGACTCCCTGGAGAGATGTCTTCCCCTTGATATGGGCTAGGTTCATAGAAGGAGAAGCTCAAGGTCATCTTGACTGTATCAGAGGCCTTATTCACCCGGCCCGTGGCAGGGGCCTTATACACCTTGGTCTGTGGCAGAGACCAAAGTTCTCCAGGTCCGTGGCAGGGGCCTTGTACACCCTGTCTGTGGCAGAGACCAACCTCAAGGTCTGTGGCAGAGACCGTGCACCTAAAACTGTTTGAGAAACCTAAGCAGTGAAGTGAATGTGCTACGTTTGTGCCTGGACCTCCTCCACACCTTAAGCTGTCCTGTTTCTTTGCTCTAACCTTTTCTATCCGAGTAGAGTTTATTTTGCGAGAATAAGAGTTGTAATTTCAGCTGGTGTGGACATTGACTTTACTGGGAATTAAAGGACTTGCCTCTACCTACAGTAGAGGTGAGAATCATCCTCTGGAGGAGTTTTGACTCCAGCTGTGGACACGGCCTGTCAAGTACACCGCTCAACCTCTTTATATAGGAGGGTACGGGCTGGTAGTGCGGTGTGCCTTTCTCCCTCCTGCGAGGAGCCAACAACATAAAGGCAGGTAAGGGGGAAAGGATCTGTGCGCTACAAAAAAATAAAATAAAAATTATAATCTTGACCTAGGAGGACGAGGTCCATATGGAGTAGGAGGTTGAGGTGGCGGTGGATGTGGCTGTGTAGGTGGAAGCGGCGGTGGAGGAGGACGAGGTAGCCAACACTGGTTCAAAAATACAACAATGGCTGGGTAAGGCCGGTGATGTGTCGAATTCTGTCCCCCTTCAAATAGTGTCCACCCTGTACTGCGCTTGCTCAGTATGTAGGACAAGGGGATTTCGAAAATCTCCCAAGACGAACGGCGCCTGCGTGGTGAGTTCAGGTGAAGGCCACACCATCCGTGGTTCAAGCCGAGCCAAGTGAGGCCGTGCCCGAAGCGTGGCGATCAAACCGAGCCCGTGAGGGGCCCTGTTACTATGTGCTACCGTATGTCCACTTGGATGGTGGGGCTTGAACCTGCACTCACTGCGCAGGCGCCGTTCATCTTCGGAGTTTTGTGAATCTCCTTGTCCTCTGTACTGTGCAAGCGCTGCGCCTTCGCAGTATGGGCCGGACACAATCCGATGGCCGGACAGTTTTTGTCACAACACCGGTATACATGTCTATTCTGCAGAAGGTACGGACAAGTCCTGTGGGATCCATGCCTGGTTCATTTTAATGAACGTGAGCTTGTCCACATTGGCTCTGGACAGGCGGCTGCGCTTGTCTGTGATAACGCCCCCTGCCGTGCTAAATGCACGTTCAGATAATACACTGGCTGCAGGGCAGGCCAGCACCTCCAAGGCATAAAGGGCAGGCTCAGGCCATGTGCCCAATTTGGAGACCCAGAAGTTAAAGGGGGCAGACCCGTCATCCAGTACGTGTAGGCCTGTGGACATATACTGCTCAACCATGTTGGTGAAATGCTGCCTCCTGCTAAGACGTTCCATCTCAGCTGGTGGTGCTGGTTGTTGTGGCGTGCTGACAAAGCTTTTCCACATTTCAGCCATGCTAACCCTGCCTTTTGAGGTGCTGCCGGTGCCCCGGCTGCGTTGGCGACCTCTTCCTCCTCCTCTGCCTTCGCCTTGTGCTTCCACCGTACGCCCGCTGTCAGGTGGGAATGCCACCAGCAGCGCGTCTACCAGCGTGCGCTTGTACTCGCGCATCTTACGATCCCGCTCCAGTGAGGGAATTAAGGACGGTACGTTGTCCTTGTAACGGGGATCCAGCAGGGTGGCCACCCAGTAATCAGCACCAGTTAAAATGTGGGCAACTCGGCGGTCATTGCGGAAACACTGCAGCATGTAATCGCTCATGTGTGCCAGGCTGCCCAGAGGCAAAGAAAAGCTGTCCTCTGTGGGAGGTGTATCGTCTGTGTCCTCTGTATCCCCCCAGCCACGCACCAGTGATGGCCACGAGCTGGTCTGGGTGCCACCCTGCTGTGAAAATGGCTCCTCCTCCTCCATCTCCTCCTCCACCTCGTCATCCTCCAGAACTGTGCCCTTTCTGCCGGACAATTGTGTACCTGGCGTTTGTTGGTGCAGGAACCCACCCTCGTAGCCACTTGTGAAAGACCTGAAAGCCTTTGAAATGATCCCGCTTCCTCCTCATCCTCCTGTGCCACATCCTCTTCCATCATCGCCCAAAGCGTTTTTTCAAGGAGGCATAGAACTGGGATATTAACGCTGAGAACGGCGTCATTGGCACTGGACATGTTGGTGGAGTACTCGAAACAGCGCAACAAGGCACACAGGTCTCGCATGGAGGCCCAGTTATTGGTGGTGAAGTGGTGCTGTTCCGCAGAGCGACTCACGCGTGATTGCTGCAGCTGAAACTCCACTATCGCCTGCTGCTGCTCGCACAGTCTGGCCAGCATGTGCAAGGTGGAGTTCCACCTTGTGGGCACGTCACATATGAGGCGGTGAGCGGGAAGGCCGAAGTTACGCTGCAGCGCTGACAGGCGAGCAGCAGCAGGGTGAGAACACCGAAAGTGCGCACACACAGCCCGCACTTTCTGCAGCAGCTCTGGCATATTGGGGTAATTTTTAAGGAACCTCTGGACCACCAAGTTCAGTACATGCGCCAGGCAAGGGATGTGCGTCAAACCGGCTAGGCCCAGAGCTGCTACGAGATTTCGCCCATTATCGCACACCACCAGGCCGGGCTTGAGGCTCACTGACAGCAACCACTCATTGGTCTGTTGTTCCATGTCCCTCCACAACTCCTGCGCGGTGTGGGGTTTTTCCCCCAAACAGGAAAGTTTTAAAACTGCCTGCTGTCGTTTACCCCTGGCTGTGCTGAAGTTGGTGGTGAAGGTGTTACGCTGACCGGATGAGGAGGCGGTAGAGGATGAGGAAGCGGAGTAGGAGGAGTTAGCAACAGGAGGCAAACTGAAGCGCCCTGTAATCCTCGGTGGTGGAAGGACATGCGCCAAACTGCTATCTGCCTCAGGCCCAGCCGCCACTGCATTTACCCAGTGTGCTGTTAGTGAGATATAACGTCCCTGACCGTGCTTACTGGTCCACGCATCCGTAGTTAGGTGGACCTTGCCACAGATGGCGTTGCGCAGTGCACACCTGATTTTGTCCCCCACTTGGTTGTGCAGGGAAGGGATGGCTCGCCTGGAAAAGTAGTGGCGGCTGGGCACGACGTACTGTGGGACAGCCAATGCCATCAGGCTTTTAAAACTCTGCGTCTCCACCAGACGGAATGACAGCATTTCAAAGGCCAGGAGTTTTGAAATGCTGGCATTCAGGGCCAGGGATCGCGGGTGGTTAGGGGGGTACTTCCTCTTCCACTCCAATGTTTGGGAGATAGAGAGCTGAATGCTTCCATGGGACATTGTGGAGATGGTTGGTGACCCAGGTGGTAGTGTTGCTGGCAGATCCTCTGTTTGCGGGGTGGCAGGTGCCACTGTCACTACAGAGGTGGATGAAGAGGCCGAGACTGCAGCAGAAGAGGAAGCAGGAGGAGCCAGAGACCTTTCTTGGTTTTTGAGGTGTCTACTCCACTGCAGCTCGTGCTTTGCACTTAGATGCCTGGTCATGCAGGTTGTGCTCAGGTTGAGAATGTTTATGCCTCGCTTCAGGCTCTGATTGCACAGCGTGCAAACCACTCGTGTCTTGTCATCAGCACATTGTGTGAAGAACTGCCACGCTAGGGAACTCCTTGGACCTGGCTTTGGTGTGCTCGGTCCCTTGCTGCGTTGGGCAGTAGCAGACATACTGTCTAGGGGACGGACGCTCCGCTTTTGCACCCTGCTCCCTCTTCTGCTGTGCTGGTTTCTCTGTGCGACCACCGCCTCTTCCTCCAAACTACACTGGTCACCTGCATAACGTTGATTCCATGTGGGGCCGAGGACCTCATCGTCCTCCACATCATCTTCCACCCAGTCTTCACCCCTGCCCTCCTTGTCTGTCTGCACAATTGCGAAAGCAGCAGCAGTTGACACCTGTGTTTCGTCATCATCTGAGACGTGCTGCGATGGTCCTCCCATGTACTCATCATGAAACATAAGTGGTTGGGCATCGGTGCACTCAATCTCTTCCACTTCTGGGGCAGGGCTAGGTGGATGGCCCTGGGAAACCCTGCTAACAGAGTCATCGAAAAGCAGAAGAGACTGCTGCATGATTTGGGGCTCAGACTGCTTGGCTGATTTGCAAGGGGGTGAGGTGAAAGACTGATGGACATGGGTTTCAGGTGCCAACTCTGATCTTTCATCAGAACCCGAGGCACTGTCAGCAACCCAATCTACTATCGCCTGTACTTGTCCTGGCCTAAACATTCGTACAGCCTCATTAGGCGCGACAAAATACCGCCGCAGGCTCGGTATCCTACTCGCACCTGAGGAAGGTGTTTCGCTTGTGCGTGTATCTGGCACAGATCCACCACGTCCTCTCCCTGCAACAGGAGCTCCACCAGCAGCACCACGACCGGGGCCACCACGTCCCTTTGACCTTCTCCTCATATTTTCCAAATTTAGGATCTTGCCCTAAATGGGTGTTTTTGGAAGAGCAGAACACACCCACAGTACGTAACCGCTGAATCGCACAGCTACAGAACTGCAGAAAATGCTATTCAAAAAAAATGTTTTTTTTTAGTATAGCACAGTAGAAGAAAACTATATTGAAATTGTTTATTTCACACACCTCCACATATGTATAACACACTGCAAAATATTTTTTGTGGCCCTAAATGGCGTTTTTTGGAAGACCACAACACACCCACAGTACGTAACTGCTGAATCGCACAGCTACAGAACTGCAGAAAATGCTATTCAAAAAAAATGTTGTTTTTTTAGTATAGCACAGTAGAAGACAAATATATAGAAATGGTTTATCTCACACGCCTCCACATATGTATAACACACTGCAAAATATTTTTTGTGGCCCTAAATGGCGTTTTTTGGAAGACCACAACACACCCACAGTACGTAACCGCTGAATCGCACAGCTACAGAACTGCAGAAAATGCTATTCAAAAAAAAAATTGTTTTTTTAGTATAGCACAGTAGAAGAAAACTATATAGAAATTGTTTATTTCACACACCTCCACATATGTATAACACTGCAAAATATTTTTTGTGGCCCTAAATGGCATTTTTTGGAAGACCACAACACACCCACAGTACGTAACTGCTGAATCGCACAGCTACAGAACTGCAGAAAATGCTATTCAAAAAAAATGTTGTTTTTTTAGTATAGCACAGTAGAAGACAAATATATAGAAATGGTTTATTTCACACGCCTCCACATATGTATAACACACTGCAAAATATTTTTTGTGGCCCTAAATGGCGTTTTTTGGAAGACCACAACACACCCACAGTACGTAACCGCTGAATCGCACAGCTACAGAACTGCAGAAAATGCTATTCAAAAAAAAAATTGTTTTTTTAGTATAGCACAGTAGAAGAAAACTATATAGAAATTGTTTATTTCACACACCTCCACATATGTATAACACTGCAAAATATTTTTTGTGGCCCTAAATGGCGTTTTTTGGAAGACCACAACACACCCACAGTACGTAACTGCTGAATCGCACAGCTACAGAACTGCAGAAAATGCTATTCAAAAAAAATGTTGTTTTTTTAGTATAGCACAGTAGAAGACAAATATATAGAAATGGTTTATTTCACACGCCTCCACATATGTATAACACACTGCAAAATATTTTTTGTGGCCCTAAATGGCGTTTTTTGGAAGACCACAACACACCCACAGTACGTAACCGCTGAATCGCACAGCTACAGAACTGCAGAAAATGCTATTCAAATAAAAAATTGTTTTTTTAGTATAGCACAGTAGAAGAAAACTATATAGAAATTGTTTATTTCACACACCTCCACATATGTATAACACTGCAAAATATTTTTTGTGGCCCTAAATGGCGTTTTTTGGAAGACCACAACACACCCACAGTACGTAACCGCTGAATCGCACAGCTACAGAACTGCAGAAAATGCTATTCAAAAAAAATGTTGTTTTTTTAGTATAGCACAGTAGAAGACAAATATATAGAAATGGTTTATTTCACACGCCTCCACATATGTATAACACACTGCAAAATATTTTTCGTGGCCCTAAATGGCGTTTTTTGGAAGACCACAACACACGCACAGTACGTAACCGCTGAATCGCACAGCTACAGAACTGCAGAAAATGCTATTCAAAAAAAATGTTGTTTTTTTAGTATAGCACAGTAGAAGACAAATATATAGAAATGGTTTATTTCAAACGCCTCCACATATGTATAACACACTGCAAAATATTTTTTGTGGCCCTAAATGGCGTTTTTTGGAAGACCACAACACACCCACAGTACGTAACCGCTGAATCGCACAGCTACAGAACTGCAGAAAATGCTATTCAAATTTTTTTTAGTTTTTTTTAGTATAGCACAGTAGAAGAAAACTATATAGAAATTGTTTATTTCACACACCTCCACATATGTATAACACACTGCAAAATATTTTTTGTGGCCCTAAATGGTGTTTTTTGGAAGACCACAACACACCCACAGTACGTAACCGTTGAATCGCACAGCTACAGAACTGCAGAAAATGCTATTCAAAAAAAATGTTGTTTTTTTAGTATAGCACAGTAGAAGACAAATATATAGAAATGGTTTATTTCACACGCCTCCACATATGTATAACACACTGCAAAATATTTTTTGTGGCCCTAAATGGCGTTTTTTGGAAGACCACAACACACCCACAGTACGTAACCGCTGAATCGCACAGCTACAGAACTGCAGAAAATGCTATTCAAAAAAAATGTTTTTTTTTAGTATAGCACAGTAGAAGAAAACTATATTGAAATTGTTTATTTCACACACCTCCACATATGTATAACACACTGCAAAATATTGTTTGTGGCCCTAAATGGCGTTTTTTGGAAGACCACAACACACCCACAGTACGTAACCGCTGAATCGCACAGCTACAGAACTGCAGAAAATGCTATTAAAAAAAAAAAGTTTTTTTTTAGTATAGCACAGTAGAAGAAAACTATATAGAAATTGTTTATTTCACACACCTCCACATATGTATAACACACTGCAAAATATTTTTTGTGGCCCTAAATGGCGTTTTTTGGAAAACCACAACACACCCACAGTACGTGACCGCTGAATCGCACAGCTACAGAACTGCAGAAAATGCTATTCAAAAAAAATGTTTGTTTTTTTAGTATAGCACAGTAGAAGATAAATATATAGAAATGGTTTATTTCACACAACTCCACATATGTATAACACACTGCAAAATATTTTTTGTGGCCCTAAATGGTGTTTTTTGGAAGACCACAACACACCCACAGTACGTAACCGTCGAATCGCACAGCTACAGAACTGCAGAAAATGCTATTAAAAAAAAATGTTGTTTTTTTAGTATAGCACAGTAGAAGACAAATATATAGAAATGGTTTATTTCACACGCCTCCACATATGTATAACACACTGCAAAATATTTTTTGTGGCCCTAAATGGCGTTTTTTGGAAGACCACAACACACCCACAGTACGTAACCGCTGAATCGCACAGCTACAGAACTGCAGATAATGCTATTCAAAAAAAATTTTGTTTTTTTAGTATAGCACAGTAGAAGACAAATATATAGAAATGGTTTATTTCACACGCCTCCACATATGTATAACACACGGCAAAATATTTTTTGTGGCCCTAAATGGCGTTTTTTGGAAGACCACAACACACCCACAGTACGTAACCGCTGAATCGCACAGCTACAGAACTGCAGAAAATACTATTCAAAAAAAATGTTGTTTTTTTAGTATAGCACAGTAGAAGACAAATATATAGAAATGGTTTATTTCACACGCCTCCACATATGTATAACACACTGCAAAATATTTTTCGTGGCCCTAAATGGCGTTTTTTGGAAGACCACAACACACCCACAGTACGTAACCGCTGAATCGCACAGCTACAGAACTGCAGAAAATGCTATTCAAAAAAAATGTTTTTTTTTAGTATAGCACAGTAGAAGAAAACTATATAGAAATTGTTTATTTCACACACCTCCACATATGTATAACACACTGCAAAATATTTTTTGTGGCCCTAAATGGCGTTTTTTGGAAAACCACAACACACCCACAGTACGTGACCGCTGAATCGCACAGCTACAGAACTGCAGAAAATGCTATTCAAAAAAAATGTTTGTTTTTTTAGTATAGCACAGTAGAAGATAAATATATAGAAATGGTTTATTTCACACAACTCCACATATGTATAACACACTGCAAAATATTTTTTGTGGCCCTAAATGGTGTTTTTTGGAAGACCACAACACACCCACAGTACGTAACCGTCGAATCGCACAGCTACAGAACTGCAGATAATGCTATTCAAAAAAAATGTTTTTTTTTTAGTATAGCACAGTAGAAGACAAATATATAGAAATGGTTTATTTCACACGCCTCCACATATGTATAACACACTGCAAAATATTTTTTGTGGCCCTAAATGGCGTTTTTTGGAAGACCACAACACACCCACAGTACGTAACCGCTGAATCGCACAGCTACAGAACTGCAGATAATGCTATTCAAAAAATTTTTTGTTTTTTTAGTATAGCACAGTAGAAGACAAATATATAGAAATGGTTTATTTCACACGCCTCCACATATGTATAACACACGGCAAAATATTTTTTGTGGCCCTAAATGGCGTTTTTTGGAAGACCACAACACACCCACAGTACGTAACCGCTGAATCGCACAGCTACAGAACTGCAGAAAATACTATTAAAAAAAAATGTTGTTTTTTTAGTATAGCACAGTAGAAGACAAATATATAGAAATGGTTTATTTCACACGCCTCCACATATGTATAACACACTGCAAAATATTTTTTGTGGCCCTAAATGGGTCTTTTTGCAAGCGTACATTAAAGTGCAAATTTTTTTAAATTTTTTTTTGCCCGAGCAAAATAAAATGCAAATTTTTTATTTTTTTTGCCCTTAATGGGTCTTTTGGAAAAGAGCACAATAAAGTGCCTTTTTTTTTGTTGCCCTAAATGGATCTTTTTCCAAGAGCAGAATACACCCACAGTATGGAAACGGTGTATCTCTCAACGTAATATATGCAGTGCTGGTGCACTGAGCTTGCAGATAAAAGGTAGATTTTCTCTGACACTGGGCTCATGGCAGTGTAAAAAGACTGCACTGCAACACAAACAGGTAAACCTATGCAGATCGCTGAGTTATATCTCTGAATCTGGACTCCTATTCCTATATAATATATCTCTCTCCCTGAAAGCACCAACAGGAACCTGGCCCTACACTACACTGTCTCTCTATCTTTTCCCTCAGATTCCAGAATCAGGACTAACTCATGTATTTTTCAATCTCTCCCTAAAAGCAGCAGCAGCAGACAAGATCCTCTCCCTATCTATTTTGAAGCAGAGTGACGTGTGTGCTGTGTGCCTCTAGCTTATATAGAAGCTGGGTCACATGTTGCACTGACCAATCACAGCCATGCCATTAGTAGGCATGGCTATGATGGCTTCTAAGGGCACACCAGCTAATCAAAAGGTGATTGGCTGGCCCCTGAAGCATTTCTAACTGCGCCATTAGATTGCCGAACGCGGACTTTCGCGCAAAGTCCGGGTTCGGGAAAAAGCTAAAGTTCGGTACGGACCCGAACTTTACAGTTCGGGTTCGCTCAACCCTAATTGTAATCTTTTTTTTCATGCAGCCTGTTGGCTGAACGAAAAAAAGAGATTGATCGGTGGGTATGCCCACCATTAGAATACCTTCCTTCATTCACCCACTTCTAATGATGGGCATACATGCACCATTTATATATGCCGAAGCATGGGGGCATCCTCCCGCAAAAGTTATGCCGCGTACACACGGTCAGACTTTTCCACGGGCAAGCCTCCGTCGGAATTTTGACCGTATGTACGCGGCATTAGGAGCAAAATCGCTCCTCCGCCCCTGCTGCCCCCCTGCTTCAGCATATATGCT
This sequence comes from Rana muscosa, assembly GCA_029206835.1. Lineage (NCBI taxonomy): Eukaryota > Metazoa > Chordata > Amphibia > Anura > Ranidae > Rana > Rana muscosa. The sequence goes on from JARGYO010000162.1 coordinate 9,178,784, forward strand.
CTTTTTTTTTTAACTGTGGTGATGAAATCACCTCCTACAGCACTGGAGTCGCAGGGATCAGGCCTGTCTCTGCGAACGCTGCAGTTATGTGTGTTGTGTTTTTTAAGTGACAGTGATTGATCGATACTGTACTTGGGTGGCCTGGGCTGGACGGAGGGGCAAAACGCAGGTGCTAGCAGGTATCTGGGCTGATCCCGCTAACACTGCGTTTTTGGGAACCCTAAACTGCTGGGGACGCTAGTATAGATCTGATCAGATCAGATATTGATCTGTTCAGATACTATACCACTAAGGGAGGTGTATGCTTCACGCGTGGGTGTTAGCGTTCCTGGCACTAACCTGACGCTGCCTGGGGCGACACAGACCCTCTCTGACACTAAAACCTAATTGATATCACCCGCCGGGCGATCAGGGGGTTAAACCTTTATTGGGTTATATACGGCGGGTGCCCTGACACTATAAAAAGCAAACTAACTAACCAGCATCACCCGTAACACTTATATGGTGATCACTGGTGAAAGGGTTAACTAGGGGCAATCAGGGGGTTAAACCTTTATTAGGTAATATATGGGGGTACCTGACGCTATATAAAAACCTGACGGGGAAGCTAAATAACAAAATAACTAACTGGCTAACCAGTGTCACTAGTAACACTTATACGGTGATCACTGGTGAAAGGGTTAACTAGGGGCAATTAGGGGGTTAAAACCTTTATTAGATAATATATGGGGGTACCTGACGCTATAAAAACCTGCGGCGAACCTAAAAAAAAATAACTGGCTACCTATCGGCATCACCGACACTAAGACAGCGATCAGAAAAACGATCGCTTGGTGACACTGGCAAAAGGGGGTGAAAGGGTTAGCTGGGGAGCGATCAAGGGGTTAAACCTTAATTAGGTAATATATGGGGGTACCTGACGCTATAAAAACCTGCGGCGAACCTAAAAAAAATAACTGGCTACCTATCGGCATCACCGACACTAAGACAGCGATCAGAAAAACGATCGCTTAGTGACACTGGCAAAAGGGGTGAAAGGGTTACCTGGGGGGGCGATCAAGGGGTTAAACCTTTATTAGTTAATATATGGGGGTACCCGACGCTATAAAAACCTGCGGCGAACCTAAAAAAAATAACTGGCTACCTATCGGCATCACCGACACCAGGACAGCGATCAGAAAAACTATTGCTTAGTGACAGCGGTGAAAGGGTTACCTGGGGGGCGATCAAGGGGTTAAACCTTTATTAGGGGGGGGTTAGGGGGCTACACTGGACCTAAACCTGACACTTTTACAGTCACAAATGTCACTGATTGCAGTGTCCTGGTGTCAGTGTGCTGTTTAGTGCACTAACCTGATGTCTTCTCTCATGCGGCGCTCGGTATATGTGAGCGCCGCATGAGAGATGACATCACTTCCTCCTGCCTGTGTAAACATTACACAGGCAGAGGAAGCATTTGATTCGCCGGGAGCGATCGCGAGGGGGTGGCCAGAATCGAATGGCGGCCCCCTCATCACGGATCGCTCCCGAAGCGATCCCAGCCGCTCACTGTACCAGAGGGGGGTCCGATCGGACCCCCCACCCATACGAAGGCAGGCACGTACAGGTACGTGATTGTGCCTGTCCGTGCCATTCTGCCGACGTATATATACAGTGGGCGGTCGTTAAGTGGTTAATTTGGATAGAAGCAGTCTACAAATTACAGCCCTCCATGCAGATCAATGAATTTCAACTATGTGAATCACCTGTGCTAATTTACTGCCTCCTAATATAGGAATATAGGAGGCTGACCTTTTGTGGCGTTTAGTATTTACCCTGTTAAGTGTCTGTGTACCTCAAGTGTTAAGATATCATTTACAACCTTTGCCAGTGCTGTTTGTGATCAATATTTTCTCAAAGTGGTTCAAAAGGCGTGATGCATTCTATGCATTAAGGTAATAAACATTCTGCAAGCACCTCAACCCCGTAAGCTGGCTTAGAAGAGAACATGCACGCGTGCCCTATAGCAAGCTGCTTGCTATGGGGGGGCATTCGGCAGGAGGAAAGGGCCAGGACCACCAATGGGGGACCTCCAGAAGAGGAGGATCATTGCACCAAAACTATTGCACAGAGCAGGTAAGTATGACATATTTGTTATTTTCAAAAATTTAAAACTTAGCTTTTAGAATCCCTTTCAAGAACTATTACTCTTGGCACATTAAACTTTTTTTTAGCACTTTTAGTAACAGGCCTACTATTTGAGCATCGTTTTGTAAGTATCTGTGAAACTTTGTTAGTTCCTTATATGATTGTACAGGAAACCCTGTATTAGATCTAATAAGCTCGAAAATCTTTCTGTGCAGACTTTTTGTTGCTAGAAACTTGACTTCCCTGACTTTAAGACCCACCAACTGCCTTTTTCCTGTTCAGTACTTTTACTGGCCTATGAGGCATTTTCATTGGCCAAGGGAATGGAAGATGGTGGGGCTAATACTTGGGGTCCACCTTGAAACAAAGTGGAGTAAGCTTCAGAGAGGCACACACAAGATAATCAGGCTAAGAGTAATAGCTCTCACCTTATAATCATTGGTGTATTTAGGTTTTGTGCTGTCCTAGGCCTGACTAAACTTGCGCATACCCTAATTTAAATATGACCCACCCCTTCCTGTCAAAGCCACACCCCTTCATGTTTAAGACCCGCCCTGAAATTCTCCAGTGGGGACACTAGTTCTGAGGCCCTTTGGGGGGGAATGTATTCTCTTAATTTGTAGAGATTTCCTCTCACTTTCTGTTTGGCTATGGGGCAGGAAATAAAGGGAAATCTCTGCAATGGGACAGGTATGGCAAACAGTAAACTGACAGGGGCTATAACCTTCCCTTATTCTATCCAAAATGGGAAAAAAAAGAGTTGCCTATAGTTCTCCTTTAATCACAAATGTATGCTAAATTTATGGAGAGGACTAAGAGGATATAACCTTGCCAGTGGTGCAGCAGAAAACATATAGTACAGTGATAAAGGTATGTGGTTCAGGCATTGAGCTAAGGAAGGATTGGGGGCAGGAACAAATCCATCTGTTTATTTTTCTCATTGGCAATCAACAAATAAAATTAAGATTCCTTAATATGTACAACTGACAGAAGGAAAGGATTGCAGGAGAGTCCTTCTACCTATCTGCCAGGTATAGATGACCATGTCAGTGTCCCTTGTGTCTGCACCATCCCTAGATTAAAAGCCCTTTGGCAGCTGGGTAAGTGCCATGCAACTTTCACCCAAATAGTGTAGCTTTCCTTCTACCCTGGGTACCCCATTTTATATAACAGTGGTCTCCAAATTGTGGCCCGGGCACCAGATGCCATTGTTTCTCCCACCGCCACCAACAATGGGGCACTATTCCTCCCACTGCCACCAACAGTGGGGCACTATTCCTTCCAACGACACTATTTCAACCCATAATACCAAAGATGGGACATTGTTTACTCCCACTGGGCACAGTCTGTCCCCCCTAAAGTCTAAAGCACAGTAAACTGGTTCTTTGTGTAGAAAGTTTGGAGTCCTCTGCCCTAGACTGTTCATTGAGACAGAAGAGTGACTGTTGCTGTGTGCCTGGCTGCTATTACACTAATCTGGGAAAGGAACCTGGGACAAATCAGCAGGTCCTTTTGGGGGTGAGCACTACAATAACATGCAGGTTGAGTGGGCAAGAATAACAGCTTCCACCATTGCCCTTTTTTTTTTACAAAGTCCTTTTTAAAAGTAAGCCTATCACTTAGATGATTGGGTTTGGGTGAGAAAAGGGGGTCCCTGTACTCAGTATATAGTGCCTGCATCTGGCTTTAGAGTGGGAGCATCACTGCATATTCTCCAAAATCAGTGGTAAAGTTTATTTTTATTTTTTTGTAAATTATGTTTTTATTGGTTTTTTCACAGTACAGAGAACAACACTCCACACATCGTGGAGACAGCCAGCCACAAAATTTGCCGGCGTATACAGTTATAAAACAGAACACAAATTATCACATTAAACCTGTGACATTCCCAACCCCCCCTCCCCAAAACCAACAAATTATACCTCCCCCCCCCTTGCCTAGATAGGTACACAGATGTCACGGGCCACATACCAGATGCGGCCCGCCATGATTGAGAAGTACAGTCCAGTAGCTCCCTGCAAAAACAAGTTAGATAAAGCTTATGAAAACAGTTCCCCCCTCACCCCCAAACCCCCCCCACCCAGACACAGGACCTCAGGAAAGGAGACACAACCCCATCCCTACAATTTTAATAAATCAATCGGATGCCGTATCTATAGTAGCCATCCAACCCCCCCAAACCTTGTCAAATTTAGTCAGTGCCCCCCTACTCAAATAAGTAGCTTTATAAAAGGGTATTGCTTTATTGACCAGCGCCTTCCACGCGTCAACAGTAGGAGCTACAGAACACTTCCATGATAGGATGATGCGCTTTTTAGCGTAATATAACAAAAGCATGAGTAAGGTTCGTATAGCCCTGGTAGTGGCCAGGGGTTCAACCAAATGTAGGAGACAAACCTCAACAGACATGGGGATAGATATAGATGTGACCGACCTAATACAGTCAGCAACGGCCTGCCAGTAGTGTTTAATTGGTGGACACTCCCAAAAGATGTGCATAAAGGTGGCTAAGGGTGCAGAGCATCTCCAGCAGAGAGAGCCCTGCGTCCCATACATCCTTGCCAGTCTTGCCGGAGTAAGATAAACTCTGTGCAGAAACTTATACAGGATCAGTCTGTCCCTACTCGAGACCAAACACTGAAAAGCCGTCCCCCACATGTCATCCCAACCATCTCTGTCCAACCCCGGGGCCACAGCCTCCCAAGCATCTCTGCAGGGTCTGAGTAGGAAAGCAGTTTCCGGGAACAGGTCTTTGTAAAAACTGGAAACTGGTTTTGATAGAGATTCGCTGCGCGCCAATAGCTCAAGATCACTGGGCTCCAGGCTAAGGGTCCCCCCAAACTGCGAGTGAAAGGCATGCCTCAACTGCAGATACCTGAAAAAGTGGGAGTTGGGTAAATCATACTTTTGTTTCAGTTCATCAAAGGTCAATAGGGTACCATCGGACACAACATGGGCCAAAAGCTTAATTCCACACCTCGTCCAAACCGCCGGATCCGGGTAGCAGAAAAAATGTGGTAGGTTAGGGTTCCTCCACAAGGGGAGACTAGGCGATAATCTAGTAGAGCTAGGTGACCGCAATCCCTGGACCACAGCCCAGGCCCTCATCACTGAGCGCATGGAGTGTGTCAAAGGGTAAGGAGCCCTCAGGCCCCTGTAGACCAAATGAGACAATGCCTCATAAGAGCCCACACAGGCAGCCTCCAGGGATACAGACGTATCATCCAGAGGAACAGTTAACCAGCGGTGGGCCACCGCTAATTGCCTAGCCAAAAAATATTTATGGAAGTTAGGGACTGCAGGCCCTCCCTCCCCACATGGCTGCTGCAAAATCGCCAATTTAAGGCGAGGGACGCCTCCCCGCCACAAAAAGGAGGAAATCATGGTATCAATGGATTTAAAAAGGGACTTGGGAATCCACACTGGAGAATTTCTAAGGGTATATAGCAATAGTGGCAGAACCTTCATCTTAATCAAATTGATTTTCCCTATGAGGGACAATGGGAGATTTTTCCAAGCCTGACATTTTTTAGATATTGCAATGAGTAGCGGAGAGATATTGAGATTAACAAAGTCCATCACAGAGTTAGTGATCTGGAGCCCTAAGTATTTAATTTGGGAGACCCACTGCAAAGGAGCGTCAGGATCAGCCCGGTCAGGGACAGGGTGGGAGCACAGGGGAAGTATCTTAGACTTAGTCCAGTTAACCCGGAGCCCAGAGACTGCAGCAAATTTTTCCAAAAGTGACAACGTCGCCCGTAGAGAAGGCCCAGTATCTCTGATAAACAACACTAAGTCATCCGCATAAAGTGCTGTGGTTTCAGTTAGTGTGCCCACGCAGATGCCCTGGATTTGGGAGGAAGAACGTAGCGCAATCGCCAGAGGCTCCATGACGAGAGCAAACAGGCCGGGTGAAAGCGGACACCCCTGCCTGGTGCCCCTGGACACCGGAAAAGTCCCAGACACCCCTCCATTAAAGCGGAGGGCCGCAACCGGGTGGTCATACAACAACGAAATCCATTTAAGGAACCTGGGGCCGAACCCCATGCGTTGCAGGACATAGGTCATATAACCCCAATCAATGGAGTCAAAGGCCTTTTCCAGGTCAAAGAACACCAGAGCCCCCCCCGAAGACACCCCAGCCCCCAACTGTGTGTGAGTAAACACCCGTCTCAGGTTTATATCAGTGGCTTTCTGGGGCATGAATCCAGTCTGGTCAGGCGATACCAAGAGGTGTATAATTTCCATCAGTCTATTAGCTATCATTTTGGTGAGGATTTTCAGATCCATATTTAAGAGCGCTATGGGTCTATAGGAAGAACAGCAGAGAGGGTCCTTATCGGGTTTGGGGAGTAACACAACATGCGCCTCATAGAAAGATGCCGGAAGGTCCCCTAAGTCAAAACAGTCACTATATAGTTTTAAGAGTCTGGGGGATAAAACATCCAAATACTGCCTATACCACTCTGCCGGGAGTCCATCCGGGCCCGGCGACTCAGAGTTAGGGAAAGATGCAATGGCAGACGCCAATTCTTTGTCCGTGAAGGGGGCCTCCAGACTGGCCACCACCTCCTCGGACAACTCCGGGATCTGAAGGGGACCCAGCAGGTCAGTCAGGTCCCTGTGGTCATATGGCGGGATAGCTGAATAAAGTTCCGAATAGTAGGACACAAAGGCCTGCATTATGCCCCCACTATCTCTTATTATGGTCCCATCTGGGGAAGAGACACATGGGACGACGGTATGCGCCCTAGTGTCCGCAGAGAGGCATGCCAACAGCCTCCCATTCTTATCGCCCCTCTCAAACAATTCTTCAGCCCTACTCTTGCGAGTGCAGTGGGTCAAGTCCTGAAAATGTACCAGAAGGGCCCTCCTGGCCATCTGCAGCTCAATCAGAGAAGCGGGGGAAGGCGCATTGGCATGCGTCTGTGCGCACAGAAGTTCATGGGCCTGCAACTCCTCAGATTTTGAGTTTTTCTCCATCCTAGCCGCCTTTATGGCCGACACATATGCCCCTCGTGTAGACGCTTTAAACGCGTCCCACACCACCGGCCCACCCGCTGAGCCCTCAATATGTTGCCAATATTCCTGCAAATGGGGTGAAACCAGGGCCTCGACAGAGGGTTCGTCCACCCAACTAGGGTGTAGCCTCCACACCCTCCTGCGGCCCCGAGCAGCACAAGTCATTGCCACCCACAGGGGGGCGTGGTCAGAAAGACCCCCGGCCAGGTAACGGACCTCCTCAACGTGGGGCAAGAGAGCAGGGTTGGCAAATGCCAAATCAATACGGGAAGAGGAGGTACTGACGTGGGAAAGATAAGAGTAACCTCTTTCACCAGAATGCTTCCACCGCCAGACCTCCTCCAAAGCCGCTGCGTCTGCCCAAAGCCCCAGGTCAAGGTTCCGCGCCCTATTTGGATTTGAGGAATCCAAGGAGTAATCAAGAACATTGTTAAAATCCCCAGCCACAAATAGCCTCAGGGGGCCAAATGCGGCCACCTTGTCCAGGACCTGATAGAGAACCTCGTTTCTAAAGGGAGGGGGGACATAGACATTAACTATTGCGATTAATTGAGACTCAACAGTGAGGACCACAATAGCATAACGGCCACCCGGATCCGTCACCACATGTTCAATGTTACATACCAGTTTCTTATGGATTAAAATAGCCACCCCTCTCGCATAAGAGGAGTAGGTGGAGTGTATGGCCCTCTGTATCCAGTTCCTGTTAAGGGACAGTATCCTAGAGCCCATGAGATGGGTCTCTTGTAAAAGGATAATGTGGGGACCCAGGGTTTTAAGATATTGCAGGACCAGCGAGCGTTTAAATTTAGAGTTCAACCCACGGACGTTCCATGAGATAAATGTTAGGTCACCCATCACGTTGGAGAGAATACAATATGGGGGAAGGAGAAGAGCACCAGACAGGGGAGGCCGGGGGGGGGGGGAGAACCTGAACACAGAGAGCCACGGACCACCATATAACAGCAGTTGCACAATAGGAACCATATTAGGCAAGGTACCCACCCATCTGCACCAGCTTGTGAAGCAGGGTGCAAGCGGGGTAAAAAAAATAACCCCAAACAACAAAAAAGAAAAAGGAAAAAGAAAAAAAGCAAAACAGTCCAAAAAATTAACAGTTCAACATCCCAACGCCCTGTTTGCTCTAGGCGAACCAAACTAAAAACACGCCAGAGAAACTTTGTTCCCAGAAACCAGAGAAACAGTAGTGGATAATTCAGAGAGTTCATCCACTCAGTAGGGGGTCACTTCCAGCGGACTCGTAGTATCATCCAGCAGGGCTCCCGATGATGAACGGATCAAAGACCCCGGGCAGTAGACACAGTGCCCTCCCCCCAAAAAAAAAAAAAAAAAAAAGATAATTGCAGCTAGATGACCGCACAGTATCGGATATTCATGTTGAAAACAACAACCACCCGTCCCAGCAAGGGGACAAGCAGTTCCAGATTCAGGATTCACAACCAACCCATCACTTGCACACCTCTCTAGGCAATGGAGTCTAACCATTCCGCCACCTCCACAGGGGAATCAAAAAATTTTGAAGAGCCATGATGAATAACCTTTAGACGACTCGGGTATAGCATACTGTAGACCAGGTTCTTCTCCCTCAATCGCTTGTGGACATCTGTGAAAGAGCGCCTTTTCTTCTGTAAATCCGGAGAAAAGTCAGGATAGAGATGTATTATAGCATTATCATGTTTCAATTCCTGATGCTTGCGGGCCTCCGCCAGGATCAGATCCCTGTCCCTGAAGTTAAGCAGGCGGACCAGAAACGCACGCGGCCATGCGCCGGCAGGCCTCCGACCAGTGGGCACTCTATGGGCACGTTCCACAACATATACTGGTGACAGGTTCTGCAGGCCAAGGAGTTGCTTAAAAAAAGTCTCTGCAAATACAACAGGGTTGGGGCCCTCCGCACCCTCAGGGAGCCCCACCACCCGTACATTATTGCGCCTGAGGCGATTTTCGGCGTCCTCAGAGCGCGCCATAAGGACTTTAACCTGCTGCTGCAGCTCAGACACGGAGCGCAATGTGGTGGCGGTAGTGTCCTCCACAGCAGATATGTGGTGTTCTGCTTCCGTAAGTCGGCCCCTGAACCTGTCCATGTCCTGCCTAATAAGCCCACACTCGATGGCTAGGGTATCAATCTTACCCTCCACAGAGGCCTTACTGTCTGCAATGGCCGCCAGGATCGCTGCGGTGGACTGCTCCCCCAAGAGCTCCGGATCCCCACGAGATGCTGCCGAGGCTCCCTCCAGAGCAGATGTCCCGAGAGCCGCCATCCCTGGGTCCGTCTGTACCGCAATAGAGCTCAGAGACAGGGAGATGGCTGGCAAGATGGCCGCCGCACGAGTGACAGGTGGCGAGAAATAGCCGGATTTCGCTGCTGCCTTCTTAGCCAAGTTACGTTTCCCAGTCATGGGGAGGACCGGGTGTCCCCCCAGACCACAGCCCGGTGCTTGCTGAGCAGGATGGCAGGGGAATAGAAGGATTAAGGCGGATTAAATGGACGGATGGCGGGAGCCTATGCTGCACACGTCCTTCCTCGCTCACATCCCGGCCACGCCCCGGTAAAGTTTATATTTGAATATTGTGTTATCTGGGATAAGAGGCTCCCAGGACAATGGCGTCCCTAGGGGGGGACCAGAGGGGGCCCTGGCCCCCCCAACATTATGCTGTGCCCCACCATGTGCCCCCCCAAAAAAAAAAAAAAATATTTTTTTGCTCGGGCTTCTGCTGGGGTAACATAGTCTCTCCTGAGAGGGAGAGCGTCCCCAGTCAGCTCCTGTGGGGGATTCCTCCCCCTCCCTTTGCTCGCTGACACTGCATAATGCGAGCGCTCACACAACCACAGCCGCTCAATCTGCTCCTTTCCCTGCATCCTCATTGGCATGGAGAAGAGCGAGTTGCAGGAAGGACTCCACAAGCACTGTGGGAGGGGGGGAGGGGGCCCCAAGCCTTCATCTCAGTTACTGAAAAAACAGACTGATTTCTCCCGTCTTTAGGACAGGAGAACCAGCCTATAAATTCCGAGAGTGGTGACTGCAAGCTGAGCCGAGTGTCAGTCTATGACACTCTTTCACAGCCCAGCGAGTCCAGCCACCCCCCCTCACTCTCCTCACATACGAGCAGGGAGGAATACAGCTCCTCCTCCTCCTTCCAGTCCCGCCCACACTGTCCCAGCGTGCTGTATCTGAAGAGAGGGGATGTGTGGGCGGGAAATATGAAAATCAGCAGCATTCCAGGCTGTGTGTGAATGAGGCCTGAGATTCTAGCGTAGACCATGGGTAAGTGTGTGCACTGCAGACTGCAGTACACTGTAATCACTGAACTGCATTATCTCCATCCCTTCTCTCCCCCATCTGTCTCCCTCCCCCTCTCCTGTTCTTTCAAGACATTCACAATTTACTTTCGCTTTCAGTTAGGCAGGGAATATATGCATCCACAGATTGCAGGAAAGAAACTTGCATGATTCCCCCATCAACACAGACAGTGCTGACAGGGGAATATCCCTCCTGCCCAGCAATTGTATTCCCCCGACAAACAGTGATTATCACTAGTGACTATAGCAACCACTAGTGATAATCATAAGAGAATCTGCTCATTAATGGTTCAAATCTCAGCCAGTTCCTGCTGAACCAGCTGAGATTTAAACTGTCTATGGCTGGTCTTAACTCTTAGGCAGCCCATACATTGATCACTTTTTTTCATTCAACTATTAGGTTGAATGAAAAAAAAAGGAAATTATCCAATTCCCCCATCTACACATTATAGGTGGATGGGGGAATGTTCCCAGTGTGGACCAGTGCTGGAACAACCAGAGTTGCTGTCCTGTCCCGGCTATTCACAGCGCTGGTCTCTGTCTCCATGGCAGCGGCGGCAGCACATTGGAACCCAGTGCTGGTTACTTTATGGGGCTGATGTACAGGAGGGCCAGCTCAATTTGTTGTTAGAGATGGGCTGGGCATGTTCAAAATTCCACATGCCAGAGCCTGCCAGAAAGCCCACACTGCACAGCGCTAATTACAGGCAATGAGACATTTCCCGCTCCGCAGCTCCACAGATCAGGAAATGTCTCACTGTCTGTGATTAGCACTGTGGAGTGTCGGCTTCCTTGTGGGAGATCGGGCATGTGGGATTTTAAACACACCCGAGCCCATCTCTATTGGTTGTAGACAGTTGAGCTCCCTGCAGGTTGCTTAGCAGCAGTGGCGCCTTCTCTGACATGCTGATCGGGATGCAATCCAGGTGATGCTCCTAGTCAAATCCTAGTGTTAAATATCAGTGATTTTATTGATCAAAGCCCACACTTTACAGGCATAGAGCCCACATGGCCGCTGAACATACAGTTTATATATATATATATATATATATATATATATATATGTGGTTGTACTCTTGATGCTAATAAATACTGTGTTTATTAGATCTGACTGGGAGCATCACTAGGATCACATCCCGATCAGCATGTCAACAGAGAAGGTTATACAGCATTTCTGCTGCTAGGTGACCAGCTGGGGGCTCGGCTCTCTATAACCAATAGTGCCAGCCTTCCCCTGCATGCACCCATAATGTCACCAGCACAAAGTCCTAATAAACTGCCGCCGGTGCCAAGGAGACAGATGCCAGACCAGCGCTGTCAATAACAGGGACAGGACAGCTGGGGAACCCCACAGTGGCAGAACACCAGGGCCCGGTGGCAAGACAACCTTTGCAACCCTGATAGTTCTCCCACTGCTTTGGACCCTTATATTTTCTTGGTGTGCTGGTGACATATATCTCTTGTTTTCTGCCACCCTGGTGGGGCCCCAGTATAGTAGGAAGGGAGCTCACTACAGAACATGTGAAAGGGCCCGTTGTGGGACCGTAGTAAAGGGCCCGAGGATATATATATATTTGCATTTTATAGTTGGCCCCCCTACTTTTGTCCCTGTCCCCCCATGTGCCCCCCCTAAATATGAAAGCTGGAGACGCCACTGTCCCAGGATGCTTAACTTTTCAGCATTTGCAAAGCACAGACCATCAGATTGGAAAGCCTATATGTTCATAAGGCATTGCAGAGTGCCTGTGTTAATCTGAATGTCACATGCATTTATTTGCTTGGGCTAGGCACTCATGTCAATAGCTTTCTGCCAGGGGAGCAATAGCAACTCAGTCTGGTTGTTGGCCAAATAAACTCAGACATTGGATGCAAAGCACATCCAGAAGCTATGTGGATGTTTTCTAACTTGGCCTGTACCCAAAAAGATAACCTACTAGGATAAAAAAAAAAAGTAGCCACCACTGGCATTTAATTTTGAAAGCTGTAACCCTTACCTTTTGCTTTACTGCTTAGTGAATCACCAACACAGCACTGATTTGCAGCCAATAAAATGAGCACTGCATTTATAAAGTCCTGGAAAATAGAAAGATCTCCAGTGTCTGACTGTATGCTCTTGATGTAGCTCAATGTGTAGAGGGCTTGTCTTGTAGCTTAAAGATTGCGTTCAACTCTGTATGCAAAAAACACAGTTTTGTGTTTCGTGAGCCACCAAATGTTTTTCAGTTCTTACCATGTCGTATTTGCCTGTGGTGCATGATGTTGGTGTGCTGCTGTTGAATACTGAGAGCCCTGGATTTCTTTGTTTGAATCTGATGTGGTAACAATTAAGTGTTTTGTGGGCCACTAAATGTTGTTCCCTTTTATGTAGTCTTCAGTATATAGTTCTACAGGGAAGTGGCTTTGCTGGTTAAAGCATGTGGTGCGCATTGTTGGTGTGCTGCTGTTGCATGTAGGACACTGTGGATTTCTTAGTTTGAATCTCTGATGTGGTACTATTTTTTTTTAAAGGGTTAGAGAGTCTACATCTGTGATATAGGCGCACTAGCAGCTATTTTGGATGTCTTCTGGTTCTGTGGCACTCCATGTAAGTTTCTGAAGTTTGAATCAGAGGGCTGTAGGTTTAATTCCCATGAGTGAGCAAAGATTGTGTCTCAGAGTAGCACCAAGACTTTGGGGGTTGTGTGAAAGGTGGATGACATTTTAAAAACTGCACTGAAGTGGTTAAGACTTGACTGAGCTGGTGGTGCGGACCCCCATTGTTTGGGCTTGAGTGGACCTGTGACCTTAGAATTGGGGCAGGCATACTATGAAGGAGAAGGGCATGTTGATGAAAAATATGGGATCCATTGGGAAAATGTCTTCCTCAGTTTTAAGATGTTTGCATGGAACTTGTTGACCTATGAGGTCTTTACTAAGCCTTCTGTATTTGTACCAATTCTCCAGTGCTTTTTATGTTCAAGTTCCCATTTGTGGCACAGTATCCATTGCTTGTGGCTTTCATTCACATGGTTTCAAGGACACCCACTTCATGGCTAAAACTCATTTCATTGAGGCTTTATTCACATGGTGCCAAGGTTACCCACATTATGGTTACACAGTGAGCTCCTTAATCTCTCATTACACAGAGACACCCCTTTGCCACCAAGCAAATAGTTGCTGTTCAGCTGTAGACAGATGCTTGTTCTGCTTTGGGAATCAAACTCATGGCTTTCAGATTCCACATTTGCTGCACTACATGCTGTGCCACAGACCTTGATGCTCTATCTAGCCTGACAGCAGTGCCTATACATCCTAAATTCCAAATTGCTAAAACTATACTTTCAAGAGTCCATTGCCATGAACCACAGAGCACTATCTTAATTTCTGCCTACGAAGTGCAATAATCCATAGCAATTAATAAGAAAGGATAAGTCCTCTGAAAGTTGATTGGTTGCTTTAGATTTATTGCAATTTTAATACATGAATCTGAAAAGGTGGTCCCCTTGGGATTCAAACTTGCAACAATTTCACTTGCTAGTCCAGTGTCATACAATGCCACTGCCTCAGATGGTGGGTGGTGCGCAAATTTAGACCTTTAATTTAATGGAATACCATATGACTAGTGGATTAATATTCACACAATTTACTAAACTTCTACCATCAGACCTAGACAAATCTTTCACTCAGCCAGGGGAAATTTCCATCTGGTAAAACTGTACCTTCGAGAGTCCATGGCCACAAACCATAGGGCATTATCTCAACTGCTGCCTACAAAGTGCAGTAACACAGCAACCAATATGGAAGTACACCTTGTCTAAAACTGGATTGGTGGTTGCATAAGGTTTCTGCAACTTTATATAACTAAATCTGAAAAAGTAGCCACTTAAGAATTCAAACTTGCAAACATTTTACTAAATTGCTATCATCTGAACTAGACTAGTCTCCCACTTTACCTCCTCTTAAGTGCACTTTCAAGACTCCATTGCCTTGAACCACAGGACACCATCTTAACTGTTGCCTACAAAGTGCAGTAACCCCGAGCAACCAAGTACCTAGTCTGAAAGCCAATTGGTTGCTATGAATTTCTGCAACTTTAATAAATAAAATCCAGCAGGTGACCACCTCAGGATTTAAACTCACAAGAATTGTACTTATATAACCACTGCCATACAAACAATGCCACCAGCAAAGGTAATAGTAATGCCTAAACCAGTAGTTGTATTGTCATTACATATAGTCATATTAGTGGCTTAATTTCACAAAATTGTACTGAATTGCTGTCCCCAGACTTCGACTAGTCTCCTACTTGGTTTACCAAGGGACAGTGGCGGCTGGTGCTCAAATTTTTTTTGGGGACGCAAACAAACTGAAAAAAAAACATCAATTGCAGCCACTGTGGCATCAAACGCAGCCACTGTGGCATCAAACACAGCCACTGTGCCATCAAACGCAGCTACTGTGCCATCAAACGCAGCTACTGTGCCATCAAACGCAGCTACTGTGCCATCAACGCAGCCACTGTGCCATCAAACGCAGCCACTGTGCCATCAAACGCAGCCACTGTGCCCATCAAACGCTGCCACTGTGCCATCAAATGCAGCCACTGTGCCATCAAACGTAGCCACTGTACCCATAAATTGCCACCACTGTGCCCATCAAACGCAGCCACTGTGCCCATGGAATGCAGCCACTGTGCCCATCAATTTCTGACACTGTGCCCATCAATTTCTGTCAGTGGGCCCATCAATTGCCGCTGCTGTGCCCCATCAGATGCTGCCAGTGTGCCCATCAATTGCCGCTACTGTGCCCCATCAGATGCTGCCAGTGTGCCCATCAATTGCCGCTACTGTGCCCCATCAGATGCTGCCAGTGTGCCCATCAATTGCCGCTACTGTGCCCCATCAGATGCCACCAGTGTGCCCCATCAGATGCCGCCAGTGTGCCCCATCAGATGCTGCCTGCACTTTCCTGTCTCGGAGCGGGCGAGCGGCGGTCTCCTGCACGTCCTCCATGTCTTCTTCTGTTCTCTCTCTGGCGTCCAATCACAGCGTCTGACGTTTAAGCCAATCAGGTGACCGGTAACAGACCCGGCAACCTGATTGGCTGAGAGGTTAGCAAAGCGAATCCCTTCACACACAGCTGAGTGAACAGCAAACGCCCAGCATGGCGCCCACTGTTCACATTTTTGGGCGCCTATTAAAGCCTATGGCTATAATCAGGTGCTTCCAAAAAAAAACCCTGCCGGTGTAATTCAGGTACCCGGCGCCCGAAAAGGGGCCAGACACCTGAATAGGGGGTGTCAGCGGTGACCATAGATAGATTCATGCAATGCATGAATCTATCTATGGTAATAGAGTGGTGCAGTAGAGAGGGGACGGCACTCCTGTGCCATTTATAGACGCACCGCCACTGCCAAGAGATCTTCTCATCTGGTAAAATTGCAGTTTTACCAGGCCATTCTCTTGAACCACAGGACACAATCTCAACTGCTGCCTAAATGTTCAACAAAGAAGTCTGAAAAAGGTGGTTATCCAAGGATTCAAACACACAACCCTTTGCTTGGGACAATACCAGTATACTCTCAATGTCACGGCCTTAGACAGTAGGTGAGCTTCTTGTGACCAAACTAGACTAGTCTCTCACTACAAAAATATCTTTGCATCTGGTAAAACTCTCCTTTCAAAAGTAATTTCCCTTGAACCATAGGACATCATCTTAACCAATGCCATTATCTTTAAGATCTTTCACTACACATGATCTCCATCTCTACTCTATCAACAGTCTGTGACACTGACATGGTTTACTAAGGAATTTTCTCAACTGATAAAAATGTTTCATTCTCTTGAACCATAGGGCACAGTCTCAACTGCTGCCTAAAACTTCAATAAAACAAGCCTGGTTATCTGAGTATTCAAACTCACAACCCTTTGTGTGTTATGACACCAGCATACACTCAATGTCACAGCCCAAGCAGCAGGTGAGTATTTTGTAACCAAACTTGACTAGTCTCTCAAATAACCTACTAAAGATATTTGTATCTGGTAAAATGCTTCTTTTAAGGGTCAATTCCCTTAGACCATAAGACATTGTCCAAAAAGATGTCATTATATTCAAGATCTTTCACTCGGTTTCAAACTCACAACCCCTTGTGCATAATAACACCAGGATATGCTCAATGCCATGGTCTCAGATGGCAAGTCCGCTTGTTTTGACCAAACTAGACTGGTTACTTACTTGATTTACTAAAAGATCTTTGCATCTGGTATAACTCTCCTTTCAAAAATCAATTCCCTTCAAGATAGTTCACTACACATGATCTCCATCTCCATCAACAGTCTCCGACACTGACTTGGCTAGAGACTAGAGAAATATGTGATCACCACAGCTTTTAGAGTTAAACAGATACAATGGGTGAAATAACAATTGTCATATCTTGTCAAATATATCACTTTGTGGTTTGCTGATCTCAAGAAATTCATAAACTGGAACAGAACATAGTAGATACTATTAGAATGTATTAAAGTCAAACGAAGTCTAACCTAACCAAATTTTTTTTATTTAGTGAGGTGTAATTGTAAATGTGATTTTATTCTATTTTGTATTTTCGATCATTGTTTTTAGCAACGATCCTTTACAGTTATTTTTTGTTTTTTGTTGTTTCTTTTCCCATTGATCTAAATACATGTAGCCAAAAATGGCAAAATGTTACTGACTTTTTCAGAAATTTTAACTAAAACCTCCAATTTAAATGTTTGGTTGTTTGAACTCACACTACCTCAGCATATCAAGGATGTCAACTAAGGCCATCTACCACAGACAAGGAAGCAAGCCAAATGAGCAAAATTCAACCACTTGAACCACTTCTGGACTGCCCATCGTACAGATACTGCGGCAGGGTGGAAACAGCGGGAGCCAATCAGCGGGTCCGTGACCCGCCGATCATTCTGTGGAGAGACAGATCAGTGGTGTTTCTATATAAACAAGACAAACTGCTGATCTGTGGGGAATAGGAGAGTTCTTTGTGTTTCTCCTAATTTGAAGCACGATCTCTCTTTTCCTCCAGTCTGTCCATCCCCCACACAGTTAGAAAGCACCCCCAAGGCACACACTTAACCCTTTGATTGCCCCTGGTGTTAACCCCTTCCCTGCCAGTGTCATTTATACAGTGATCAGTGCATTTTTTAGCACTGATCACTGTATTGGTGTCACTGGTCCCCAAAAAGTATCACTTAGTGTCCAGTTTGTCCGCCGCAATGTCGCAGTCCCGCTAAAAATTGCAGATCACCACTATTACTGGTAAGAATAAAAAAATAAAAAGTCCCTAAATCTATCCCATAGTTTTTGGACGTTATAACTTTTGCGCAAACCAATGAATATACGCTTATTGGGATTTTTTACCAAAAATATGTAGCAGAATACATATTGGCCTAAATTGATGAAGAAATTTGATTTGATTTTTTTTTATTGTGAATGTTTTATAGCAGAAAATAAAAAATATTGTTTTTTATTCAAAATTGTCAGACTTTTTTTGTTTATAGTGCAAAAAATAAAATCCACACAGGGGATCAAATACCACCAAAAGAAAGCTCTATTTGTGGGAAAAAAAGGACATCAATTTTATTTGGGTACAGTGTCGCACGACCGCGCAATTGTCAGTTAAAGCAACACAGTGCCGTATCGTAAAAAAGGGCCTGTTTAAGAAGTGGATAAAACTTTCAGGAGCTGAAGTGGTTAAAGCATATATGAAGTTTAATATATTGCAGCTTACTACCCTTAATCCGCGTACACACAACCATTTTTCCCGTCGAGAAAAATGATTTTTTTTCCTTTGGACGAGAAAAACGATCGTCTGTGGTCTTTTTGTCGTTTTTCACGACGGGAAAAACGGCATTAATCACGACGAGAAAAATTAGAACATGCTCTAATTTTTCTTGTCGTGATTCCCGTCGTTTTTTTCCCGCGGCAGTTTTCCCATAGGGAAACACTGCCGCGGAGCCCACACATGGTCGTTTTTTTCGGCCAAAAAAAAATGTCATTTAAAACGGCCGTGTGTGGGGGGAACAAGCTGTTCCTCTTTTTTCACGTCTATTTTCTCGACGGTGTTTTCACCGTCGAGAAAATCGATCGTGTGTACGCGGCATTAGATGTGGTGTCTGCATGAGTTCTCTTTTCCTAATGCTTTTCTTCCTTTTATTTTTACCTGGTGATCCTGCCCTTAAAAGAGAAGTTCAAGATTAAAAAAACATTTCTCTTTTCGTCCATGGACGGACACAGCCTTCTCAATCCTTGACATATGGGTTATGTTCCTGTTCATAGCAGAACATGTTAAATGTTTAAACACATGTTATATTAATCAGAGTTGAACATAGGGGTGGCCACCTTTTCTTCAAGCCAAACCCGAACACTTTTGCGGCGCACGGCAATTTTTTTGTAGTACACACTATAGGATTGTAAAATACCTGGGACACCTTTTGGGTTACCCAAAGAGAGTAGTAATGAGGTGTGCTATGGTGAACAGTGGCTGTGGCCAAATTGCATTAACAGTGGGGGGGGGGGAAGGGGACTTAAAGGGGCATGGTTAAATAAAACAAAAGCATTCGTGTAGCCATAAAATATGATTTTATTAATAAAAGTAATTTCAGTTAAAATATGAAACTAGCCTACCTTAAAAGTGGACACTGTCAGCCAGTAGAGCAGTGGATGGTGTTAGAAGATCAGTGGACGGTGTCAGAAGATCAGTGGACGGTGTCAGAAGATCAGTGGACGGTGTCAGAAGATCAGTGGACAGTGTCAGAAGATCAGTGGACAGTGTCAGAAGATCAGTGTCAGAAGATTAGTGGACAGTGTCAGAAGATCAGTGTCAGAAGATCAGTGGACAGTGTCAGAAGATCAGTGTCAGAAGATCAGTGGACAGTGTCAGAAGGAAGATCAGTGGACAGTGTCAGAAGATCAGTGGACAGTGTCAGAAGATCAGTGTCAGAAGATCAGTGGACAGTGTCAGAAGATCAGTGGACAGTGTCAGAAGATCAGTGTCAGAAGATCAGTGGACAGTGTCAGAAGATCAGTGGACAGTGTCAGAAGATCAGTGTCAGAAGATCAGTGGACAGTGTCAGAGGATCAGTGTACCTCCATCCAAAAACCCAAATTGGCTCTACTGAACCCAACCCCATACAAACTGTTCACAAAGTGGCACTGTGCATTCTACAACCCTTTCAAGCACCTTTTAATTACAAAAAAATTCAAAGCAATCCACAGGCACCCCACAAATAGAGAAGAAGATAATAGATTAAATATCAGACATTGCCTGTTCCCCCCAATAGAGACCTCCATTACAGCGAGACAAAAAAAACCTTACCTTCCAGGAGCCGCTGCAAAGATGTGTGTGTGAACCTGTTAGGGGGCGGAATCTGTAATACCATGCTTTCTCCTGCAAAAGCGTCCCAGTCCAGTGGCCCTCCATTCACTGTCTCTTGTGGCATCAGCACCAGTGGCTGGGTGGGAGAGAGAGAGTGCACAGACAGATAGTGCAGTGTGACCCAGCTGCAGGACATTAGCCCGCTGGAGTGGGGGAAGAAGGGGGGGTGCATTCTGTTTGGGGGTAGCTGACAAAGGGGAGGGGGGGTAGCTGACAGAGGGGAGGGGGGGTAGCTCACAGAGAGGAGGGGGGCTGACACAGAGGAGGGGTGAAAGAGTGGAGGAGGGGTGACAGAGAGGAGGGGTGACAGAGAGGAGGGGGGGCGATAGAGAGGAGGGGAGGTGACAGAGAGGATGGGGATGATAGAGAGGAGGGGTGACAGAGAGGAGGGGGGTGATAGAGAGGAGGGGTGACAGAGGGGAAGGGGGGTGACAGAGGGGAGGGGGGTAACTGACAGAAAGGAGGGGGGCTGATAGAGAGGAGGGGGTTGACAGAGAGGAGGAGGGGGTGACAAAGAGGAGGGGGTGACAGAGAGGAGGGGGTGACAGAGAGGAGGAGGAGGGGGTGACAGAGAGGAGGGGGGATGACAGAGAGGAGGGGGGTGACAGAGATGAGGGGGGTAAAAGAGAGGAGAAGGATGACAGAGAGGAGGGGGATAACAGAGAGGAGGGGGGTTACAGAGAGGAGGAGGGGTGATAGAGAGGAGGGGGGTGACAAAGAAGAGGGGTGACAGAGAGGAGGGGGGTAAAAGAGAGGAGGGGGGATGACAGAGAGAAGGGGGGGTTACAGAGAGGAGGGGGGGGTGACAGAGAGGAGGGGGAGTGACAGATTGGAGGGGGGTGACAGAGAGGAGGGGAGGTGACAGAAAGGAAGGGGGGGTGACAAAGAGGAGGGGGGGTGACAGAGAGGAGGGGGGTAAAAGAGAGGAGGGGGGATGACAGAGAGAAGGGGGGTTACAGAGAGGAGGGGGTGACAGAGAGGAGGGGGGTGACAGATTGGAGGGGGTGACAGAGAGGAGGAGAGGAGGGGGGTGACAAAGAGGAGGGGGGTGACAGAGAAGAGGGGTGACAGAGAGGAGGGAGGGTGACAGAGAGGAGGGGGGTGACAGAGAGGAGGGGGGTGATAGAGAGGAGGGGGGTGACAGAGAGGAGGAGGGGGGGTGACAGAGAGGAGGGGTGACAGAGAGGAGGGGGGTGACAGAGAGGAGGGGGGTAATAGAGAGGAGGGGGGGTGATAGAGAGGAGGGGGGTGACAGAGAGGATGGGGGGTGACAGAGAGGAGGGGTGACAGAGAGGAGGGGGTGATAGAGAGGAGGGGGGGGTGACAGAGAGGAGGGGGGTGATTGACAGGAAGGGGGCTAATAGAGCAGATGAGAGCGACCTTAGGAGACACACAGCGTGAGGCAGGGCTCCGGGAACAAGCCGGCGCAATTATCCACACACATTCCAGCCCCGCCTCCACATGTGACCAGCAGCCTCTGCCGGGCTCATGTCATGACCCTCATGTCATGACCGTTAGGCCAATCAGGGCACCCGCTGGGCTCAGAGCGCACCGATGTACACTGGCACTGTGTGACATCAATAGTGGGCCCGGGAAGCGCGGCGCCTATCTCCAGATGTTGCGGCCGGGGCCATAGATCCGCTGCCACTGGCCACATGAAGGTGGAATGTGCGCCCGGGTTTCCGGCGGGTGGAAACCCGGGCACATGTCTCGAAACCCGTACTGTCCGGGTCAAAACCGGACAGGTGGCAACCCTAGTAGAACAGCCCTGCCCAGGGGGCCGTTCCTCTAGACAGAACCCTCCGCCCTGCTGTCAGCAGCTCCGTTTTTTTCTGCCTAGCAGAGGAGAATGACGTGGCTCCCTTTGGGCCCAGAGTCCTGAAGAATTTTATTTTTTATTTTTATTTTTTTTGTGATATCTTCTATCAACTGCCGGCTGGGCGACAGGCTGGATATTATAGATCCTTGTAGTCTTCCCAGTTCCGGCCATCGAGCGTGCCAGTTCTTAGCTTCGCGCTGGTTCTGCCACGACGTACCCCGTGACTCCAGGGGTGGCCGGTGAGCACATGCTCCGAGGTCCACATATGACTGGGCTAATTGTTGTCTCACTCACAGTGGACCGGGCTGACAGCTACTCCAACTCGGTTGTAGGCCTGTCAGAAAGGCACCAGTGAGTCCTCGCAGGACGGGTAAGTACTATTCCTCCTGCCTCGGCAGGTGGAAACAGCTGGGCGTTTCAGGGAATTAGGGGTTCTCCTGTCCTCCCTTTTCCTGCTCTCTGTCACATTTCCCCTTCTGCTCTAGCAGGGCGTGCTGCAACCGGGGCGTACCTGTGGGGGGCTCCAGATCCTGGTGGGGGACTGTGGGGTGCCTGGATTGTGGTCACGCCCTTTTCTTTCTGGCGGCCATTTTGCATGGGGTTTTGGCCTCTAGTGCTGGCTTCCTGTAAGGCGCGCAGCACAATTTTCACAGTTTTTCCTCACACACGCTGTGTACAGACGGAAGGCGGGCAGCGGCGCTGAGCGGTCTCTTGCTGGGTGGTGAGTCCCCTGGGTGACCCCCCCCGGTCAGTGTAGCAAGGAGGGTGGACTTTTCAGTTTTTGTCTGAGTCCCTGAGAGCTGTCAGTAATGGAGTCGGTGTCTGGCCCTTCTTCCCCAAACATGCCAGTGGCGGCAGCCGGTGCCCCTGCACCTGCGGTTACCATGGACACTTTGTCGGAAGTCCTGGAATCCTTTGTTGCCAGGGTGGAAGGGCGTGCGAGCGTAAGGGGGGTAAAAAGCGCCCCCTCAAGAGATTCCTCTCTTGACACTATCTCAGGAGGTGGCCTTTCTAGTGGCCATTACATATGTCAGAAGGGTTTCTGAATTGGCGGCCTTGTCTTGCAAGTCACCATACTTGGTTCTCCATAAGGATAAGGCGGTAGTTTCGGTTTTTCACCTAAATGAGGACATTGTGCTACCGTCCTTGTGTCCTCGGCCGTTGCATCCCAGAGAGACTGTGCTCCATACTTTAGGCGTGGTACGTGCCTTGCGGGTGTACTTGTCTGTTACGGCTCAGTTTCGGAGGTCTGACTCGCTGTTTGTGTCGGTGTCTGGTCCACAAAAAAACCTGGCGGTCTCGTCGGCCACCATTTCTCGGTGCATCAGACAGACCGTCATTCAGGCCTATGCCCTTAAGGGGCGGGTGCCCCCCTTTCCGGTCACGGCACATTCAACCAGTGCAATTGGTGCTTCTTGGGCTTTCCGACATCAAGCGTCTGTCTCACAAGTGTGCAAGGCGGTGACCTGGTCGTCCGTGCACACTTTCTCAAAATTTTACAAGGTTGATGAAGTTAATTGTTTTTGATGCTGTTCCCACCCCTCGTTTTTTTGACACTGCTTGAGGACGTCCCATATGTCAAGGATTGAGAAGGCTGTGTCCGTCCATGAACGAAAAGAGAAAATAAGATTTTTTGTACTCACCATAAAATCCTTTTCTCTGTCATCCATGGACGGACACAGCACCCACCCCTCCTTTTTTAGGTTTGTACTGCTTGTTACGAACTGAGCTTCTGACTGCAGGGGCTGTTCAACTCTGATTAATATAACATGTGTTTAAACATTTAACATGTTCTGCCTAGTCCTCTCCTATGAACAGGAACATAACCCATATGTCAAGGATTGAGAAGGCTGTGTCCGTCCATGGACGACAGAGAAAAGGATTTTACAGTGAGTACAAAAAATCCTATTTTATACTCACCTAGGTGGATGCAGCAGCGATCCAATGCTGTATCTGTCCCCTGTCTTCACGGAGAACTGAGGAATCAGAAACCACTAATTGATCAGTTCTTGGTCTTCGATGAGTAGAGAGTCGGTCACTGTCAGTCACTGGCTCATGTCTTCCTTCATGTTGCCCCTAGTCCCATAGTGGTTGCACAATTTTACTGCATGTTCTGAAAGTGCACAAAACGTCCTGCATGCTGCATATTTGGTGCAATTCCAGAAAATGCAGCAAAAATGTGCAACCTAAGGGACTATGGCTATGGAAAACTGCCAGTACACCAGTGTGAGCCCAAAGGCTTGTATTCACTTGCAGCAGGCACTGTCACTCCACTGAAAAGTGACAGGCAGGCAAGGTGATATCAAATTTCATCCCTGCCTGTTTTAACCTCCTAAATGCCAATCCCTCCAAGTAATGGCACAGTTCATTTTGAACTTCAGCTTACTTCCATTACTCTCAGTAGGTATTAGATGTGCCTTCACATTATTGTTTGCACATCTAATACCTAAAGAGTTCTGGAAATAAGGTGGAGTAAAAAGCGAATTTCTACACCTAAGTGGAGCACCCCTTTCAGAAGATTTGAGGATATTATTAAACCCAAAGGCTAGTGGACTTAGGCCACCATAGACAGATTGAATTTTCTGCTGAACCAGCAGAATTTCAATCTATCTATGTGCAGAATGTGGTTGTACAGAATTCAATCTATCAACTGACTTCAGTACAGCCAGCGTGTCTTTCTTCTTTTTTTTTTGCCAATCACTGCTGGCTGCTATAGCTTCCAGCAGTGATCAATGTATTCTGATGGCTGGAAAACTTTCACCCCCGCAGAGAGCGACCGCTTTGCACTGCCCCCACAGAGAGTGACCCCTTCGCACTGCCCCCACAGAGAGTGACACCTTCGCATTGCCCCCACAGAGAGTGACCCCTTCGAATTTCCCCCACAGAGAGTGACCCCTTTGCACTGCCCCCACAGAGAGTGACGGCTTCACACTGCCCCCACAGAGAGTGACCGCTTCGCACTGCACCCACAGAGAGTGACCCCTTTGCACTGCCCCCACAGAGAGTGACCGCTTCGCACTGCCCCCACACAGAGTGACCGCTTCACACTGCCCTCACAGAGAGTGACCCCTTCACACTGCGGGCAATGTGGAGCAGTTTCTCTCTCTGTGCAGGCAGTGTCAAGCGGTCTCTCTCTGTGCAGGCAGTGTCAAGCGGTCTCTCTCTGTGCAGGCAGTGTCAAGCAGTCTCTCTCTGTGCAGGCAGTGTCAAATGGTCTCTCTATCTCTCTCTCTCTCTCTCGGTGCAAGCAGTGTCAAGCAGTCTTTCTCTGTTCAGGCAGTGTCAAGCGGTCTCTCTCTCTCTGTGCAGGCAGTGTCAAGTGGTCTCTCTCTCTCTCTGCGCAGGCAATGTCAAGTGGTCTCTCTCTCTCTCTGCACAGGCAGTGTCAAGTGGTCTCTCTCTCTCTCTGTGCAGGCAGTGTCAAGCGGTCTTTCTCTCTCTCTCTCTGTGCAGGCAGTGTCAAATTGTCTCTCTCTCGGGGGCAATATGGAGCAGTCTCCCCCCTCTCTCTCTCTCTCTCTGTGCGGGGAATGTGGTGTAGATGGATGGTGAGCCGATTTGGTGGTTCAATGGGCCACTTGACTGGACTTGCCCCCAGGCCTAAGGCTGCCAGCCCTCCCCTGTGCACCATCCCTACTACAAACAACAAAGAAAGGTGCTACTACCCCAAATTAATTAAACTCCTCCTGAGCTGTCAGGTGCAGGATGTGCAGTTGCTCAGCTGCAAAAGTGATGAATGGATAAAGGACTATTCGCAACTCCATACATGCTCTTTAAATCAGTCCAAGTTTATTGTATCTCCATAAAGATAAAAGTACAGCAGAGGTAGATTTGTTTCAGCCGCAACGGCCTTGTTCACAACATCCCTACTACCCAGATTAAAAAGCCCCATGGCAGTTAGGTAGTTGTCCTGCAATTTCCCCTTAACTGTTGTGGTTTTCCTTTCAGCCTTGGTATTTACAGCCTGCCTGGCTCCCTTCACGTGTCTCCACTGCCCCTCTCCCGACATAGGGTTTCCTCACACAGTGGAGAGTTCCTCCCCTTTCACTCACTGGCCCGCGCCCATCAGCTGACTTTCTCCTCCAGACAGTTTCAGCCTCCCAACATGGCATCTGTCTCTCTGTGGCTGAGAACTCAAGAGAGAGGTCTGCTGTGATGATAAGACAGTCAAAACAAGAAGCGACGGGCTCCCCCACAGTTGCAGAACGTCCGCTGCCCACACAGCAACTCATTGGTTGGGGTCCACCCCTGGGCCCCCTACATATGTATGGGCTGTTCCCCATTGTTCCCCATTATCATACCGGCAGCAGTCTGGCCGCTTTATGGGGGCACTAGAAGGATTTGCTTCCTTGCCCAGTCCGCCCCATAAGACTGGCGCTACACTAAAAGTGTAGCGCAAGCCGGCAGGGAATTTCGTGCCGCTCCCCTGTAAAGTTCTGCCCTAGGCCTGGGCCTTGTCGGTCTAGGTCAAGATTTAGCATTGCTTAAATTGCCTGATTTTAAGCAGGGCTTTTGTAAGTTAATGGCTGACAATCATTTTAATACTGATAATGAAGCTGCTGTTATTGACTAAACCCTGGATTAAAAAGTTAACACTGAGAACATGGTACTTCTGGAATTCATTAGATTAAAAAAAGTTCCCAGTCTCTGGCGAAAAGCGTGAAAAAAAAAAATTCACTTAATCAACAGTCCTCTAAGCTAAGCCTTTATGGTGTCCCACACTGAGAGGGGGATGAGAATGCTTAATTTGGCAGAAAAATTCAGCCAGGGAATTCTCAACAGATTCGGCACAAGGAAGTAAGTTAAGCCAGAAGAAACTTACCCTCCAAGGAGGGTTTTGGGTCACCTTGAGCTTGGTGATCTTCACCACTAGGGAGGAATAGGCAGAAAGCCCTCTAGACTGGTAAGAATCATCAACAATGTTGATATCTGGCAACCCCAGTTCACTGACGTGGTGTAGGAAGGGAGTCTCAATTTGGATACCTGCTGGATGACAGTCCATAGACGGGTTTTACACGGTATTAAAAATCTCCTACTGGCAAGAGGGGAAGCCCAGGATGCTCAGACAAAAGGATGCTAAACTCCGTAGCACTAGACATAAACATTCGGCGAAAGACATTCTTTTAAATTTAGAGTACATACCAACAATATAAATCTGCCCATGGGATCTATCAGGGCCTGCCTGCAGGAAAAGTTTACTTTACCCGAAATAAGGATACTAGTATTCCTGGCACACGTAGAGAATATATGGGTGTCTTTAGTCAAGTAGGTTTTCTGCAGGTAAACCAAAGAAGATGCAAGGCGTGATAGGGTAGCAAAGATGGCTCCCTTCTTAGTGGAGTCCTTTATTCCCCTAATGTTACATGACAAGAGGACCAAGTTATCACTCATAACCATTAGGGCTGATGAATGGGTTGCAAAGGTTTCCAGGACTGGTGGTTGGTCCTGTTTAGTAAATAACAAGCAAGATACATGCATATAATCAGCAGGTGTAGCCGCAGAACAGGAGAATGAGTGGGTTTGAAGGTAAAAGGCAAACACGGTTTCCCCTGAAATGTTCTGGCATTGAGAATTTAGATGTAGCCTGAGACCTAGGTACAGTAGATGAGACCAATAGTTCCTGAGACACAGGAGCTGAAATAGGTCCATGACGGTTAGGTATCCAACGAGCAGAACTCTGCACAGAAAAAAGAAAAAGTGTTCCATGGTACAATCAAAAAAACAAGAAAGGTAAAACAGGGAAAAAATGTGGCGGAGAAACGTGTGTCGAGGCCTCGATGTGGGGAGAGAGTGACACGTTCTACCTGAAAAAAATACCACTAGGCAGCAGTAGCATAGCCAGAAGTTCAGGAGGTACAGTTCAGTGCTCGGAGGTGCTGCTCATTTCTATCCAGCCAGGAAGTTGCAGCCGTGGGAAGTATCCGTAAAGAAGTGTGTTTCGCCATCCGCTATTATCTGCAGATTAGCAGGGTATAGCATGGCATAGGTGATTTGAAGCTGGCGGAAACATTTAAGTTCTGTATAATGCACTCTGCTTTTGGACTTTATCCAAAAAAATAGGATAAACGGAAACTATAGAGCTGTTAATCTCCATGTTGCCTTTCGTATGGGCCAGTGGGAGGAGTTAACTCCTATCCCTGTATTGCAGCAGCTATAGTATGAATGGTCTTGGAGAATTGCCTGGAGGGAGGGGTTGAGCTGGTATTCTGTGCGCCCGTTCTACTGTAGAGAAGAGAGAAAAACATTGTTTTCTGAAAAGATCAAGTAGCCAGTTCTCTGTTTAAGCTGCAGTATCTTGCCTTTCGTTGCATTTTGGCAAGCCGAGGACAGATATTACAGCAAAGGCAGTTTTCCATATCTTCAACCATGTTACTGTGGTTAGTGACCATTAGATTAGTGGATTTCAGGTCTCTGCGTATATATGTGTGATTTCCTCCTCTATAGAGCTACCCCTCCCCCTCAGGGCCAGGAGGGCAGCAAGCCCAATTCACTTGCATCACTGACTGTCTGCCCGTCCACCTCCCCTGGCCCTCCACACTCCCCATTCCTCATGCGCTGGAGCTTCTGTGGAGATCTCATCTTGATCTTGTATCCTTGAGGTCAAGCAACACAGGCAGCAGGGAGCTGCACTGAACTATTTGTATAGAGCAATAATGCATAGCTCAGCTACAGTCATGGCCGAAATTGTTGGCACCCCAGAATTATTCCAGAAAATCAAGTATTTCTCACAGAAAAGTATTGCAGTAACACATGTTTTGCTATGCACATGTTCCCTTTGTGTGTATTGGAACAAAACAAAAAAAGGGAGGAAAAAAAGCAAATAGTGACATAATGTCACACAAAACTCCAAAAATGGGCTGGTCAAAATTCTTGGCACCCTTTCAAAATTGTGGAGAAATAAGATTGTTTCGAACATGTGATGCTCATTTAAACTCACCTGGGGCAAGTAACAGGTGTGGGTAATATAAAAATCACACCTGAAAGCAGATAAAAAGGAGAGAAGTTCACTTAGTCTTTGCATTGTGTGTGCCACACTAAGCATGGACAACAGAAAGAGGAGAAGAGAACTGTCTAAGGACTTGAGAACCAAAATTGTGGAAAAATATCAACAATCTCAAGGTTACAAGTCCATCTCCAGAGATCTAGATTTGCCTTTGTCCACAGTGCGCAACATTATCAAGAAGTTTGCAAGCCATGGCACTGTAGCTAATCTCTCTGGGCGTGGACAGAAGAGAAAAATTTATGAAAGGTTGCAACGCAGGATAGTCTGGATGGTGGATAAGCAGCCCCAAACAAGTTCCAAAGAAATTCAAGCTGTCCTGCAGGCTCAGGGAGCATCAGTGTCAGCGCGAACTATCCGTCGACATTTAAATTAAATGAAACGCTATGGCAGGAGACCCAGGAGGACCCCACTGCTGACACAGAGACATAAAAAAGCAAGACTACAGTTTGCCAAAATGTACTTGAGTACAAAATCCTTCTGGGAAAATGTCTTGTGGACAGATGAGACCAAGAATTCGTTTTTTGGTAAAGCACATCCTTCTACTGTTTACCGAAAACGTAATGAGGCCTAAAAAGAAAAGAACATAGTACCTACAGTGAAATATGGTGGAGGTTCAATGATGTTTTGGGGTTGTTTTGCTGCCTCTGGCACTGGGTGCCTTGAATGTGTGCAAGGCATCATGAAATCTGAGGATTACCAAAGGATTTTGGGTCGCACTGTAGGGTGACCAGACATCCCCGGTTTCAGGGGACAGTCCCCGGATTGAGGACACTGTCCCCGGACCAAGTCTGTCCCCAGTTTTGTCCCTGGATTGGATTTGAACAGGGGCCATGGGGCAATTTCACAGACAGTCAGTGCAGGGGGGTGTATTTTTCAATTTTCTGTGCCCCTTTCTGATGATCATGTGCTGGTCGGAGCGAAGGTAATATTTCTTCAGTTTCGGGTGCATGCCCATTCAGCTCCGCTCGCATGTTCTTCTGCCTTGGCTCAAGTCCCAGCCAGCCGCCTGCTTATCTCCTTGCCTTCCCTGGTGGAGTGATCTTCCTCCACTCCCCACCCAGTAGTAGCCGGGGCCCAGAGAGTAAGACTTGACAGGCTGTGAGGCGGGCGGCGGCGATGGGCAGAGAGTCGCTGATTGCCGCCATTACTAGTAAAAAAAAAATATGTCCCCGGATTTCATTTTAAAAATCTGGTCACCTTATCGCACTGTCTAGCCCAGTGTCAGAAAGCTGTGTTTGCGTCCGAGATCTTGGGTCTTCCAGCAGGACAATGACCCCAAACATACGAAAAAAAGAACCCAGAAATGGATGGCAACAAAGCGCTGGAGAGTTCTAAAGTGGCCAGCAATGAGTCCAGATCTAAATCCCTTTAAACACCTGTGGAGAGATCTTAAAATTGCTGTTGGGAAAATGCGCCCTTCCAATAAGAGAGACCTGGAGCAGTTTGCAAAGGAAGAGTGGTCCAAAATTTAGAGGTGTAAGAAGCTTATTGATGGTTATAGGAAGCGACTGATTTCATTTATTTTTTCCAAAGGGTGTGCAACCAAATATTAAGTTAAGAGTGCCAAGAATTTTGACCAGCCCATTTTTGGAGTTTTGTGTGACATTGGGGCTGATTTACCAAACGTTTGCGCCATGAGTATTGGCGCATCTGCGTGCGCAATGGCTGTTTTGGTATTTACAAAACATTAGCGCCAGTAGCGCAGTCCTATTTGCCATTTACTATAGTGTTGTCGGCGGACGGGAGGAGGCGCTCAGTGCGCCACTATGGACCTGGCGCACGGCATGTTAAACACTAAATATAAAGAAGCTGGAAGTGATAATATAATGGGGGTGACATGGGGTGATGTGAGGAAGTGTAGTGACACCTGCCCAAATAACAAACATGGCCAAAATTGAGTGATAAAATAACTTTTTCAAAACCAGCCCGCTGCGCCGGCAAGTACGATTCGAGCTGCGGGAGTTTTTTTTGAGCTCAGCGTGGGAATTTCAATGATTCAAATGCGCCAAGACACTGCGCCGGCAAAATCTTAGTAAATGTCAAGTCACGTAAACTAATTTGCATAAGTCGAACAGGCGCAGCTCTGAACTTCCCATTGCGCCAGCAAAATTAAATTTCTAAAGGAAAAAAAAGGCATTTAAAAGCAGCCGCGGCTATAATGAATTGTCGGCTCCCGGCAATATAGAGAAAAGTCATTGAAAGTGTTTGCTAACCAAAAAAAAAAGCGTGGGGGTCCCCCCAAATTCCATAACCAGGCCCTTCAGGTCTGGAATGGATATTAAGGGGAACCCCGCTGCAAATTTTTTAAAAAAATTACGTGCGGTTTCCCCCCAAATATCTATACCAGGCCCTTTAGATCTGGCATGGATTTTAAGGGGAACTCCACCTCAAATTTTCAAAAAAAATGGCGTGGAGTAAAAATCCACACTAGACCCTTATCCGAGCACATAACCTGGCCTGGCCAGCCCCCCCTCCCTCCTGAACCGTACCAGGCCACATGCCCTCAACATGGGGAGGATGTCCCCATGTTGATGGGGACAAGGGCCTCATCCCCACAACCCTTGCCCGGTGGTTGTGGGGGTCTGCGGGCGGGGGGCTTATCGGAATCTGGAAGACCCCTTTAACAAAGGGGACCCCAGATCCCGGCCCCCCCCTGTGTGAAATGGTAATGGCCTACCATTTCACAAGGAAAGTGTAAAAAATGTAAAAAATGACAAGAGCCGGTTTTTGACAATTCCTTTATTAATGTGTTTTCCTTTCTTCCATCTTCTTCTTCTTCCATCTTCTTCTTTTCTCCATTCGGGTT
This sequence comes from Rana muscosa, assembly GCA_029206835.1. Classification (NCBI taxonomy): domain Eukaryota; kingdom Metazoa; phylum Chordata; class Amphibia; order Anura; family Ranidae; genus Rana; species Rana muscosa. Next base: position 9,210,277 of record JARGYO010000162.1, read on the forward strand.
TCTTCCTCCATCTTCATCTTCCTCTTCATCTTTATCTTCATCTTCATCTTCCTTCTTCCTTCGGTGTTCTCGTCCGCATCTTGCCCCGGCGTCTTCCCTTTTTCTTTCTTCTCCGGCCACTCCGTTTGAATTGGAGGTTCCCGCTGTGCGACGCTTCAGTTCTCCACTTGGTCCGCTACCACCCGGTGGCTCCGCCCCCCTCAGTCACCACGGGGAAAGTCCCCGTGAAATCCATGTGCGTCAGAGGGGGGCGGGGTCACCGGGTGTAAGCGGACCCAGAGGCGAACTGAAGCGTCGCACAGCGGGAACCTCCAATTCAAACGGAGCGGCGGAGAAGAAAGAAGAAGGGAAGACGCCGGGGCAAGATTCGGACGAGAACACCGAAGGAAGAAGGAAGATGAAGATGAAGATAAAGATGAAGATGGAGGAAGAAACCCGAATGGAGAAAAGAAGAAGATGGAAGAAGATGGAAGAAGAAGAAGATGGAAGAAAGGAGAAGACATTAACCACTTAACGACCGCTCACTGTATATATACGTCGGCAGAATGGCACCGACAGGCACAATCACGTAGAGCATACGTGATTGCCTTTGTACAGTTGGGGGGTCCGATCGGACCCCCCTCCTATACAGTGAGCGGTGGCTAAGTGTCCGGGAGCGTTCCGGGATGAGGGGGCAGCCATTCGTTTCTGGCCACCCCCTCGCGATCGCTCCCGGCGAATGGAAATGCCCCCTCTGTCTGTGTCAGACAGAGGGAGCAGGAGGAAGTGATGTCATCTCTGGTGCGGCGCTCACATATACCGAGCGCCGTACAAGAGAAGATATCAGGTCAGTGCACACAACACTACACTGACACCAGGACACATAGGGACATAAATCGCCCCCCCAGGCCCCCCAGATCACCCCAGATCACCCCCCAGATCACCCCCCCAGCCCCCAGTCACAGTGTCACTGATTGCAGTGACCATTTATTTAGTGATCACTGCAATCAGTGACATTTGTGACTGTAAAAGTGTCACCAAAGTTTAGTCTTAGGTCCAGTGTAGCCCCCTAACCCCCCCTAATAAAGGTTTAACCCCCTGATCACCCCCCAGATAACCCTTTCACCGCCTATCACCACTGTCGCTTAGCGATCATTTTTCTGATCGCTGTCTTAGCGTCAGTGATGCCGATCGGCAGCCAGTAATTTTTTTTAGGTTCACCGCAGGTTTTTATAGCGTCAGGTACCCCAATATATTATCTAATAAAGGTTTAACCCCCTTGATCGCCCCCCAGGTAACCCTTTCACCCCCTATCACCACTGTCACTAAGCGATCGTTTTTCTAAACGCTGTCTTAGTGTCTGTGATGCAGATCGGTAGCCGGTAATTTTTTTTAGGTTCGCCGCAGGTTTTTATAGCGTCAGGTACCCCAATATATTATCTAATAAAGGTTTAACCCCCTTGATCGCCCCCCAGGTAAACCTTTCACCCCCTATCACCACTGTCGCTAAGCAATTGTTTTTCTAAACGCTGTCTTAGTGTCGGTGATGCAGATCGTAGCCAGTAATTTTTTTTAGGTTCGCCGCAGGTTTTTATAGCGTCAGGTACCCCAATATATTATCTAATAAAGGTTTAACCCCCTTGATCGCCCCCCAGGTAACCCTTTCACCCCCTATCACCACTGTCACTAAGCGATCGTTTTTCTAAACGCTGTCTTAGTGTCTGTGATGCAGATCGGTAGCCGGTAATTTTTTTTAGGTTCGCCGCAGGTTTTTATAGCGTCAGGTACCCCAATATATTATCTAATAAAGGTTTAACCCCCTTGATCGCCCCCCAGGTAACCCTTTCACCCCCATCACCACTGTCGCTAAGCAATCGTTTTTCTAAACGCTGTCTTAGTGTCGGTGATGCAGATCGGTAGCTGGTAATTTTTTTTAGGTTCGCCGCAGGTTTTTATAGCGTCAGGTACCCCCATATATTATCTAATAAAGGTTTTAACCCCCTGATTGCCCCTAGTTAACCCTTTCACCAGTGATCACCATATAAGTGTTACGGGTGACGCTGGTTAGTTAGTTTGCTTTTTATAGTGTCAGGGCACCCGCCGTGTATATAACCCAATAAAGGTTTAACCCCCTGATCGCCCGGCGGGTGATATCAATTAGGTTTTAGCGTCAGAGAGGGTCTGAGTCACACCCCAGGCAGCGTCAGGTTAGTGCCAGTAACGCTAACACCCACGCGTGAAGCATACAACCCCCTTAGTGGTATAGTATCTGAACAGATCAATATCTGATCTGATCAGATCTATACTAGCGTCCCCAGCAGTTTAGGGTTCCCAAAAACGCAGTGTTAGCGGGATCAGCCCAGATACCTGCTGGCACCTGCGTTTTGCCCCTCCGTCCAGCCCAGGCCACCCAAGTGCAGTATCGATCGATCACTGTCACTTACAAAACACAACACACATAACTGCAGCGTTCGCAGAGACAGGCCTGATCCCTGCGACTCCAGTGCTGTAGGAGGTGATTTCACCACCACAGTTAAAAAAAAAAAGCAAATATGCCGAAGCATTGGGGCAGCAGGGGCGGAGGAGCGATTTTGCTCCTAATGCCGCGTACATACGGTCGAAATTCCGACGGAGGCTTGCCCGTGGAAAAGTCCGACCCTGTGTGTGCGGCATAACTTTTTTGCGGGAGGATGCCCCCATGCTTCGGCATATATAAATGGTGCGTGTATGCCCATCATTGGAAGTGGGTGGATGAAGGGCGGTATTCTAATGGTGGGCATACCCACCGATCAATCTCTTTTTATGTTCAGCCAACTGGCTGCATGAAATAAAAAGATTACAATACATGTCCAACAAGGACCAGCAACGTACTGGTATGTTGCTGGACTTTGAATGTTTATACCAGAATGATGCCTGCGGGTTTAGGTATCATCTTGGTATCATTCTTTTCAGCCTGCGGCCGGCTTTCATGTAAAAGCAATCCTAGCGGCTAATTAGCCTCTGGACTGCTTTTACAAGCAGTGGGAGGGAATGCCCCCCCCGGATATAAAAAGCGCCATTGGGAAATTGGGAAAGCATTTTATCACACCGATCTTGGTGTGGTCAGATGCTTTGAGGGCAGAGGAAAAATCTAGGGTCTAGAAGACCCCAGTTTTTTCAAAAAAAGAGTACCTGTCACTACCTATTGCTATCATAGGGGATATTTACATTCCCTGAGATAACAATAAAAATGATAAAAAAAAAAAAAAAAATACTTGGAAGGAACAATTTAAAAATAAAATAAAAAAGCAAAATTAATAATAAAAAAAAAAAGAAAAAAAAAAAAGCACCCCTGTCCTGCCCTGCTCTTGCCCAATGGCGAACGCAAGCGTCGGTCTGGCGTCATATGTAAACAGCAATTGCACCATGCATGTGAGGTATCACCGCGAAGGTCAGATCGAGGGCAATCATTTTAGCAGTAGACCTCCTCTGTAAATCTACTGGGGTAACCTGTAAAGGCTTTTAAAGGCTTTTAAAAATGTATGTAGTTTGTCGCCAATGCGCGTTTGTGCGAAATTTTAAAGCATGTCGTGTTTGGTATCTATGTACTCGGCCTAAGATCATCTTTTTTATTTCATCAAACATTTGGGCAATATAGTGTGTTTTAGTGCATTAAAATTAAAAAAAGTGTATTTTTTAACCCAAAAAATGCGTTTGAAAAATCGCTGCGCAAATACTGTGTAGAAAAAAAAAATGCAACACCCACCATTTTAATCTGTAGGGCCTTTGCTTTAAAAATATATATAATGTTTGGGGGTTCAACATAATTTTCTTGCAAAAAAAAAAATGTTTTCATGTAAACAAAAAGTGTCAAAAATGGCTTTGTCTTCAAGTGGTTAGAAGAGTGGATGTAAGCTTCCTAATGTTGTGTATAAAATGCCAGAACAGTTCAAAACCCCCCCAAATGACCCCATTTTGGAAAGTAGACACCCCAAGCTATATACTGAGAGGCATGTCGAGTCCATGGAATATTTTATATGTTGACACAAGTTGCGGAAAAACGACAATTTTTTTTTTTTTTTTGCACAAAGTTGTCACTAAATGATATATTGCTCAAACATGCCATGGGCATATGTGGAATTACACCCCAAAATACATTCTGTTGCTTCTCCTGAGTACGGGGATGCCACATGTGTGAGACTTTTTGGGAGCCTAGCCACGTACGGGACCCCAAAAACCAAGCACCGCCTTCAGGCTTTCTAAGGGTGTAAATTTTTGATTTCACTTCTCACTGCCTATCACAGTTTCGGAGGCCATGGAATGCCCAGATAGCACAAAACCCCCCCAAATGACCCCATTTTGGAAAGTAGACACCCCAAGCTATTTGCTGAGAGGTATTGTGAGTATTTTGCAGATCTCGCTTTTTGTCACAAAGTTTTGAAAATTGAAAAAAAAAATATATATATATATATATATATTTTCTTTCTTCATTTTCAAAAACAAATGAGAGCTGTAAAATACTCGCCATTCCTCTCAGCAAATAGCTTGGGGTGTCTATATTCCAAAATGGGGTCATTTGGGGGGGGTTTGTGCGATTTTGGCATTTTATGGCCTTCGAAACTGTGATAGGTAGTGAGGAGTGAAATCAAAAATTTGTGCCTAGAAATCCTGAAGGCGGTGCTTGGTTTTCGGGGTCCCGTACGCGGCTAGGCTCCTAAAAAGTCCCACACATGTGGTATCCCCGTACTCAAGAGAAGCAGAAAAATTTATTTTGGGGTGTAATTCCACATATAACCATGGCATGTGTGAGCAATATATCATTTAGTGACAACTTTTTGTAATTTTTTTTTAATTTTTATTTTTTGTCATTATTCAATCACTTGGGACAAAAAAAAATATATTCAATGGGCTCAACAGGCCTCTCAGCAATTTCCTTGGGGTGTCTACTTTCTAAAATGGGGTCATTTTGGGGGGTTTTGTGCTATTTTGGCATTTTATGGCCTTCAAAATTGTGATAGGTAGTGAGGAGTGAAATCAAAAATTTGCGCCCTTAGAAATCCTGAAGGCGGTGCTTGGTTTCCGGGGTCCCGTACGCGGCTAGGCTCCCAAAAAGTCCCACACATGTGGCATCCCCGTACTCAGGAGAAGCAGCAAAATGTATTTTGGGGTGAAATTCCACATATAACCATGGCATGTGTGAGCAATATATCATTTAGTGACAACTTTTTGTAATTTTTTTTTTTTTTTTTTAGTCATTATTCAATCACTTGGGACAAAAAAATAAAAAAATCAATGGGCTCAACATGCCTCTCAGCAATTTCCTTGGGGTGTCTACTTTCCAAAATGGGGTCATTTGGGGGGGTTTTGTACTGCCCTGTCATTTTAGCACCTCAAGAAATGAGATAGGCAGTCATAAATTTAAAGCTGTGTAAATTTCAGAAAATGTACCCTAGTTTGTAAACTCTATAACTTTTGCGCAAACCAATAAATATACGCTTATTGACATTTTTTTTACTAAAAACATGTGGCTGAATACATTTTGGCCTAAATGTATGACTACAATTGAGTTTATTCGATTTTTCTTATAACAAAAAGTAGAAAATATCATTTTTTTTCAAAATTTTCGGTCTTTTTCCGTTTATATCGCAAAAAATAAAAATCGCAGAGGCAATCAAATACCATTAAAAGAAAGCTCTATTTGTGGGAAGAAAAGGACGCAAATTTCGTTTGGGTACAACATTGCATGTCCGCACAATTTACAGTTAAAGCAGCGCAGTGCAAAATTCTGAATTCACCTCTGGTCCTCTAGCTACCAAATGGTCCGGGGCTTAAGTGGTTAATAAAGGAATTGTCAAAAACCGTCTCTTGTCATTTTTTAAATTTTTTACACTTTCTTCGTGAAATGATAGGGGTACATTTGTACTCCATTACCATTTCATACAGGGGGGGCTGGGATCTGGGGGTCCCCTTTGTTAAAGGGGTCTTCCAGATTCCGATAAGCCCCCCGCCCGCAGACCCCCACAACCACCGGGCAAGGGTTGTGGGGATGAGGCCCTTGTCCCCATCAACATGGGGACATCCTCCCCATGTTGAGGGCATGTAGCCTGGTACGGTTCAGGAGGGAGGGGGGCCGCTCTCTCGTCCCCCCCTTTTCCCCTGCGGCCGGCCAGGTTATGTGCTCGGATAAGGGTCTGGTATGGATTTTTGGGGGGACTCCACGCCATTTTTTTTATTTGGGGTGGAGTTCCCCTTAAAATCCATGCCAGATCTGAAGGGCCTGGTATGGATATTTGGGGGGAACCCCACGTCATTTTTTAAAAAAATTTGCAGCGGGGTTCCCCTTAATATCCATTCCAGACCTGAAGGGCCTGGTTATGGAATTTGGGGGACCCCCACGCATTTTTTTTTGGGTTAGCAAAGACTTTCAATGACTTTTATCTGTATTGACAGGAACCAGCAATTCATTACAGCCGCAAGGACTTTTAAATGACTATTATTTTACTTTAGAAATGTCATTTTGCTCTCCAACTGTTATAAACATGGAAAACATGTGCTACTTTACAGGCATACTATAGACACCCCCCGGGGATGATATTTAGGGCCAGTTCACACCGGATGCAGTGCAGTGTGTTTTTTTGATGCCTGAAAAATGCAAAGAAAGTTGATCACATTAATGCCAATGGCATAGTTCACACCACTGCAGTCCGTTCCAGTGCATTTCAGAAAACCAAAAAATAATTGGTCATGCTGCATTTCTTAGGTCCAAAACTGTACTGGACCCCAGTAAAACACATCAAAAACGCAACGGAACGTACCAAAAATGCACTGGAATGCACCGCAACGCACCTAAATGCACCAAAGACGCACTGCAACACACTTCCTAAGTGAAAAGAGGGGGAACAAAACACTGGACTGCATCAAAAACGCCTCAAAAATGCACTGGAATGTGTCAAAAATGCGCATGCAGAAAAGCACCTGGAACGCACCCAGACTGCGTTTCTATAGTGTGAACTAGGGCCAGTTCACACCATAGAAACGCAATCCGGATGCGTTCCAGGTGCTTTTCTGCATGCACGTTTTTCATGCGTTCCAGTGCATTTTTGGGAAGTTTTTGATGCAGTCCAGTGCTTTTTTTTCACCCCTCTTTTTTATTAACCATAGATAAGGACAAGTGTGTTCCAGTGCGTTTTTGGTGCATTTAGGTGTGTTCCTGTGCGTTCCAGTGCGTTTATGATGCGTTTTGATGCATTCCAGTACAGTCCAGTGCAGGTAAAATGCAGCATGTTCTACTTTTTTGGTGGAACTGGAACGCACTGGAACAAACACTGCCATTTAGAACCATATAACCAACTTTCCATGCATTTTGGATGCATAAAAAACGCAATGCACTGCATGTGGTGTGAAATGGCCCTTAAGCAATTTGGCATATTTAAAGGCACTTCTCCTTGTTTTGTTTTTGGTGTTTTCCAAATTGGTGACATTGATATATGTCCCTTAGGGTGGGACCTGGGCCCCCATTTTAAGGCCAATAACTAGAAGATAAGCCAGCCAAGTGGGGACTAGCAAAATTAACAAGTCAGTTCCCATAGACTGCAATGGGATTTGTTGGTGGGGGGGAGGGGTGATTGTCCCATCTCTAATTTTGTAGCATGCTGGATGATGTGCTTAATTTTGGACGGGGGAGGGGGGGTTATTTTTTGCTAGCTGCATTGGTGTTGTTCTGCACATGCCCAGCCAGTTATTTTTTTTTGGCGTGCTTTTTGTGTGTGAACAGCGCTTGGATATTTCTGGGCATGCTCACTCAGAGAGTGTTTTTATGGGTTAGAAATTGAAGGACATCCTTAACAGGTGTACCCACTTTGAATTTCAGTCTCTACATTGGGAGAACTTGCATTTTGGGTGTTCCATGGACTGTGCATGTGCTTTCAATTGCCTCATTAGCACACAAACATATGTTATATAAAGCTCACAGAGCATTTGGTCGCTTGCCTTGAGAAGAGACAAGTGTGTGGGGGGCAAAATGTACATGTTGGTGTCCTTATCGAGTTTGTAACACATGTATTTTATTTGTTATGTCTTTGCAAACACAGGTGTTTGGTTTATTTTGTGGATTGTATATTTTTTGTGTGGGGGAGATATGTTCCCCTGAAATAATTCTGATGTTGTTAATGTGTGTTGTTTGTTCACTTTGATTTAATTGTCTGCTGCATTTTTTGGGCCAAAAATTGCTCAAGATGTTGAGAGTGTAACTGTTTCAAATTGACCATGTTTTTTATTTTGCCTTCCCTTTTGTTTTGTTGAACAATAAAATTACATGCAAAGTTTTGATGTTTGTTTTGTGTTTTCTTTGCAACAAATGTGACAGCTGATTGGCATGTCAAAACAAAAATGGTGTGATTTGTCTACCATGGTGCCTTCATGGTAGTATATGCATGGATTGTGTGCTGCCATGGAGCGTCACCAGGAAATGAAAAATGCAGAGCGGTAAGTATTCAATTTTCCTTTTTTACTGCAGTGGTTCTCAGCCTCAGTCCTCAAGTACCCCCAACAGGACATGTTTTGTGAATTTATCTTATCGAGAATTGCTGTCCAAAAATCAAAACCATTGACTGTGATTTAAAGCAAATGTGCAAGATGAAGGAAAACCTGCAAACATGGCCTGTTGGGGGTACTTGAGAAGCACTGATTTAGAGCACTGCACTTAAAAATAGTTCAAGGCCATACAATTCTAATTGTGGGCATTTTGAGGGAAACTAAGTAAGTGTTAGAACCCCTGCGTGTGTGTTTTTTTTTTTTTTTTTTTTTAGATTTTTTTTTTTTTTTTGTAGTTTGGCCTTTGTCTCCTTTTCTTAACATTGGCTTCACTTCCTGTCACACAGCTAAACAGGAAGTGAAGGTAAAACCCTTTTCTTGGGGACACACAGATCAATCTAACTAGTGTCCCCATTAAGCAAATTGCACTCTAGCACTTTGTTGTGTACACCCCAAATCATTGGGTAGTTTGGGGTTTAGTAAAGACAAATCCACTCTGCAGTAAAAGTGTAGCTGCCGAAAATCTGAGGGAAAGCACTGGTGATTGGATGTTGTAATCATGTAAAAGCAAAGATGGTGTTTTTTTTTGGCTTGCATGTCCCCCTCAGATATACAGCAAGTGCACTTGTAGTGCAAAGTAGATTTGCCTTTAGTAAATAAACCCCACAGTCCAAACTACCTAATAAATTGTGGTGTACCCCGCAATATGCTGGAGTGCAATGTGCATAATGGGGAAAGTATTTAGACTGACCTGTGTGTCCCCAAGGAAAGACATTGTTAGGGATTTCCCCTCACTTCCTGTGTGGCTATGTGACAGGAAGTGAATTATTTGGAAGGATAAAGTGGCCAAATTATTTAGTTTAACTTTTCAAAGACTCATTCCTAAGTGGAATTGTGATGCATGTCAATGGCCCATTTAGACCCACTTTAATCACTTGAGATCAGCGCTATAACTGATCGACGGCCACAGCATGGTCCTCAATTGCCGGGAGTCCGTCAATAAACGTTCTCCCCTTCGCGCGCGTGCGCTGTGGTCACCGAGTCACTGAGACTCGGGTGATGACAGATCAAAGTAAGGGGCCGATACCTGCCCTTTACCATGTGATCAGCTGTCAGCCAATGACAGCTGATCACGTGATGTAAACAAAAGCTGGGTAATGGTTTTTGTTTTCTCCTTGTGCTGACAGAGTGAGCATAAAAACAGGCAATCACCGGCTTATGTGCAAGGGACATGGGGCCCGAAGAGGAAGAGGCAATTCTGCATCATCTGTGACAATTAGTAGCCCCTGCCAGTGCCACCTATCAATGCCCACCACTGGTGCCAATCAGTGGCACCTAGCAGTGCTGCCTATCAGTGCCCATTACTGCCAACTATCATTGCCACCTAGCAGTGCCACTTCTCACTGCCCACCAGTGCCAAATAGCAATGCCACCTCTCAGTGCCCACCCTTGCCACCTTATCGGTGCCCATCAGTGCAGTCTCATCAGTGTACATCAATGAAGAAGAAAAATTACCTTTTTTAAAAATATTAACCAGTTTCCTACCGCCCACCGTCAAATGACATCCTTGGCTTTGTGCGGTGACATCTGAATGATGCCTGCAGTTGCAGGCATCATTCAGATATCATTCTTTTCAGCCGGCGATTCTGTGCACAATAAAAACGATCATAGTGGCAGTTCCGCCGCTTGATCGTTCTTATAGGCGGGGGAGGGGACATCCCCCCCTCTTGCCGCCATCCAGTGCTTCTCCGTGCTCTCCCGTGCCATCTGGGGCTCGGAGAACGATTTGGAGATGACTGGTGACCAGATGGTCATCAGTCATCTCTATGACCGTCGGAGGCGCGGGCACGACGTTATGACATCACGCCGTGTTCCCGTATGTTAACCAAGCCGTGATCTCGGCTGTCAGCATGAGATTGGTGTTTTTTTGGACCAATATCATGATTTCCAGCCTGGAGGAGAGATGCGGGGTCTTATTGACCCTGCATCTCTCCATAAAGAGGACCTGTCACACACATTCCTATTACAAGGGATGTTTACATTCCTTGTAATACGAATAAAAGTGATCCAAAAAAAAGAGTAAGAAATACAAAAAAGTAAAAAAATTAAATAAAAAAATAAAATAAGAAAAAACGCCCATGTCCCCGGTAGCTCGCGCTCAGAAGCGAACACACACGTAAGTCCCGCCCACATATGTGAACGCCGTTCAAACCACACATGTGAGTTATTGCTGCGTGCGTTAGAACGAGTGCAACAATTCTAGCACTAGACCTCCTCTGTAATGCCAAAATGGTAACCTGTAAAAAAATTTAAAGCATCGCCTAGGGAGATTTTTAATTACTGAAGTTTGGTGTCATGCCATGAGTGTGCACAATTTTAAAGCGTGACGTGTTAGGTAACTATTTACTCAGCATAACAACATCTTTCACATTATACCAAAAAATTGGCCGTAACTTTACTGTTTTGTAATATTTTTAGCAAACAAAAGGCGTTTGAAAATTTATTGCGCAAATACCGAGCAAGATAAAAATTTGCAATGACCGCCATCTTATTCCCTAGGGTGTCTGCTCCAAAAACATATATAATGTTTGGTGTTTTGAAGTAATTTTATAGCCATAAATTTATGATTTTTACATGAAGGAGAGAAGTGCCAGAATAGGCCCAGTGCTGAAGTGGGTAAAATATCCATTTTTTTTTTTTTTAAACTCGGTCTTTTGTATTTATCGAAAAAAAATAAAAATAAAACACAAAAGGTGATCAAATAGCACCAAAAGCAAGCTCTATTTGTGTGCCAACAAATAAAACATTTTCATTGGGTTACAGTGTTGTATGAGCGCGCAATTGTCATTAAAAGTGCATCAGCGCTGAAATGTGAAACTTGGTCTGGGCAGTGCGCAAGTGGTTAATATAAGGCTACATGCACACGGACGTTTTTCAAGCGGCTTGTTTGAGCGTTTTTTGCAGCTTAAAAACATCTCTCCATGTTAGCCTATGGCCTCATGGCCACCATGGCGTTTTTGAGCTGTAAATGGCATAGGCGTTTTTAGGCCCCATGTAGACGGGACGCTGGTGCAAAGTGTTCAGAAGTAAGGTTGAAAGTGGCGTTTAGAAAGGCGCGCTTTGTGGCGTTTGCATGCCGTGTTTTACCACATTTGCGTGTATATGATAAGGAGCCGCCCTAAGCTCCAAAAAACAGTATTATTTACGATTTTAGCTATTTTGTGAGACCAGAGTGATATCAGCAGCTGAGAGCAGCAGTGTAGTTGTATTTAGCGTGTCACTTGCCACATCACTTGCCACAAGTTGTGGATTATCCACTTGCCACGTCAGCTGCCCCAAGTTGTGGATTGTCCACAATGCAATGGAAGCAATTTCTTTTATATATATATATATATATATATGTATATATATATATTGTGAGGGGGTTAGCTCGGCAGCGGGTGTGTGTGACCCCCGGGATGGGCTCCCCACACAAAAACAGGCCCAGCAAACGGAGGTTGTGGTTTTCAAAATCAAAAAAAGGTGCGGTTTATTTTCTATTTACAGTGACAAAACACAGCAAAGCCAAAAGAAACATAAACAAAATAAATCCTGGTCAACTTGACCTCTGACTAAACATACAGGTTTCCTAACTAACAACTGGGATCAGCCTAGTGCTGTCCTAGTCCCTAAGTCCCTGGTTTTAAATGTCCAAGCAAATAGCCACACAGGCTTTGTCTCACCGCACAAGGGTTCACTCTCTCCAGGAAGTCCACACAGGTCTGCTTCCAGGCATGAGCTAACCCCTAATGAAGCTGGGAGTTCTTATAGAGGCCTAAATGAGCTGACAAGCTTCAGCTGGTCTCATCAACTCCCTGTCTGCACGACGCCCCACACTCTCCCTAGAGGTATGAGTCATCCATGAGCCCACTATCCTCAGCTGGGCTTATACAACTCTCCACCTAGTTGTATAAGTCGGCGTAAAGCCTGAATCTGGGCGAAATATATCTACCCCCCTGGATGCAACCAGGTGACTTTACCTTCCTGCTGTCACATACCCCCCCCTCTTGTTTTAACCTCAGGGTTGGAACACCAGCAATCAGGCATTCATGTACTCGAGACAAAGCATCCACATTCCCCATTTGAACGCCAGGGCGATGCTTTACTGTGAAGTTGAATTCCTGGAGGGCCAGGAACCACCTATTCACTCTTCTATTTGTTTCCTTGTTTTGAGCCATCCACTTTAACGGAGCGTGATCCGTAACCATGTCAAAGTGCCTACCTAGCAGGTAGTACCGAAGGGAATCTAGAGCCCACTTCACCGCTAAACACTCCTTTTCAACGGTGGCGTAATTTACCTCATGGGACTTCAACTTCCTGCTGAGGTAAATGACTGGGTGCTCTTCCCCGTTCCAGACCTGGGACAATACTGCTCCTAACCCCACATCTGACGCATCACTTTGTACGACAAAGTCTTTAGAGAAGTCGGGTGAGTACAACACTGGCTGGCTACATAAGGCTTGTTTCAAGAATTGGAATGCTGCCTCAGCCTCGGGGGTCCATTTAATCATGACCGACCCTTTCCCCTTCGTTAGGTTGGTTAGGGGCACAGCCTTAGAAGCAAAGTGGGGAATGAATCGCCGATAATACCCAGCGATTCCCAGAAAGGCTCGTACCTGCTTCTTGCTGTTGGGACGTGGCCAACTCTGGATGGCCTCGACTTTGTTGAGTTGGGGTTTTATTACTCCCCTCCCAATGGTGTACCCAAGATATTTGGCCTCCTCCTGCCCAATGGTACACTTCTTGGGGTTAGCCGTAAACCCCGCTTCCCGAACAGAGTCCAAGACTGCTTGCACTTTTGGCAGATGTGAGGCCCAATCTGTGCTATGGACAATTACGTCATCCAGGTAAGCCGCAGCATACTTCCGATGGGGCCTCAGCATCTGGTCCATTTTCCGCTGGAATGTGGCCGGCGCATTCTGTAACCCGAACGGCATTCTTTTATATTGGAACGCCCCGTCTGGGGTTACAAATGCGGTTTTCTCTTTGGCCAATTTGGCCAGGGGGATTTGCCAATACCCTTTTGTGAGGTCAAGAGTCGTCATGTATCGGGCTGTTCCCAGCCGGTCGATCAACTCATCTATACGTGGCATGGGGTAGGTGTCAAATTTTGTAACTTTGTTCAACTGACGAAAATCGTTACAAAATCGCCAGCTCCCATCCGGTTTAGGCACCAACACAATGGGACTAGACCAATCACTTTGGGACTCCTCTATCACCCCTAAGTTCAGCATTTTCTGTACTTCCTCCCGTATTGCCTCCCTTCGGGCCTCTGGGATCCGATAGGGTTTTAACTTCACCCTTTCACCGGGCGGGGTAATGATGTCATGCTCTACCCCAGATGTTTGTCCCGGCAGCTCAGAGAATACCTCCTTGTTGCGAAGCACAAACTCCTTAACCTCCTGTTGTTGGGGTTGTGACAAGGTGGCTGCTATTCCAACCTCAGGAATCACGCAACCAGTTTGAGCTGGTGACCAAGTGTCTGCGACTAGGGACTCTCTATCCCTCCAGGCTTTCAACAGATTAACGTGATAGATCTGTTCGGGCTTTCGCCTTCCTGGTTGTCTGACCTTGTAATTCACTTCGCTCACTTTTTCCATTATCTCGTAGGGGCCTTGCCATTTGGCAAGGAATTTACTTTCAACCGTAGGGACAAGTACCAGTATCCTATCCCCCGGGGAAAAGGTACGGGTCTTGGCTCCACGGTTGTACACTCTCTGCTGTGCTAACTGCGCTTGGGCCAAATGTTCCTTCACGATGGGCATTACCTGTGCAATTCGGTCTTGCATCAGGGCGACATGCTCAATCACACTCCTGTGGGGAGAACTCTCACTTTCCCAAGTTTCCTTGGCAATATCCAACAGCCCTCTTGGGTGTCTCCCATACAGTAACTCAAAGGGGGAGAATCCCGTAGAGGATTGGGGCACCTCCCTAATAGCAAACATCAGATAAGGAAGTAGACAGTCCCAATCCTTTCCATCTCTATCCACCACTTTCTTCAACATTTGTTTTAGGGTTTTGTTGAATCTTTCAACCAGCCCATCGGTTTGGGGGTGATACACAGATGTACGTAATTGCGTCACTTTGAACAATTTACACAGCTCCTTCATAACCCGGGACATAAAGGGTGTACCTTGGTCCGTAAGCAGTTCTTTACAAATACCCACCCGGCTAAACACAAGAGATAGCTCTTTGGCTATGGTTTTGGCCGAGGTATTTCGGAGAGGGATCGCTTCTGGATAACGGGTGGCATAGTCCATTATAACTAATATGTACTGGTGCCCCCTAGCGGACTTGATTATAGGACCTACCAAATCCATGGCGATCCTCTCAAACGGGACCTCAATGATGGGTAGAGGGACCAGCGGGCTACGGAAATGTGGCATCGGGGCCGACCTCTGACACACAGGGCAGGAGGAACAATAATTTTCTATGTCCTTCATCACCCCCGGCCAATAGAATCTCTGTAATACCCTCTCTCGGGTTTTCTCTGTCCCCAGATGACCTCCAAGAATGTGCCCATGGGCCAACTCCAACACCAACTTCCTGTAAGGTTTGGGCACCACAAGCTGCTCAACGGTTTCTTCTGCCCTTTTTGCCACCCGATACAGTAGGTCCTTCTCTACGCTGAAGTATGGGTAAGTGCAGGTATTATCTGGGTTCACTAACTCGCCATCTATTTTCACTACGTTTTCCCGTGCCTTTATTAGGGCGGGGTCTTTCAACTGTTCTGTGGCAAAGTTTTCCCTGTGAACCTCAAGATCAGAAAACTCCACAGACGGTAGGTTTTCGTCTGAGGAGGTGGGCTCCTCTCCAGTTTCTTGAGTCTCCCCTGCCAATACTGATAAGGGAAATTCCGGAGAGTCCTCACCACTCTCAGGGGAGTTCTGGCTATCACATTCCTGGTACATAGGGGCACCAGTGGGGGGTTCAGGATCATCCCACAGTTCCCAGAACTTCGGAAAATCCCTTCCCACAATGGCGTCATGCGGTAACTGAGATACTAAGCCCACTGGATGAGAGAGGGTACCTTTGGGGGTCTCGAAACACACTGTAGTCACTGGATACTCTCGGGTGTCCCCATGCACACAAATAACAGCTACCTTGCTATTCCCAGAGACCTCTGTTTTAACTAACTCAGCCTTTATCAGGGTCACAAGGCTACCTGAATCCAGCAATACCACAACATTTCTACCATTAACACACATTCTGCATAAATGTTTCTCAGTTCCTCGAATGGCAGTGCATGCGACTGTCGCACACAGCGACTGACGTCTGCCCGTCAGAAAGTCACACTGCATGGGTTCCTCCACAACCGGGCAATTGGCTGCAATATGTCCCGCTTGCCGGCAGCGGTAGCAAACGATCCTTCTTGCCGCCTCTTGAGCCGCTGATTTCCCAGGCTGTTCTCGCCAAACTTGGGGTAGAGCTCCCACCCTCTCACTCTCTCCACCCTTACCCCTTGGAATCCTCTTATCCGCCCCTGGGGATGGTCTGGTCTTAGGGTGGAAAGTCCGAGTGTCTCTGGAAGAGGCCGTCAGGTTCTCTGTAGCCAAGTATTTCTCCACACGATCCACAAGACCATCGGCCGTCTCTGGGTCTCCATGGCTTACCCACTTTTGGATGGCAGTAGGAAGAGCTCTCAAAAACCGATCCATTACAACACGTTCCACAATCTTTGGTGCGGACAAAGTCTCTGGCTGTAGCCACTTTCTGCTCAGGTGAATGAGATCATACATTTGAGACCTGGGGGGTTTTCCAAGCTGGAAAGTCCAGTTATGCACACGCTGAGCCCGGACAGCCTGGGTGACACCCAGCCTTGCCAATATTTCAGCTTTTAGCATCACATAGTCTTTTGCTTGGTCAGGCTCTAGGTCATAGTAAGCCTTCTGCGATTCACCAGTTAACAGAGGAGCCACCAGTCCAGCCCACTGCTCCTCAGGCCACTTTTCTCTTTCAGCAGTCCTTTCAAATGTGGTCAAAAATACCTCTGGATCATCCTCTCCAGTCATTTTTGTCAATAAACGACTCACCCCAAAGGACGCGGTATTAGTGGGACGGCTTCCCTCACTGGTCTGCGGACGTTGCTGCATTACTGCTTCCATTTGTTGTAGTCTCTGCTCTTGCTTCTGTAACAGGTCTATGAAGCGGGCCTCAGATTGCTGCTGGGCTTGTTGCTGAGCTTCCAGACTCTGTTGGTGAGCTTGCTGCTGGGCTGCAAGGCTCTGTTGATGAGCTTGCTGCTGGGCTGCGAAGTTCTGTTGTTGAGCTGCAAGGCTCTGTTGATGAGCTGCAAGGCTCTTTTGCAAACCTGCATTTGTCTGCTGTTGATTGGCATTTGCTAGAGCCAGCTGCTTCAGTATCTCCTCCATGCTGGCTTAAAAAAAAACTGCCCGCATTCTCCACCAACTGTGAGGGGGTTAGCTCGGCAGCGGGTGTGTGTGACCCCCGGGATGGGCTCCCCACACAAAAACAGGCCCAGCAAATGGAGGTTGTGGTTTTCAAAATCAAAAAAAGGTGCGGTTTATTTTCTATTTACAGTGACAAAACACAGCAAAGCCAAAAGAAACATAAACAAAATAAATCCTGGTCAACTTGACCTCTGACTAAACATACAGGTTTCCTAACTAACAACTGGGATCAGCCTAGTGCTGTCCTAGTCCCTAAGTCCCTGGTTTTAAATGTCCAAGCAAATAGCCACACAGGCTTTGTCTCACCGCACAAGGGTTCACTCTCTCCAGGAAGTCCACACAGGTCTGCTTCCAGGCATGAGCTAACCCCTAATGAAGCTGGGAGTTCTTATAGAGGCCTAAATGAGCTGACAAGCTTCAGCTGGTCTCATCAACTCCCTGTCTGCACGACGCCCCACACTCTCCCTAGAGGTATGAGTCATCCATGAGCCCACTATCCTCAGCTGGGCTTATACAACTCTCCACCTAGTTGTATAAGTCGGCGTAAAGCCTGAATCTGGGCGAAATATATCTACCCCCCTGGATGCAACCAGGTGACTTTACCTTCCTGCTGTCACAATATATATATATATTTTATGTTTTTTCCTCATTTGCCATAAATTTGGAGTTTATCAATGTAAAAAAATAGGTCACCTTTAAAACGCTTCTAAACTAAAATGCGGCTAAACGCTGGTACCCGCGTCTGAAACGTGGAAATCTTTGGCGTCTGAAGGCATTTTGAGGGTTTGTGAAAAACGATTTTAAACGCAACTGCAGATTTTTTTTGCCAGGCCAAAAACAGTGTTTTGGATGTAATAGAATTCAATGGACCCGCATCCAAAACGCAAGTACCGCAATTTTGCGGCGTTTTTTTGTTTTACCTGTTTATAGCTGGTTGTTAAAGGAAATGTAAAAAAAAAAAAAAAAAGGTTAAAAAAAAAACTGGCGTGGGGGTCCCCCCGGAATCCATACCAGGCCCTTCAGGTCTGGCATGTATTTTAAGGGGAACCCCGCGCCAAAAACAAAAAAAATTTGCGTGGGGTCCCCTAAAAATACACACCAGACCCTTTATCCGAGCACTCAACCTGGCAGGCCGCAGGGGGAAAAGGGGGGGACGAGAGAGCGGCCCCCCCTCTCTCCTGAACCGTACCAGGCCGCGTGCCCTCAACATGGGGGGTTTGGTGCTTCGGGGCAGGGGGGGCGACCTGCGGCCCTCCCCACCCCAAAGCACCCTGCCCCCATGTTGATGGGGACAAGGGCCTCTTCCCGACAACCCTGGCCGTTGGTTGTCGGGGTCTGCGGGCGGGGGGCTTATCGGAATCCGGGAGCCCCCTTTAATAAGGGGGACCCCAGATACCTGCCCCCCACCCTATGTGAATGAGTATGGGGTACATCGTACCCCTACCCATTCACCTGGTGGCAAAATAAGTCAATAAAAAAAGACAACACAGGCTCACCCTCCCTTTCATTTATTTGCGGTCACTAGATGTATGCCTATAGGCATAGGCATATTAATACATCAATATAGTTCGTCATCACATACAATAGCAAGGTGCTATATTATACCCAGCCCAACTTTGACCTCTATATATGCACCCCATTCCAATTCCAACTGGTACATCTTTTAGGTAAGTAATTTAATATTTAATTCGCACTTTAACTTATAACCCACGTGTTCCCCCTCACCCCTGCACACACCCTTCCAGCACTCTCCCCACTTTCATTCCTTCCCTACCTACACATCACCCACTAAATTTTTCCTTCTCCACCACTCCCCTTCCCCTCTGCTTCCCTCCCTTCCTCCCTCTTTCTTCCCCCCCCTTTCCCCCCCTCCCCTTCCCTATATCCTTTTCCTTTCCTTTTTCGTTCCCCCCCCCCCTTGTCCCCTCTTTCTCCCATCCAATTCGCTTTCCCTTTTCCACACTATCAGTCCCTTTCCTTTCACCCCCCCTTTTCTTTCCCCCCCTTCCTTCTTTCCCCCCCCTCTTCCCTTCTTTACTGTCTCTTCCCCTTTCCTTCTCTTCTCTTTCCTCCCTCCCCCCCACTCTTTCTTTTTACTTTCCCTTCCTTTCCCCTTTCCTCCCTTTTCACCACTTCCCTTCCCCCCCTTTTTTGCCATTTCCTATTTCCCACTGCTTTCTTTTTCATCCCTGAGTCCTACCCCTTTTTACCGAAAAAACCCTCCCCCCTTCCTTTCCCCTCCCATCTCATTTTATTTCTTCTCTTTTCCTTGTCCTTCTAATTTTCCCTTCACACCCCCCTCTTTCCCCCCCCCCCTTTTTCCTTTTTCCTCCCACTCCCCCCCTTTTTTGCTTTTCTCCTTACTTGTATCCCCGCTATACCTTTTCCACACCATCTATTGTACCCAATATCTTTTCCCACTCTCTATCCCCCTTTCCCTTCCCCCCCTCCTCCTTTCTCCTCCCCCTCCCTGTCCCTTTTCCCCTATTTTTTCGTTTTTTTCCTCGTTTTTTCCCTCCCCTCCCTATCCTTTCAGTCCCTATATGTTCCACCCCCTCCCCTCTGAATTACAATTATTTTGATATACATAGGGATCCACCCCATACAACCGCGCAGATCTCTCTTTTAGGGGGGGAGAATCCTCACAGGCACCCAGGTCTCTTCCGTCCGCCACATTGCATCTGTGCTTGTACAGTTCTCTGGTAAGTTTCTATCTCTCTTTTTGAGACTAACATATAAAACATGCATACGAAACTATATCAATACATGTTATTTATGTGTACACTAGAAGCTTTGGGTACATTTCCCCTGTATATATGGGACACCGCTGCGCATGCATAGGACCATACATATGATCAGAAATGTTTTCCTCTGTAAATATTCAAATGATATTGATATTTAGAAAATAAATGCTAATGTAGTATTTGGATGTGCCATGGGATAACATACTTGATATGCCTCAATGTGCACACCCACAGTCTTTCTTATTCCAATCGGATCTAATACCTGTATAATGTTGATTTATATATGTTAGGTTTTTCTTCCCCCTTAAATATATAGGATATAACATGCATGTATATTTTATCAATGTTTTGTTTGCTCCTAGAACCCTTGTATTAACTCTTTGTGCTACGCTAAATGGCCCTGATGAAGCGGAAATCCGCGAAACGCGTAGGCCTTCACTTCTCTCTGTGAATGGGAATCGCACATCCCGTTACCCATTATTTGAACTGTAATGTGATTTTATATTTTCTTATATATACTTTTGTAAGAATATAAGTTTTTTTTACATTGCTGCCTTCGGCAGGATAATAAAAATTGTTTATTTTTCTATATATCGTGATACGTCTATATTTATTTACTCCACTGAGGCACACACAAAGTCCCACCCTTGATCAACCATTTTTTTGACATACAGTCGCATATCCTTCCGGGATGGTGCCTCAGTAGGAGCCTCAAGACATTCCGCATGCACCCCAACCCCTACACATTACCTGAATACAATTGCTGGTGTTCTCATACTAATACAGGCAGGGAGCTGCAGTATTTTGATTTAGTGCCCTTTGCATAGTGTGCACCTAAAGCTTACCTGAATACAATTGCTGGTGTTCTCATACTAATATAGGCAGGGAGCTGCAGTATTTTGATTTAGTGTCCTTTGCACAGTGTGCACCTAAAGCTTACCTGAATACAATTGCTGGTGTTCTCATACTAATACAGGCAGGGAGCTGCAGTATTTTGATTTAGTGTCCTTTGCACAGTGTGCACCTAAAGCTTACCTGAATACAATTGCTGGTGTTCTCATACTAATACAGGCAGGGAGCTGCAGTATTTTGATTTAGTGTCCTTTGCACAGTGTGCATCTAAAGCTTACCTGAATACAATTGCTGGTGTTCTCATACTAATACAGGCAGGGACCTGCAGTATTTTGATTTAGTGTCCTTTGCACAGTGTGCCCCTAAAGCTTACCTGAATACAATTGCTGGTGTACTCATACTAATACAGGCAGGGAGCTGCAGTATTTTGATTTAGTGCCCTTTGCAGAGTGTGCACCTAAAGCTTACCTGAATACAATTGCTGGTGTTCTCATACTAATATAGGCAGGGAGCTGCAGTATTTTGATTTAGTGTCCTTTGCACAGTGTGCACCTAAAGCTTACCTGAATACAATTGCTGGTGTTCTCATACTAATACAGGCAGGGAGCTGCAGTATTTTGATTTAGTTACATAGTTACATAGTTAGTTACATAGTTAGTCAGGTTGAAAAAAGACACAAGTCCATCCAGTTCAACCATAAAAAAAAAGAAAAAAAAAAGAAATATCGTACAATCCCATATACCCAATTCTATACCCACAGTTGATCCAGAGGAAGGCAAAAAACCCCAGCAGAGCATGATCCAATTTGCTACAGCAGGGGAAAAAATTCCTTCCTGATCCCCCGAGAGGCAATCGGATATTCCCCGGATCAACTTTACCTATAAATGTCAGTACCCAGTGTGAGGGGGTTAGCTCGGCAGCGGGTGTGTGTGACCCCCGGGATGGGCTCCCCACACAAAAACAGGCCCAGCAAACGGAGGTTGTGGTTTTCAAAATCAAAAAGGTGCGGTTTATTTTCTATTTACAGTGACAAAACACAGCAAAGCAAAAGAAACATAAATAAAATAAATCCTGGTCAACTTGACCTCTGACTAAACATACAGGTTTCCTAACTAACAACTGGGATCAGCCTAGTGCTGTCCTAGTCCCTAAGTCCCTGATTTTAAATGTCCAAGCAAATAGCCACACAGGCTTTGTCTCACCGCACAGGGGTTCACTCTCCCTAGACAGTCCACACAGGTCTGTTTCCAGGCATGAGCATACACCTAATGAATCTGGGAGTTCTTATAGAGGCCTAAATGAGCTGACAAGCTTCAGCTGGTCTCATCAACTCCCTGTCTGCACGACGCCCCACACTCTCCCTAGAGGTATGAGTCATCCATGAGCCCACTAGCCTCAGCTGGGCTTATACAACTCTCCACCTAGTTGTATAAGTCGGCGTAAAGCCTGAATCTGGGCGAAATATATCTACCCCCCTGGATGCAACCAGGTGACTTTACCTTCCTGCTGTCACATACCCCCCCCCCTCTTGTTTTAACCTCGGGGTTGGAACACCAGCAATCAGGCATTCATGTACTCGAGACAAAGCATCCACATTCCCCATTTGAACGCCAGGGCGATGCTTTACTGTGAAGTTGAATTCCTGGAGGGCCAGGAACCACCTATTCACTCTTCTATTTGTTTCCTTGTTTTGAGCCATCCACTTTAACGGAGCGTGATCCGTAACCATGTCAAAGTGCCTACCTAGCAGGTAGTACCGAAGGGAATCTAGAGCCCACTTCACCGCTAAACACTCCTTTTCAACGGTGGCGTAATTTACCTCATGGGACTTCAACTTCCTGCTGAGGTAAATGACTGGGTGCTCTTCCCCGTTCCAGACCTGGGACAATACTGCTCCTAACCCCACATCTGACGCATCACTTTGTACGACAAAGTCTTTAGAGAAGTCGGGTGAGTACAACACTGGCTGGCTACATAAGGCTTGTTTCAAGAATTGGAATGCTGCCTCAGCCTCGGGGGTCCATTTAATCATGACCGACCCTTTCCCCTTCGTCAGGTTGGTTAGGGGCACAGCCTTAGAAGCAAAGTGGGGAATGAATCGCCGATAATACCCAGCGATTCCCAGAAAGGCTCGTACCTGCTTCTTGCTGTTGGGACGTGGCCAACTCTGGATGGCCTCGACTTTGTTGAGTTGGGGTTTTATTACTCCCCTCCCAATGGTGTACCCAAGATATTTGGTCTCCTCCTGCCCAATGGTACACTTCTTGGGGTTAGCCGTAAACCCCGCTTCCCGAACAGAGTCCAGGACTGCTTGCGCTTTTGGCAGATGTGAGGCCCAATCTGTGCTATGGACAATTACGTCATCCAGGTAAGCCGCAGCATACTTCCGATGGGGCCTCAGCATCTGGTCCATTTTCCGCTGGAATGTGGCCGGCGCATTCTGTAACCCGAACGGCATTCTTTTATATTGGAACGCCCCGTTTGGGGTTACAAATGCGGTTTTCTCTTTGGCCGACTTGGCCAGGGGGATTTGCCAATACCCTTTTGTGAGGTCAAGAGTCGTCATGTATCGGGCTGTTCCCAGCCGGTCGATCAACTCATCTATACGTGGCATGGGGTAGGTGTCAAATTTTGTAACTTTGTTCAACTGACGAAAATCGTTACAAAATCGCCAGCTCCCATCCGGTTTAGGCACCAACACAATGGGACTAGACCAATCACTTTGGGACTCCTCTATCACCCCTAAGTTCAGCATTTTCTGTACTTCCTCCCGTATTGCCTCCCGTCGGGCCTCTGGGATCCGATAGGGTTTTAACTTCACCCTTTCACCGGGCGGGGTAATGATGTCATGCTCTACCCCAGATGTTTGTCCCGGCAGCTCAGAGAATACCTCCTCGTTGCGAAGCACAAACTCCTTAACCTCCTGTTGTTGGGGTTGTGACAAGGTGGCTGCTATTCCAACCTCAGGAATCACGCAACCAGTTTGAGCTAGTGACCAAGTGTCTGCGACTAGGGACTCTCTATCCCTCCAGGCTTTCAACAGATTAACGTGATAGATCTGTTCGGGCTTTCGCCTTCCTGGTTGTCTGACCTTGTAATTCACTTCGCTCACTTTTTCCATTATCTCATAGGGGCCTTGCCATTTGGCAAGGAATTTACTTTCAACCGTAGGGACAAGTACCAGTATCCTATCCCCCGGGGAAAAGGTACGGGTCTTGGCTCCACGGTTGTACACTCTCTGCTGTGCTAACTGCGCTTGGGCCAAATGTTCCTTCACGATGGGCATTACCTGTGCAATTCGGTCTTGCATCAGGGCGACATGCTCAATCACACTCCTGTGGGGAGAACTCTCACTTTCCCAAGTTTCCTTGGCAATATCCAACAGCCCTCTTGGGTGTCTCCCATACAGTAACTCAAAGGGGGAGAATCCCGTAGAGGATTGGGGCACCTCCCTAATAGCAAACATCAGATAAGGAAGTAGACAGTCCCAATCCTTTCCATCTCTATCCACCACTTTCTTCAACATTTGTTTTAGGGTTTTGTTGAATCTTTCAACCAGCCCATCGGTTTGGGGGTGATACACAGATGTACGTAATTGCGTCACTTTGAACAATTTACACAGCTCCTTCATAACCCGGGACATAAAGGGTGTACCTTGGTCCGTAAGCAGTTCTTTACAAATACCCACCCGGCTAAACACAAGAGATAGCTCTTTGGCTTTGGTTTTGGCCGAGGTATTTCGGAGAGGGATCGCTTCTGGATAACGGGTGGCATAGTCCATTATAACTAATATGTACTGGTGCCCCCTAGCGGACTTGATTATAGGCCCTACCAAATCCATGGCGATCCTCTCAAACGGGACCTCAATGATGGGTAGAGGGACCAGCGGGCTACGGAAATGTGGCATCGGGGCCGACCTCTGACACACAGGGCAGGAGGAACAATAATTTTCTATGTCCCTCATCACCCCCGGCCAATAGAATCTCTGTAATACCCTCTCTCGGGTTTTCTCTGTCCCCAGATGACCTCCAAGAATGTGCCCATGGGCCAACTCCAACACCAACTTCCTGTAAGGTTTGGGCACCACAAGCTGCTCAACGGTTTCTTCTGCCCTTTTTGCCACCCGATACAGTAGGTCCTTCTCTACGCTGAAGTATGGGTAAGTGCAGGTATTATCTGGGTTCACTAACTCGCCATCTATTTTCACTACGTTTTCCCGTGCCTTTATTAGGGCGGGGTCTTTCAACTGTTCTGTGGCAAAGTTTTCCCTGTGAACCTCAAGATCAGAAAACTCCACAGACGGTAGGTTTTCGTCTGAGGAGGTGGGCTCCTCTCCAGTTTCTTGAGTCTCCCCTGCCAATACTGATAAGGGAAATTCCGGAGAGTCCTCACCACTCTCAGGGGAGTTCTGGCTATCACATTCCTGGTACATAGGGGCACCAGTGGGGGGCTCAGGATCATCCCACAGTTCCCAGAACTTCGGAAAATCCCTTCCCACAATGGCGTCATGCGGTAACTGAGATACTAAGCCCACTGGATGAGAGAGGGTACCTTTGGGGGTCTCGAAACACACTGTAGTCACTGGATACTCTCGGGTGTCCCCATGCACACAAATAACAGCTACCTTGCTATTCCCAAAGACCTCTGTTTTAACTAACTCAGCCTTTATCAGGGTCACAAGGCTACCTGAATCCAGCAATACCACTACATTTCTACCATTAACACACATTTTGCATAAATGTTTCTCAGTTCCTCGAATGGCAGTGCATGCGACTGTCGCACACAGCGACTGACGTCTGCCCGTCAGAAAGTCACACTGCATGGGTTCCTCCACAACCGGGCAATTGGCTGCAATATGTCCCGCTTGCCGGCAGCGGTAGCAAACGATCCTTCTTGCCGCCTCTTGAGCCGCTGATTTCCCAGGCTGTTCTCGCCAAACTTGGGGTAGAGCTCCCACCCTCTCACTCTCTCCACCCTCACCCCTTGGAATCCTCTTATCCGCCCCTGGGGATGGTCTGGTCTTAGGGTGGAAAGTCCGAGTGTCTCTGGAAGAGGCCGTCAGGTTCTCTGTAGCCAAGTATTTCTCCACACGATCCACAAGACCATCGGCCGTCTCTGGGTCTCCATGGCTTACCCACTTTTGGATGGCAGTAGGAAGAGCTCTCAAAAACCGATCCATTACAACACGTTCCACAATCTTTGGTGCGGACAAAGTCTCTGGCTGTAGCCACTTTCTGCTCAGGTGAATGAGATCATACATTTGAGACCTGGGGGGTTTTCCAAGCTGGAAAGTCCAGTTATGCACACGCTGAGCCCGGACAGCCTGGGTGACACCCAGCCTTGCCAAAATTTCAGCTTTTAGCATCACATAGTCTTTTGCTTGGTTAGGCTCTAGGTCATAGTAAGCTTTCTGCGATTCACCAGTTAACAGAGGAGCCACCAGTCCAGCCCACTGCTCCTCAGGGCACTTTTCTCTTTCAGCGGTCCTTTCAAATGTGGTCAAAAATACCTCTGGATCATCCTCTCCAGTCATTTTTGTCAATAAACGACTCACCCCAAAGGACGCGGTATTAGTGGGACGGCTTTCCTCACTGGTCTGCGGACGTTGCTGCATTACTGCTTCCATCTGTTGTTGTAGTCTCTGCTCTTGCTTCTGCAACAGGTCTATGAAGCGGGCCTCAGATTGCTGCTGGGCTTGTTGCTGAGCCTCCAGACTCTGTTGCAAAGTTGCGTTTGTCTGCTGCTGGGCTGCAAGGCTCTGTTGATGAGCTTGCTGCTGGGCTGCGAAGTTCTGTTGTTGAGCCGCAAGGCTCTGTTGATGAGCTGCAAGGCTCTTTTGCAAACCTGCATTTGTCTGCTGTTGATTGGCATTTGCTAGAGCCAGCTGTTTCAGTATCTCCTCCATGCTGGCTTAAAAAAAAAACTGCCACTGGTTCTCCACCAACTGTGAGGGGGTTAGCTCGGCAGCGGGTGTGTGTGACCCCCGGGATGGGCTCCCCACACAAAAACAGGCCCAGCAAACGGAGGTTGTGGTTTTCAAAATCAAAAAGGTGCGGTTTATTTTCTATTTACAGTGACAAAACACAGCAAAGCAAAAGAAACATAAATAAAATAAATCCTGGTCAACTTGACCTCTGACTAAACATACAGGTTTCCTAACTAACAACTGGGATCAGCCTAGTGCTGTCCTAGTCCCTAAGTCCCTGATTTTAAATGTCCAAGCAAATAGCCACACAGGCTTTGTCTCACCGCACAGGGGTTCACTCTCCCTAGACAGTCCACACAGGTCTGGTTCCAGGCATGAGCATACACCTAATGAATCTGGGAGTTCTTATAGAGGCCTAAATGAGCTGACAAGCTTCAGCTGGTCTCATCAACTCCCTGTCTGCACGACGCCCCACACTCTCCCTAGAGGTATGAGTCATCCATGAGCCCACTAGCCTCAGCTGGGCTTATACAACTCTCCACCTAGTTGTATAAGTCGGCGTAAAGCCTGAATCTGGGCGAAATATATCTACCCCCCTGGATGCAACCAGGTGACTTTACCTTCCTGCTGTCACACCAGTTATATTATGTACATTTAAGAAAGAATCCAGGCCCTTCTTAAAGCAATTTACTGAGCTGGCCAGAACCACCTCTGCAGGGAGTCTATTCCACATTTTCACAGCTCTTACTGTGAAGAAACCTTTCCGTATTTGGAGGTGAAATCTCTTTTCCTCTAGACACAAAGAGTGCCCCCTTGTCCTTTGTGTTGACCGTAAAGTGAATAACTCAACACCAAGTTCACTATATGGACCCCTTATATATTTGTACATGTTGATCATATCCCCCCTTAATCTCCTCTTCTCAAGAGTGAATAAATTCAGTTCCTCTAATCTTTCCTCATAGCTGAGCTCCCCCATGCCTCTTATCAGTTTGGTTGCCCTTCTCTGCACTTTCTCCAGTTCCCCAATATCCTTTTTGAGAACTGGGGCCCAAAACTGAACTGCATATTCCAGATGAGGTCTTACTAATGATTTGAACAGGGGCAAAATGATCTCTCTCTCTCTGGAGACCATACCTCTCTTAATACAAGAAAGGACTTTGCTCGCTTTGGAAGCCGCAGCTTGGCATTGCATGCCATTATTGAGCTTATGATCTACCAAAACCCCCAGATCCTTCTCCACTACGGATCCCCCCAATTGTACTCCCCCTAGCATGTAAGATGCATTCATATTCTTAGCCCCCAAGTGCATAACTTTACATTTATCAACATTAAACCTCATCTGCCACATAGTCGCCTAATTAGACAGAGCATTGAGGTCGGCTTGTAAATTGACGAAATCCTGTAAGGACGTTATTCCACTGCATAGCTTAGTGTCATCTGCAAAGACAGAAATGTTACTTTTGATCTCAGACCCAATATCATTTATAAAGATATTAAAAAGTAAGGGTCCCAGCACTGAACCTTGGGGTACACCACTGATAACCTTGGACCATTCAGAGTAAGAATCATTAACCACTACTCTCTGAATTCTGTCTTTTAGCCCGTTTTCTATCCATTTACAAACTGATATTTCCAATCCTGTAGACTTTACCTTGCACATGAGCCGTGTGTGGGGAAATGTATCGAACGCTTTTGCCAAATCCAAGTATACCACGTCCACCGCCACCCCTCTGTCCAAGGTTTTACTTACCTCTTCATAAAAAGAAATCAGGTTTGTCTGACAACTTCTGTCTTTCATGAATCCATGCTGTCTGTTGCTTAAATAGTTTTTTTTCAGCAAGAACTCATCTATGTGGTCTTTTATTAATCTCTCCAGTATTTTCCCAACTATAGAAGTTAAACTAACAGGTCTATAGTTACTTGGTAAAGACTTAATTCCCTTTTTAAATATAGGCACCACATTGGCCCTGCGCCAATCTATTCCTGTCATTAATGAGTCCCTAAAAATTAAATACAATGGCTTTGAAATTACAGAGCTCAATTCTTTTAGGATCCGTGGGTGTATGCCATCTGGTCCAGGTGCTTTATCCACCTTTATTCCATCTAAATATTTCTGGACCATATCACTTTTGAGCCATTGTGGATTTGGGGCTGTGTCACTACCACCCCCATTTTGGACATGAGCTCCTCCATGCTCCTTTGTATACACAGAACTGAAGAAAGTATTTAATAAATTAGCCTTCTCTTTGTCCTCAGTCACCCACTCTAGATTATTTTGTAAAGGGCCTACATGCTCAGACTTGACCTTTTTAATATTAATATATTTGAAGAATTTTTTTGGGTTTGTCCTACTATCTTTTGCAATCTGTCGTTCATTTTGAATTTTTGCATCCTTGATTTCCTTTTTACATATCCTGTTATATTCTTTGTAAAATTTAAATGACACTAGTGTTCCCTCATTTTTATATTTTTTAAAAGCTCTTTTCTTATAGTTTATAGCTTTTTTAACTTTAGCAGTGAGCCACATAGGTTTTATTTTTAGCCTTTTAAACTTATTGCCCATGGGAATATACTTTGCAGTGAGTTCACAAACAGTCTTTTTGAAGAATTCCCATTTCTGTTCTGTGCCCATTGATGCCAATATTCCCTCCCAGTCTTTTGATTTAGTGTCCTTTGCACAGTGTGCACCTAAAGCTTACCTGAATACAATTGCTGGTGTTCTCATACTAATACAGGCAGGGAGCTGCAGTATTTTGATTTAGTGTCCTTTGCACAGTGTGCACCTAAAGCTACCTGAAGACAATTGTTGGTGTTCTTCTGATCCTATTAATACGACAGGCAGGCAGTTGCAGTATTTACAGTTAGTGTACTGTGTCCTTTGCACAGTGTGCACCTGAAGCTACCTGAAGACAATTGCTGGTGTACTAATAATACTACAGGCAGGCAGTTGATTCTGCCAGCTGCAGTATAATCAGTGTATATATACATCCCAGCTTTGTGCAGCTACATCTCACTGCAGGCCATTAGTATGTCTGGAAGGCCAACAAGGAGAGGCAGACAGTCACAAGCCAATAAAAGAGGGCAAGCAGTCTCTGTGTCTAGAGGCAACAGTGCTGGTCATGGACATGGTGCATCCTCATCAGCACGTGGCCATGGGACACGCTTGTCCTTTTTTCCTGCAGCTTACTCTGTTGAGCCGCAACATGCCGAAGACTTGGTAGAGTGGATGACAAAGCCGTCCTCATCCTCCTCATCCTCTCTAACCCAGGCTCAGGGTACTTTGTCTGGCAAAGCAGCTGCCAACGCAGCCTCTTCCCTCGGCTCAATGGCATCAGCCACTCCTTCTCTAGCCCCACCATGTCCTCCTGAGGAGTCCACCAAACTGTTTGACCACAGTGTTGGGTACATGCTCCAGGAGGATGCCCAGCGTTTTGAAGGCTCCGATGATGGCACCCAGTTAGAGGAAGGCAGTAACGTGAGCCCAGAGAGAGGGGGTGCCCAAGAAGGACAGCAATCTGGCAGTCATGTTCCCCCAGCTGCAGCATACTGCCAGGTTTGCTCCAGTGATGAGGAGGGAGGGGATGATGAGGTCACTGACTCCATGTGGGTGCCTGATAGGAGAGAGGAGGAGGAGGAGGAGGAGGCACATCTCCAACGAGGCAGGATGCCCTCCAGGGGCCAGCTTAAGGGCAGCACACCGACTGCATCACACCGCAGAGCTCCGCATGTGCAGGGCGCTGCTGTCTCTGCGCGTTATTCCAAAAGTTCTTTGGTGTGGGCCTTTTTTGAGACGAATGCATCAGATCACACCGCTGCTATTTGCAACATATGTCTCAAGCGTATCTTGCGTGGCAAAAACATCATGCACTTGGGCACCACATGCTTGACCAGACATATGTCGACCTGCCATGCAGTTTGTTGGCAAGCGTACCTAAAAGACCCACACCAAAGAACAAATCGGACCTCTCCTTGCTCCTCATCAGCTGGGATCTCCAACCCCACTATACCTTCAGTCCTCTCTGAAACCTGCACTGAGAGGAATGAAGGTGTAGAATTAGGTGTGTCACAGCCAAGTACTTGCGGGCAATCTGCTATCGGTACATCAACGCCAGATTGTACCAGGCAAATTTCCCTGCCCCAGCTGCTGCACTGCCAAAAGAAGTTCGCTCCCAGCCATCCACATGCCCCGCGGTTGAATGCTAGCTTGGCTAAATTGCTAGCACTTCAACTGCTGCCTTTTTAGTTGGTAGACTCTGCCCCCTTCTGTGAGTTTGTGGAATGTGCGGTTCCTCAGTGGCAGGTTCCCAAACGCCACTTTTTCTCACGGAATGCGATTCCGGCTCTCTACCGCCATGTGGAAGGCAATGTCTTGGCCTCGCTGGACATGGCGGTCAGCGGTAAGGTGCATATTACCGCTGACTCATGGTCCAGAAGGCATGGACAGGGACGTTACCTATCTTTCATGGCGCATTGGGTGACTCTGCTGGCAGCTGGGAAGGATGAAGGACAAGGTGCGGTAGTGTTGGAGGTTGTTCCGCCACCATGCCTCCAAAATGCTACTACTGGTGATTCTGACACACCTCTCTCCTCCACCCCCTCCTCTTCTTCTTCCTCCATGGCCTCTTCCTGTGCTTTGTCCTCGGAACCAGCAGTGCTCCATAGGCGTTCAAGGGGCCACTCAAGTATGCAGGCAAAAAGATGCCATGTGGTGCAGAGATTCTGTCAACTCTGCAGGGGCAGGCTCAGAGGTGTTTGACGCCACGCCAGCTTAAGCCAGGAATTGTGATTTGCGACAATGGCACCAACCTCCTCTCCGCCCTCTGACATGGACACCTGACCCATGTGCCCTGTTTTACTCACGTCCTTAACTTGGTGGTGCAGCGGATCTTGGGCAGGTACCCGGGCTTACAGGAGGTCCTGAAGCAGGCCAGGAAACTCTGTGTGCATTTCTGCCGGTCATATAATGCCAGTGCTCGGCTGGCTGACCTCCAAATGGAATACAACCTGCCCAAGAACCGCCTAATCTGTGACATGCCCACCAGGTGGAACTCAACGTTGGCCATGCTGCAGCAGCTGCACACGCAGCAGAGGGCCATCAATGAGTATCTGTGCCAATATGGCACCAAGACAGGGTCAGGGGAGCTTGTTTTTTTTTTGCCACGCCAGTGGGTCATGATCAGGGATGCATGCACTGTCCTGTCACCATTTGAGGAGGCCACAAAGATGGTGAGCAGTGACAGTGCATGCATCAGTGACACTGTCCCTCTTGTCCACCTGTTGGAGCACACGCTGCGTGGAACAATGGACAGGGCACTTGAGGCAGAACAGAGGAAGGAAGAGGAAGACTTCCTTACCTCTCAAGGCCCCCTTTATCCAGACAGTGTTCCTGCTGGCCCGCCTATCACACAGGAAGAGGACGAGGAGGAGGATTGTGTCAGCATGGAGTTGGAGCCTAGCACTCAGCCTTCAGTCTTCAAGGGATCAATTACAGTACCAAGAAACCCATGGACTTGTACGTGGCTGGGAGGAGATGGCTGCAGATCGTATCGTCCTGAGTAACCCAGAGGACTCCGGACCGAATGCCTCAGCAAACCTATGCTGCATGGCCTCCCTGATCCTGCAAAGCCTGCGGAAGGATCCTCGTATTCATGCTATCAAGGAGAGGGATCATTACTGGCTGGCAACCCTCCTTGATCCATGTTACAAGGGTAAGGTTGCGGACCTTATCTTGCCTTCGCAGAGGGAGCAGAGGATGAAACATCTTCAGGAGAACTTGCAGAAAGGTCTGTGCAACGCGTTCCCAGAGACTGGGAGGTTACACATTCCTTGTCCTGGACAACGTGTTGCTGAGGCTTCGGTCAGTCAAAGAAGGAGCGGTGGAGAAGGTGGCCGTCTGACCGATGCGTTCAGACAATTTTTTAGTCCGCAGCCCCAAGGTATGATCGGTTCCAGCAATCATCGCCAGCGTCTGGTTTACATGGTGCAGGAATACCTAGGGGCAAGATCAGACTTGGACACCTTTCCCGCCGAAAATCCTCTGGGTTACTGGGTCTTGAGGATGGATCACTGGCCAGAGCTTGCACAGTATG
Organism: Rana muscosa; assembly: GCA_029206835.1. NCBI lineage: Eukaryota > Metazoa > Chordata > Amphibia > Anura > Ranidae > Rana > Rana muscosa. The sequence goes on from JARGYO010000162.1 coordinate 9,242,828, forward strand.
CAATTGAGCTATTGGCCTGTCCTGCATCCAGCGTTCTTTCGGAACGCACATTCAGTGCTGCTGCAGGCTTTGTAACCGATCACAGGGTGCGCCTGTCCACCGACTCGGTCGATCGACTGACCTTCATAAAAATGAATCAGTCTTGGATCACCACCAGCTACCAAGCACCTGATGCTCATGTAACCGAATATTTTTTTTTAAATCCCTTTAAGACTGCCTATGCTGATGCTGAGTGACTATCCTGTTATGCTGAGTGGCTATCCTCTTCCTCCTCAATGATCATGCTGATAGCTTGTAAGAAAATTTTTGGTTCTGGGCGCCGGCCACCAGTGGCTAAGGCCCAATTTTTCAGCCCCTGTTTAACAGGGGCGTGTAATTACAATTTTTGATGCAATACTTTGCAGCAGGGCTCATTCCTGCGCTCCAACTAGAGTATCTGTGAGAGGTTGCAGTGTTGTGGCACCAGCACCAATGCCTAAGGCCCAATTTTTCATCCCCTGTTTAACAGGGGTGTGTAATTACAATTTTTGATGCAATACTTTGCAGCAGGGCTCATTCCTGCGCTCCAACTAGAGTATCTGTGAGGGGTTGCAGTGTTGTGGCACCAGCACCAGTGCCTAAGGCCCAATTTTTCTGCCCCTGTTCAACAGGGACATGTAATTACAATTCTTGATCTAATATTTCACAGCAGGGCCCATTCCTGCACCCACCAAGAGTAACTGTGAGGGCTTACAGTGTTGTGGCAACACCACCACCACCACCACCACCAAAGGTACCCATCCCATTTTTCTCAATCATTTTCATCCATATTGCCGGGACCAGGCATTACATTAAACCCGCAAGCAGTTTAAATGACTTTTTTTTCCTTTAGAAATGTCATTTTGTGCAGGGACATTTCTAAACACGGGAAACATGTGCGACTTCATAAGCATACTTTAGACACCCCCCAGGTACGATATTTAAAGGAATATTTCACTTTTTTTTTTCACTTTAAGCATCATTAAAATCACTGCTCCCGAAAAAACTGACGTTTTTAAAACTTTTTTTTGCATTGATACATGTCCCTGGGGCAGGACCTGGGTCCCCAAAGCCTTTTTAGGACAATAACTTGCATATTAGCCTTTAAAATTAGCACTTTTGATTCCGAACGTTCGAGTCCCATAGACTTTAATGGGGTTCTAAAGTTTGCGCAAACTTTCGGTCCGTTCGCAGGTTCTGGTGCGAACCGAACCGGGGGGTGTTCGGCTCATCCCTAGTCTTTGTATATTGTTACATGCATTGTACCATGTCCACTTTAAATGTGCTATTTACACATACTATGACTTGTTTCCATTGAACACTGTTCCAGCCTCAATGGTCTAGCAGTTCTTCACCTTGTTGCAAACATCTACACTGAAGTATGTCAAGTTTGCTTTCACTGTAATGTAATGCAATGTTCGTTGTGTATATGCAACTTTTTTCAATAAAGACCTTATTTTCATTATTATCATGGTAAAGAAAATGGGCCAAAGCCATTAGGGTATACTGGTTCCATGAACGGGTATACTTGGTCACCACCAATGTTTAGGCAGATCATACATGTCAAAGTAACATCCACATGAATGGCAGTACCAAGGTTTTCGAGCAGAACATTGTCTAAAGCACCACCCTGCTTGCCCTCTTCCCACACTACATCCTGGTGACATTTTTTCCACATGGAAGTGACACATATGCACCCGACCATCCACATGATGTAAAAAAAAAAAAAACATGATTCATCAAACCAGGCCACCTTCTTCCATTGCTCTGTTGTCTATTTCTGATATTCATGTGCCCATTGTAGGCTTTTATGGCTGTGGATCAGCACAGTGTGCATCGCTTTGCCAGGATTGTCAAGTGCCAAGGGCAGCCAGAGCTCTCCAGAAGGACTCTTGCAGCTACACCCTTACTCCAGGAGCTGGTGGGAGTGATAGATAATAGCAGATATATTGTTTTTCATGTAACAGTGGTGGGAGCATGTTCAGTCCTTGGCTGATATTTGTAATCCAGAAAGAATCCGGATATCGCCCCCTAAAATCTGACCTCCAAACCATGTGTCTTACATTCTGTTTGCCTTTCTTTCTATGTCTGTGGTGTTGGTTTCAGTAAACATGGATATACTGAGCGTATTCATTTGAAAATTAAAAAGTGAAAAGGTAGCTTAAAGTGTGTGTACTTTAAATTATTGGGTACAGACAATTTGGGTTCATGAATTGCATAATTCTCAGTAGACTCATGATGCAGGTAATATTTTCAGGTGTATCCTCCTAATCTGCCACCCACCTGGACCATTTTGATCAGAGTTATGCTTTAAAATAAAAATCAATGAAATAAATGTACCTGCATAATAGAAGAGTCCAAGCAAATGTATGAAAAAAATCAAATTACATTTATTGAAGCAGTTTTTTGTTTTTGTTTTAATAAAACAACTTTTGCTCTAAAGAATTTTTTACAATATAAAGAACATACAAATGACATTAATATATATATATATATATATATATATATATATATATATATTTCCTACACAGAACAACTAAAATCTAGGACTGAATTCTAACCCTACAAGCATAATACAAAGCAGGCTCTGTAAGAGAATGCTTTATATTGCAAATACTGTCATATCATATAAAGAACAAATAGCAGTACATTTTTACTTTTTTGTCTTTTAAATCCTGTCCTAATGTTACAGTATTTTACATCACACTAGAATTACGCAGACATTGCAGGAGAAAAAAAATAAAAGTATAAAAATTAATAATAGGAAGGATGTGGGTTTGTTATTAGCATGATCCTGTACAAAGTTGCTTTGGGATACAATAGAAAAAAAAAATCAAATAAAACAACAAAACAAGCACAAACATCTTTTGCAATGAGGTCCTTTATGTGTAAAAAAAAAGGAAAAAATCCTTTGTAAGACAGTTAAATGTATCCCTGTTTGTGATCCCGTACAACATCCCATGTCCTTGCAGGCTCTGAAGAAGGACGAGAAGATATATATATATATATATATATATATGTACTGTATATATATATATATATATATATATATATATATATATATATACACACACACACACACACATGTTCCTTCATCAGCTTGTAGGTGTCTGTGGTTTCAGCCTTAAAGGAGTTAACATGCCCAGTTTAAACATTTCACAGTGGTATTGTAGAAATAAAACATTGTAGACTTGTGATAACCTTAAAATAAAAAGACAATAAGGCTTCAGCTCTGTTTTGGGGGTTTATTCTCCTGCTTAAAATAGAAATGTAACTATTCTTTTAAAGCACCACTTCTGCCCTTGCTGGAGAATGTACCTACTGTACCGCCATGACATAGACAGCTGTGAGACAGTAACCAATAATTATTGATTTTGCCACTAGCTGTCTAGCCAAACAAACAGTTGCAACCTCCAGTGAGTGGAGGGAAAAAATTGGGGGCAGCAGTACTGCTATGGCTATTGTTACCTCCCCTCCTTGTGCATGGATAAAAATCTGTAATTGATGGAAAAGCCTGGAAATGTAATGAAAAAGTTATAAAAATACTAACTGGAGTAACTGCTATGCTAGTTTGGCAAATTTTCCATGGTGCTGGATGTAACAACTATTACACCTCTAGAATCACAGCAGATCTCAGGACTGTACCATGGTCCATATGCTTTAGTGTTTTGTTTCATCCAGATCTCTTTAAAAGTTTTAGTATTTTTCTAAGAACACCTGATAATTGGTATAATGTTTAGCTTGTTCTGTGAAAAGAGCCAAGCATCAAGGTAATGTAGTATTTCAGAAACAGTAAAATACGTATAAAAACATTTTATGCGCTATTTGTCTTGTGTGCGCTTACCTTCGTTCTGCAAGAATGAAGGTAAAATGTTATTAGGCTATTTCTAATTGAGGTAGAATGTTATTTGTTCATAAAAAAAAGAGTAGTTCAGAAAATTAGCGCATTATGACCATTACATAGAGCTGACATAAAATAATATTTCTTATGATCATCAGCTCCATTTATTGGTCAAAATGCAGTATTGTCCTCATTCACTCCATTCTGTATGAACAAAAACATTTAACCTGTAGAGAATATAGAATATTAACATTCATTTTTGCCCCCATTCACAAAGAACGAATGTACATGAAGTTTGACAAGTCACAAAGTTCTGTGATTTTTTTTTTATAAATACACCACTTAGGGTTCAATTCACTAAAAATTACATGTGTTGTATTTGTTGATGTGTGTTGTTACTATTTATCATTAAAAAAAAAATTTTGAGTTTAATTTACTATACCAGGTTTTTGATTTTTGCACTATTTTGTATGTAATATCAATTCACTAAAATGAATAAAATACTGCAAATGCTAGCTGGCGATAATTATGAGGTATTTATCGTGGGGAGTAGTAAATGGAGTTATTTTTGTTGGAGATAAAATATTGATTCATGAAAAGAAAATATGAGTAATATAAGATTGCAGTGGTTAAATAACTATTTTAAAGCGGAGCTCCGCCGTAAAAAAAATATTAAAAGCCAGTAGCTACAAATACTGCAGCTGCTGACTTTTAATATTAGGACACTTACCTGTCCTGGAGTCCAGCTACGTCGGCAGCAGAAGACGAGCAGTCGTCTCTCGGCTGCCCCCACCGCCATCATGGGTGAGGGAATCAGGAAGTGAAGCGTTGCGGCTTCACTTCCCGGTTCCCTACTGCGCATGCGCGAGCAGCGCTGCGTGTCTTTCACTGGTCCCCGCTGTGTCCTGGGAGCCGTGTGTTTCCCAGAACACAACAAGGGGGGGGGGGACCGGGAAGTGACGCACTGCGTGTATTCCCGGAAGTGGGTGCAAATACCTCTTAGACGGGTATCTGCACCCCCCTCCCCCCTTAAAGGTGCCAATTGTGGCACCGGAGGGGGGGAGGAATCCGATGAACGGAAGTTCCACTTTAGGGTGGAGCTCCGCTTTAAGTCAAACAAATAATTTCACACCTATGCAGTAGTCTGGTAAGTGAACTGAGCAATTTGATGACAAATTTATTGTTCGGTAAATTGATGAACACCATTTAATATAACTCATTAGGTTCTGTGAATCAACCCTGAAAGTGACAGTCATGAGAAAAGTTTGGGAGCCTCCATTGCTGACCTCTCCTTTGAGAATTTTAGTTTCCTGTCTGTCACGCTTGTGTGATAGCTTCAGTGCTGTCTGAGGCTTTGACTTAGACATGTATAGAGATAAGTATGCTTGTTTCGGGTCCGTGACTCAAAAGTACTATAGTAAGACATTTCCAGACAACTTGCATTTTCCAAAGATTGCCAGCAACTGCAGCTCACATACATTTTTAAATGACAAAGTATGTATTATAACATGTTGAAGCCTTTAAAACATTTATAATTGCTGCAAGAGCAATATCAGATTGTGGAATTCTTATTTAAGAAGTAGGCCAGTAGTGTTAAGTAGTATGAGTTGGTTGGCCTGTCTTAACGGGCATGTTTATACATTTCATGATCACATATAAACAGAATGTTCAAAACACACCGGCATGCGGCTCACAGCAGGGGTCCGGTACATGCTGGTTCACTGGTTCATGTCCGATTTCAGCCCGAATTTTGGGCTGAAATCGAACCTAAAACGCACCAAAAAATGCATGCGTTTTTCCAGCACACCGCACCGGACCCACTGCGGAGATATGTGAACCAGCTCCATAGAGAGATAGTCACATTCTCCTGCTATGCGAATTGAATGCAGGGAAACGCGCATTCAATTCGCATAGGTGTGAACCCGGCCTCAATCTACTGCAGAGCTCAAATCCCAAATGAGGACAGACTGTAAAAGATGCCTGTGCCTAGAGTAATTACCATTAGAACATGGGTCTCTAAACTATGGCCTGAAGGACACACCCAGTCAGCTTTAAGATCTTATCTGGTCTTCAGTTACGGTCAGAGGCATATCCTCAATGTCCAATGACTGAGGGTTCAGGACAGCAAAGGCTGCCTATGGTCTTTGCTTCTCCCATCAACATCCTAGCTACTAATGATATGCTTGACCCAGCAATGGGGACTCTGATGTAAGGGGGCCTCTGCTAGGGACCTTGATATAAGGGTGAATGTGATGGGGACCCCAATGTAAGGGGAGAATCTGATGTGGACTCTGATGTATGAGGGGACCCTGATAAAAGAGGGACTCTGGTGGGTACCCTCATGTAAGGGAGGACTCAGTCATTTATACAACTGTCTTTTGTTGGCCCATGAATATTTGTAAAATATAAGATGTGGTCCTTATAATGATAAGTTTGTAGACCGCTGTACTAGAACCCTGGAAATAAGTGGAAGCTCCATCTATATCCTATGTAATTAGAAAAATATCTTTCATTTATAAAATTAAGAAATGTGTTCAGAGTTTCCCAATAATCCTGCTCAATTTTAATACATGTGCAGACAAATCTATGTCATTTTCTCTGTGGTTAATTACATACCTAAGTTCTATGGTTAATCCTCATTATCTAGATTATTAGTTAGACTATTCTAATTTTGCAAAGGGTTTATGTTAAAAAGCTGCGACTTGGGGAAGAGGGCAGGTTCACCTGTTAAGTCAGGAAGAGGAAAAAAGCAGCGCCTTCTAAGCGTAGTAGTATCAGAAATTTATTAGAGCAATATATAATACAGCGGCAAGAGATACACTCACAAACGAGTATAGTAAGAGGCTTATCTTTAAAGGTTGTCATCCGCTCGACCCGGGAGCTGCGAATCCTGATGTTCACAAGCTGGAATCCCACGTAGTGGTTAGCGGTGGTAGAAGGAACTTCACTCTCGCGGCCGCAGAGATGGGGAAGAATCCTCACTGGAACACAGCTAGTGGAATCGTCACTTCCGGGTATGATGTCAGCGGGGGATGCGCGCGTTCGAAGCATGCGTGCTTCTTCATCAGGCTCATAGCTCATAGCAATTTATACCACACCACAATGCAAGTGAATTAGCTTATTTAGTTGCCAAGGAGATGGATACAGGACGCGGCTAAAGGACATAGCATGGCGCTTACAATATGGATTTAGATAGCGCTAATATGAGTGTTATCAAGTAATAAAAATAGGGAGGGGGAAAAAACAAAAAGGAGAAAGAAGAAAGCACCACCTAAATACAATAAATGGATACAAATAGGGAGTACAATAAAAGTATATACATATATATATACATACATGTATATATACATACACACACATGCACAATCATATGCACACATACATATGGGCAAAATATATAATAAAAACATTATGAAGATAATGTATAATCAAGCACTCTAGGTGCAGTATTAAAATATATTGTATTATGTAATATTATATTATAAATGTTATAAATATAATATATATAAATTATTAATGAATTACTTTTAGGATCCTTCAATACCTCATAAAAAAGAAATAAATAAAATAGAATAAAAATAAATATTAAAAATTAAAAATGTAGAAAAGAATATAAATTTGAATAAAGTTAATTGGTTGGTATAATAGGCCTATTATACCAACCAATTAACTTTATTCAAATTTATATTCTTTTCTACATTTTTAATTTTTAATATTTATTTTTATTCTATTTTATTTATTTATTTTTTATGAGGTATTGAAGGATCCTAAAAGTGATTTTTGGGGGAAGTTATAGTAAACTTCGGATTCCCAATTTTATTAATATTTTTCTAATTCATTAATAATTTATATATATTATATTTATAACATTTATAATATTATATTATATAGTACAATATATTTTAATACTGCACCTAGAGTGCTTGATTATACATTATCTTCATAATGTTTTTATTATATATTTTGCCCATATGTATGTGTGCATATGATTGTGCATGTGTGTGTATGTATATATATATGTATGTATATATAAATGTATATACTTTTATTGTACTCCCTATTTGTATGCATTTATTGTATTTAGGTGGTGCTTTCTTCTTTCTCCTTTTTGTTTTTTCCCCCTCCCTATTTTTATTACTTGATAACACTCCTATTAGCGCTATCTAAATCCATATTGTAAGCGCCATGCTATGTCCTTTAGCCGCGTCCTGTATCCATCTCCTTGGCAACTAAATAAGCGAATTCACTTGCATTGTGGTGTGGTATAAATTGCCCCACTCCAAGATGGCCCCTATGAGCCTGATGAAGAAGCACGCATGCTTCGAACGCGCGCATCCCCCGCTGACATCATACCCGGAAGTGACGATTCCACTAGCTGTGTTCCAGTGAGGATTCTTCCCCAACTCTGCGGCCGCGAGAGTGAAGTTCCTTCTACCACCGCTAACCACTACGTGGGATTCCAGCTTGTGAACATCAGGATTCGCAGCTCCCGGGTCGAGCGGATGACAACCTTTAAAGATAAGCCTCTTACTATACTCGTTTGTGAGTGTATCTCTTGCCGCTGTATTATATATTGCTCTAATAAATTTCTGATACTACTACGTGTAGCGGCCTCACTCTCTCTCCATCTTTATCGGTTACACACCAACTCATGTCTAGGGGTTCCTGGGTTGTGAGAGTGAGATGCGCCACGGCCCATGTCCTCCCCATTGTAGTAGGGAGGTGAAGGCCACTTACTGATGTTTCCTCGGGCCGGTGTGTTCTGTGAATGCACTGAGTCTGTAATTGCAAGCTCACCAGCCTCCCCTTTGCTTCCAGTAACTGGAGTTCACACACCGGAGAAAGGTCCAACACTTGTTTATTTGACACTCCAATACGCAAAGCACAATAAACAGTTCTTTTGCAGCAAACTGGTTGGGACCTATAACCTTGCCAACGGTGGGGCGAGCAGATCGAGGCACTTCCTAAAGTTTAAGTTCTATGCCACTGTACTATGACCAGCGGCGCCTAAGCCAATCCGGCTGTTACAGAACAGGAAAGATGGGGTCTCTTCCAGCAACCCCTATGAACAGCAATGGAGCCCTCTTCGATGCGCTGTGGCCCCTATCAGGGGGATGTGTCCTCCCAAGAGAGTTCCCAGAGGCCCACTGTCACCGGGTTGGTGCTGCTCCGGGTCTCCAGTGGGTAACCTCTCTGGCCTCCTCACCTCAGATACGAGTCCCTCCGCTCAGGGACCCTCGGACAGTCCACCCTAGCGGGACCCAGTCGAAGGTACTGGGCCCCAGGCCTCCTCGATAGTACCTCACCCCAGGCTAAAGGTGCCTGGGATGGACGCCAACATGACTCCGGACCAGGCCATGGGCACCTGGACCAGACTCCTGGATCTCCAGCACCCAGGCCTGAGGGGCCTGGGTGCGGACCGCAACCCTCCTCCTCCGAGGACCTCCTTCTCCGCAAGACCTCGTGGTAAGGGCGTCTCCCCCTTTTATCTCCCCCCATCAACGGCCCGGCGGGTTCCCCGCCCCAGCCATACCATCTCCGGGAAGGGACAAAACAGGGAGCACTGCAGGAGATGATTCTACCTGAAGCCTGTGGGTACCCCGCCACCCACAGGCAAAGGAGAATACTACATCCTCCAATCCTCCACGAAACAAAAAGGGGTCTGAACCCTAACACAATTATACACCTGGGTCACACTATTCCCCAGGTGTATCCCATCAATTTGAGGACCCCGCTACACACGCTTATAAGGCGCTGCTTTTTTCCTCTTCCTGTCTTATTTCAGATCACTTCTATCTGTAAGCTGGCAGCCTTCCTTGCGGATAGTCTTCAAGCTATTCCACACATGGACTAATTGATATGGACTTTTAACGTGTGTTTTTATACAGCCTATTTTAGTTCCATTCCCATTCTGTCTGCCCCGTTTTATGTTTAGTTTTTCTTTTGTATTTCCTAATCCAGAGTGCGCTCAATTCATCTATTGTTTATGTCACCTGTTAAGTCGCTTCACTATAGATGAGGATCCGACTTGGAGGCGACTTCCATTGAAATCAATGGGTACAAGTCGCCTAGAAGTCACCTTAAAGTAGTACAGGAACCTTTTCTGAAGTCGAAGCGACTTCAGTAGTGTACATTAAGACAGCTCTCATTAACTATAATCGAATTTCTGATGTCCAGCGACTGGGGGCGACTTGAGGTCTGACAAGTCGGATCCCAAGACGCTGTAGTGTGAACCGGCAGTCAGTAAATTTGTTTATATTTATTTGCTAATCTTTGTCCTATTTTATTTGTCAAGAGGTGGTTCTTAGTACTCACACACATTAGGAACCACTTGATTCCACCAAGTCACAACACAAGTAGATGTGACTGCCTGGAAGACACAAGCATGGGTATTACAGAGACAGGAAATTTTTTCAACATCAGTACTTATGTGTGATAAAAATAAATGTAAAGAAAAAAAACAAGTAATACTATATATATACAGTGTTACCACAAAAATCCTCTGTATTTTATTATTTTGACTTCCTAGAAAAAAAATGTTAGGAGATATGGAGACTGTCACTGCTGAATTCTTCTTCTGAAAATGCTAGTTGAGTGGCTGCCATTGTGACCCTTTTGGTGGAATATGAAAATTGAAACACTAATCTAGAACAAGTGTGCAGTCAAAGACTTCTCCCTATACTCTGATTTTCTTCATCTGCTTACGTGTTTCAGGGCACTGACTCAGAAACTGATCAATAGCAGACCCATATTTCTCTTAGGAAAGGTTTATTTTAGGAGCAGATGCCAGATTAATATTATTATAACAGCCACATTACACTTTATGCCAATAAAGTACCTGTCTATCTAGCTCAGGCTTTTTTTTTTTTTACTTTTCCAAGAGGAACCCTTGAAATAACTTTGTGGTCCCAGGGGAACCCCTGCTAAAAATTGCATTTGTGTGATGGTCAGTGGGAAGGATGTCCCTAACACTTATGGTTATTGGGAAGAATTACCCTCTTACAGTAAGCAAAAAAGATCAATGGTGCCAGTGGGATCTTATCCGAGAGGCAGAAATTGCTCAGAGCTCAAGGAACCCCAAGCAACCTCTGTAGGAACCCTGGTTGAGTAACTCTAAACTAGCTACAAATCCAATGCAAGGATGTGAGATACAAGTATCTTCAACTACACCAGATAGCATTGCAGAAACCACCCGAAACATATCATGTAATTTTGGTTGGGCGCAGGTAATTTGAATCACTAACTACCTTCTTATTTAAGACATATATTATAGTTGTAATTTTTCCTCCAGTGGTTTTTGGTCTTTGTCCCTCCAAACAAGGCTAAACAAAGGTACTACTTTCTCATATCAGATCCCTACTTATTCTTTGTTCTAATTATAGTAAATTTACCGGACAATGGGGGTTATTTACTAAAGGCAAATCCATTTTGCACTACACGTGCAAACTACAAGTGCAATGTGCACTTGAAATTGCACTGAAAGTGCACTTGGAAGTGTAGTCGCTGTAAATCTGAGGGGTAGATCTGAAGTGAGGGGAAGCTCTGCTGATTTTATTATCCAATCATGTGCAAGCTAAAATGCAGTTTTTTTTTTCCTTGCATGTTCCCCTCAGATCTACAGCGACTGCACTTCCAAGTGCACTTTCAGTACCATTTCAAGTGCACTTTGCACTTGTAGTTTGCACTTGTAGTACAAAGTGGATTTGCCCCCAACCCCCACTGTGTCACCATTATTTGGCTTTGTAAAGTCCATGCTCACTGGACAAAAGATATAATGTAATCCATACTGTAATTCAAATAGATAGCAATCATGGCAGATAGATGTAATCGTTTTGAGTGGAGCTGACCTTTAATTCCTTTTCGGTTTGGTTATTTTGTAGATAACCAACAATATCATCAGATATGAGTCACCAGTGAAAGACTGACAATTTAGCTGAGCTATGATCCAAGCGGGTCACTGCCACAAAACTGCTCCTACGACATGGCTCTTTCTATTTCTTTTAAATCTTTACCAATTAAAATCGAATGCCCCTTTTCACGCAGCAGTTCGAATCATCCCCCTACCTTTAACTTTTATGCCGTGTACACACAATTGATTTTCTCAACAGTGAAAACACCGTCGAGAAAATCGACGGGAAAAACGAGGAACGGCTTGTTCCCCTACACATGGCCGGTTTTCCTGACATTTTTTCTCTTGGTCGAGAAAAACGACCGTGTTTAGGCTCCCTGGCAGTGTTTCCCTATGGGAAAACTGCCGTGGAAAAAAATGCCGTGAATCACGACGAGAAAAATTAGAGCATGTTCTAATTTTTCTCGTCGTGATTCATGCCGTTTTTCTCGTCTGGAAAAATGATGAAAAGCCCACACATGGTCGTTTTTCTCGTCAAAGAGAAAAAATTTAATTTTTCCCAACGAGAAAAATGGTCGTGTGTACGTGGCATAAGTCTGATCTGAACAGAGGCTCAATGTTAGTCTATGGGCAGACAGATTTAAATGGATGCACATCCGTTTATATTTGATTACCTCCGAATCCATCTGGATCCAAAAAAGGTATTTTTCAATTTTTTTCTTTTTGAACCTAAATGTGAGGTAAAAGGATAAAAATGGATTTAAATGGAAGAAAAAAACTGAATGGACCTGGATGTCACAAAAGTGACCCCCATTCTGTTGTGCCCCCGTGGGGATCCGTGAAAAGATTGGAATCGACTCTGTCCATGTGAAAGGAGCCTAACAAAATCATAATTAATCAACTCCATGCTCCATTCCCAATATGGATAGGGGTCCTGTAAAGTAAATTTACAAAATGCCAAAACTGCATTTTTACAATTTTGCTTTTACTATTGCATACTGGCTTAAACTATTGCTTCAGATTTGCAAAATGAATACATGGACGTCTCTCTTTTTCTCTGATATGTACTGTATCCTCTGCAAACCTATCTACATTATTATTATTTCTTTTTATATCTAGAAGCTCTTCTACTGTAAAGAGAGATTATGTTTCTTCATTTTGTTTGACGAGGTCCGCATTCCCAAACTGTTGTCCCATTGAAACATATACAGTATGTACATTGTAACAATTCCTGATACTATGAAACTGTGAATGGTCCAAAAAGACACAAAGTGTAATTTGTGTAATCTGATGCTTATGGAAAAAATAGATCTTTTTTTGTTTCCTTTTACACTGTACGGTAAAAAAGACATAAACTGACAAAAAATCCCCCTGGTAAATGCATTACACAACAAGATCTTATTCTGTACACAGCAATGTACAACTATTTTTAAAATCTTCATTTTTTTTTTCCTTTCATATAGAAATGTCTATTTATCTTGTTCTCAGAATATACTGGCCAAGTGAAAGAGGTGGCATAAAATACAGAGTTCCATTTTGTTCTAGGGGTTTCACGTGGCTGGTTTTTGGGGCCTGCAGGGACGTCACAGGGCAATCGCGTACAAAGGTTTTCTTCTTATGGACACTTTAACGCTTTAAAGTACTTTTTACACTAAAATGGAGGTAAGACAATAAGAGTTTGAGTATCCTTATGATCCAGTATTTATTTTTAATAAATAAAATTCAAAACTTGCATGTTTGTGGCTTTAACCTCTTCAATGTTAGAAGGACATAGCTCTTACGATGCAAAAGAATTTCCCACTATAATGTTGAAATCCTCCAATTGCTCCTTCTTGGAAGCAAAGCTGTCTTTCTTGGTCAATTTGGATGTGCAGCTAAATGGTCATTTGAGAAGTAGGCTTCACACATTGTGTTAGTAAAGGCCCTCTTGTCACTGCAGTCTGGGATTTGTCAGAAAAGTAACAAAGGATATCACAGAAGTGTGGATGAAATGTCCTCTGTGCACACTGCTGTTCAACAGGTAAGGTCACTGTAGAAGTCCAGTCCAGCCATTTGCTCTGTACAGTATGCAGAGGAGCCTCTGAGTAAGTACTTTCCTGCTTTTTAAATATACAACTAATTTGTAATCCTTACTGCTTGGACAGTGATAGTCCTGCGCTGGAGAGGCTTAATCCATTGGTGTTTATCACACGCTCATTGTCATGCTGGGTGAGTACTGTGGAAAGAGAAAAAGAAGTCAAATACAAAATTTGCATCTGGAAATGGCAAATACGGAGAAAACCACTCTTGTTGGCTGAGCACAAATTTATTTCATTGTTTCTTGAGGAATAATAATCAAACGGCCAGGAGGATTAATCAACATCAATTAAACAGATTCATTAATCAAAATGATTTACTTTTTAAAATAAAATTTTGTTCTAAATTAATAGTGAACTGCACATTTTGATGTGTTAAGGGCCATACACACGATAGGACTTTTTGACAGCAAACTTCAAAATGACCAGTGTGTACGCTTCATCGCACAAACTTTTTCGGTTTTCATCAGACAAATGTTTGCTCTGCAAACAGACAAACTTTCCGGCAACAAAAGTCCTACGGTGCAAAGTCCTGCCGTGTGTACAGAAATCCATCGGACTTAAGTCCAAACTACAAACATGCATGCTCAGAACCAATGCAAAAGATCAGACAATACAGAAGTTGACCAAAGGGTGGCGGTAAACAGCTGAAAAACCACGTGATTTTGGGAAAGTTTGCTGAAAAAGTCCTGCAATGTGTATGCATACCAAGTCCGCGGCTAACGCCCTTTGAACAAAAACCACGGAAAAGTTTGTTTGAAGTCCGACCGTGTGTATGAGGCTTTAGGCTGGTCTTAAAGTGATTGTAAACGATCACCTTATAAAACAACCCATTCAGTTTAAAATAGAAATGAAAGGCAAAACATTTTTGTATAGATATAAAGAGAGATTCTAAATACTTTTTTCCCCCTTTTTTATTAGTGATCACATTCCCTCTGTTCTCAGCTGCATAAGAGCTGGGGGGGGGGGGGGGGGGTGGAGAAGCAGCATCACACTGAGCTTGAATGGCTGTGCAGCAGGGCAGTGTCAGGACAAGTCTGATCATTGGAGGCGAGTACACTGAGTTCCCAGCAAAGCTAGAGAACTGACCACAGTGTGCTCTCCTGCTTAGTGTGGCCAGTTTTTAATAGGAAAGCAGAGGGACTGGCAGGAATACCAGGGATTTCACATAAAATAAACAATACAAAGAGAACAGGATACTTTCTCATACAAGTACATAGTAGAGCAGGCACATATCAGGAATATTAGGTGTTAAGCCGCGTACAAACGATTGGTTTTACCGATGAAAACAGTCCGATGGATTTTTTTCATCGGACAAACCGATCGTGTATGGGCCCCATCGGTGTCAAGAAATAGAACATGTTTTAAATTTTTCCGATGGATAAAAAACCGATAGCAAAGTCCGATCGTCTATGGGCAAGTCCATCGGTTAAAAAACCCACGCATGCTCAGAATCAAGTCGACGCATGCTCAGAAGCATTGAACTTAATTTTTCTCGGCTCATCTGAGTGTTTTACGTCACCGCGTTTGGAGCGGTCGGTTTTTTTGACTGATGGTGTGTAGGCAAGACTGATGAAAGTCAGCTTCATCAGTTTTCCGATGGAAAAATCCATCGGTTTAAAAACCATAGGAAATCCGATCGTGTGTACAGGGCTTTAGAGTAACAAATGCTTTACGTTTTTATATCTGAGTGTACCTATTTAGAACACTGTGGCCCAGTGGCTTCGTACATCAAAAATTTGATATATAATATTGGCTCTGCAATGTAAGGTACTGTCTAATATTGCTTGTCTGCCATTTCTATACATCTTTCTAGATCAGGATTACTACAGAGTAACTGAGCAGTTTTCACAAAAATATTAACAAAATGAAATTGAGTTGCCGGAATATGAAAAGGCCTAAGAGACATTTGGGTATGCTACCAAAAAAACAAAAAAGCAAAAAAACAAAAACAAAAAAAAAAACACTTGTTTGTAATAAAGATAATGCACATAGTTACATGGAAATCTAATTACATTTGTACTAGTGCCTTGCATTATATGGTGGCCATACACAGAACCGTTTTTTTTTACACAGATGTACATACATATAAGTATTATATATACCGTATCATCTTAATAGCATTAACATTTTATTGGAAATACCATGCTTCATACACTTAACGTGGTTGTAAACCCTTTACAACCACTTTATGCTACAAGTAAGCCCATAATAAGGCTTACCTGTAGCTACCCAGGATATCTCCTAAACCTGCACGGTTTAAGAGATATCCCCTGTCCCCTGCATGTGCCGATGTCATCGGCAAATGCGCACTAGAGCAAACTGAAGCAATGGCACGTATGTGCCGTTGCTTCAGTCAGTGTGCCGCTACCAGTGGCTCCCGCGCGCATGACGTCATTGCGGTTCCGGCCAATCACAGCGCCGAAGCCGCGATACCCGGAAGTAACCCCCGGGAGAGATGTCGCCGGCCTGAGGGGGGACGAGGACCGCTGTGGGGGCTTTGATGTAAGGTAAGTAATTCATAATGAGCTAGTATGCTATGCATACTAGCTCATTATGCCTTTGTCTTGCAGGGTTTTTATTTTATAATTTTTTATAGGGTTTACAACCACTTTAATGGTCATATTGAGTTATCGACTTTCCTACGATCAGTCTTTTTGCCATGATCAGAATAATTTTGATTAAATCTATCTTTTTTACTCTAAATCAATTATCGACACTGTTTGTGTCTTTTAGATAATTCTTAGATCCAATCATATTATCTGATTCTGTAAAGAAATGTGTCAAATGAATGTACTGAAAGAAAAAAGTTTTTAGAATTGTTATCCTGCAGGAGAACACAACTGCTGAGCCATGGCCACATACCCATGTAGTCCTTCTACCTTTAAAGCGGAAGTAAACCCATCGATTTAACAGTTTCAAAAAGCAGTTACATTCCCAGCATGCCGGGAATGCCAACTGTCACATTGGTTGTGCTCTCAACCAAACTGTCAAACCATCCAATGGCTGGTGTCATAACTGATCACATGTGCAGCATCATGGCAGTTGAAGATTAAACAGAGGCCAAGATGGCAGCTTCCTTGCCTGAAAATGATAGGAGGGTTTTAATAGCCTCTTACTGTGAACTAACTTATTGATTCTCAGATTGCTTTATGGAAAATATTCAAAGTCACCCATTTCTACCTCATCGATGACTAGAAATATGAAATCCTTACGCTTTCGCTTTGGAAGGGGTTTAAGAAGTTCCCGGCCATCTCTCCATCATCGCGAGGCGTTCCCGGAGGGTTGTTCATCCCTGCCATGTTATTTGGAGAGTTCTACAAGTGATGCAGAATGTGAATTAGGAAGGCGTTAGGAATAAAAACATTTGGGCTGTCACATGACCTACGTGGTCATTTTTTTAGCACACGTGAATAAATGCTGTTTCTATATTCTCAGACTTTGCACAACAAATAAAAACCAACAAGTTACACAGACAATATACACTCACCGGCCATTTTTATTAGGTACACCTTGCTATTTTGCCTTCAGAACTGTCTTAATTCTTCATGACATAGATACAACAAGGTGTTGGAAACATTCCTCACTGATTTTGGTCCATATTGATGTGATAACATCACGCAGTTGCTGCAGATTTGTCAGCTGCACATCCATGATGGGAATCTCCCATTCTACCACATCCCAAAGGATTGAGATCTGGTGACTGTGGAGGCCATTGGAGTGCAATTAACTCATTGTCATGTTCACAAAACCAGTTTGAGATGATTTGTGACATGGTGCATTATCCTGCTGGAAGTAGCTATCAGAAGATGGGTACACTGTAGTCATAAAGGGATGGACATGGTCAGCAACAATACTCAGGTAGGCCGTGTTGTTTCAACGATGCTCAATTGGTACTAAGGGGCCCAAAGTGTGCCAAGAAAATATCCCCCACACCATTTCACCACCACCAGTCTGAACCATTGATACAAGGCAGAATGGATCCATGCTTTCATGTTGCTTTACGCCAAATTCTGACCCTACTATCTGAATGTCGCAGCTGAAATCAAGACTTATCAGACCAGGCGATGTTTTTCCAATCTTCTATTGTCCAATTTTGGTGAGCCTGTGCAAATTGTAGTTTTAGTTTCCTGTTCTTAGCTGACAGGAGTGGCACCCGGTGTGGTCTTCTGCTTCTGTAGCCCATCTGCCTCAAGGTTGGATGTGTTATGCGTTCAAAGATGGTATTTTGCATACCTTGGTTGTAATGAGCGGTTATTTGAGTTACTGTTGCCTTTCTATCATCTCAAACCAGTTTGCCCATTCTCCTCTGGCTTCTCTGACATTAACAAGGCATTTTCGTCCACACAACTGCCACTCACTGGATATTTTTTATTTTTCGGACCATTCACTGTAAACCCTGGAGATGGTTGTGCGTGAAAATCCCAGTAGATCAGCAGTTTTTTAAATACTCAGACCAGCCCGCCTGGCACCAACAATCATGCCACGCTCAAAGTCACTTAAATCCCCTTTCTTCCCCATTCTGATGGTTTGAACTTCAGCAAGTCGTCTTTACCACATCTAGATGCCTAAATGCATTGCGTTGCTGCCATGTGATTGGCTGATTACCAATTTGTGTTACCAAGCAATTGAACAGGTGTACCCAATAAAGTTTTACATTTATGATTCCAATTAACTGTACATTTGCAGTATTATTTAACACAATTTAATTGAAAGCTTAAAATTTTTTAAAAAGACAAAAATTGTGACATTTTCATTACCTTTGGCAACACATCCATGTCTCCAGAGCCTGAAACAGAATGATAAATATTTTACTTGATTCTATTTAAATAAATAGTAAGCTGTGTTTAAATTGTGCATTATTGCAGAATATAATTTAGCTGATAAGTAAATGTAATTACATCAGAATATGCTGATAAAACCTAGTAAGCGATGCTATTTAGACTTCTTGCCACTAGATGTCACAGTTGCACTGCTTCTCATATGGGTTGTATCATTTCTCTTTACTGAGATTGGTATAGTTTCTTTTTGTTTCAAATTTTTTCCTTTATTTTCATAGATCACGTGGTTATCTACACTGCTTCTTACCATATGGTTGAGTTCCATTATTATTACATCAAGTGCTCATTTCACAATTCATAGTTTATTTGTTTTTCATTTGGCTCTGTAGCTTAATTTCTTGTCTCACATTTTATTTACTGGATAATATTAATTGATGTGACGCTTTACTTTTATTTGGCTGACTATATTGTGGGATTTCTTCAACAAGCGATAAGATGTGTCTTAATTTTCCAGCACGGAGTGTGCTTGATCTATTTGAGAATATAGATCAAGCCCTGAGGTGAGCTGACACCCCCACAATAAGATTGCAACACGTGGTGGATATTGTTCGTGTTGGATCCAGCGGATGACACATTAACTAAAAGTGAAAAGAAAACAATATTGGAATACACCTGCATGCATTAACCACTTAAGCCCCGGACCATTTGGTAGCTAAAGGACCAGAGGTGAATTCAGAATTTTGCACTGCGCTGCTTTACTGTAACTGTAAATTGTGCCCAAACGAAATTTGCGTCCTTTTCTTCCCACAAATAGAGCTTTCTTTTAATGGTATTTGATTGCCTCTGCGATTTTCATTTTTTGCGATATAAACGGAAAAAGACCGAAAATTTTGAAAAAAAAATGATATTTTCTACTTTTTGTTATAAGAAAAATCGAATAAACTCAATTGTAGTCATACATTTAGGCCAAAATGTATTCAGCCACATGTCTTTAGTAAAAAAAATGTCAATAAGCGTATATTTATTGGTTTGCGCAAAAGTTATAGCGTCTACAAACTAGGGTACATTTTCTGGAATTTACACAGCTTTTAATTTATGACTGCTTATCTCATTTCTTGAGGTGCTAAAATGGCAGGGCAGTACAAAACCCCCCCAAATGACCCCATTTTGGAAAGTAGACACCCCAAGGAAATTGCTGAGAGGCATGTTGAGCCCATTGAATATTTTTTTTTTGTCCCAAGTGATTGAATAATGACAAAAAAAAATAAAAAATTACAAAACGTTGTCACTAAATGATATATTGCTCACACATGCCATGGTTATATGTGGAATTGCACCCCAAAATACATTCTGCTGCTTCTCCTGAGTACGGGGATACCACATGTGTGGGACTTTTTAGGAACCTAGCCGCGTACGGGACCCCGAAAACCAAGCACCGCCTTCAGGATTTCTAGGCACAAATTTTTGATTTGACTCCTCACTACCTATCACAGTTTCGAAGGCCATAAAATGCCAAAATAGCACAAACCCCCCCAAATGACCCCATTTTGGAAAGTAGACACCCCAAGCTGTTTGCTGAGAGGCATGGTGAATATTTTATAGCTCTCATTTGTTTTTGAAATTGAAGAAAGAAAATGTCTTTTTTTTTTTTTCAATTTTCAAAACTTTGTGACAAAAAGCGAGATCTGCAAAATACTCACAATACCTCTCAGCAAATAGCTTGGGGTGTCTACTTTCCAAAATGGGGTCATTTGGGGGGGGGGGGGTTTGTGCCATTGTGCCATCTGGGAATTCCATGGCCTCCGAAACTATGATAGGCAGTGAGAAGTGAAATCAAAAATTTACACCCTTAGAAAGCCTGAAGGCGGTGATTGGTTTTTGGGGTCCCGTACGTGGCTAGGCTCCCAAAAAGTCTCACACATGTGGTATCCCCGTACTCAGGAGAAGCAACAGAATGTATTTTGGGGTGTAATTCCACATATGCCCATGGCATGTTTGAGCAATATATCATTTAGTGACAACTTTGTGCAAAAAAAAAAAAAAAAATTGTATTTTTTTCCGCAACTTGTGTCAACATATAAAATATTCCATGGACTCGACATGCCTCTCAGTATATAGCTTGGGGTGTCTATTTTCCAAAATGGGGTCATTTGGGGGGGTTTTGAACTGTTCTGGCATTTTATACACAACATTAGGAAGCTTACATCCACTCTTCTAACCACTTGAAGACAAAGCCCTTTTTGACACTTTTTGTTTACATGAAAACATTTTTTTTTTTTGCAAGAAAATTATGTTGAACCCCCAAACATTATATATATTTTTAAAGCAAAGGCCCTACAGAATAAAATGGTGGGTGTTGCATTTTTTTTTTCTACACAGTATTTGCGCAGCGATTTTTCAAATGCATTTTTTGGGGAAAAAATACACTTTTTTTAATTTTAATGCACTAAAACACACTATATTGCCCAAATGTTTGATGAAATAAAAAGATGATCTTAGGCCGAGTACATAGATACCAAACACGACATGCTTTAAAATTTCGCACAAACGCGCATTGGCGACGTACTACATACATTTTTAAAAGCCTTTAAAAGCCTTTTCAGGTTACCCCGTTAGATTTACAGAGGAGATCTACTGCTAAAATTACTGCTCTCGATCTGACCTTCGCGGTGATACCTCACATGCATGGTGCAATTGCTGTTTACATATGACGCCAGACCGACGCTTGCGTTCGCCATTGGGCAAGAGCAGGGCAGGACAGGGGTGCTTTTTATTTTTTATTTTTATTTTTTATTATTAATTTTGCTTTTTTATTTTATTTTTAAATTGTTCCTTCCATATTTGATTTTTTTTATCATTTTTATTGTTATCTCAGGGAATGTAAATATCCCCTATGATAGCAATAGGTAGTGACAGGTACTCTTTTTTTGAAAAAACAGGGGTCTAAACCCTAGATCTTTCCTCTGCCCTCAAAGCATCTGACCACACCAAGATCGGTGTGATAAAATGCTTTCCCAATTTCCCAATGGCGCTTTTTATATCCGGGGGGGGGGACATTCCCTCCCACTGCTTGTAAAAGCAGTCCAGAGGCTAATTAGCCACTAGGATTGCTTTTACATGAAAGCCGGCCGCTGGCTGAAAAGAATGATACCAAGATGATACCTAAACCCGCAGGCATCAATCTGGTATAACCATTCAAAGTCCAGCAACATACCAGTACGTTGCTGGTCCTTGTTGGACATGTATTGTAATCTTTTTTTTTCATGCAGCCAGTTGGGTGAACGAAAAAAGAGATTGATCGGGTGGGTATGCCTACCATTAGAATACCGCCCTTCATCCACCCACTTCTAATGATGGGCATACATGCACCATTTATATATGCCGAAGCATGGGGGCATCCTCCCGCAAAAAAGTTATGCCGCACACACATGGTCGGACTTTTCCACGGGCAGGCCTCCGTCGGAATTTCGACCGTATGTACGCGGCATTAGGAGCAAAATCACTCCTCCGCCCCTGCTGCCCCAATGCTTCGGCATATTTGCTTTTTTTTATAACTGTGGTGGTGAAATCACCTCCTACAGCACTGGAGTCGCAGGGATCAGGCCTGTCTCTGCGAACGCTGCAGTTATGTGTGTTGTGTTTTGCAAGTGACAGTGATCGATCGATACTGCACTTGGGTGGCCTGGGCTGGACGGAGAGGCAAAACGCAGGTGCTAGCAGGTATCTGGGCTGATCCCGCTAACACTGCGTTTTTGGGAACCCTAAACTGCTGGGGACGCTAGTATAGATCTGATCAGATCAGATACTATACCACTAAGGAGGGTGTATGCTTCACGCGTGGGTGTTAGCGTTACTGGCACTAACCTGACGCTGCCTGGGGTGTGACGCAGACCCTCTCTGATGCTAAAACCTAATTGATATCACCCGCCGGGCGATCAGGGGGTTAAACCTTTATTGGGTTATATACGGCGGGTGCCCTGACACTATAAAAAGCAAACTAACTAACCAGCGTCACCCGTAACACTTATATGATGATCACTGGTGAAAGGGTTAACTAGGGGCAATTAGGGGGTTAAAACCTTTATTAGATAATATATGGGGGTACCTGACGCTATAAAAACCTGCGGCGAACCTAAAAAAAATTACTGGCTACCGATCTACATCACCGGCGCTAAGACAGCGATCAGAAAAATGATCGCTTAGCGACAGTGGTGATAGGGGGTGAAAGGGTTACCTGGGGGGTGATCAAGGGGGTTAAACCTTTATTAGATAATTTATGGGGGTACCTGACGCTATAAAAACCTGCGGCGAACCTAAAAAAAATTACTGGCTACCGATCTGCATCACCGACGCTAAGACAGCGATCAGAAAAATGATCGCTTAGCGACAGTGGTGATAGGGGGTGAAAGGGTTACCTGGGGGGCGATCAAGGGGGTTAAACCTTTATTAGATAATTTATGGGGGTACCTGACGCTATAAAAACCTGCGGCGAACCTAAAAAAAATTACTGGCTACCGATCTGCATCACCGACGCTAAGACAGCGATCAGAAAAATGATCGCTTAGCGACAGTGGTGATAGGGGGTGAAAGGGTTACCTGGGGGGCGATCAAGGGGGTTAAACCTTTATTAGATAATTTATGGGGGTACCCGACGCTATAAAAACCTGCGGCGAACCTAAAAAAAATTACTGGCTACCGATCTGCATCACCGACGCTAAGACAGCGATCAGAAAAATGATCGCTTAGTGACAGTGGGGATAGGGGGTGAAAGGGTTACCTGGGGGGCGATCAAGGGGGTTAAACCTTTATTAGATAATTTATGGGGGTACCCGACGCTATAAAAACCTGCGGCGAACCTAAAAAAAATTACTGGCTACCGATCTGCATCACCGACGCTAAGACAGCGATCAGAAAAATGATCGCTTAGCGACGGCGGTGCTAGGGGGTGAAAGGGTTATCTGGTGGGTGATCAAGGGGTTAAACCTTTATTAGGGGGGGTTAGGGGGCTACACTGGACCTAAAACTAAATGTAGTGACACTTTTACAGTCACAAATGTCACTGATTGCAGTGATCAGTAAATAAATGGTCACTGCAATCAGTGACACTGTGACTGGGGGCTGGGGGGTGATCTGGGGGGGGCCTGGGGGGGCGATTTATGTGCCTATGTGTGCTGGTGTTAGTGTAGTGTTTGTGCACTAACCTTGATGTCTTCTCTTGTACGGCGCTCGGTATATGTGAGCGCCGCACAAGAGATTACATCACTTCCTCCTGCTTCCTCTGCCTGTGTTTGCATTACACAGGCAGAGGGGGCATTCTCATTCGCCGGGAGCGATCACGGGGGGTGGCCGGAATCGAACGGTCGCCCCCCCATCTCGGATCGCTCCCAGACGAATTCCGACCGCTCACTGTACAGAAGGGGGGTCCGATTGGACCCCCCAACTGTACAAAGGCAATCACGTACACTCTACGTGATTGTGCCTGTCGGTGCCATTCTGCCAACGTATATATACAGTGAGCGGTCGTTAAGTGGTTAAGGACTTTATTTGGGACTACATAATCATTATCTAATTTTCACAGCGGATTAATTAGTTGAACATCTAATTATCCCTTGGATTGTTTCACACTTTTATTAATACTGTACAGTGCCTTGAAAAAGTATTCATACCCCTTTGTCATGTTACAACCAAAAACGTAAATGTATTTCTCTTTCGTTCATGGCCGGACACAGCACTCTCTTGACAAAGTGGGTATTCAGCTTTTCATCAGGAGAGGACTAGGCAGAAAACAGGTTAATGTTTTAACACATAAAAAAAACTCTCCATGCATCTCACAGCTCCGTTTTTTTCTGTCTAGTGTAGGAGTAGGACATGGCTCCCTTCGGGCCCATGGGTTCTGGAGTTTTTGTCTATTTTTTCTTTTTTTTTTGGTTCCTGTGAGCTACTAGCAACTGCCGACCGGGTGACAGGCTGGATCCCAGATCCTTGTAGTCTGCCCAGTTTCGGCCATCGAGCGTGTGCCGACCTCTAGCTACGCGCTGGGTTGTCCACGACATGTCCCGTCATTCCAGGGGTGGCCGGTGAGCTACGTGCTCCGGGGTACACATATGATCGGGCTCTATGTTCGAGTCACAGTGTGCCAGGCCGACAGTCACCTCCGTCGCCATGCGGAAGATGGTCTGTCAGGGATGCTCCCAGCGGGTCCAGGATCGGTAAGTAGCAATTTCCCTACTTCGGTGGGAGGATATAGCTGGGCATTCCTGGGGAGGTTGTTTAGGGGGTTCCACCTTACTTGTCCCCTCTCCTTCCCCTCCCTCATCCCTGTGCTCTGGGCCAGACTAGCTGTGTGGACTGGGGGTCCGCCTGGAGGGGGCTCCATCCGATTGTGGGGCTGCACTGTCCGTCGCCTGGGGGGGTTAGTTCGGCTGTCCTATGTGGGGGGGCCTCTGTGTGGGGGCCCCGAGTGTCTCTTGCGGCCTGCTGTGTTTTATTTCTCCTTTACATGTGGCCGGCGGCCATTTTGGCGGCGCCGCTTTGGGCTCTAGTGCTTTCCTCTGCGGCCATTTTCTTGTTGCTGTGCGCCTTTTTTCACAGTGTGACCGCTCGGCGGCCATTTTGGCGGTGGTATTTTGGCCTCTAGTGTCTGGAGTCACGGCGCGAACGGCAGACACATTCCACAGTGGAACAGCGTGACTCATGCAGCGGTGCTGAGTAGCTTCTCTAGCGGGGAACGGACAGCAGGCTGTGCGGTATCCGTTTTCTTCGGGTGTTGAGTTCTCTGGGTGGATTCCTCGTCCTCTGCGGCAGGTAGGAGGGTGGGCAGTGTGCTTTGACTTTAGTCCCTGTGTCAGGCGTGTGGGTCAGCAGACGCCTCCTCCCCTGAAACAAAACACCTGAGTGGGCAACTGGTGCCCCTGCACCTGCTGTGTGAATGGACGCTATGTCGGTGGTCCTGGAGGCCCCCTCCCCCGCCATCTTCCGGGGACAATCCTGATGCAGAGTCAGGCCCGGCTACGGCTCATGGCCCTGACTCTGATGCGTCAGAGGACGCAGACCGTGGCCGGTCAGACAGTGAGGGTGACTCCGGGTCAGCACGCGAGAAGGCTCTGGTAAGTGATCTTATCACTGCGGTGCGAGATACTCTGAAGATGGAGGATTCTGCGGAAGCAGTTGAGACGTCGGTTCCCTTTGGGTTCCGTAAACCAGCCTGCACTGCCAAGGTGTTTCCTTGTGTTGCTTATCTTGATAAGTTTTTCTAACAAAGTTTGTTAGAAACCACAGAAGGTTTTTTTCGCCCCAAAAAATTTGACGGTCCGGTATCCCTTTGAGGTGAGTTTCCTGAAAAACTGGACCTCTGCTCCGGTTGTGGACCCTCCTGTGTCCAGACTTAACAAGGTACCCACAATTTCCGGTGGACGGGGCTCCTGCTTCAAGGACCCTGCGGCCATGTGGGCTGAGGCGCCCGCCCGCTCCATATACACGTGGGGGGTTCAGCAGTTCAGGATCTGCTGGCACGAGGGGATGTCCAATCCTGGATCTCAAAACCCTCAATTGCTTTGTGAGAGTACAATGGTTCAGGATTGAGTCAGTTCGCTCTGTTGACGCGGCTCTCCATCCGGGGAAACTCTTGGCGTCCCTGGACATCAGAGACGCATACTTGCATGTCCCTATCTGCACCAGATATCAGAGGTTTCTACACTTTGCGGTCGGGGAGGACCACCATCAGTTTCCCCTTCGGATTGGCCTCGGCACCAAGGGTCTTCACCAAGGTGCTGGCTCCGATCCTGGCCCTGCTAAGACAGTGTGGCATCAATATCGTGGGCTACTTGGACGAAAGAGGGTGTCTATAGCCTGTCAGACTCTCTGAAAATTTGGTTGGGTGTTGAACACCCAGAAATCAGTCTTAGTACTGACTCAACGCCTGGAGTACCTGGGGTTGATTTTGGACTCCTCAGTGGGAGGTTTTTTTCTCCCGGTGGAAAAGCTGCAGTCTGTTCGGGCTGTGAGTGGCGGTTGACCTCCCACAACTGGTCTTCACTCCGTTTTTGCATGAGGGTCCTGGGTCTCATGGTAGCCTCCTTTAAGGCAGTACCGTATGCTCAAGCTCACACTCGGGTGTTGCGGAAGGACATTCTGTTCGAATGGGACAAGTGCCCATCGTCCCTGGATCTCCAAATCCAGGTGAACCACCGGGTCAGGGCTTCCCTGGTTTGGTGGCTGACATCACAGGCACTTCTGTCCGGGAAGTCGTTCCTCCCTTTTCTCTGGATGGTGATCGCGACGGATGCCAGTCTTGCCGGCTGGGGGGTGTCTGAGTGGTTCAGTCGACCCAGGGTCGCTGGACTCCGGAGTAATCCCGCCTGCCGATCAATGCCCTGGAACTCCGGGCAATGAAGCCTTGCCTCTTCCAGTGGTCTCAGAGGCTACAGGGGCGTCCAGTCAGGATCCAGTCGGACAACGCCACGGCAGTGGCGTATGTCGTTCATCAAGGAGGAACAAGAAGCACAGCGGCAGCCTCAGAAGTCGCTCACATCCTGAGCCTTGTGGGCCGTGTACATTCCGGGTGTGGGAGACTGGCAGGCGGTGTACGTGAGTCGCCAGATGCTGGACCAGGGGGAGTGGTCTCTACACCTGGAAGTGTTTCGTCTCATTTTCCAGAGGTGGGGCACGCCAGACGTGGATCTCATGGATCTCATCTCAATCGGAAAGTATTGAGGTTTGTGGCCAGGTCGAAGGACCCCTGGGCGGACGCGACAGACGCATTGGTGGCACTGTGGGGTAAGTATTGGCTAATTTAGAATGGAGTTAGAAGGGATTCCGATGATCCTAGTTGCTCCGTATTGGCCTCGGCGTCCCTGGTACGCCGACCTAGTGCGCCTGGTACCGCTGCGAGAGGACCTTCTGTCGCAAGGTCCCATATTTCATCCTGCTTTACAGTCGCTGGCTTTGACGGCATGGCTATTGAAAGCCAGGTGTTAAGGGACCGAGGCCTGTCGGCTTCAGTGATTTCTACCATGTTGAGAGCGCGGAAGTTGTCCTCTCGGAAGATCTACCATCGCACCTGGATGGCTTACATCTCTATGTTTGAAGAGATGAAGTGACCTCCGCGTACTTCTGTGGTTTTTTAGGGTCCTGCTGTTCCTGCAGCGTGGGGTGGACCGTAAACTTGCCTTAAGTACTTTTAAGGGGCCGGTTTTGGCTTTGGCTGTCTTCTTCGAAGACCTTTGGCGGCTCACTCTCTGGTGGGTACGTTTGTACAGGGGGTTCGCTATGTGGCCCCTCCGGTCTGTTCTCCACTGCCTCCGTGGGACCTGAACCTGGTCCTCTCGGTGCTTCAGAAACCACCGTTTGGGAACATTAGAGTGATTCCCTGACTGACGCTTTCTCAGAAGGTGGTCTTTTTGGTAGCTATTACGTCAGTTAGCCGTGTTTCGGAACTGGCAGTCTTGTCTTGCAAGGCTCCATATCTGGTCTTCCACAAAGATAAGGTGATGCTGCGTCCGCAGCCTACTTTTCTCCCGAAGGTAATTTCGGCTTTTTATCTTAATGAAGACATTGTACTTCCTTTTCTGTGTGCTCACCCGTCGCATCAGACTGCAGCGGCGCCTCATTCCTTGGACATTGTCCGGGCTCTGCGGGTGTACCTGTCTGCTACGGCTCCGTTCCGGAGGGCAGACTCACTGTTTGTTTCGGTAGCTGGTCCTTGAAAAGGCCTGGCGGTCTCGTCGGCCACCATCTCCCGGTGGATCAGACAGGTCGTGATCAGGCTTCTTCCCTAAAAGGGTGGGCGCCTCCCCTTCCTGTCACGGCGCATTCGGCCAGGGCGATAGGTGCCTCTTGGGCTTTCCGACTTCAAGCGTCGGTTTCCCAGGTGTATAAGGCGGCGACCTGGTCGTCCATTCACACTTTCACAAACTTTTACAAAGTTCATGTGAGTGCATCTTCGGATGCTTTATTCGGCCGCAAAGTCTTGCAGGCTTCTGTTGAAAGATTGCAACTCCTCCGTTGAGGAGCTCTGGTTTTGTTTTTTGGGTGAAGTTTTGTTTTTATGCTGTTCCAACCCCTCGTTTTTGACACTGCTTTGGGACGTCCCACTTTGTCAAGAGAGTGCTGTATCCGTCCATGAACGAAAGAGAAAATAGGATTTTTGTACTCACCGTAAAATCCTTTTCTCTGAGTTCATGGATGGACACAGCACCCGCCCCTCCTTTTTATGTTTGTACTGCTTTTTGACGAACTGAGCTGTGAGATGCAGGGAGAGGGGTTTGACCGCCCCCGGGGGGGTACTGTACAGTTTTTTTGATGTGTTAAAACATTAACCTGTTTTCTGCCTAGTCTTCTCCTGATGAAAAGCTGAATACCCACTTTGTCAAGAAAGTGCTGTGTCCGTCCATAAACTCAGAGAAAAGGATTTTACGGTGAGTACAAAAATCCTATTTTTATTGGGATTTTCTGTGATAGACCAACACAAAGTGGCACATAATTGTGAAGTGGAAGGAAAATGATAAAATGGTTTTAAAAATATTTGAAAAATAAATATGTGAAAGTGTGGCGTGCATTTGTATTCAGCCCCCCGATTGAATACTTTGTAGAGCCACCTTTCCCTGAAATTACAGCTGCAAGTCTTTTTGGTTATGTCTCTACCAGTTTGCACATCTAGAGATGACATTTTTGCCCATTCTTCTCTCCAAAATAGCTCAAGCTCTGTCAGATTGGACGGAGAGCGTATGTGAACAGCAATTTTGAAGTCTTACCACAGATTCTCAATTGGATTTAGGTCTGGACTTTGATTGGGCCATTCTAACACATGAATATGCTTTGATCTAAACCATTCCATTGTAGCTCTGGCTGCATGTTTAGGGTCGTTGTCCTGCTGGAAGGTGAACCTCCACTCCAGCCTTAAGTCTTTTGCAGACTCTAACAGGTTTTCTTCTTATGCCTTGTACACACGATCGGATTTCCGATGGAATAAAATCCGATGGACTTGTTTCATCAGAAATTCCGATCGTGTGTGGGCCCCATCTCAATTTTTACCATCAGAGTAAAAAAATAGAACATGTTTTAAATTTTTCTGATGGAAAAAAATCCGATGGGAAATTCCGATCGTCTGTGTGGAATTCCATCAGGGAAAAATACATGCATGCTCAGAATCAGGTCGACGCATGCTCGGAAGCATTGAACTTAATTTTTCTCGGCTCGTCGTAGTGTTTTACGTCACCCGCGTTTTGGACGGTCGGAATTTAGTCTGACAGTGTGTATGCAAGACTGATGGAAGTCAGCTTCATCGGAATTCCGACAGAAAATTTGATCGGATTTTATTCCATCGGAAATCCGATCGTGTGTACAAGGCATTAGTTTGCCCTGTATTTGGCTCCATCCATCTTCTCATCAACTCTGACCAGCTTCCCTGTCCCTGCTGAAGAAAAGCATCCCCGCAACATGAAGCTGCCACCACCATGTTTAACGGTGGTGATGGCGTGTTCAGGGTGATGTGATTCTCCCACCTGAGCTGTGGATCTCTGCAGCTCCTCCAGAGTTACCAAGGGCCTCTTGGCTGCTTCTCTGATTAATGCTCTCCTTGCCCCGCCTGTAAGTTTAGGTGGATGGCCATGTCTTGGTAGGTTTGCAGTTAAGCCATACTCTCCATTTTTGGGTGGTGGATTGAACAGTGCTCCGTAATATCTTCAAAGCTTGGGATATTTTTTTTATAACCCAACAATGCTTTTAACTTCTCCACAAATTTATCCCTGATATTCATCTGGTGTTCATGATGCCTTCATGATGCTGTTTGTTCACTAAGGTTCTCTAACAAACCTCTGAGGGCTTCACAGAACAGCTGTATTTATACTAAGATTAAATTACACACAGGTGTACTCTATTTACTAATTAGGTGACTTCTGAAGACAATTGGTTCCACTAGATTTTAGTTAGGGGTATCAGAATAAAGGGGGCTGAATACAAATGCACGCCACACTTTTCACATATTCATTTGTAAAAAAAAAAATTAAAACCATTTATCATTTTCTTTCCACTTCACAATTATGTGCCACTTTGTGTTAAACTATTATTACCAATAAAATACAGTTACGTTTTCGGTTGTAACATGACAAAATGTGGAAAATTTCAAGGGTTATGAATACTTTTTTCAAGGTACTGTATTCACAAAAGTTGTCTGATAGATGCATAGAGTGTTTAGCACTATAACATTTTAAACATGATTTATATTTTGATATCTGTATAAATATGAATTTATGTTTATGAAATTTGAGGCACTGTATATATGGTTGTTTATGAACTTATAATACATAGCACAAAGAGCACTTAATAATATCGGAAGCACTTCACAGAATTGGAGCTAAATACAGTAAAACCTTGGTTTGAGAGTAACTTGGCTTGAGAGCGTTTTGCAAGACAAGCAAACATTTTTCATAAATTTTGACTTGATATACAAGCGATGTCTTGACATACAAGTAGCGTCAAGTCACAACTGAGTATAAAAGAGAAGAGAGGCGTCTCTAAGTGTAGCAATATGGTTATATTTAATGAAGGTACAACATTTAGCAACTCACATGGTTGATGATGAAAACAGGCACATCTAAGTATGCAGACATCCGGGGTAAAGCTGTCCACATAGACCGTCCTCCGCACCGCCATCGACATCATCTCTTCCATGCTGCGCTCCACAAGCGGTTCAAGCCTCGATTTCAGATCGCTCTACTGCAGGGTAGTCTTCCCGGTCACGATGGCAGACTGACAGCAGTAAGAGCCGGCGGTGAGGAGATTGGTCTATGTGGACAGCTTTACCCCGGATGCCTGCATACTTAGATGTGTCTCTTTTAATCATCAACCATGTGAGTTGCTAAGAGCCCATTCACACAGGGGCAACACGACTTCCTGCGCGACTTTGGGAGGCAACTTGGACACGACTTGAGCATGAATCATAGCGCGACTCCATGGAACTTACAAGGCAACTTCAAGTTGCCTCCAGGACAGGCTACTTTCCAGTGGCCATTCAAACAATAATCAGCTCTGTTTGGGAGGGGTTTGCTTGGAAAACTATTTTTACTTCCTGGAATGTTGCTTCAGTTAAGACAGGGGATCCGACTTGGAGGCAACTTCCATTGAAATCTATGGGTTTAAGTTGCCTACAATTCGCCTAGAAGTTGGATTGAAGTAGTACAGGAACCTTTTTTGAAGTCGGAGCGACTTCAGTAGTGTACATTAAGACGGCTCTCATTCACTTACATTGATTTTCTCGTGCCGTGCGACTTGAGGCGACTTGGGGCGACTTCAAGTCAGATCCAAAGTCGCCCCTGTGTGAATGGGCTCTTAATGTTGTACCTTCATTAAATGTAACCATATTGCTACACTTAGAGGCGCCTCTCTTCTCTTTTATACTCTGTAGCTCCTGATGGATTTTGCTTCTAATTACCTTGTAGAGCAATGGGTATCAACTCCTGTCCTCAGGACCCACTAACAGGCCAGGTTTGCAAGATAACTGAAATACATCACAGGTAATATCAATTGCTGCTCAGGGATTGCAGTATTCTAGTCTGTGTCTCCCCAAGGTAATACCTAAAATCTGGCCTGTTAGTGGGTCCTGAGGACAGGAGTTGAGAACCACTGTTGTAGAGGCTTCCATTTTGTGGATGGACATTTTATGGTTACACAACCTATCACATTGCTATAATCTTTTTATATGGACTATAAACTGAAGGACTTATGAATAAATGATTGTGGAATGAATCATCTGAGTTTCCATTATTTCTTTTTGGGAAATTTGCTTTGATATACAAGTGCTTTGGATTACAAGCAGATTTTCGGAACAAATTATGCTCGCAATCCAAGGTTTTACTGTAGTACACATTCTGATTTTTGTTTTTATGATAGATTTACACAGTATCACTTTTGTATAAACAGATCAATTAAAGTGGAAGTAAACCCTCCTTTTCAGCCAAGGAAGCTGCCATCTTGGCCTCTGTTTAATCTTTAACTGCCATGATGCTGCACATGTGATCAGTTATGGCACCAGCCATTGGATGGTTTGACAGTTTGATTGAGAGCACAACCAATGTGTCAGTTAGCATTTCCGGCATGCCAGGAATATAACTGTTTTTTGAAATTGTTAAATTGATGGGTTTACTTCCGCTTTAAGACACATCTTATCTCTTATTCCACAATATAGTCAGCCAAATAAAAGTAAAGCGCCACATCAATTAATATTATCCATTTTTGGGGACACATTATGATAATGTGAGGGCTGCATAATTTAATTTTACTTACCCCTTTACGTTAAACAGTAGCATAAGGAATTTCACTATTTTATTAGACATTTTATTAACTTTTTTATCTCATAACCTTTTTTTTTTTTTTAAAGACTACTTTTGGCCCTCTCTAAAAAAAACAAAACATAAATTGCAGTATCAGATTTCAAGTTAATATACAATGCAGGATATAGCTATAGCTAAGCAAATACACATAGCATGAGCCCAGTATCAATTTAAGACTACATGCACACATCCACAGACTTTACTGGTCATATAGGAATGGATTTTCTATGAAAAGGGATCATGCATTCTACTCTCCTCTCTTCTCCTTTTCTATCTTTCTTTCACCACTTTTTTTTTCTCTCTCTTTATTATGTATATATTCGTTTCACTTTCCTTCCTTTTTATAAATATTTCATCGGGTATGCATAAGAACATTGTTTGAATTTATATTCCATATCTTCATCATAACTTAAATCTTATAGACGTTATGAATTTAATGACATTTAGAATGTTTTAAGGAATCATATACTACTTACAAACCACTTAGAGGAGCTAAAAGATTGATATATTACATGTTTAGTTTGTTAAGCAACCTCCTTTAAAATTAACAAAATCTAGCTTTTGGAATATATAAGAATTATAACGTTTGTTTATACAAGCATAATCAAGATTGTATGTACGATACCCTCTGTATGCCTTAATAAAATATTTTGACAAGGAAAAGGGATCATGCATAAATGATCAGTAAAATGCTTGCCTTTAGATACATTTTTTAAATGTATACTGTATCCTCATTTTTTTATTTTTTTAATATTAGAGTGCACTTTTTGCATGTATGTATTTTTAGATTTTTGGTTACAGATCTGAATGTATGTTTTTACACCTGTTTTCATGTCCCCATTGAAAACAATACATTTGCATTCAGATTCGTAATCCAAAAACACTTTGAAATGCATTTTATGCCCCTGGGAATGATGCCTAAATTGTAGAAGCAAATTCTGGTGTTTAAAAGGAAATTATTATATAATGCTTTCCCCTTCTCCCTGGAATCGTTGTTGTTTTCGGTGTCCAGAATAAAATAAAGCTGTATTAAACCCGAAACTAACAATGGTTTACATTGCAGCTTACCAATCCTTGGATGTGATGGCTGTATTAGTTTTATTTTTTAGGAATTTCCCCCTCTGTAGTTACCTGGTGATCTGGCCAGTAACACACCTCCTATATTAGAGTTCCTACACTCTGGATGAAGGATCACAGGGGGCACCTTTGGACAGCAGCATTGTCAGTCTGGGGGGAGGTTAGTGTTGGATGAGCTAGCAGATTTAAATGTACTAACAAATTGAAGCTAACCTCCAGCTATCACTTTATAATCAGTTACAGACAGTAGTTTTTTTTACTTTATGGAATAAAGGATTTTACATAAATAAAAGCTGATCATTGTAAGCATCTCTCCCAGGGTTAAAAGGTCATTACCATCCCTGTAAACCAATATATCTGACAGAGAATTTGTTCCTTTAAAAAAACAACACACTTACTGACTGGATCACCATATGAAATAGAAGAAAGGAAGCCTAAAAAGAGAATTAATGGAGCCATCACATCTAAAAAATGGTAAGACACAATATAGTAAAGATTTGCTTTTGGGTTTAATACTGCTTTAAGGCAGGTAAAACATTCTGTTACATAAACT
Organism: Rana muscosa; assembly: GCA_029206835.1. NCBI lineage: Eukaryota > Metazoa > Chordata > Amphibia > Anura > Ranidae > Rana > Rana muscosa. Next base: position 9,277,349 of record JARGYO010000162.1, read on the forward strand.
TCAACATCCCACAGACATTTAAATGCTAGGTGCTTACCTAGTGATCCATTCATATGATGAGGTTCCATTGCACCCATTGCTCCCATTGGGCCATCAGGACCTGGACCCATTGGAAACTACAAGAAAAATAAGTTCAGAGTCTGTTACATGTCATAACTTTATACTATTTAAAGCTATGAATATATGCATAGTATAATATAGCATATTATTGTAGCACTACTACTACTGCAGGGGCTGCTGATTTTATTGGTTCTTTCCCAAACAGTACAGAGGCTGCCAGTCACCCATGCAACAGTCCATTCACTCTCGCTCCAATTATCAGTCATGGGGATGTCCTTTTAAAGGAGTTGTAAAGGCAGAAGTTTTTTTTTTTATCTTAGTGCATTTTGTGCATTAAGATAAAAAGCCTTCTGTGTGCAGCAGCCTCCCCAGCACCACCTAATACTTACCTGTGCCCCATCTCTCTCCAGCAATGTCTACTAGTCCCTCGGGCCTCCATGACTCTCCCTCCTGATTGGCTGAGACACAGAAGCGGCACCATTGTCTCCCGTGGCTGTCAATCAAAGTCAGTTAGCCAATTAGGAGAAAGAGGGGGCTGGGCTGAACAGCAGCTCTGTGTCTGAATGGACACATGGAGCTTCAGCTCAGCTCGGGTGCCCCCATAGCAAGCTGCTTGCTGTGGGGGGCACGCAATAGGAGGGAGGGGCCAGGAGCAGCGAAGAGGGACCTGAGAAGAGGAGGCTCCAGGCTGCTCTGTGCAAAATCAATACAAATAATTTAAAGTATATGGCTTGCAGAACTACAATGAGAAGGGGAAGGAATTTGACCTGGGATACTTCATAACGCTTAGAAGCAGCAGTGTTTAAAGGACAGTCTTTCCTAACAGTAGCAATATTGATTAAAAACAGTCCAAGGTCCTGCAGCTGAAGACCAGGGGGCAAATTTTGGGTCTCTGGTTACCCTGCGCTATTGGCAAACTATGGGTACCCAGTGCAGCATCCAGCACACAGTTACGGTCTCTGGGAATAATTCAAAGTCACTACACACACATCCCTAGGAAAGCTGTCTCCTCCTAGCTTGCTCCGGACCCAAATATGTGAGTGAGATGGTGCCTCTCAGGACCAGATCTCTTGTGGTGTGGTTCTGCAGTTAGTTCTGAGAAAGCCAGATCAACTTGAGCCTTAAATCGTAGCACCTCAGTAGCCTCCTTAAACAGTTCAGTTAATGAGCTGCTGGGCAGCAACAACCTCTGCACCTCTGAAACCCTCCTGGGGAGAAGGAACCATGTTCTCCAGTGTCTGATGCCTCGTACACACAACCGTTTTTCTCGGCAGGAAAAAAACAATGTTTTTCCAGGCGGGATTCCTCTCAAGCCTGCCTTGCATACACACGTTCAGGCCAAATACCACCCGTCCAAAGCACGGTGACGTACAACACGTACGACGGGACAATAAAGGGGAAGTTCCATTCAAACTGCGCCACCCTTTGGGCTGCTTTTGCAGATCCTCATGTTAGTAAAAGTTTGGTGAGAGACGATTCGTGCTTTTCAGCCTTGTGCTTTTCAGTCCGTTACAGTGTGACGAATGTGATATCTCCATTACGAACGCTAGTTTTACAAGAAAGAGTGCTCCCATCTCATACTTGATTCTGAGCATGCGTGTTTTTTTTCCGCTCGGAAAAGCATACACACGACCGGTTTGGGAATCCCCACGGGAAAAAAGAAAGCTGGTTCTCTTTTTTTTCCCCGGCAGTTTTCTCGTCGGGAAAACTGCGATGGAGCATACACGCGGCCGGTTTTCCTGGCCAAAAGCTCTCATGGCAGTTTTCCCGACGGGAAAACCGGTCGTGTGTACGAGGCATTAGACTTTTTTCACACTCTTGCCTCCTACTGGACATAAATATTCAGGCTGGTTGATTTGAATCTCCTTCCCTACGCTCTAGAAGCTTCTTCTAGCAGCAGAGAGAAGCATTCAAATCCCAACCTATGAGACCCTGCACATGCCAGAACAAATAATTACTGCTCCCTTGAGCCACAACTAAATTTTCCTAACAACCTAAGCTAGGAGGGTGCTACATTGTATATATGTTTAACATATATTGTATATACAGTTTGTGTGGGTATAGTCATATACTGTATACAGTAAGCTGATATAAGCAAGAGCAGAAGCAGCCCATCAAACCTTGAAAGATAATTATGTAAATTTCTATTTTTCTTTAGAAATTTGCTACAAAATGACTGCATTCTTGGTTCAAATTACATAAAGTCAGGACAATAGAAATACGACAGCTGGCTTCTACGTCAGTGGCTATGATTGAAACAAGGCCAGTGAATGACCTGGGTCACATTCGTATAAGAAAGTACTGAGGTTATGCAATGCTTTGGTTTTCTATCTTCTTCTTGGACACCAAAAACATTTACCGTATATACTCGAGTATAAGCCAACCCGAGTATAAGCCGAGGTACCTACTTTTACCACAAAAAACTGGGAAAACTTATTGACTCGAGTATAAGCTTAGGGGGGAAATGTGCCCATTGCCACCTCACTGTGCCAATTGCCCAACCTTACTGTGCCCATTGCCATCTCACTGTGCCCATTGCCACCTCACTGTGCCCATTGCCACCTTACTGTGTCCATTGCAGCCTCCCTGTGCCCGAGTCAGTCAGTGTACTTGAAAATCTTCTTATTCCGCGGCCGGCGTCCATTGTTTAAATCTTGCGTCTTTCTTCTGGTCCCTTCCGTGATAGGCTTTTCCAGCAAACACTGTGTTGAGTGTTGCGCCTATCACGGAGATCCTCTCATTCTCGGACTCCGTTTCCCAGCAGGCACTGTGTTCAGTGTTCCGCCAATCACAGACGTCGGACAAGAGAATGTCCATGATAGGCGCAACACTCAACACAGTGTTTGCTGGAAACGCCTATCGCGGAAGGGACCAGAAGAAAGCCGCGAGATTTAAACAATGGACGGCGGCCACGGAATAAGAAGATTTTCAGGTACTGACTCAAGTATAAGCCGAGGGGTATACTTTCAGCCCTAAAAAAAGGGCTGAAAAACTCGGCTTATACTCGAGTATATACAGTACTTACATTTGGTCTGCTTCCACCGGGTCCTATTGGGTTCATCATTGTGTACATGTTCTCACTTGAGTTTGTTGAATCTACACAAAAGTAAATGAAAAATACAGTTATACCACATCTCTTAGCAGGTAACATACAGTATGTTATTTTATACTATAGCTCACTGATAATGTGTAACCCAGAGTAGCTAGAATTTATGCAAATGCCTTATACGAAAATGCAGTATCAGTATGCATGTAGCTGTAACTATTTTGTGAATGCTTATATACAATGCATATCTAATTATTGATTCAGCTATGTAATCTGAGAGAGTGCAAGTAGCAGTATAATGAATAATAAAGGCTGGAACACTCCAAAATCTTTAGACAATTAGTTACTCAACTTTCCCTAGCTGCCATACTGCAGAGGGTGACATCACTATCCCATAGATAAGATTCCAGGGAATGACAAGTAGCCCAAACCTTGAGGATCATCTTCTCCCAAAGTACACAGCATTCTACGAGATCTCCATGGATGAATGTCACCCTTGCATAGGCACCACAGCAGAAGCATATAACCTACCCCCCCCCCCCCCCAACACACATTCACACACAGATTTTTACATTTAGTGAAGTGTTGTAGCAAGTACAAGGTCCATTTAAAGGTCAGGGTTATGGTTTAAGGCAAAAAGTTAAATGTTATCTTCCATTTAAAGGTTAGGTTTACAGCAACCCCTCACCCCTTAAATTAAATTTTCCCCACTGTATCATCCCCACCATTATTTAAAAAATCTATCTCTTTTTATTAAGTACTTTTTTTTTAACTCTGGTCCACCCCCCTGCCTCCATTCTTACCTAAACAATAATGACATGTTGCTGCTCCTGCAGCCTCCTGGGATATCCCCATCTTATCTTTCAGGAGGCTGCAGGAGCAGCAACACACAGCAGCTGGAAGGTGGACCTGGTGGTATCATCATGGACAGCTGCAAGGACCTGGAAGAGACTCCTGACTCTCAATTTTGTAGCAAGGGAAAGGGTGGCGAGGGCCTCGGAATGTGACAACTGTTTCCTTTGTGTTCAGTGCTCTGAACCGCCTGCATATATAGTTGTCATTCCAAGCGTTAATGTAGAGGAGACTCCTAGAGGTTCTGGACATTGGGCACACATATAACAGAAATGTAGCAGATCAGAAGAAGAAGAAGAGGAAACGCATTAAAAAATAAATCAAATGCATGTAAGTGAAAGTATTAGTATCTGGTTTAGGAAAAATTACTTTAATACCCCTAAGGCTGACTGTGCATGTGCAGATATTCAGATATTTCAGCAAAATCTTAGTATAATTCATCAGTTGGCAATTGAAGCTGAATAATATGACTGCCTCTTACAAAGTCAAGTTTTTTTTGTATCAATGTGAGCAGAAATTGGCAGCTGTCCTGCTCTTGGGTTTTGTTTTTTGCTAAATCAGCAGCATTGGAACAGGTAGAAGTGGAAACCATTGACTTCCATCAATAAAAACTGCAACTTTTCCCCTGCTCATGAAAATTTCAGCATTGTACACTGGGGTGCAGGAAAGGTGGGTCTTATGACCTAAAAATCATCAGAAAATAATAAAGTGAAAAAGTAGTACAGAGTTCCCGATGGGGAGTCAGATAGCAATAAGCAATAAAAAATTCACAGCGATTTCAACCGTCCCGCACTAGAAATAAAGTTTTGACTACAGTTCTATGTTAAAGCTACTACTTTTGTCTGTGTATTATTACCTCCTGGACTGGGCATGATGGGTGTTCCTGGAGGCCCTCCACCACCTGGAGGTCCCTAAATAAAATAAAATAATAATTATAGGTTATTCATTGATAATGCTGTAAAATAAAATGTTAACCAAATAAGCAGGTGTTTGACTTTGATAAAATTTTAATGACTTAAAAATGGACTACAACAGAAAAACTATTACCACATAGTTTCCTGGTGACGACGATGAATATGCTATCTGAATATAGAAAAGAGAGGAATACAGTGAATTATAGAGGGAAAGTGGAGTGTTATTAATAGCATTTAATATATTGTTTCCTTCTTCTTATGCTCAGGTCATAGAATTGTTTTTCTTTTTTTTATATTTTTTCCTTTTTCATGGTATAATATAAATAATGCATATGAATATTTAAAATTACCATTCCAGCCAGCAGATGGAGCTCTAGTCTGCTTTTAAATGTTTTCTAGGTTAACCCTAGCTGCATTGCTGTAAAAAGTCTGTTTAAAGAACTCAATACCAACTCAATATCAAATTCAAACTGATTGAGTCAGTGGAGTGACTCACTTCCTCCTCCCTCCTTCTCCCTTGCCTATTTGGTCAGACGAGTCTATACAGGCTTTTAATGAGATAGAGAGAGAGATACTCTGAAAGCAAACAGCACCAGCTGTGCCCTCTATTTAAAAAAACATACTTCTTTGTGACATGCGTGTACCATGTATTGAATGTATTACATTTGAGATAGTAATTATTATTAGTAATAACTCATTATATCCCACTCAGCATTCTGAGAAAGGAAATATATATTTTTAATGTGTGGTCTATATCAAGCATGGATAAAGTAGTGGCAAACCATGTAATACTGGAAGCCTGCTTTTGTTTTAATCAAGAGGATGGTAATATATAATTTACACATAGTGCTAAATTGTTAATGAGGTCTGTTCCACCAAAGCTCAACAAAACTGTTAGTTACGGAATGAGCTTAAAAATAGTATAAGACAACCACACTAGTTAGTTACTATTCTTTCTGGCACATTTTATTTTGATGTATATACATTGCAATGGAAATAATACAGGTAGCTAATATCAGATGGCTATTTAAAACTGAAAATCTTTTTGTAATTTAGTTTGCTTACCGAATTGGCATTGGGGTTTGGCCAAGGACCTCTACCTCCAGGTCCCCTGTGGAAGAAAAAAAGAATAATTGTAATTTAATGTGCAATGCTTTATCAGTATACTCTATGATCTAAAAAAGGAATCCTAAGTTATTTAGTAAAAAGCAAAATCTTATATGAATATATATATATATATATATATATATATATATATATATATATATATATGTATATATATATATATATATATATATATATATATAAAGTTGCAAAAAAAGTATGTGAACCCTTTTGGAATGATATGGATTTCTGCACAAATTCGTCATAAAATGTGATCTGATCTTCATCTAAGTCACAACAATAGACAATCACAGTTGCTTAAACTAGAAACACACAAAGAATTAAATGTTACCATGTTTTTATTAAACACACCATGTAAACATTCACAGTGCAGGTTGAAAAAGTATGTGAACCCTTGGATTTAATAACTGGTTGAACCTCCTTTGGCAGCAATAACTTCAACTAAACGTTTCCTGTAGTTGCAGATCAGACGTGCACAACGGTCAGGAGTAATTCTTGACCATTCTTCTTTACAGAACTGTTTCAGTTCAGCAATATTCTTGGGATGTCTGGTGTGAATCGCTTTCTTAAGGTCATGCCACAGCATCTCAATCGAGTTGAGGTCAGGACTCTGACTGGGCCACTCCAGAAGGCGTATTTTCTTCTGTTTAAGCCATTCTGTTGTTGATTTACTTCTATGCTTTGGGTCGTTGTCCCATCTTCTGTTGAGCTTCAGCTGGTGGACAGATGGCCTTAAGTTCTCCTGCAAAATGTCTTGATAAACGTGGGAATTAATTTTTCCTTCGATGATAGCAATCCGTCCAGGCCCTGATGCAGCAAAGCAGCCCCAAACCATGATGCCCCCACCACCATACTTCACAGTTGGGATGAGGTTTTGATGTTGGTGTGCTGTGCCTCTTTTTCTCCACACATAGGGGGTTATTTACTAAAGGCAAATCCACTTTGCACTACAAGTGCACTTGGAAGTGCAGTCACTGTAGATCCGAGGGGGACATGCAAGGAAAATAAAAAACAAAATTTTAGCTTGCACATGATTGGATGATAAAATCAGCAGAGCTTCCCCTCATTTCAGATCTTCCCCTCAGATTTACAGCGACTGCACTTCCAAGTGCACTTGTAGTGCAAAGTGGATTTGCCTTTCATAAATAACCCCCATAGTGTTGTGTGTTTCTTCCAAACAACTCAACTTTGGTTTCATCTGTCCACAGAATATTTTGCCAGTACTGCTGTGGCACATCCAGGTGCTCTTGTGCAAACTGTAAACGTGCAGCAATGTTTTTTTTTGGACAGCAGTGGCTTCCTCTGTGGTATCCTCCCATGAAATTAATTCTTGTTTAGTGTTTTACGTATCGTAGATTTGCTAACAGGGAAATTCTGTAGGGACAAACAGGCAGGCTTTTAGCAATCCTGACAGAGTTGCCTGTATGTCATGAGCCTTAAGTCTTCCAAAAGCTGCACTTTTTCAAAGAATAGTTTTTTTTTCTCTAAGAAAAACCTAGCTGTTTAGGCCCAAAAGTCAGTGTATGAAAATGCTGCACCCTCTTGATCCGAGGCCTGTTTGCAAGAAAAGACCATGTTATTTTAGTCCCAAGAGCTTGCACTCTACTTTCAAACTTAGTACACTATAACCTGTGAGGTCTGTATTAAAAAAAAAATAGCTTTTTTTTAAGTTGAGTTGCTTACAAAAGCCCTTTGCAGATGTGCTAATTTGAAGGAAAGATTAGCACAAAGTACCAGTTTTTGGTGTAAATCACAGAGACAGAGAAAATTGTTCATGCTTATGGTCAGATGGGGGTGCATATACTGTGAAGGGGGAGGGTAGGGTTTATATACAGTGCTGGGGAAGAGAAGGGTGTATATACTGTGATGGGGAGGGATGGATGTATATACTGTGCTGGTTGTGGAAAAGACATGTATATTAGGGGTGCGTAATTTAATCGCTGCATCGGTGCATCGCGATTCGGGTGTCCCTGATGTGGCACCGATGCATGCGACCCTAATAATCGATGTCTAGCCCCGCCCCTCCCCTCCCGGGAGAGCTGTTACCTCATTTGTTAGTGTTTGTATATGCCGCGCTCATGTGACTGCCCGGCCCGCCTCTCTCCTCTCTGCTTTCACGTCTCACGTCTCTCCTGGCGTCAGCCCCGCCCACTGACTGTAGCAGATCAGATCAGAAGACAGGCGGGCGGGGCTGACGCCAGGAGAGACATGAGACGTGAAAACAGAGAGGAGAGAGGGCAGTCACATAAGCGCGGCATATACACACTGATAATTACAGGTGTTGTGCCGAGAATGGTTCCCCCGCCGGATTCTGTTCCCCCTACCTCTCGGCTCCTATCGGAACTCCGCCCTCCTAGCCCTGTACATTGCCGCTCCCTCCTACTGTTCCTCACGAATGCAAATGCTCCTAATACCGCCCCGCCTCTCCAGCCCTCTGCTTTGTCGCTCACGCCTACTGTTTTTTCAGGAATGCTAATAATGAGCAGAGGGCTGGAGAGGCGGGGCGGTATTAGGAACATTTGCATTTGTGAGGAACAGTAGGAGGGAGCGGCAATGTACAGGGCTGGGGGGGGCGGAGTTCCGATAGGAGTCGAGAGCTAGGGGGAACAGAATCCGGCGGGGAACCATTCTCGGCACAACAGTTAAAGTGATACTAAAGGGTTTTATTTTTTCTTTAAAGTATACTTAACTTTTGGTCTTCTGTATCATGTCCGCAGTCTAAACATCTTCTGTATCATTTCTGCAGTCTCTGACCATCTCCTGTAGCATGTCCACAGTCTCTCTGACCATCTCCTGTAGCATGTCCGCAGTCTCTCTGACCATCTCCTGTAGCATGTTCACAGTCTCTCTGACCATCTCTTCTCCTGTAGCATGTCCACAGTCCCTCTGACCATCTCCTGTAGCATGTCTGCAGTCTCTGGCCATCTCCTGTAGCATGTTTGCAGTCTCTGGCCATCTCCTGTAGTATGTCTGCAGTCTCTGGCCATCTCCTGTAGCATGTCCGCAGTCTCTCTGACCATCTCCTGTAGCATGTCCGCAGTCTCTCTGACCATCTCCTGTAGCCTGTACACAGTCTCTCTGACCATCTACTGTAGCATGTCCGCAGTCTCTCTGACCATCTCCTGTAGCATGTCCGCAGTCTCTCTGACCATCTCCTGTAGCATGTCCGCAGTCTCTCTGACCATCTCCTGTAGCATGTCCGCAGTCTCTCTGACCATCTCCTGTAGCATGTCCGCAGTCTCTGGCCATCTCCTGTAGCATGTCTGCAGTCTCTGGCCATCTCCTGTAGCATGTCTGCAGTCTCTGGCCATCTCCTGTAGCATGTGCACAGTCGCTGATAATCTCCTGTAGCATTTCCGCAGTCTCTGATCATCTCCTGTACTAGGTCTGCACTCTCTGACCATCTCCTGTACTATGTCTGCAGTCTCTGATCATCTCCTGTACTATGTACAAGTTGTTGTCTGCTTTGTTTAGACTTTGCTACATGCAGGGAGTGTTGTCTTTTTTTTAAAAGAAGAGATAGAATAAAAAAAAATGGAGTTCTCCTGACTGCTTGAATTTTTTGGATGAAAACCATGCACACTTGCGCTGTAATCGTGATGCATCATGATGCATTGCGGAATCGAATCGAATCGTTGACCTGATAATCGTAATCAAATCGAATCGTGAGGCCAGTGAAGATGCACACCTCTAATGTATATACTCTGGGAGTTGTGGAAGGGTTTTTTTTAATTATATTTTTCTGGTAGGACAGTATGTAATGTGCTAGTGGTGGAGTAAATAAACAATGCTAAGGAGGGGGCCCACCTAGCTGATGTATTTTGCATAGCCCCCATTTTGAATGGGAGAAGCAGGTTTATGTGAGCATTTAATTTGGTCTTAGTGTTTAGGAAGGAAAACTGTAACAATGAAAGTTAGACATCTCAAAGCCACCATAAGGAGCATCAGACAATTTTCTGCAAAGCAGGCATAATCAGTGAACTGCATACACTTAGGATATAATTTATTGTCATTATTTCAGGCACATCATGAAATGTGACTGTTGAACTTGTTTTTAAGGTAAGCATTTTAATAAATTGTTCATATAAAAGTTCTTCCTTAATGATGCTGATTTGTTGACTATTGGAAGTGTCTTTTATATACAATGTAGTGATGGTGTGCCTGTTTTTTTCCTAAAATAATGAAGGACTGAGGTTGCGGCAAGTGTGTGTACATTGCTTGCAAATTGTTTGCTTGTTTCTTTCCCAGCAGCAGCTGGTCCATAAGGGGTGCAGAGGTGCCGCCCCCTAATCTATATGCGCTGGCCCCTAATCACTATAAGGGGCACCAGACGCATAGATTTCTATGGGGGTTTTCTATTTTTTTGAAGCACATGATTAGAGCCTGAGGGTCTAATTGGCTTCATAATGGTTAAGCTCAGGGCGCAGAGCACTATTGTCTTCATAGCTGCATAGTTAGTCAGGTTGAAAAAAGACACAGCCACCCAATCAGGACAGGAAGAGGGTCCTAAGATCGGATTGGCAGGGAGGAGAAGCGACTGAATTGGCCGGGAGGAGAAGCCGGGGGAAGGTGGGGAAGCTGCCTGGGATCTGGATGGGGTAAGAAAGAGTTGGCGAGCATGTGGGTGGGCGAGCAAGCGAGTGGGCGAGCAGGGGGGTTTGTTTGCCACCCCCCCAAAAAATTGAGCACCAGCTGCCACTGATCTTTCTTCTCTAAAATAATTCATACACATCCGCTACTTAACCACTTGCCAACCGCCGCACGCAGATGTACGTCGACAGAATGGCACAGGCTGGCAAATGGTCGTTGATATACGTCCCTTTAAATTTGCCGCCCAGCGAGCGGGCGCGCCCGCCGCGTGCCTCGCGAGTGTGCTCGCCTGTCCCGGGAACTCAATGTTCCTGGGCGGCCTGCGATTGCGGTCGGCAAAGGCAGAACAGGGGGAGGCCTTCGTAAACAAGGCATTCCCCTGTTCTGCCTAGTGACATGTCACTAATCTCACAGTTTTCATGATCGGGAACAGTGATCAGTGACATGTCACTGGTAGCCACACCTCCTAATAGTAAGAATCACAACCTAGTGGTTAACCCCTTCACTGCCAGTGTCATTTTCACAGTAATCAGTGCATTTTTATAGCACTGATCGCTGTAAAAATGACAATGGTCCCAAAAATGTGTCAAAAGTGTCCAATGTGTCCGCCATAAGGTCGCAGTCGCGATAAAAATCGATGATCGCCGCCATTACTAGTAAAAAAAAAAATATTAATAAAAATGCCATAAAGCTATCCCCTATTTTGTAGACGTATAACTTTTGCACAAACCGATCAATTAAAGCTTATCGCAATTTTTTTTACCAAAAATATGTAGAAGAATACGTATCGGCCTATCGGTCAGTATATTATGAAGAGAATAACAGGCATGTGGCCTGTGGCCTTATATAGTGTGGGGCGTGTACTAAACCCCCTGAGACATAATTGGCCAAAGCCACCCTGGCTTTGGCCAATTGTGGCTCTCCATTCTTACCGCAATGTGATTGGCCAAAGCATGCAGGTCATAGTGCATGCTTGGCCAATCATCAGCCAGTAATGCGATGCCGCAGTGAATTATGGGCCGTGACGCGCCACTTGAATTTGGCGCGAACGCCCCATAATGTTCAAAATTTGACCAACGGTCGAACAGCCGATGTCAAACATGAGTTCGACTCGAACTCGAAGCTCATCCCTATTCACCAGTATGGCATTTGTAAATTGAAATCATATCCCCTCTCAAGCGTCTCTTCTCCAGAGAGAGGTTCAGTGCTCGCAACCTTTCTTCATAACTAATATCCTCCCGTCCCTTTTATTAGCTTTGTTGCCCTTCTCTGTACTCGCTCCATTTCCAGTACATCCTTCCTGAGGACTGATGCCCAGAGCTGGACAGCATACTCCAGGTGCGGCAGGACCAGAGTCTTGTAAAGTGGGAGAATTATCGCATTATCTCTTGAGTTAATCCCCTTTTTAATGCATGCCATTGGTGAGCCTATCATCTACTTGGACCCCCAGGTCTTTTTCCATCCACTGTGTTTTTATGTGCCCTTGTAACACCCTCCATGATCTCCCCAGTTTCTCCTTTTTCCCTCACTTTTGTGTGTTTGAAAGGAGCAAAACACAATAGTTGTCCTCTAACAACTAAATCCCTAGTTCTATGGACAATGCAGATCCTATAGTCCAGAGTTCATGTCAAGAAAGAGCATGAGAGGGTGGCCACCATCTAACAGGAAGTCGGATCAAAGCAGCAAAAAAATTGAAATTTAAAGATTTGGAGGATGAGTGCAATAGAAGCTATTTTTTTTTTTACATCATTGCTTGCTTCCTTTCCCCAATATTTTTTAGTATAATGACCTTTTGAAAGTTTAGTGTGTTTAATTTCCACTTATAGAGTAGCTATACTGCCTTTCAGGGTCTTACTAGAAGATCTGTGTAGCCAACCTGACATTCTATATCTCAACCAGGGCTACATCCTTTAATGCTGCTTGTGCTTGGGGCATTATAGGCAGCACCCAAGGAATCATAGAACTTGTAGTCCTGATGCATTCGATGACATATGTATTCTCTGATGTATGCACGTTCCCAAACCGGAGGGAGAGACACAGGGAAGTGATCATACAAAAGGGAAAGGGAAAGTGTTTGCTGCAAGATGCAGGAACAAAAAAATAATTGTTTTACAGCTAGTTAAGTAGACCTAGAGGGAAAGCAGGATATCTAATATCTGAGTGTATAATATTACTTCAAATCTTACTAAAATAATAGCTATCTAGTTACAACAGGGAGTCTACTATATGGTAGCTAAAGATTGCTACTGCACATACAAGCTAATATACTTTTCACTTACATATTCATTCCTGGCATTCCAGGACCACCTAATGAATTTGGAGGTCTCATTCCACTTCCATAGTTCTGGAACATAAGAAGAACAAGTCAAATTGCAAGAAAAGGATTCATATTCTAACCCATGCTGTCCTAAGCTCATTTAAATTCAGTACACAGCAATTATGTTCTAGAATATTCTCAGCTGTCCTTCAGAGCAGATGTTGTGAACTGTATGTGTACCCCAAGGGGTAATTCTGACAGCTTCAGAAAGTAATCCTGGCGATTAAAGTATATTTAGAATAACAATGGAAGCGATTTCCTCGCTGAAAGAGTAGGAGATGTAAGGAGCAGTACTTTAAATGTACCATATAGGAATGTATAGATTAAAAACTTGCCTTTATTGCAAGTTTAAAATAAATAAATAATTAAAACCATAAACAGAAAAAAAATCCAGATTGATATAATTATTACTTTGTGCTTAGGATCAACACGTTTCGTGATATGCTCACTTCCTCTGGACCTGTACTGGGCTATTCAAACAGAGATCACTCCAAAAGTTTACTTGTCCCTAAATAATGGATGATCCAATATATTGGATGACACTGGGGCTCTCAAGTAGATATATGAATCCCATCCAATAAAAAAGAGAGGGTACCCTAATTAAACAATCCAAGGATAATAAACAACAAGAATTGTATATTCCAATGTCAGTAAGGAACCATTCCAAAAGCAAAACTTAGTGAAAATATACCTAAACAATCAAACAATACTACTATACAGTATCAAACAGAGCCCATAAGTGCTGCATATGAGAAATAAGCACTGGCTACCCCTAAGTCAAAAAGTTGTGAATCTGGAAGTTTTTTCTGTTTATGATTTTAATGAATTGTTTCTTGCAAATTTGTAACAAAAGATGTTTTAGTCCAGTGATGGCGAACCTTGGCACCCAAGATGTTTTAAAACTACATTTCCCATGATGCTCAACTACACTGCAGAGTGCATGAGCATCATGGGAAATGTAGTTCCAAAACATCTGGGGTGCCAAGGTTTGCCATCACTGTTTTAGTCTATATATTCCTATGTGGTACATTTATATTCCCGCTCCTTATATGTATCTCTATCTCTTTTTTAAAAGGTCATGCTACTTTGCCTGCGACTTTTCCCTGCAACTTCCTTGTGACTTGATCATACCTGGATGCTATTTAGGAGTATGTACAAGGGCTAAAATCGCACACAACTTGGACCATAGTAGTGCAGAAACCTTTTCTAAAGTTAGGAGCAAATTGTGTAATATCAGTTAAAATGGCTCTCATAAGGAAACATTAAATTTGACATGTCATGCGAGGGTCTAAGAAGTCCAATCCCATGTCAGAGCAGTGTGAACCAAGCCTTAGGGATAATACTCATAGAAACTATGTATTTTAGAAGCGATTTAAACCCACCTGTTATTTTTTTAAGTTTAGAATAACAATACAAATACAAATGCAATAGCCTGAAATAGCCTAAAAATCCCAAAATTCTATATTCATGGTAACCAGAGGGGGACCTCAATATCAAACCAAGCATGATGTACTAAATCACCATGCATCCAACTATGACCATAAAACCTAACTGTTAATCTGAACATTTTTAAGGTTTAAATGAATCAAAGTAGCTAAAATCAAAGTAGCTAAATCCAAGAGGGGAAATCTGTTCATGTATATAGGACTCAAATTCAAAAGTCAATGACACTTTCTCTGAGCTAAATCTCTCTCAGAAATATTCAAAAATGTCATGTTTAAGAAAATGTCCAGAACAAAGCGCACCCCCAATAAATTTGCATAAGTGATCTAAAATTTCCCATGGTGACTCTAAAACCCAACATGTTTCGCTTTTAAAAACACTTCATCAGGTTGAAGTGCAAGCTACCATATTTGAGGATATTTCTGAGAGAGATTTAGCTCAAAGAAAGTGTCATTCACGTTCAGATTTATTATGAGGAGAGAGTCTTATAAACATAAGCAGAGTTCTTCTGTTCAGGCATTTAACCACTTTCCATTTGATTTATTTAAGCTTTTAAAACATTTTTAGAAAAAAGTTTAGTCTTGTGGTCATATTGGATTAGATGCGTGGAGATTTAGTGCATCACTCTTGTTTTGGCATTTAACAGTTTTATAAAAAATAAGGTACAGAGTACTACTTAACATATCACTTTAATGTACTGTTTGTATTAAAAAACAAAACAAAAAAACAGGAGGTTCTTGCTGATATGCTAAAATGTTGTTTTAGGGTCACCTTTTCATATCTAAATAGAAGTATGTTTCCTGGGTTGTTACCTGAGGCCCCATAGCTGCCATGCTTCGCGGTGGGTTCATTCTCTGCATGGGTCCTGCCATGTTTGGATGCCCTGGGAAATAACACATTTGTAGTATTTGCATTAGTTATAAGTAATAATACATACTGTAGTAATAGATACCATATATACTCGAGTATAAGCTGACCCGAATATAAGCCGAGGCACCCAATTTTACCACAAAAAACGGAGAAAACGACTCAAGTATAAGCCTAGGGTGTCCATCTGCATGCCTCACTGTGCCTCACTGTGTCCATGTGCATGCCTCACTGTGCCTTACTGTGCCCATGCCTCACTGTGTCCATGCCTCACTGTGCCCATGCCTCACTGTCACTGTGCCCATGCCTCACTGTGCCCATGCCTCACTGTGCCCAATCTCCCTACCTGATCTCCGGCGCTGTGTGACTAGACTGACGTTTAACATGGGAGTCTTTGGAAGGGGTGCCCGGCTTTGCTCCCTGGCCGTAGGTCCCCTGGACAGCAAACTTTGCACACTTGTAGATGAAAAGTGAGGCTACATGTTTGCCATGTTTGGGGTCCAGGGGACCTAGGGCCGGCCAGTACCAGGTCCCCAAAATCACTGGAGAAATTACCGTTTAACATAGGAGTCAATGGAAGGGGTGCCCGGCTTTTTAAAAATTGGTGCTCCCCGGCCGTAGGGCCCCCGGACAACAAACTTTGAACACTTGTAGAGGAAGAGTGGGGCTATGTGTGTGCCAAGTTGGAGTCCAGGAGACCTACGGCTGGCCAGGATCAGGCGCACAAATTTGAAGATGGACACAGACTCGAGTATAAGCTGAGGTGGGCATTTTCAGCACAATTTTTTTTCTGAAAAACTTGGCTTATATTTGAGTATATACGGTAGTTGTTTTTTAACACCATTACCTACCCAATATAAAAAGGCATCAATACCTATTTTTATGCAGCAATATTAATGGAGCAATGTGCAGTGGTCTACCATATATGATGCCAGTCTGTATCTTTAATCATCCTGCCATTTTACAGATTTTTGGGGAATCCATAAAACTGTTTCAATAGAAATAGGATCCAATTCGAGTGCTTCAATGAAAAAGAAGTGGATCAATAGAATTTTTGTATGTTGCTAGTCAAGCTATTTGTGCTGAAAAATAATTTAGATATGTTTGGGACTGCAAGACCCCCTTTTTTTTCGGTGGAAAAGTGCGATTTACACAGGGTTTATATTTATCCTAGATAAAGGAGAATATTTGATTTTGTATTGAACTCAATACATAAGAAGGTGTCTTCATAGGAAGAGTTTAAAATAAATAAAGTCATTTAGGAAGGAGGACCATCTTTATTGACGTTATGCGCCCTAACCAAGAGATTTGATATTTTTCCAAGATTCAAGAAGAGTATGTAAATGGAATGAAATCCATTCTTGATTGATGTTGTCCAAACATTTAACCCAAATAGGAAAATATATTGGTTGGACTAAATTACGGGTGCCCAACCAGTGGCCTGG
The DNA here is from genome assembly GCA_029206835.1 of Rana muscosa. Lineage (NCBI taxonomy): Eukaryota > Metazoa > Chordata > Amphibia > Anura > Ranidae > Rana > Rana muscosa. The sequence continues at coordinate 9,294,008 of JARGYO010000162.1, forward strand.
GGACCAAATGTGGCCCCCGGAGCCCTCTGATGTAGCCATCGACCTTCTGTTCTGAGATGGTGGTTGGCAAGCCTAGATCGTGGATTGCCGATCCGTCATCCCAGAGCATCAGTTTTGTGAATGAAGCAGGCGGCTGCGGAGCAGAGCCGCATAAGCCGATGCTTCCTGTATAGCACCGCCTCCTGTCACAGGCGGAGTGATACCAAATATGGGCATATCTGTTCTGCGGTGGTTACTGGGCTGCTCTCAAACTGATCAGCAGATGCACCGCCTACCTCCAATCGATCCACTAAAAAAACAAAACAGAAGAGGATCCATCCCCTTCCGCCTGGGTGGATCAGATCAGATCGAAAGGCCCATAGAGTAGAGTGGGCTGTGTCTTCTCTCAATATGTAGAGTGGACACAGACCTGTCATCCGCCCGCTCCACTCATTGTGGCCCACGACCGGTTACCAAGTCACTTAAGTGGGCCTCACTCTTCAAAAGGTTGGGCATCCCTGGACTAAATGTTAGCCTACAATTATTGTCAGTTGATTGGAATCTAAAATAACTAATTTTTATTACACTTTAAAGAAATTGTAAATGTTTTTTTGGCACATGAAATATTTGGAAGAATATATAGAAAATCATTATAATCCCTTTGGTTTAAGAATACCAATTTTCTCAATATTAAAAATGTCAGTGGTGAATTTAAAATGAAATGGGAATCTAATTTAAATATCTGCTTGCAAAATATGATGACTATGCTTATCTAAGAGTACAAAAAGAAATACAAACTATAGATGATGCAATGCAACTATTATATATCCATGACAGGAAACAGAGAAACAGGGAATGCTCTTCTCTTGCAATTCTGAGTAAGCTCATGAACCATGCACATAGTATAGAATCATATTATTAAGATACATTTCAAAGTAAAAGGAATAAAATTGTAAAAAAAAAATTTGGGGTGATACTGTCCTGCTAAGCAAACTGTTGTGTATCTGCTAAACAGTCAGATTCAGTGGGGTTGATTTACTAAAGACAAAAAGGCTGGTCACTTTGCAAGGGAAGTTGCACTTTGAAAGGCAGTTTTCCTCAGTGAATAAGGGGAAGCTTTGCTGACTTCCATTATTCAAACACGTGCAAGCATAAAGAAACTACAAATGCACTGAATTAACAGAACAGTTAGACCACTTTCACACTGAGGCGCTTTTCAGGCGCTTTCACGCTAAAAAAGCGCCTGAAAAGCTTACGAAAACGTATTTCCATTAAAATCAATGAATGCTTTCACACTGGGGCAGTGCGCTGAAAAAATGCCCCTCGCCTGAAAAGTGCTTCAAAAGCACTCAGTGTTTTACTGGCAGTTTTTCAAGCGCCTCAGTGTGAAAGAGGCTTTATTTGGAAAGATGCCGGGTATGTATTTTAGTGTCTGTTCCCTACTGCAGTAATTATTATTAATTTGGAACCACTGATCAATATGAGGATTAGAGTTGCCTATCAATAAAATTTCCAAGACACAAGCAAAAGATTTGCTTAAAATAAAAGGGATTAGAAAATACAGAATTATGGATTTAATCTTCTGCTCCAATGACAAGGAGGGGTTGATTTGCTGAAACTGGAGAGTGCAAAATCAGGTGCAGCTGTGTACGGTAGCCAATCACCTTCTAACTTCAGCTTTTTCAATTAAAGCTGAACTCCAGCTTTTGATATACAGTGGGACCTCGGATTGCGAGTAACGCGGTTAATGAGCGTTTCGCAATACGAGCACTGTATTTGTTAAAATCCTAACTCGTTTGCGATTCAGGCCAAAGCCTAACTCTGGGCCGCTCCGGCGCTGTGATTGGCCGGAACGGCTAAGACATCACTCCGCGCATGCGTGCGGGAGCCGTCAAATCCGGCTAAGCCGGATTTGTGAATGGGATTAACCCTGTGAATGCGCCGTTGCGCGCCGTAGACACAGATGCATGTAATTTTTTTGCAAATATCTCTTAAACCGTGTAGGTTTAGGAGATATTTCTTGCACCTACAGGTAAGCCTTAATCTAGGCTTACCTGTAGGTGCAAGTTGCATAAGTGGGTTTACAACCACTTTAAAGCATTAAGATAAAAAACCTTCTGACTTTACAATCTCTTTAAGTTTCTGAACATGGACCTTCAGGCAGGATCCAGTACTATTAAATGAAAACTGCAATTTTAAAGAGATGAAAATTATATTAACCTCCCTGGCGGTAATCCCGAGCGTGACTCTGGGTTGTTTTTTTCTGCTAGGATCGGTAACCCTGAGTCACGCTCGGGGTAACATTGCAGAGCCCGCAGCGGAGTTTCCTTACCTTCTCCTGGCGATCCAGCGATGATGTCCTCTGCTGTGATCACCAGCGAGATCACCGGCGAGTGTCGGCGCTTCCTGGTTCCGTTCCCTGCGAGCCGCAGCGTCGCATGGGAGCGGAACTGGGCGGCAAATTCAAAAGTTCAAAAGTTCACACAACACAAACACAAAAATAAAAGAGGTTATATTGTATCTGATTACACTGTATTACACTGTATCATCTCTGATCACTGTACAGTGCCCTGTACAGTGCCCCTTGCCTGTCATCTGTGCCCATAAAAATATGGCATCAAAAAATCGCCACTTTACCACAAGGGCGCTTTTGGACCAGATTAGTGACAGCGGCAGCGACACGGAGTTGCTCGCAGAAGTGAGCGATAGTGAGTCGTGGGGAGATTTGTTGTCTGACACTGACACGGATCTGGCAAGTGACAACGGCGATGATCCTGCACCTGACCTCAGCGACCTCAGCGATGTGCGCACTTGGTGCCCTATAGACTCCGATACGGACCAGGTAGCCCCCCCAAGATTTCCGTTCACTGGATCACCTGGGATGAAGGTAGATGTTGAGTGTGACAACCCTCTGGCATACCTGCAATTATTCCTCACTGAAGAGGTAATTGAAAAAATTGTCACAGAGACAAATCGCTACCATGATCAGCAATCCGCTACGCTGCATGCCAGATTATCCCGAAGCAGAAAGTGGGAACCGGTGATGAAAGAGGACATCTGGAAGTTTCTGGGACTCATCATTCTTCAGGGGGTGGTGGGGAAACCGCTTCAGAAATGGTACTGGACCACCAATAAGCTACTGGCCACTCCGTTTTTTGGCACCGTGATGTCAGAATACCGGTTTTCCCTCATCATGAAGTATTTCCACTTAGCAAACAATGAGGAGTTTGATGAGGCCACGCATCCTGCGCCCAAGCTAAAAAAAATCTCGGGAGGTATGCCAAATGATCGTAGCCAATTTCCAGTGGACCTACGTGCCAGAAAGGGACGTCAGCGTGGATGAAAGTCTGATGGCCTACAAGGGATGCCTAAGCTGGATACAGTACATTGCATCCAAAAGAGCACGGTTTGGCATCAAATTCTATGTGCTCTGCGAGTCATCCACCGGGTACATCTGGAATTCGTCATTTACACCGGTAAAGGCACGAAGTTCAACCCCAGGTACAGCGGCTATGGGATGGCCACATCATCTGTCCTTACACTGCTGGAGCCATTGCTGAACCAAGGATATTGTGTGACCACGGATAATTTTTACACGTCTCCGGAACTTTTTGAGGTTTTGCTACAAAACAAAACTGATGGGTATGGTATTGTTAGGCCTAACCGACATGGCATGCCATCTATGTTTGGCAAGAAAAAACAAAAAACCGGAGAAATGGTTGCCTGGCAGAAGGGTAAGATGATGGCAATGCGATGGCGAGACAAGAAGGACGTGTGTCTCATGAGTACTGTGCACAATACCTCCACTGCCATGGTCCACACAAAAGGTGGGAAAGATCTGCTGAAGCCGCAAGTCGTGATGGACTACAATAATACAATGGGAGGTGTCGACAGAGCCGATCAGGCAATGACATTTTACCCGGCTATGCGCAAACAGCAAAAAAATATTATAAAAAGATTTTTAGGCATCTTCTGGAACAATGCCTTTGGAATGCATATATCCTGTACAAAGCAAAGAGTGGCATGCCTCTTGTTCATTCCGACTTTATCTGGAAGGTGGCTGAGCAGATTTTTGTCAACCACCAGACGCCATCAGTAGCTGTGAACAGACCCGGATGACGTGCTGTTGGCGTTGTCAACCCAGAACGCCTGACTGGTCCTCATTTTTTGGACTACATACCGCCAACCGCAAAAAAGGAAGCACCTACCAGGATGTGCGTGGTCTGCTGTTCAAAGAGAGATGGCAATGGAAAGAAAGTCCGAAAAGAAACAAGGTACCATTGTCCAGATTGTGACGTTGTCTAGTTCCATGCTTTAAAATGTATCACACTCAGGATGTGTATTGAATTTTCTTTGTTTGACAAATGTCATTATTTTCTTCTACATTATTGAATAAAATTATATTATTTATTAGATTATAATTCATGATTTTGTGTTTCAAATTTATCACATCTGGGATGTCTACTAGAGTCTTGTTTGGTCAGGTTTAAGTATGTAATTACTAAGAATTGCAGGCCTACAATACATAACACCACATTTCCATGCAAAATAATTGTACCGCTTTTGGTACATAATTCCAGACAGAATCATACCGCCAGGGAGGTTAACATGTTACAATTAATATGAGAGTTTTGTGACTGGATCTATATATACTTTAATAATTAACCCAAAATACACTGAGTTAGGATGCTGGAGCATCACAATGACAATAGTTGTAACTCACAGAATTAAGCCGCGTACACACGAACGGTTTTACCGATGAAAACAGTCCGATGGATTATTTTCATCGGACAAACCGATCGTGTATGGGCCCCATCGGTCTTTTTCCCATCGGTGTCAAAAAAAAGAACATGTTTTACATTTCTCCGATGGATAAAAAAACGATAGCAAATTCCGATCGTCTATGGGCAAGTCCATCGGTTAAAAAACCCACGCATGCTCAGAATCAAGTCGACGCATGCTCAGAAGCATTGAACTTAATTTTTGAGTGTTTTACGTCACCGCGTTTGGAACGGTCGGTTTTTTGACTGATGGTGTGTAGGCAAGACTGATGGAAGTCAGCTTCATCGGTTTTCTGATGGAAAAATCCATTGGTTTAAAAACCATAGGAAATCGTGTGTACAGGGCTTTAGTTAAAGTGATCAAATAGTATAGTGTGATGGGCTAAAAGGTACTGTGTATATGAAAGATAAGTTCATTTATTAACTAAATTACAGTAGGTAGCAGTGGGTATATTTACACGAGATACCATATATAAAATGTAAATCTCTGCTGCTGCCAGCTCCCCACCTCTTCTCCAAATGTTTAAGTCACATATAGTGATAAAGTAGTGTTTAATTATTCTAATTCAGGTACCCAGGATGCACTGCATAAGTGTTCCTTAATGGCAGAAAAACTGTCTGGGGAGTGCAGCTGTAAAAAGCAACCCTGATCATGGTTATATAGGACAAAAATTATGAAATGCAATTTTAGGATACAACTATTTCTCTTACTGACTAAATTTGTTGCTCAAATCATTAAACAAGTAATGTGAAAAAAGAGATGCACTCCCAAACTCTTAGCAGTGGCATAGTATCAGACATATTAAAGCTGAATTCCAGGATCAGCAAATATTGTCTAAATACAAGATGTATATATACATACTGTATTCTTACTTCAATTTTGGTGTGTTTTTTGTATTTCTTTCAGATCTATGCAGTACCCTAGTTTGAAATGTTGTATCTGTGTAGAGGCTTCCTGTAATACAGATCAGTCACTGCTTCTCGCTCTCATTGTGCAGAGTGACTGGTAACTAGACAATAATATTATTAACAGCAAGTAAAGAAATTCAGGCAGTGAAAAATATAGTGTTGCTTTACTTTGGTGCTCAGTGACATGGGCCATTTAGATTGGTCGTCAATGGGGAAATGACGCCTTACATTGGTGGTAAGTGCGAGAAGGGCCCGACTGGTCAGTGGAATGACTGCCCCTTATAGTATTGCTTAATGGGAAGAATACCCTCTTGCAGATATTCAAAAATAAATTTGGTGTCAGAGGTTGCAGAAATTTCTCATTACTCAAGCAAAAAAAAAGGCTGTTTTAGAATGTTTCTTTGCCTTGCTTGTGAATAAGCTTGTGAATTAGCTCAAAATTTATTTTTCAGGTAACACTTAAGCTAAACAAACATTTAACCAACTTCCAAAAAGCATTTTGTAAATCTTCAATGAACAGGAGAAAATCTGTATTTTCATTTTAGTTTACTGCAGCTGTGCATTTTCATACATTTGTTTACTTCTGTATTGGCCTGACATGGTTATGCGTATTAACCCACTTACACATTCAGTTTTTTTCTATATAATCATACCTTGTGGTCTTGTTGGGTCAATGGAGTTTGTCAGCAAAGGCTGAGAACCTGGAACCCCAACAGGGGGCTATATAAAAACAAAGTATGTTATTTGTTTGAAGAATGAATACTTAAGAACAATAACTAAAGCAAGACTACTAAAGAATAGTAATTAAATCAAATATATTATGTCCAAAAGTTGGGTATTTCAAAATAAGCATGTAATGAAAAAATGCATATAAAGAAAATACTTTCAGTAAAAAGCACCTATAGATATAGCAGGTCTAGAGCTATAAAATATAGGACGTTATAAGCAAATCTCAGTGTTAAAATCTGAGCCTCTCACCTCCTGAGCCTTCATTTCAGTCAGTGAGGTTATCTGTCACATTAGTACTTTTTCAGGAAAAATTTAGATTTGCATATGAATTCAACTATGTCTACAATGGATCGTTCTACTGATGTATTTATTAACTTGTATTATTTCATTACTGTGACAATTTTAGCTAAAATAAATATTTTATATCCATATTTTTCTGTCATATTTTATACCATGAAAACATTCCTACAATGAACTATGGGTGATCATAACAAAAAGAAGAAAAAAAAAAAAAGCTAATCCTTGCAGGTTTTTTGAGTGAGAGTGAGTGTAAAAGAAAAAAAAAAAAAAACAACAATGTAAGTTTGGAAATTCTATAGTATGTGATAATTTACCAGTTTAATTTTAATGCAAACAGACCTGATTTGGCATTCTGAGGGCAGGTCGAGGGCCACCAGGATACCGAGGGGACATGAATGGCTGAGAACACAAAAAAGAAAAGAATAATAAGGTAATTGCTATAAATTATCTAGCAGAACATGATTGATTATTCACATTATGATATAATATAGTTTTATGAGGAGAGACTGTCTGAAGAGATCATTAGACTGGCTAATAAACACTCATGGGATGCGCTTTTGTTATTTAGGGTAGATCCATAGAGAGTAGTTAAAAGAATGTGTAGCAGTTACTTTTTTATGTACAAAAGAAACACTTCAAACAATTATTTGAGAAGGTAAATGCAATCTTGTAGCCCTTGGTTGCATTGGAGTCTCCTTTTTATTGCCTTATAATGCAATGGCAGTGAAATTCTGCATGCTATGGGCAAAAAAAAAACTTCCACCTTTACAAGTGTAAAGGTACCATACCATATGACTGGGCAGATGCAAAAATTCCTTGTAAAAATATACCTTGTAAAAAATCTTATACTGTTGCTTGGTGACCATAGGGGGCAGATCTCAAAGACTTCACTCTCTATTATAGAGCAGCTTTACTTGCACGAGTCCTGGACTGGTTCCATAATGACAGTAGGTTACAAATGAATTCTTAACCTCTCTCTGCCACCCCAAAGCCCTTCTTTGGTCTGATAAATTGAATAGACATAAATCGAAATGAGTCTCCATCTTGACAGCAGCCACAGTTCACTGCTGGTTCAGATAGCTTGAGAGTTTTGGCCCTTCCTTTATTCCAAGCCCCTGACTCCCTTTTAAATAACCCTCAATTTCTCTATGACCTTAATTCCCCTAGATCTGGAACAAGGGACAGAGCTTTCTGGCTGAAACATACTCTCACCAAAAAAAAAAACAGTACTGTATCAATTCTTTCTGACCTGTAAACTCCTCTACTTCTTACCAGCTTCATTGAGAAAGATGCCGTTCTCTGCAGAGGATTGGCATGCATTACTCTCACCCACACCCTCTCCATTTCATCTAAAGTGCAAGAATGCAGTTACAAAATCCCCACCAGGTGGTATTATTGCCACAAAGATCAATAAGATTCTCCCATTCAATTTGGACACTTGTTGGTGCTGCTTTAGGGAACAGGACATCTATATTCACACATGGTGGGGATGCCCCTCAAACAGGTCATTTAAAAAAAAATCCTCTCAATTTTTATAAAAAATGCCATCTCACCAACATACTTAATACCCTGTTAGCAATACTTTCTGTTATTCCAGGCTCAAGATTGTGAAATCAGCCTTGAAATTCTTTTTAACAGCAGTTGGACAGGTTATTCCAAAACACTGGAAGTCCCAAGATGTCTTTACAATGGCAGAATATGTTAAAGCCCTTAACAGCATTGTGCAAATAGAGCAAGTGGCACAAGACAGCAAGGGAACAGAAAGCTTCCAAGCCTTATGGGCCATTTGGATTATCTATAAAGAATCCTCTAAATTTTGAACTCATTTGTAAATTGAACTTGTATATTTTACATAAGGTAAATTTTAATTAAGTCCCTATTGCCCTCTACCCTCTATCTTATTTTACACTGCCCCCATTTATTTTTTATTTTTTCACTCTCCCTTTCACCCCCCCCCATCTCTACCTGCAATTATTTTCCTTTATTTAACCACTCTAGTATAGTAACACTTTACTGCTCCACATCCAATATATTGGGATGATGTTCTTCTTTGTAGAACTAAAATCTGACATAAAAGAAAAAAGGCTGTGAGCTACACTTTTCTAGTGCAATTGCTCTTGAAAACGTTATAGGGTACCCCCAAGCATACTTCCTTGACCACTTTTAGCTATCCTGCTAAATTGTAAGCACTTTGATTTGATTTATGCAATGGACAGAAAGCACGCCACTAGCACCTATGAGAACTCTGATATTTCCATTTCCCCAGACTCCTCCAGGGAGTTGCAGAAACAAAGAGCTACATTTATTGAAGCCAAATGCAAATTACATGAAAAAGTCTTTATTTACTCCATGTTCTATCCGGCACGACTACGAGTGCACTTTTCCACCACCCCAGTCATGGACTGACTCCACACTAAGCAGCACCTCCAGGGGAGTTTCTTCACTGGTTCATAAATCTGTTCAATTAAAATTAGGGCTGCAACTAACGATTATTTTCATAATCGATTAGTTGGCCGATTATTGTTTCGATTAATCGGTTATTTACAGTAGCGATTTGCTCTTTTTGTACTATAAAAGGCTAATTTTTTTTTATGTTACTGGACGATTAATCGATTATGAAAATGGTAATCGATTAATTTCATAATCGATTAGTTGTCGATTAATCGATTAGTTGTTTCGGCCCTAATTAAAATGTATTAAAACTAAAAAAATTGCTGAAGGTATAGTTTTATATATTCTATTATATATTTCATACCCTTTTTATTTGACTATACAACCTGTCTGAAGCTTCACTGAATATCATTTGTGCTGCTATATGCTTTTGGCAATATCCCTAAGCTTGTCTACTTTGTATGGGGGATTTAATATGTTATTGAACCCAGTCCTTTATAGACAAAGTAGTTCCAACTCTCGTTCTGTGATTTGCCCTGCCAGCCTCCAGGAAGCAGTTTCTGAACTTGGATTGGGTAGACCTTTGGAGATACTCATGCACACATACAAAGGGATTTTCTTGTTTTACCACCGGCAAAGAGGCATTTTCCTGCATTGACCTCACGCTAGGTAACAAATTTAAAGCTAGAACATATGGTACAAATTCTTTTAAAAAAATGTGGCTAAGATGATTCTTTCACTGAATTGCACATACATACAATAATCCAAATTCAAAAAGAAACTGTGCTTAAAGAAAAAATGCGTCACAAATAGAATAAAGAATATAATGAACAGTGCAATTCAAGTAAACCATAAAAGAGCTGTGCTACTAAGTATTGATGACAAACAGTAATCTTATAACTAGTGCTATAAATATAAGTTGAATGCAGTGATCATCCATCCCCTTTGAGAAATCCAAGCCGTGACACCACCACTCGATAGTGGAAAGAATGCAAGCTTACCAGCTTAACATGACCTTCTAATTAAAGAAAGGTCAACAGAGCATGTGACCATATAACCCAGCCAGGGTCTTCACAGAAATTTTCAAAAGGGTCTCTTTGGAGGCAGATGTTTAGACAGTGATGGTCATTTCATCATCATCCTCATAAACTCATTCCCAAAGACATAGAAGAAAATGCTGTACATAGAGTAAAACCACTTTAGCAAATGTATTTAAAAATAAGATTGCACTTACATTAGTAAAATAACAATAGCGCTTCCAGGAACAGGAACATGCAATGACATCAGCACGTCGCTCTTCTCTACGCGTTTTATCAGACTTAACGTCGTCAGGGGCACAGGCGCCATGCTGCGGCTTCGCTGCATATATAATACTTTGTGGCTAAGCCTTAATCTAAGTCGCGGACCTACCAATTGGGACCACAACCAAGCCTCGATTGCATTCTCAACTGCTCAAGGCTGGGCGACATTAGCGTGTATAATTAACCAAGCCTCAATATGAACAGTGCCAGATCACAAAGAAGATGCATCTCTCCTAGATCACCAACTTAATATATCATGGCTACATAAGTAAAGGGTTCACAAATCCATTGGTCATGTAGATGTCACCACATGAATTATGGTTAAATTAACATGCCAAAATCAAAAAATTCCTAAAAATTTCGAAAGGTACTATTTTAATGGGGTCACCAGACCTTAAGTTTTCTAAAGGACCCCCTAGTGGACAAATTCAATATGAAGGACAAATAGTGCTAAAAGACTTTACATTTGAAAAAACACAGGGATGGACTCCCTAAACAACTGTGAGGGTTAACCACATTAATAAGTATGAACCATTAGGCATTACAAATATAACAAAATTATATACAATACAACCCAATTAGCCATAATATTTATACATTTAGCATCAGCATCAGGGACAGTAGAACCTTACCCACAACAATAAATCCATTGATCAAAAAAAGTCCAAAAATAAATTAAAACCCCCAAAAAATTTATACAACTAAAATAAAATATTAAAATATATAAGAAAAACATTGGCGTATCCAATAAAAAAGCATGCTACATAATGCGTGTACTTATCCTAAAAAAATTATTACATGAATACATTTAAATAATAGAAAAAGAAGAAAAAAAAAGAGAGAGAGAAGGAAAGACAGGGGGGTGTCTTAGGAGTTGTCTATAAAAGCATTTACGCCAACATCCACATTAGGGCCATTTGGGGTAAAAAACCTAACCTTATGTATTCATTTCATCTCCAACTTGGAAATTTCCCTAACTAATGAGCTCCTTCTTCAATGTGGAGTGCATTTATCTCTTCCCAAAAAAATTGTGTTTGAAGGATCTCTATTATATGCAATTGCATAATGTCTGGATACTGAATGTTTTTTAAAACCCTTCCTTATGTTACTAATATGCTTATTGACAGGGCCGGCCCAAGACATTGTGCTGCCTGGGACCAAGAATGAAATGCTGCCCCCCCCCCAAAAAAAAAAAAAAATCACGCCCACCAAAAGGCCCCTACATTCATTATTTTATATCATGATAACTAAAGGGGACCCGTCATGGCTCTATACATGTATAAAGGAGTATAAAGAGGACCTGTCATGGCTCTATACATGTATAAAGGATAATAAAGAGGACCTGTCATGGCTCTATACATGTATAAAGGATAATAAAGAGGACCTGTCGTGGCTCTATACATGTATAAAGGAGTATAAAGAGGACCTGTCATGGCTCTATACATGTATAAAGGATAATAAAGAGGACCTGTCATGGCTCTATACATGTATAAAGGATAATAAAGAGGACCTGTCGTGGCTCTATACATGTTTAAAGGAGTATAAAGAGGACCTGTCATGGCTCTATACATGTATAAAGGATAATAAAGAGGACCTGCCATGGCTCTATACATGTATAAAGGATAATAAAGAGGACCTGTCGTTGATCTATACATGTATAAAGAGGACCTGTCATGGCTCTATACATGTATAAATGAGTATAAAGAGGACCTGTCATGGCTCTATACATGTATAAATGAGTATAAAGAGGACCTGTCATGGCTCTATACATGTATAAATGAGTATAAAGAGGACCTGTCATGGCTCTATACATGTATAAAGGATAATAAAGAGGACCTGTCGTGGCTCTATACATGTATAAAGGAGTATAAAGAGGACCTGTCATGGCTCTATACATGTATAAAGGAGTATAAAGAGGACCTGCCATGGCTCTATATGTGCATATAGGCGTATAAAAGGACCTGTCAGGGCTCTATACATGTATATAGGAGTATAAAGGGACCTGTGCATGGCGGGCGGCCGCAATGTCTTTTGCGCAAAGTAATCAATGTACGCTAATTGTGTTTTTTTTGGTACCAAAAATATGTAGAAGAATACATATTGGCCTAAACTGAAGAAATTATTATTTTTTTATAAACTTTTGGGATATTTATTATAGCAAAAAGTAAAAAAATATATATATATATTTTTTTAATTGTCGCTCTTTTGTTGTTTATAGCGCAAAAAATAAAAACCGCAGAGGTGATCAAATATCACCAAAAGAAAGCTCTATTTGTGGGAAAAAAAGGACATCAATTTTATTTGGGTACAGTGTTGCATTACCGCGCAATTGTCAGTTAAAGCGACACAGTGCCGTATCGCAAAAAATGGCCTGGTCATTAAAGGGTTTGTAAAGGGTTTTTTTTTTTCACCTTAATGCATTCTATGCAGTAAGGTGAAAAAACACCTGGCAATGACTGCCCCCCAGCTCCCCTGTTTTACTTACCTGAGCCCGTTCACTTGCTGTGCGCGTCCCCCGGCGTCCTCTTCTCCACGGAGTCTGGCCGTTAATTGGCTAGATTGGATAGATTGATAGCAGTGCAGCCATTGGCTCGCGCTGCTGTCAATCACATCCAATGACCCGGCCCCTGGGGGGGGGGTGGGAACGAGTCATACACGCTGTGTCTATGGACGCAGCGTGTATGACAGGGAGCGCGCCCGCAAGCTAACCACCTTCGGAGAGTGCTTCCCAGAAGGGGGTTAGCTGATGCAGGGAGGAGCCGAGACAGCCACCGAGGGACCCGAGAACCAGAGGATCGGGGCCACTCTTTTCCAAACTAACTGCACAGTGGAAGTGAGTATAACATGTTTGTTATTTTAAAAAAATCAAAAACAAAGCCATACAACCGCTTTAAGTGGGCAAATCCTTCCAGTCCTTAAGTGGTTAATCAGGGCTGGGCAAGGCAAGTCCCTCTCAGGCTCTCATGTCTCATACAACTTGTGATGTGTGTTTGTACTTACAGTTTTGCTTCGGACTCCACCACCAGATGCGGGTTGTCACCTGCCACACGTTGCGGATTGTCACCTGCCACACGTTGCGGATTGTCACTTGCCACAACGTCACCTGCCACATACGTTGCGGATTGTCGGCTGCCACATGTTGCGGGTTGTCACTTGCCACGTCACATGCCACGTCACCTGCCACACGTTGCACATTGTCACTTGCCACAATGTCACCTGCCACACATTGCGGATTTTCACTTGCCACAACGTCACCTGCCACATGTTGCGGATAGTCCCGTGCCACACGTTGCGGATTGTCACTTGCCGCGGCGTCACCTGCCACACGTTGCGTATTGTCACTTGCCACAACGTCACCTGCCACACTTTGCGGATTGTCACTTGCCACAACGTCACCTGCCACACGTTGTGAATAGTCCCGTGCCACACGTTGCGGATTGTCACTTGCCATGGCGTCACCTGCCACACGTTGCGAATAGTCCCGTGCCACACGTTGCGGATTGTCACTTGCCACGGCGTCACCTGCCACACGTTGCGTATTGTCACTTGCCACAACGTCACCTGCCACACGTTGCGGATAGTCCCGTGCCACACGTTGTAGATTGTCACTTGCCAAGCGTCACCTGCCACACGTTGCGTATTGTCACTTGCCACACGTTGCGGATTGTCACGACCTTACCTGCCACACGTTGCGGGTTGTCACTTGCTGTGTCCCCAGAGTGAAGGCAGGCAGCAGAGAGATGATATAATCTCTCTGCTGCCCATGGCTGCACAGTGAGGGTGAAACTGTGGTGATGCAGGGCGGCGGGGAGAGATGACATCATCTCTCTGCTCCGCTGCCCACTCACTCGCTGACTGCTCCCAACCCAACCCCCCCATGCTGCGCGTGCTCTGCCCGCCCCTGTCACCAACAGCAGCGGTGCCGGCTCCTCACAGGGAGCGGCGCCTGCCCATGCCTGCTCACTCGCTGACTGCCCCCCCACCTGTGAGTGTCCTCACAGGCAGCGGCGCCGGGCTCCTCACAGGGAGCAGCGCCTGCCCATGCCTGCTCACTCGCTGACTGCCCCCCCACCTGTGAGTGTCCTCACAGGCAGCGGTGCCGGGCTCCTCACAGGCAGCGGAGCGGGCTGGCTGGCGGGCATCAGTTTGCCGCCCCCCTAACAGTGCCGCCTGGTACCATGGTACCACCCGATCCCATCATAGGGCCGGCCCTGCTTATTGAGCCTAACTTGCAAGCCCTTCGTGGTCCTTTCCACATACAGGAGGCCACATGGGTACTGAAGCATATAAACCACAACTGGAACAGGTAATGAATGGTCTAATACTCAAAGTACTAGTTGCGATAAAAGTGTTTGTCCTCCTATTTTTACACCCATTGATGGCGCATACTTGACATTTTCTACATTGGTAATAACCAGTGAGGTTCTGAAAGAAAGAGAGTTTTTGCTGGTGGATTAAAAACATTTGGGGCAATTCTATCTCTTAAGGAGGGAACTCCCCTATAGACCACCTGAGGTTTAACAGCTAGGACGGGTCCAAGGACCTTATTATTACGTAATATAGGCTAGTGCTTGTGAATTAAATGCTTAATAGATTGATGATGTATGGAGTATTAAAGGGGAGTTACAGCCTTTTTTATGTTTAGTAAAAGTCAGCAGCTACAAAAAGTGTACAAAAACAGTTTTAATAAACAGACACTTACCTGTTCCACTGCCCAGCGACGCGGCCGCCCGGTGCTTCGCTCTTCTCCCCCCCTCTCCGCCGACGCCTCCATTCTAATTGTGGGCACCCGGCTGTGACAGCTTTCGGCTTCACGGCCGGGCACTCACTGCGCATGCGCAAGTAGCGCTGCGCTCCCTGAGTGGACAGGCGATCGCCTGGGACCTGTCACGTGTCCCAGGTGATCGCCTACAGGGAGGGGCCGCCAAAAGGCGATATGACGAGTCGCCTAAGCGGTCCCTGGGCGTAAGGAGGAAGTGGGACAGGAAGTCCCACTCCTACTGAAGCCCCCACTTCCCCCCCAAAAAAATACATGCCAAATGTGGCATGTAAGGGGTTGAGGATTGGTTTAAGCGGAAGTTCCACTTTTGGGTGGAACTCCGCTTTAAGTAATAAATGGCAATGATGGTCCATTCTTAGTGGCATTCATTGTATCTCCAAACCAAAAATAATTATGTGTTGCCGCAAATTTCAAAAGGTTTATTATGAACTCTTTTTGGCACTTGCGGAGATTTGATTCTTGATCCAAGTATTATACCACTGATGAAGAACCTAGATCATGTGGTATGGCTGTATATAGTGATGTCACATCCGCTGTGACTAACCAAGCGCCTTCTCTAGGTTCATAATTGGACAATATATGGATGACATATCTAGTGTCCTTAATGTTCGAAGGCATTTTTTAAACCAGAGGTTGAATGTAAAAATTAATACACTTGCTTACCCGGGACATGACATGACGGAATCGATCTTGCTAACTATAGGACGACACAGGGGGCAAGTTACACTCTTATCAATTTCCGGTAGATAATAGTGCATGGAGCAGTTGGTACTTGAAAATATTTTTCTTTCCTTTTTAAAATGTCCTGTTTATGACCCCCATTAAAAATCCTTTCCAACTCTCTTTCATACAGTGGGGAAAAAAAGTATTTAGTCAGCCACCAATTGTGCAAGTTCTCCCACTTAAAAAGATGAGAGAGGCCTGTAATTGTCATCATAGGTATACGTCAACTATGAGAGACAAAATGTGAAAACAAATCCAGACAATCACGCTGTCTGATTTGGAAATAATTTATTTGCAAATTATGGTGGAAAATAAGTATTTGGTCACCTACAAACAAGCAAGATTTCTGGCTCTCACAGACCTGTATCTTCTTCTTTAAGAGGCTCCTCTGTCCTCCACTCATTGCCTGTTATAATGGCACCTGTTTGAACTTGTTATCAGTATAAAAGACATCTGTCCACAACCTCAAACAGTCACACTCCAAACTCCACTATGGTGAAGACCAAAGAGCTGTCGAAGGACACCAGAAACAAAATTGTAGACCTGCACCAGGCTGGGAAGACTGAATCTGCAATAGGCAATCAGCTTGCTGTGAAGAAATCAACTGTGGGAGAAATAATTAGAAAATGGAAGACATACAAGACCACTGATAATCTCCCTCGATCTGGGGCTCCACGCAAGATCTCACCCCATGGGGTCAAAATGATCAAAAGAACGGTGAGCAAAAATCCCAGAACCACACGAGGGGACCTAGTGAATGACCTGCAGAGAGCTGGGACCAATGTAACAAAGGCTACCATCAGTAACACACTACGTCTCCAGGGACTCAGATCCTGCAGTGCCAGACGTGTCCCCCTGCTTAAGCCAGTACATGTCCGGGCCCGTCTGGGGTTTGCTAGAGAGCATTTGGATGATCCAAAAGAGGATTGGGAGAATGTCATATGGTCAGATGAAACCAAAGTCGAACTGTTTGGTAGAAACACAACTCGTCGTGTTTGGAGGAGAGAGAATGCTGAGTTGCAATCAAAGAACACCATACCTACTGTGAAGCATGGGGGTAGCAACATCATGCTTTGGGGCTTTTTCTCTGCAAAGGGAACAGGACGACTGATCCGTGTACATGAAAGAATGAATGGGGCCATGTATCGTGAGATTTTGAGTGCAAACCTCCTCCCATCAGCAAGGGCATTGAAGATGAAACGTGGCTGGGTCTTTCAGCATGACAATGATCCCAAACACACCGCCCGGGCAACAAAGGAGTGGCTTCGTAAGAAGCATTTCAAGGTCCTGGAGTGGCCTAGCCAGTCTCCAGATCTCAACCCCATAGAAAAAATTTGGATGGAGATGAAAGTCTGTGTTGCCCAGCGACAGCCCCAAAACATCACTGCTCTTGAGGAGATCTGCATGGAGGAATGGGCCAACATACCAGCAACAGTGTGTGACAACCTTGTGAAGACTTACAGAAAACGTTGGACCTCTGTCATTGCCAACAAAGGATATATAACAAAGTATTGAGATGAACTTTTGATATTGACCAAATACTTATTTTCCACCATAATTTGCAAATAAATTCTTTCCAAATCAGACAATGTGATTGTCTGGATTTGTTTCCACATTTTGTCTCTCATAGTTGAGGTATACCTATGATGACAATTACAGGCCTCTCTCATCTTTTTAAGTGGGAGAACTTGCACAATTGGTGGCTGATTAAATACTTTTTTGACCCACTGTATGTCCAAACTTGATCACACTAAGTGGGGCATAAAATCCCATTCATCTCTAATAAGTAGTCACACATAACTTAAATGACAACCACCCCCCCCCCTTTTTGTCAGCTGGCCTGATGACTATTTCTTTCTCTCTGCACAATGAGTCTAATCCCTGCTCTAAATCCTGCTGCATCTTACCATTCTGAACTCGTAGTTGATCAAGGTCTCAAAAAGCCTTCAAGAAGGGAGCCAAACCTCCAGGAGGATAAAACAGCTAGGCATTCGAGAGGTTAGAATACTGAACATCAGTGGGAATAATCCTATTCTCTTTAATGGGATTAGACATGATGTATTATTTGATGTTTAATTTGCGAACAAGGTTATGCACATCCATATAGGGTTAAAAAGTATTCAAATTACTAGGGAGGGCAAACTTTACACCTTTATCTAAAATCTTTTTTTCTGCGTCTGTCCTTTTTGCTGAGATTAAATATTCTATCTCTTACACTCTTTTCCTTTTTAGCTTGTATTCTCCTTGCCCCTCTAGTCCCTCTCTTGGTTCTACCAGTCTTTTTATTCCCTGATCGGGCCAGGGAAAATCACAATTACGGGATCCTCCCTGGTTATTTCCCAATGTCTGAGCATGATTTTTAACCTGATCAGCAGGTTGTATCCCTCTATATGAATCATGGGTGGCATGCTGATAATCCTCCCAAGATCCATATTGGGTAGGATCATCTTGCCAATTGTCATGGTGCCCATATTCATCCCAAGGGGCGCCCCTATCCTGTAAGTAGTTAAACTATTTTAAGTGGCCACAATATAACTAAAGTATAATCTGGTCCATTACCCATCCTCAGGGATTGGTGCTGGGATTGTTGATACCCTTGGTTCCTATATGGAGGACCATTATTATAACTGACTCCTCCCCTTACTTTTTTCCTAAAGGAAGATCTAAACAGCGAGTCTCGTCTAGTACTTCTTGACTGTTGTTGTGGGTAAGGTTCCACTGTCCTCGATTCTAAATGTATAAATATTATGGTGAATTAGGTTGTAATATATATTAATTTATTATATTTTTAATTCTTAATGGTTCATACTTATTAATGTGGTTAACCCTCACTCTGACGTGCATTAGAGTTGTTTTGGTAGTTCATCCCCAAGTTTTTTCAAATGTAAAGTCCCTTAGCACTAGTTTTTATCATTCATATTGAATTTGTCCACTAGAGGGTCCTTTAATAAACGTAACACCTGGTGACCCCATTAGGTAATTTAAATAGTACTTCTGGAAATTTTGGGGAATTATTAGATTTTGGCATGTTAATTTAACCATCATTTATGTGGTGACATCTACTTGACCAACGGATTTGTGAACCCTTTATTTATGTAGCAGTGATATACTAAGTTAGTGATCTAGGAGAGATGCATCTTCTTTGTGATCTGGTGCTGTTTATTCACATTGAGGCTTGGTTAATTATACACACTAACGTCACCCAGCCTTGAGCAGTTTAGAATGCAATCGAGGCTTGGTTATGGTGCCATTTGGTAGGTTCACGACTCAGAGGCTTGGCCACATAGTATTATATATATATACAGCGATGGCATAGCATGGCGCCCGTGCCCTTGATGGTGTCACGTGTGACAAAACGTGTGGTGCAGAGCAACTTACTGACGCCATCGCATGTTCTCATTCCAGGAAGTGCGGGTGTTTGCTGTTTTGCTGGCCGGCGAGGGTCCTTTAATAAACTTAACACCTGGTGACCCCTGTAACGACAACCCCGAGTATGAAAGGGGTTAAAGTCGTTTAGGACATTCCATTCCCGAACACAAAGGCAGCTACCGGGCACTCCAACCAGCTGAACAAGAAACCCATACGAATAATTCTCCCCCAAATACGAGACTAAGCTCTGTCTTGAGGGTCAAGCAGGAATGAATGTTTATTGAAAACATTACAAGTTTTATACACAGTCAAAAGAGGAGGTGCATATATCCTGCTCATATTACTCTGGAAATTACCTGTGACCAGAACCCTAATTAACATGAGCTAATTAACTAATCCCTTTAGACAGCCTAGGCATAACCTTTGAGTCCCTAGCCTGGCTGTCTCCAAAACTACAATACGCATTATCATATATATCAACACAGAACTCCTTCATACAATTGCAGGGTCAATTAGCACAGACGACAATGGCTGAAAGAAAATCCACACTAGGCTTATTTACATTATAACAGACAACAGACAGACAGGTGGCTGGAGTTGACATCAGCACCTCCTAACAGTATGAATCAGTCAGTCTTTCTAATATGACTTGAGAGATATTGTTAATGAATATTACTGTCCCATTTGAAGTAATCCAATATTCTCAGGGTTCATTATTTTATTTTTCTCAGGGTTCATTATTTTCTTGCTCACCCTGTGCCCCAATAGACACAGGGTGACTTAGACATAAAAGGT
The DNA here is from genome assembly GCA_029206835.1 of Rana muscosa. Classification (NCBI taxonomy): domain Eukaryota; kingdom Metazoa; phylum Chordata; class Amphibia; order Anura; family Ranidae; genus Rana; species Rana muscosa. Next base: position 9,314,065 of record JARGYO010000162.1, read on the forward strand.
GCATGGGGAGCTGAAACAGGGGTACCCCATACTTTCCAAGGGATTCGGTGTTCCCCGGGCGCTCCCGTCACAACCCTATTAGGTAATTTTGCGTTTGCTGTTTGCTGTTTTGCTGTCCGGCGAGGGTCCTTTAATAAACGTAACACCTGGTGACTCCATTAGGTAATTTAAATAGTACAGTACTTCTGGAAATTTTTGGGAATTGTTCGATTTTGGCATGTTAATTTAACCATAATTTATGTGGTGACATCTACACTACCAACGGATTTGTGAACCCTTTATTTATGTAGCCGTGACATACTAAGTTAGTGATCTAGGAGAGATGCATCTTCTTTGTGATCTGGTGCTGTTTGTTCACATTGAGGCTTGGTTAATTATACACACTAACATCACCCAGCCTTGAGCAGTTGAGAATGCAATCGAGGCTTGGTTACGGTGCCATTTGGTAGGTTCACGACTCAGACAGACAGGTGGCTGGAGTTGACATCAGCACCTCCTAACAGTATGAATCAGTCAGTCTTTCTAATATGGCTTGAGAGATATTGTTAATGAATATTACTGTCCCATTTGAAGTAATCCAATCATATTCTCAGGGTTCATTATTTTCTTGCTCACCCTGTGCCCCAATAGACGCAGGGTGACTTAGGCATAAGAGGTGCATGGGGAGCTGAAGCAAGGGTACCCCATACTTCACAAGGGATTCTGGGTTCCACAGGCCCTCCTGTCACAACCCCATTAGGTAATTTAGCATTTGCTGTTTGCTGTTTTGCTGGCCGGCGAGGGTCCTTTAATAAACGTAACGCCTGGTGACCCCAGTAGGTAATTTAAATAGTACTTCTGGAAATTTTTGGAAATTGTTAGATTTTGGCATGTTAATTTAACCATAATTTATGTGGTGACATCTACATGACCAATGGATTTGTGAACCCTTTATTTATGTAGCCGTGATATACTAAGTTAGTGATCTAGGAGAGATGCATCTTCTTTGTGATCTGGTGCTGTTTGTTCACATTGAGGCTTGGTTAATTATACACACTAACGTCACCCAGCCTTGAGAAGTTGAGAATGCAATCGAGGCTTGGTTACGGTGCCATTTGGTAGGTTCACGACTCAGAGGCTTGGCCACATAGTATTATATATATATATATATACAGCAATGGCGCAACATGGCGCCCGTGCCCTTGACGGTGTCACGTGTGACAAAACGTGTGGTACGGAGCAACTTCCACTTCCAGGAAGTGCGGGCGTTTGCTGTTTTGCTGGCCGGTGAGGAGTTTTTACAAAGCGCTATTGTTATTTTACTAATGTAAGTGCAATCTTATATTTTATTTTACACTATGTGGAGCATTTTCTTCTATGTCTGTGGGAATGAGTTTTTGAGGATGATGCTGAGATGACCGTCACTGTCTAAAAATCTGCCTCCAAAAAGACCCTTATGGAACATTCTGTGAAGACCCTGGCTGGTTATATGGCCTTTCTTTAATTAGAAGGTCCTGGTAAGCTTGCATTTTTTCCACAATCGGGTGGTGGTGTCACGGCTTGGTTTACATACATACAGTAGTTATGTACATGCCTGTGAGAGTACCGTAATCCTTCTTTAAAAAACATATTTCTTTGTTCTCCTCTATGTGGGGAACTAATGCAGTGGCAGTGCGTCCATAAGGGGCACACGGGCGCCGCCCCCTCTCTCCTGCCACCGCTCTATTACCATAGATAGATTCATGCATTGCATGAATTGCATTCACCCCTATTCAGGTGCCCGGCCACTTTTCGGGCACTGGGAGCCTGAATTACAGCGGGGCGGTATTGTTTGGAAGCACCTGATTACAGCCATAGGCTCTAATAGGTGTCCAAAAAGGTGAAGAGCAGGCGCCATGCTGGGCGCTCGCTGTTCACTCAGCGTTGTGTTAGGAAAGCGAATGAATATTCGCTTTCCTAACACTGAACAGCCTCTCAGCCAATCAGGTGCTCGGGTCTGTTACCTGTCACCTGATTAGCTGAAACTACAGGCGCTGTGATTGGACGCCACCTATCAGGTGTCCAATCATAGCAGAGGATGGGAGAAGACATCGAGGAGCATGGAGGACCGTTACCCGCTGCCTCACTGAGACAGGTAAGTGGCGGGCGGGCGGGGAATGCACACTGGCGGCAATTGATGGGCACACTGGCAGCAATTGATGGGCACAGTAGCGGCAATTGATAGGCACACTGGCAGAAATTGATGGGCACATTAGCGGCAATTGATGGGCACACTGGCAGCAATTGATGGGCACAGTTTCAGCAATTGATGGGCACACTGGGAGCAATTGATGAGCACACTGGCAGCAATTGATGGGCACACTGACAGCAATTGATGGACACAGTAGCGGCAATAGATGGACACACTGGCAGCAATTGATGGGTACAGTGGCTGCGTTTGATGGGCACAGTGGCTGAATTTGATGGCACAGTGGCGGCAATTGATGGCACAGTGGCTGCGTTTGATGGGCACAGTGGCTGCGTTTGATGGGCACAGTGGCTGCGCTTGATGGGCACAGTGGCTGCGTTTAATGGCACAGTGGCGGCGATTGACGGCACAGTGGCTGCGCTTGATGGGCACAGTGGCTGCGCTTGATGGGCACAGTGGCTGCGCTTGATGGGCACAGTGGCTGCGTTTGATGGCACAGTGGCGGCAATTGATGTTTTTTTTTTCAGTTTGTTTGCGCCCCCCCAAAAATTTTGAGCACCAGCCACCACTGACTAGGTGTATATTGAAACTGGCCATGCTATAAAGACCCATAAAGAAAAAGCCAGGATGGCCCTGCCTCATATGTTTTACACTACCTTTCAGGACAGCTGGTACAATTAATCATGCAGGAAACAAAACAATTGTTAATTTTCCTTTTTCTGGACTGAAGTCAAATGCTTAGTCTCCTTTTAGGATCTTCCAGAAAACCCATGGTTATGGGATTATACTATATTGAAAGAGCTTTGTACAATTAATGACACTACCTTATGGCGATCCCATGGCACTATAACTCTCTCAGATATTTGTCAGGACTGAACAAAGTACCCTTTTACACAATTAAGAGAAATATTTTTTGACCATGAAAAGCCCACCTCTAACTATCCACTAAGAGGAGGTTAAAGCAGAGGTTCTACGGCAAATAATTTTTTATGGTATTCAATAGGTTTTCCCATTATAAATAAATACTCACTCGTTTGATGTCATGAAATATCCCATGTCCGTTTTCCGGCGAAAGAAGAACTTTGAAAATGCGAGCACAGCAGTTCCCATTTTGCTTGTGGGCATGTTGAAGCCCACAAGCAATGATTTCCTCTATGCTGATGTTTACCGTCACAACGGGCGGCGTCATTGAATGTTCACACCCCGTTGTGATGGAAATCCTAGTACGGCGTTCCGCAATGACTCTTGGGAAGCATGACACCAAGCTCCCAAGAGTCATCGCGGCGCCGGGGAAAACAGTAGCAACGCCTACTCCCGCGGGAGTCAAGTCCCAGAAGTCAATCTGGAAACAGCAATAATACGGTATTTACAGAGAGAGAAAAAAAAAGATTTGTCAAGTGAACATGTCGGCAGTGTGCTGAAGGGGATAATATAAAGTTGTTAATCTGGGTGGAAATCCGCTTTAATTTCCACTCTTTCCCATTTGTTACACACTAGCTCTTTAACTTCAGTCAGATCCCTAACTTTACAATTAATGTGTATGTAGAGACCCTGCCCTATGCTGTTGTGTTCCTAAGTAAATTTAGAGAGTGTTGTTCCTAGGCTGTAATCAGCCTGTGTGGTTATTTATCTTTTTCTAGGTTCTGCAGGTCTTTCTTAAGCTCAGTGGGTTGAATCCTTTTATCTGTTACAGTAAAGGAGTCTCCAGTAATTAAAATGGGAAAGACAAGCATTGCGTTATGCAGATGTATTTGAACCAACCAATCCCTGAGGTTGTGGTTCACAAGTATGGTTTGGGAGATGATAAATATTTGGAGAATCTTTCCACAGGGTTCTCTCGAATCCTGGGCTATACCTGGCCAGTATGTGTATTTAGAGTGTATCTATCCTTGGGGCTTGCCGCAGCCTGGGGCTGTGCCCCAGGTCTATGGACTTAAACCATCTGTTGGAGAGAATATCTGGAGAAAGTTGAGCTGGTAGACAAACTTTTTGCTGGAAAATTTCACAGAGAAGCTAGGTAGAAGCTGTCTGGACATTGTAAGAAGACTTTATTGCCCACCGTTCACGGTATCTTTGCAATCAGAAGATCAAGGAACACATTGAATAGTGTGAGATCCACTGCAGGGACTCAAGGAAAGGCTCTGACTGTTTTTACACGGTCATAGTTCTGCCTGGCTGCTCTTGCAGGGCAGTAACTACCAAGAGGCTGTTCTGAAATGTGTAATATGTATATATAGCTAAAACATATTTTCTCCTACGTTCACTGACTGACACAGCTCCTTTACTTTAGGCCATCGGGTTGTTACGCCACCTTCAGGAGAGGACTAGGCAGAACATGTTAACATGTACAAAAAACAGAACTTTCTAGTTCCGCCCAAGGGGCGGTCCCTTCAGTAACAGCCCCCAGCCTGCACCTTGAAGCCTCAGTTTTTTTCTGCCTAGTGAAGGAGAAGGACCTAGGAACCCTGCGGGCCCATCGGTCCGTGGATTTTTTCTGCAGAAATTTGCCTATTAAACTTATCCTTGTAGTCTCCCCAGCTTGGTCAGCGAGCGTGTGCAGACCAGAGCTCCGCGCTGGGTCGGCCACGACATGCCCCTCAGGCTCCAGGGGCGGCCGGTGAGCGTAATGCTCCGGGGCACACAAATGACTGGGCTACTGATGTCTGCATCACAGTGTGCCGGGCCAGCAGCCACCCCGTACTGATCGGAGAGTGGAGCTGTGATGGAATGTCCCCAGCTCGTCCGGAATGGTAAGTACAGCTCTCCCTGTCTCGGTAGGGCTGAGCAGCTGGGCATTCCCTGGGAGGTCGATTCGGGGGTCCCTCTCATCCCTCTCTTCTCTCCCTGTAGCTATCTTCCCTCCCCCCGTGGGGGATGCTGCATGGGCTGCTGAGCGGTGTGTGTTCCACATGGACAGGGGCCCCCCGGGGGGCTCTCACCTTGGGTGGGGGGCTGCGCTGGGTGGCTGTGCCCTGGGTGTCTGTTGTCTCTCCCTTGGGTGTCTGGAGGTCTACTCTGCTGATCGCAGTAGCGCGGTCTGCCCGCTATTTCTCTGCCTGTTTTCACTATTTCTTTCTCTGCATACAGTTGTTTGACGGCCATTTTTTGGTGTGCCCAGGGAGAAGCATGGTCAGGAACCATTTTCTTGTAGTTCGGCGGCCATTTCCACTGTGATTATGTCCTTTATACTGGACGCTCAGCGGCCATTTTGTTGTAGTCTAGCATGTGTTTTATGCTCAGCGCTGATCCACGAGGCTCACAGACACCTGGGAGCTGACACAGGACACAGGCACACCTAGCTGGATGGCGCAGAACTCGGTCAGGGTGGTGAGTCCTGAGGTGGGGGCCCCTCATCCTGCAGCAGTTAGGAGGGTGGGACCATTCACTGTCCTAAGTCCCTAACAGGCGGCAGACAGGGTGGGTCAGCACGGCTTCAGAAACTGGTGTTTCTTCCCCAGAAATCCAGGCAATTGCAACCGGTTCGCCTGCAGACAGTGCAGTGCCTCTGGACGCTTTGTCGGCGGTCCTTAACTTGTTCGTTGTCGAGATGGAGGCGGTGCGTGGGCGCAAAGGTGGTAAAAAGTGGCCTCCGCCCCCGTCCTCTGGGGAGAGCTCTGACGCAGACTCAGGCCCCGCTGAGGCTGGTGACCCCTGCTCTGTTGTTTCAGATGACGCTGACCAGGACCGATCGGACAGTGAGGATGAGTCTCCGTCCGGGTCCGCGCGCGACAAAGCGCTAGTTGGAGCACTTATCACAGCTGTGCGTGATACCCTGAAGATTCAGGATACAGCAGATTCCTCTGCTGAAGTAGTGGTCCCTTTTGGGTCCCGTAAGCCAGCCCGTACACCTAAGGTGTTTCCGTATCTGACTTATTTCAATAAGTTCATATACAAGGAGTGGGGGCGACCGCAACGGACCTTTTCAGTCCCAAAATATATGGCGGTGCGTTACCCCTTTGAGGAGAGCCTTCTTAAGAAATGGTCGGCTCCTCCGGTCGTGGACCCCCCTGTATCTAGGTTAAATAAGGTAACCACGATCCCGGTAGAGGGGACTCCTGCCTTTAAGGACCCCATGGACAGGAAGGCCGAGGCAGTGGCCCGTTCCTTATTTACGGTTGTGGGGTCAGCGATGCGACCAGTACTGGCCTCCGCGCTTGTGTCACAGACACTGACCGAGTGGGCAAAACTTTTGCACCACGAATTGGGGGAACAACAGGCTTCTCCTGTCTGCGTGGAACTAGCAGACCAGTTAGTGCAAGGCCTTAAGTACGTTTGTGACGCGGCCCTGGATACCCTCCCTCTGTTATCCAGGGCTTCTGTGTCAGCAGTGGTGCTGAGGCGCCTGATTTGGCTAAAATGCTGGTCTGCGGACCAGGCATCTAAAAAAGCCTTGACGGATCTACCCTTCCTTGGCAAACGGCTCTTTGGAGCCTCGTTGGATGACATCATTAAGGATGCCACCGGTGGGAAGAGTACCTTACTCCCGCAGACCAGGAAGGCTAAGGAGCCACGCCGTAGGCAAGGGCCCTCTTTTTCGCACTCGCAAACAACTTTTTTCGTCCCTCCGGGGCTTCGGCTAAACGTCCCCAGCCCGACAGGACGACCTCTGAGGAACAAAAGCGTCCCTGGAACCGCAAGCCTAACAAGCCTGCGAGCAAAAGCGCTACTGCGTGAAGGTTGGCCCCCGCCCGCCACACGGGTGGGGGGTCGCCTTCGGAAGTTTGCAGCCCGGTGGGCCTCTCGGCTGTCTGACCAATGGGTCTGCGAACTGATTTCCTCTGGCTACAAGATAGAGTTCCTCTCTTGGCCACCATACAGATTCTTCCCCTCCAGCATACCTGTGCTCCAGGCTTGCCGGGAGGCCCTCATGGGGGCGGGTAAGGGACTTGCTGAGTCACGGGGTGATAATACCTGTTCCGGAGCCAGAAAATTCCAGGGGTTCTACTCCAATCTGTTTGTAGTACCCAAAAAGGAAGGAGTACATCCAATCTTGGACCTAAAAGCCCTCAATTGCTTCGTGAAAGTACAGAGGTTCAGAATGGAATCAGTTCGCTCGGTAGTCGCTGCACTCCATCAAGGGGACTTCCTGGCGTCCTTGGACATCCAGGATGCGTACCTGCACATACCCATATGCCTTTGGCATCAGAAGTTTGTGCGATTTGCAGTTGGGGACGCCCACTACCTGTTCGTGGCTCTCCCTTTTGGCTTGGCATCAGCCCCCCGAGTCTTTACCAAGGTATTGGTTCCAGTTCTGGCATTGCTGCGACAACGCGGGATCTCGATCGTAGGCTACCTAGATGATCTCCTCCTGAGAGCATCTTCCGCCTCAGAATTAAAGGAGGATGTGGCGATCACCATGCAGACCCTGCAGGATTTTGGGTGGCTGTTAAACCTAAAAAAGTCAGTGCTCTTACCGACTCAGGGTTTGGAGTACCTGGGCTTACTGCTGGACTCCGTGGAAGCGAGAGTGTTTCTCCCTCCGGACAAGCTACGGACTCTCAGAGCCACGGTAAACCTGTTGGTGAACCGCAGGGGGTCATCGCTACGCTTCTGCATGCGAGTCCTGGGGCTCATGGTGGCCTCCTTCGAGGCAGTAGCGTATTCTCAGTTTCACACCAGAGTCTTGCAGAAGGAGATCTTGACAAAATGGGACAAATCTCCGTTATCCCTGGATCGGCGGATTCAGGTGAGCCAGTTGGTCAGGGACTCCCTGCTCTGGTGGCTGAGATCCCCGGCACTTCGGTCCGGAAAGTCATTCCTACCTCTACATTGGACAGTGATCACTACAGACGGCAGCCTGTCTGGCTGGGGTGGAGTACTGGGAGCACAGTCGTCCCAGGGCCTCTGGTCAGAGGAGGAATCCAAGTTGCCGATCAATGTGCTCGAGCTACGTGCGATCAGGCTATGCCTCTCCACATGGTCAACGAGACTTCGAGGATGTCCGATCAGGATCCAGTCTGACAATGCCACGGCAGTGGCATATGTCAATCATCAAGGAGGAACAAGAAGCTCGGCCACCACACGGGAGGTCGCTCACATCCTTCAGTGGGCAGAGCGACATGTACCGGCCCTGTCGGCCATTTACATCCCGGGAGTGGAGAACTGGCAGGCAGACTACCTAAGTCACCAGATGCTGGACCCAGGAGAATGGACGCTGCATCCGGATGTGTTCAGGCTACTGTGCCTGCGATGGGGCACACCAGATGTGGATCTCCTGGCTTCCCGTCTCAATCGGAAGGTGCCGAGCAGAGTGGAGGCCGAGGGGATTCCAGTAATTCTGATTGCCCCAGATTGGCCTCAGCGTCCCTGGTACGCAGACCTAGTACGCCTGGTGGCGGACGCCCCCTGGCGTCTGCCGTTACGAGTGGACCTTTTGTCTCAAGGTTCGATTCTCCATCCTGCTTTACCATCGCTGGGTTTGACGGCATGGCTGTTGAGAGCCAGGTGCTAAGGAACCAGGGCCTATCAGACTCAGTGATTTCAACTATGTTGAGAGCACGGAAATCTTCTTCTCGGAAGATATATCATCGTACCTGGAAGGCCTACATCGCTATGTGTGAGGAGAAAGGATGGCGTCCGCGCTCCTATTCCGTATCTAGGGTCTTGCTGTTTCTGTATCGAGGAGTTGACCGGAAATTGGCTTTAAGCACCATTAAAGGACAAATATCGGCCTTGGCTGTCTTTTTTCAGCGACCCCTGGCGTCTCACTCTCTAGTGAGCACCTTTGTTCAGGGGGTTCGGCATGTAGTTCCTCTGGTGCGTCCACTGTTACCCCCGTGCGATCTGAACCTGGTGTTGTCGGCACTTCAGAAGCGTTTGAGAATATCAGAGAGATTCCCTTGTTGACTCTTTCTGAGAAAGTTGTCTTTCTTGTGGCCATTTCATCGGCCAGGAGGGTTTCAGAACTGGCGGCTTTGTCTTGCACCTTATCTGGTTATCCATAAGGATAAGTTGGTGTTGCGTCCGCAACCTTCTTTTCTGCTGAAGGTGGTTTCGGCGTTCCACATCAATGAAGACATTGTATTGCCATCTCTGTGCCCTAGACTGACACATCCTAAGGAGGCAGCCCTCCATTCCCTGGATGTGGTCCGAGCTTTAAGGGTATATTTGTCTGCCACGGCTCCCTTTCAGAAGTCAGACCTGTCTGTTTGTTTCGGTAGCTGGTCCGAAAAAAGGCATGGCGGTCTCGTCGGCCACCATTTCCAGGGGAATCAGACAGATTGTGGTTCAGGCCTACGCCTTGAAGGGGCAGGTGCCCCCCTTTCCGGTCACGGCCCATTCCACCAAGACAATTGGAACCTCTTTGGCTTTCCGACATCAAGCGTCTGTTGCTCAAGTGTGTAAAGCGGCGACTTGGTCGTCTGTTCATACTTTTACAAGATTCTACAAAATAGATGTCAGTGCATGGGCTGATGCCTGTTTTAGCTGCAAAGTTTTGCAGGCGGCCGTGTAATTTGCAATTGCACTTGATTTTTGTCAAGAACCACAGTTACTTTTCAGTCAATGCACTGTTGCATTGTTACCGGAAGTTCTGAGGCGGTTAGATAAGGTGGTGTCTCCCCTGTTAGGGAGCACTTCTGTTTTTGTGGGTGAAGTTCTTTATGCTATTTCCCACCCCTCGTTTTGACACTGCTTGGGAACGTCCCAATGGTCTAAAGTAAAGGAGCTGTGTCAGTCAGTGAACGTAAGAGAAAATAGGATTTTTGTACTCACCGTAAAATCCTTTTCTCTGTAGTTCACTGACTGACACAGCACCCACCCCTCCTATTTTTTACGTTACACTGCTTGTTGACGTACTGAGGCTGCAAGGTGCAGGCTGGGGGGTTGTTACTGAAGGGACCGCCCCTTGGGCGGAACTAGAAAGTTCTGTTTTTTGTACATGTTAACATGTTCTGCCTAGTCCTCTCCCGAAGGTTGCGTAACAACCCAATGGTCTAAAGTAAAGGAGCTGTGTCATTCAGTGAACTACAGAGAAAAGGATTTTACGGTGAGTATAAAAATCCTATTTTTGGAATATGGAGTGGAAGTGGGAGATGCTTCCCTTCACTTGCTGACTAGATAGCCAGGGAAAATCCCCACAATTGGTAAATAGCAACCCTGATCAAGCATGCAATGGCAGATGCCAAAACATGTTTTGTTTTAGTTTTAGATAATTGCCCTGGAGACCATTTCCCACTGTGACAGAAAGTGACTGGAAATCCAAAATGTTACGGTTGTCACTAGAACAGGTAGGTAGGGGAGAACTCTTCCACTGACTCCAGTTCTGGCAGTGGTTACAGCTGTCTAAAATTCCACTTTGTTGTCTCTATGGGACATGATATGTAAAGAACATTTTTCAACAGGACACAGAGGAAAAAAAATAAACTGACAGAGGTTTTATCCACTCCTTACTTTATCCAAAATTTTAAAACATAGTTTGATTACACATACAATGGGTATATAAAATAATCTGTTGGTTTGCAGCCTGAAATGAAGACAGGCACAGTTTTTGTTTTATCCAGCTGTATTTACTCAGTGCAACTTATAACATCCAAGTGAAAGATTTACCACCAACATGTCAGAAAAACAAAACAAAAATCAAAAACAGAATTACTGATTTGGAAAAAGGATCACATCCTTGTGTCAGTATTTTGTTGAACCACCTTTTGCTTTAATTACAGCATTTAGTCTGTTGGGATATGTCTCTACTAACTTTTTGCACATCTAGACTTTGCAATATTTGCATACTCTTTGTGACAGGAGTGACTTTGGGTCGGGGGTTTGTGCGGCTCAGCTTGCCCTGGAGAGTTCTGGAGGCTCCTTGTCCAGCTTCCCCGACGCCTCTTATGTGTAAATCACCCTGTGTCTCTAATAGGGGCACAGGGTGAATGAGAACCCCACTATGATCTATGCTAATCAGATTCAATGCTGTATATATGTATATATAATGTGTGCTGTGCCATGCTGTTGGACTATTTGCTGTGATGGTTTGGGGTGGGACTGTATTCTATTGTCTATTGTGTCTGATGCCTCAACTATTATGGGATGTGTAAGTGTGTTTGTTGTGAGGAAAAAAGGAGGGGGGATTCCTCCAACCCCCCCGCTGATAAGACTGTGTACTGAGAAGTTAAACACACCTGACCTGTATCACCATTGTCATTGGACAGTTTAACCCGCCCTGTTTTCCAAGGGTGGGAGGGAAGTGATTTGAAGAGAGATATCTGTTAACATGTGCTTGAATAAAGCAGTTTGTGGTTTTACCCTACACTGAGGTGTTGTGCCTGTGGACTGGGGGGGCTAAAGAAGCTTGGACGGTGCTGGATCTGAACAGAGGAAGCATTGACGGCGGACCTAGATCTGTTTAAGGACAGAGGGTTCGTCACACTCTTCTTTGCAGAACTGCTCAATTTCATTTTAATTTGATGGTGACCGTTTGTGGACTGCAGTCTTCAAGTCATTCCACAGATTTTCAATGGGTTTTAGGTCTGGGCTCTGACTAGGCCATGCAAGGACATCCACCTCTTTCTCCTTAAACCACTGTGTGGTCATCTTTGCTGTGTGCTTTTGGTCATTGTCATGTTGGAAGGTAAACCTTCTTCTCATTGACAACTTTCTGACAGAGGGCAGCAGATTTTCCTCATGAATTTGACAGTATTTTTCCCCATCCATTTTACCTTTTATTCTGACAAGTGCTCGAGTCCCTGCTACATAGAAACACCCTCATAACAGGATATTACCACCTCCATGCGTTATTGTAGGAATGGTGTTATTTGGATTGTAAGCTGTATTTCCGCCAGACATTTCGTTTGGTGCTGAAGCCAAATAATTAAATTTTAGTCTCATCTGACCATAGCACCTTTTCCCATGTGGCTTTAGAATCTTCAAGGTGTGTTTTGGCAAAGCTCAGTCGTTACTGCATGCGGCCTTTCTTGAGGAGTGGCTTTTTTTCTTGCAACCCTCCCATACAAGCTACATTTTTGGAGAATTTGTGATATTGTTGTCACATGCAAACAATGACCACTCTTTGTCATAAATTTCTGCAACTGCTTCAGAGTTGCTGTAGGCCTCTCTGACCAGTCTCCTCCTGGCTCTTTCATCCAGTTTGGAGCAGTGTCCTGATCTAGGGGGGGGGGGGGTCTTTGTTGTACCAAATACCTTCCACTTCTTAAAAATAGACTCCATTGTGCTTCTAGGCATTGATAAAGCCTTTGTAATATTTTCTGTATACATTTCCTGACTTGTGCCTGTCCACAACTTTATACTGGAGATCTTTTGACAGTGCCTTGCCATCCATAGTTGATTGTTTGCTTCAGTTGCACTACCAGGGACTGAAATGCTCCAGGAAAGCTCTTTTAATGCTGAGATAATCAAAATGACCATAGGTGATCACAGTTGAAAGTCAAATGGCTTTGTGTGCCATTGAGAAGGTGATTAGCTACACCTCATTGAGTTTACAAGTCATTTTTAGGGGGGGGGTGATCTTTTTTCCAACTCAGTGATTCTGCTTTTGTTTTTCATACATGTTGGTGTTATATCTTTCACTTGGATGTTATACGTTGAGTAAATATGGCTGGATAAAACAGAAAAATGTGTCTGCCTTCATTTCAGGCTACAAAGCAACAAAATGTGATTATTTGAAAGAGGTGGGGATATACCCAGTGTAGTGTATGCCTAATACCTTTTCCTAACCACTATACCTTAACCTACATCCTAAGGCCAGCCCGATCTCTATCACTAATGATAATTCCTAGCCAAATTATGCGAATAGCAGTGCTCAAAAATGAATGTGCCTAAAAAAATAAATGCAATACTATCTCAGTAATAAAAATTAAAGCACTGACATACAATGGAACAAATAATCTGTGCCCAAAAAATGGTGCCAAATTGTCTGTGTTAAGTGTAATAATCAATTCTGTGGCTGAAGCATTGTTTTTCTTCAACCTTGGGCTTGAAAGTGATAATAATGATGCACAGAAGGACTAAACCAATGAAAGTGCTTTGTTATGCAACCTCAAAATAAAATCACTTGCCTTCATGGCAATTCAATTAAAAATACATTCAAATGCTTCTATTCAACATACCTGATATAATGAAACCAGATGCTTTCATATGTTTAGCTATAATTTATATGCAATAGTTTTCATTGCCTGAGATTCTCATAACATGCAAAAATAAAACCGACGAGACTGTCCCCGTCAGTAGTTAAAGTGGAGCTCAACCAATTACAGCAATATTTTCACTTTTTGTCCCCCTCTTTAAAAAATAGGAAAAGTTTCACTATTCCCTGGATAGTATAATACCTGTTGTGCTGCAAGGAAGCACTTCCTACCTTTTGGTCTAGGTCAGACCTTCCTGCCTTCTGTGATCTCACACTTATCATAGGGGGCAGTATGTTACCGGGAGGGGAGGGGGTAGTGCACATGCTCTGCATCACTGGCCTTGGTATGTCTGCACACATGCAAAACGATTACTATGCATGTGCATCTAGCATATGGACTAGTGTCTACATGAAATCCCCCCTGCTTGTGCACATTAGACATACGCAGCGGGTGTGGCAGACATCTGCTTTGTATATGTGCACACATAGGGGAATTTCTGCGTAGCGTTAGATTTTTGAAGATGGCAGCGCAGAAGAAGAGTGGGCGAAGGGGACTGATACAAAGGTACAGTTTTGATTTAAGCTGTCATTTTGATGATGTCAAATGAGAGAAATTTGGTATTTAATATAAATGCACAGCTTTTTTGAAGAGTAATATTGAAGGCTTTGATCACTTTATGGCAACAGCTGTATAAAGTCACTATACTTTAATTATGGCTATACATGACTCGCCATGTACTCTGTACTTAAAGTATTAATTTATCTTTGTAACAAAATAGCTTAAGCAGTCCACAATCCTCAGTAGGTAACAACAAACTTAGCAAATTTTAAAAATTTTCACTACTGCAGCTGTCATGCCTGAAGTTCATTTGTGCCCCTTTTGAAGGCCACCAGATATACTCTCATTATTCATAGACCTCTATCCAGTCCTCTTCTTTGGACAAGCTTTTGGATGCTCCCACCAGCATCACAGGAGCAAGCAACATCCTAATTCAGAGCCCAAGCATGTGCAATGTTCTCTTCCCTGTTGAAGCTGCTGAGCTTATGCATGGTGATTTGAACTAGGACGCCACTCACCCCTGTGATGCTGGGGGTGAAAATCAAATGGCTGACCATTCCATAAGAACAGAACAGGATAGAGCTCTAAGGAATAATGGAAGTTTTTTCTGTCAGGCCTCGTGGGGGCACAAATGACCTACAGTGACAACAGTTACAGTAGTGAAGATTTTGAAACATTATGTTTATTGTTAACTACTTAGGCTTTGTAGACTGCATAAACTTTTTGTGTCACTATTTACAAAGGTGAAACCCTAAACTGAAAATGTCAATATCTTATGTCCATAACAGATTAATCTGTTCCTCAAATCGAAAAGTAAAGCAATCTACTGCAGATAATGTCAATGTTTACACTGCTTACCTGACTGTGTGGACCCATCATGGGATTGTTGGGGTTGTGTGGAGGTGGTTGTGCATGAGGTGATGGCTGCGAACCAGGAGGCCCCTAAAAAAATTAAAATAACTGTCAGAATATACATGCAGCACACTTAATAGCGATACTTCCATTTTTGGCGAATGCTGTGTTGAAACATCTCTTATATTTTTTGGAGGCTTTCAGTGATGAGATGTTTCAAGAAATATTGTTGTATTTTTTTGTCCGAAAACTTCACAGGTTAACCGCCAGAAAAAGGGAACATCTACAACGCAGTGCATAACCTTTGTCCCTAGTCAGATGAGTTAGAAAAGTCAATATAGTAATGTATAAAATAGTCACCTTTTTTTAAAGTGCCAATTGTCAAAGTGTAAATTTTTGTTGAAGAGAGCTGACAGCTCTGTGTAGGCAGAGATACTGTGTTTTTTTTCTCCTAATTTTGGCTTTGGTACATGTCCCTCATGACTGTTTCCAGTGCCTATGCACTTTGTCTGGCAATAGTGTCATTATTAGCCTTACAAATAGTAAGAATTCAATAACAAGATTCTCCCCCTCCTAGACTTCAATTGTATTTGCTGCAAAGTTAGGCAAATACAAGCAAGATTGGCGAAAAACAGGCAGATCCACTCATTCCTATTGGAGATTTACTTCAGTAAATATCTTCACTTTTGTCGACAATGATCCCTAAGAACCACCAGATGTTGAGGAATTACAATCCCATCATGGAAGCTAGTCAAACACCGGGACGCTACCAACAGTTAAATCCTGACATACCTAACTATGAAATAATAACACACTTTGGATGAATGATATGATAACACATTTCACTAAATTGATGCACTAATTTTTGTGTAGCTAAAAAGTAATTTCTGGGTTCTGTAGGGCAGTATTTTTATGATTACCCTAAAAATCCTTGTAAAATGGCATAAACAGTGATATACATCACTGTGAACTATAATACTTGCCAAAGGATTTTTAAAGGATACCGTATATACTCGAGTATAAGACGACCTGAGTAAAAGCCGAGGTACCTAATTTTACCACAAAACACTGGGAAAACGTATTGACTCGAGTATAAGCCGAGGGTGAGAATGCAGCAGCTACTGTAAGCGGAAAAGAGGGTCAACAATGCCCATTTGCACGCCACACTGTGCCCATTGCAACCTCACTGTGCCAATTGTCACTGTGCTCAACCTCACTCTGCCCATTGCCACCTCACTGTGCCCATCCTTACTGTGCCAATCCTCACTGTGCCCAGTGTCACTGTGCCAATCCTCACTGTGCCCGTTGTCAGTGTACCTGAAATTGAGAGGCTGCGGGTGTCCATTCATTGTTTAAAACTTGCGGTCTCCTCCTTGTCCCTTCCGTGATAGGCGTTTCTCAGCAGACACAGTTCCGCCTATCACGAACATTCTCTCATCCTCGGACTCAGTTTCCCAGCAGACACTGTGTTCAGTGTTCCGCCAATCACGGACGTCCTCTTGTCCAAGGATGAAAAGGCGTCCGTGATTGGCGGAATACTGAACACAGTGTCTGCTGGGATGGGTGAGGATGAGAGAACGTTCGTGATAGGCGTTTCTCAGCAGACACAGTTCCGCCTATCACGGAAGGGACCAGGAGGAGACAGCGAGTTTTAAACGATGGACGCCTGCAGCCTCTCAATATTTTCAGGTAAACTGACTCGAGTATAAGCCGAGGGGGGTATTTTCAGCCCAAAAAAAAGGGCTGAAAATCTCGGCTTATACTCGAGTATATACGGTAAGTTCACCCATTCAAAAAATAATAAATGCACGTGCAGGTTACATTTTTTTTTTTACACTGTAGCCTCTAAAGAATTGCACCCAAGATCAGTGGATTGCATGCTATGAGGAAGGCTTTTTGCCGAAACATGTCAGCGTTTTGATGTCGCACTGCTGTTTGTGCTCAATAAAGATTTAAGAAGAAGCAGTCGAGTTGCCGGAATTCTTTTTGCGATTGCAGGTGCAATGCCAGGCTCCTGCAGACACTCAATTTAGCTGTCTGCCTGTACCTCCCATATGGGCAGACACTTACTGAATTGCAGGATGAGTCAATGAACTATGAGAGTGCTCATCAGTGCCCTCACAGTTCATTGAGAACTACAAGCTGTTAGCCATGGTTGCAGATGAGAGTGAATGAATAACAGATCTGTGTGAATGAATGATGCTGCTGTGTGTGTGGAGCCATGCACAACTGCTCTGTTTTTAAATTGTGACAGCGGGTGTGGGGAGATGATCCCTCACCCACTGTCACAATGGTGATCGAGGGGGTGCGGGGACTGGAGAACAGTAACATGTTACATTTTACACCTATATATGGGTGTAACATGAAACATGTTACAAAAGGTGATCCTAACCTTTATTTATTTTCAGTCATTTCAGGGCTCATATTTGCAGTTTCCAGAGTCATCTCCTGATGAAGTGTGCAACATTTTTCATATATAAATGCACTTATGAAACTGTGATTTGACTTTTCTTGAAAGCTGTTTGATATAGCAAAAAGGTTATTTTGGTTATCATTGGGCCATATGTTATCAGTTCTGACTGTTAGTTTGAGACCAGTGGAGCAGGCTTATCCAGCATGTTATGGCAGTGGGTCATAAATGAAAGATTTCATCTTTAATACTCCATTGAAGTATTGAAGCAGATACATTAATAAATGCTAAAACAATGTTATTGAAATCTGTATATATGCATTATACTTGTAATATTTCCTCCTCCCCGACCCCCTCCCCATGACTTTACAATTAAGATCATTGGCACAACCATTGGTCCCTCCACACATGCCAGGGTACTGGGTGTAATCCTTGACTCTGACCTCTCTTTCAGCCTACACATCCAACCACTGGCTACATCTTGGTGCCTTAACCTCCGCAACATTTCCAGAATTCGCCACTTTCTGACTAATGACATCACAAAACAACTCAATCACTCCTTGGTTATTTCCTGCCTCGACTACAGCAACTCTCTCCTCACTCGCCTACCCTTACACAGGCTATCCCCCTTCAGTCTATTATGAATGCTGCTGATAGAATCATACACCTCAATAACCGATCTGTGACAGCTGCTCCTCTCTGCCAATCACTTCACTGGCTTCCATTACCCCACCGTATAAAATTCTAAATACTAACCACAACATACAAGGCCATCCACAACATCGCCTCCAGCTACATTCTAACCTCATCTGCAGATATTGCCTAAATCATCCTCTCTGCTCCTCCCAAGACCTTCTGCTCTCTAGCTCCTTTGTTACCTCCTCCCATGCTCACCTCCAGTCCTTCTCTAGAGCCTCTCCCATCCTCTGGAACTCCCTGCCCCAGTATGTCTGGTCAGCCCCTATCCTGTCCACCTTTAGGAGATCCCTGAAAACTCATTTATTTAGGGAAGCCTATCCCACACCCACCTAAGAACTGTACCTGAGCCAACCCCACCAGACCATCCCCCGCAGCTATTACCTTTTGTATTACCTCCCTCCTCCCTTTAGAATGTAAGCTCGACAAGCAAGACCCTCCTGTCCCTTCTGTATTGAACTGTATTGTAATTGTGTTGTCCCCCCTCTACATTGTAAAGCACTATGCAAACTGTTGGCGCTATATAAATCCTGTATAATAATAATAATTATACTTATTTTGTGGAAATAGGATACTATGTACTGTATATTGGCCCAGCTGGTTTAATTAAGTCAGTGATATAGTAGTAGAGTTAACCCTTATAATCAATATCCCAGACTGAATTAAATTAATTAGGGAACATGTTGGACCAAATAATATTAATCTGAAAACTAAAAAGTGATAGAAGTATATTGAAAGCTATGTTATTTATAATATCACAGAACAACTTGAAACAGCAAGATATAAAATATCCATGCATGTCAATGGCAGTGTCCAATTTATGTTATCCCCGAGGGCTGTTTTTTCCTTCCCTTCTTGTGTGTGAGCATCTAGGGCATATGAGGTACATTTTGAACTATGTATTCAACTGTTGATTTAGACTATTGATCAACATGTTGATGTAAGTGATTAGCATATTATGTACTGTATATTATGGAAAGTTATATGCACTTTGATGTACATCAGTATATGATGTTTAATGTAAACACACTATTGGATTCCAATGGATTAATGTCTATTTTTTAATCTTAAAAAAGAATTACAGGCATGGACCAATGTAACTACGTCTATATTGTACCTAGCCAATGCTCCTAGAAGCTGGAAATAACTGAAGTATATACTGCTACTCCAGTCATCTTCACTTGTTTTAAGATCCCGTTTTGAGTGGCCAGCCTGATGCATTGTGAAAGTAGGAGGCCGGCCACTTGGCATGGGTGGAGGTGGAGAGGTGGGGCAGTATTCAATAAGAGAATGCTTTCCACAGGCAGAGTGCAAAGGAAGCTACAAGCTCACTGAATATATGGCAGAATTAATTTGTATTTTTTTTGTAACTAATGTAACAAAACACTTTCCATGATTTATTCAACAAGCAAAAAGAAAAAAAAAGTAGAAGTTCATCGTTAGCATTTATATATACTAAATACTTGTGGAGTGCAAGCAACCCACATAGCCAAGTTTTGATCAGTGTTTGATCGACTTCTGCAAAGTAAAATGTTAGAATTTTTTTATCGATCAGAGGTTGCAGCCAATCATCTGTAGCCACTGATCTATGTATTCTAAGAGCTGCAAGTGCCACTGTTAGAATACAATATCCCAGCAGGGAGGATATTTCTCTATCCACCTAATTTGTGTGGATGGAGGATTCTTTTTTTTTTCTTTGGTAAGTCCGCTGGCTGAACAAAAAAACAGCGTATGGCCAGTTTAAATTTGCTGCAAGCAGATACAGGTGCCAGCAACTCCATAAGCTGCCCATACGTAGATCGAAATTCAGCTGTTTCAGCAGGGACCGGCAGAATTTTGAACCATGTCTGAGCAAGGAGGTTGTACAGAAGTTAACCTACAAAATCGAGATCCGTACAACTAGCCTGTTGGATTTTCCCCACTTGATCAGTGCTACAGGCTGTAGTCTGCAATGCTGATCAGTGTATTCTGGCAGCGGGGAAGCATCCCTGCGGTCAGAATAAAATAGCTCAGCGGAATGGATTCCCCCATCCACATCAAGTTTGTGGATGGATGAATCGAGTCAGTTTATTTTTTTTGTTCAAACCCCTGATTGAACAAAAAAAACTGACTAATATATAGGCTGACTTATTCAACTTTGCCGCACCTTGTCTAGCCCCGCTTTGTTGATTGACAGTGGCTCTGAGCAGGAGCAATGCTGTAAAGCTGTCCCTGTTGTGTGAGACATCAGATTTCCTGCAGATTTTTGTCTTCAGATTTACCAAAACCATGCAGTGCAAGGGCCTGCCTGATTGCATACAAATTGAAACTCTTAAGGTTTGACCTCATATCATATGGTTTTGGTAAATCTGAAGACAAAAATCTGCAGAAAATCAAATAGTGTGTATGGGGTCTAAGAGGAGTGTATTTCTCCCATGGTTCAGAAAAGCAGGATTATTTATTCTATGAATAGTGTAAGACCCACTGATAATGGGGTACTTTGATGCAGTAGTGGGCTTAAGCACTATATGGCCTTATAGTATGAGCAAATCCCCATATTTTTGCTTATTTGATGAAAATGTTCAGGTGTTTTAAATAGCCTTGCATGATTTAAATGTAATTTTTGTATGGGTGCGCTGTAATCTTCTATTCTATCATTTGTATTTACACCCACTGATAGGGAAGCGAGGGACAGATACGATTGCAGATTAAAACCTAGAAAATGTATAAGACCTTTTTTTGTTAAAATTAAGTTTGTTTCAACTATAGACATTTATTTTCAGTAGTTAAAGCCAGCCATACATGGATCAAAATTTGGCTGGTTCAGCAGGGACCGGCTGAGTTTCGATCCATGTGTGGGCAGGCTGTTTGTACACAAGTCGACCTATTGACATGTTGAGTTTTTCCCAAATGATCAGTGCCCCCAACAACACTGATCATTGCATCCTGATAGCATGGAAGGCTTCCCGCTGTCAGAATACAATACCACAGCATGTAGGATTCCCCCATCCACATCAAATATGTGGATAGGGGAATAAAGGCATTTTCTTTCATTCAATCTGCTGGTTGAATAAAAAAAAAATTCATAATATATTGGCTGCCTTAGTGTAGATTTTTTGTATGTGTCCTCTCAAACACTTTAAACTATGCAATGTAAACATGATCAGGGTAACCTGAAACATCCTGCTATTGCATAGAAGCACTGTTTTATCAAACATTCAGCGAGCACTAACAACATTTATTAAACTGTAATTTTCTCAATTCGGATCAGTTGATCAAATCTCCCTGCAGTTTGTGTTTTAAAGCAGATCTAAACCCAATCACTCAATCTAACTTTTACATTATAACATCATTCTTAAGTTGTTTTAATTTTTAACTCTGCACAGCTTTTCATTAAAATAATTGGTGATCCTGCCATGAAGGTCCTTATTTAGGTACAGTGGAAACTTGGATTACGAGAATAATGCATTCCAGGAGAATGCTCGTAATCCAAAGCACTCGCATATCAAAGCGAGTTTCCCCATAGAAGTCAATGGAAACGAAAATAATTTGTTCCGCATTGACTTCAATGGCATGCAATATTGCATGTGGCCAGAGGTGGGGGGCATCAGAGAGCCTCGGAAATGATCGGAAAGGCCCGGGGACATCTCGGCTGAACTCGGAAAACCCCAGAATGGAGTATTTCCGAGATTTTCCGAGCATTTCCGAACGTCTCTGAACGACTTCGATCAGCTCCGCTCGGCTGCGGCGCCCCTCCACCTCAGGCCAAATGCGGTATTGCACACCGCTTTGGCTTGAATCTTGCTCATTTTGCGAGACAACACTCCCAAACCGAGTCGGGATTTTTAAAAATACAGTGCTCGTATTGCGAAACGCTCGTTAACCGCATTACTCGCAATCCCAGGTTCCACTGTATTACCTGTTAAGAGGTGACTACTGTCTCCAATTGTGCTATTGTATTGTCACCCTGTCACACATGACAAGAAGCTGTGCCAACATGCATTGCTGAGGCTCCGTAGTTACTTTCAGGAAACTGGTCCTGAGGTTTGATGTGTAGTTGATGCTGGAACAAGTGCATGTAGACGGGAAGTTGCTCAAAGAAGCTGGAGGAGATAAGCAGCACTGAGATACAAAAAAGGATGAAAAAAAAGAAAGAAACAGTACTTTAAGAATAAACAAACATGGAACATGTTTGATGCACAGTGCTTAAGCCAACAAAATGTTGCTGAGTAAAACTGGCCATACATGGATGGAAAATATCATCAGGTTCAACAGGGACCGGGCAGGCTGGTTCTACAGGAATCAATCTACCAATTGACATCTGTATAACCAGCCTGTTGGATTTACCCCGCTTGATTAGCACTGTAGGATATATGCTTCCGGCAGCACTGACCAGTGTATTCTGACAGTAGGGATGTCTCTCTGCCATCAGAATACAATACCTTGGTGGGAGGATGAGGAAATCAAGTGTTTTTTTTTTTCATTCAACTTGCTGGTTGAACTAAAAAAATACTAATCTATGGGCTGCTTTAGGGTTTAGACCACTTCAATCAAATACTTACAGGTTACCTTGAATTCACCTATGTACATACTGCATATTTAAACAGAAGAGTTCATTTAAGAACGGTAACAATCTTAATCTAGTGCAAACATTTAGTTGATTTCATTAGAGGAAGCTCGTCCTAAAACAAGTCTGGAGGCTGCCATTGCTGACCTCCTGTAAGTGTAATTTGCTTGGCTGAAAAACCTTGTAAGTCTTTGAACTAGAACAAATACACAAATCAGGAATTCTGACATCATTTGCTGTATATTTGTTCTGGGTCTCTGACTCAATGTATCAAGACTACTGGGTCAGCATGACAAACAGGGAGCTAATATTTTCAGCAATAGCAACATCTCTACTTTTAAGCTTCCTTTAAGATGCTGGCCAGTGTTTTTACCCTGGGGAGGACCCCAACAAACAGCCCTTAGAGCTCATTTACATAAGTGGCAGGCTCAACTGCCCCTTTGAAATCTATGATCTGTGGTGGATCGCTTTTTCAGGGGCACTTTAGAACTGGTGTACAGGCATTCAGAAGGTGATCCTGCCTTCTCCCGAATACCATGCTGCAACTGCCATAGCTATGTTTGGCACACAGTTGTGGTGTGGTCCCAATTACTTCATTTGGTGAGTTTGACAGGCAGCACCACCTGTCAAACGTGACATGCTGAGTTAAAATGACCATATTAACAGTGTAAGCAGACCCAGGTGGCTGCCATGTCTGCTTGTAGGTACACCTTTGGGAGGTGGAAAAAACCCAGATCAACCACAAACCTGTAAGCTTAGCCTTTGGATGGCCCTACATGGATCGAAATTTGGCAGGTTCAGCAGGGGCCGGCCAAAACTTGATTCATGTGTGGTTACTGTGGTTGAACAGAAATTAATCTACTGTTCGCCTTCTGTTCAACCACCCTGTTGGATAAAACCCGCTCGATCAGCATCGCAGGCAATAGGCTGCAGTGCTGATCTGTGCATTCTGACAGCAGGGGAGTCTCCTCATTGTCAGAATACAATAGCGCAGAAGCGAGGATTCCCCCATCCGCCTCAAATGTGTGAATGAGGGAATGGGGTCATA
The DNA here is from genome assembly GCA_029206835.1 of Rana muscosa. Taxonomy (NCBI): domain Eukaryota; kingdom Metazoa; phylum Chordata; class Amphibia; order Anura; family Ranidae; genus Rana; species Rana muscosa. The sequence continues at coordinate 9,337,420 of JARGYO010000162.1, forward strand.
TGTTTTTGTCCAACGTGCTGTGCTGGTTGAACAAAATAAAAAATAACCCATGTATGACAGGTGGCAACGCTTGTTAAACAATTGGATGGATGGTTAGGCCATTTTCAACCTTTTCAAATTTTTTCGATAGAATTAAGAAATCAATAAGACTGGCATTTTAGCAATCAAACAGTAAAAGTAATGTGTATGGTTACACTATGTTTTACTTTATATAAATGCAAAATATACTAAAATATATAAGCTATAATTAATGTAATACCAGCCTACTAGATTCTGCTACTACTTTCCAGAGAAGAGATCTCCTAGCATGACCCACAGCCCACACTTATCCTGTTCGGAAAGCAAAAAAAAACAACCTAATACCCTTCTTCATCAGCCACATAAATAGAATAGTTGTCATGTAGCTGAATGTTTTCATTTAACTTCTGGTATGTTATAAACCTCTTCACTGGCTGAGGAACTCCAGTTTACTCCAACCACATGTGGTGCAGAAGGGGTTACAGCCAGAGCATTCACTTTGATATTTAATAATGCTTCTTCCTGCTGCCTTGCAATTAACATCCAGGGCTAATAAGAGACATATGGCAGTCACTGGTTTGAGTCCGCGAGCCCAGTCCCACTAGTTACCAGCCTAGCCAATCGCATCTAGGCAAAAGGAAAGGGGATAAATGAAGCAATTAATAAAATCATTTTCTCTCCAGCTAAGGAGATAAATGGTTGGCATAGTCACAATGGTCTTCACAAAGCAGTTTTCTGAAATTCAGCAATAGATGGCACTGCAGCCTTTCTCAAAAGCAAAACACTCGCTAGAAAAATGTTACCTACAGACTGCAACAAGTTTGTAGAAATTTTCTACAGATTCTTTTACTCATTCAAGCCACAAAACACCATAAAATAAAGCATTCAAAGGTTTATCCAACAGCCCAACATGTAGAAGCACTCTAACCCACCAGATCTGAGCTTGGCTGGTGGACTAGATTTATAGGAAATGCCTCGACTCCTTCAATTTTAACAATCCCTACATAAAAATACATAGTAGATCGGATTAGACTATGCAGAAGAACTGTAGATTTTCAAAGAAAAATTACATTTATTTAATGTTTCTAGACGTTTTATTCAACAAGCAGCTTTTGAAGATGCTATTGTCCTACATTGAACATATTGTGTACCGATCTCTAACATGGAATTTGTATACTACTGTTGTGTATTTTATTTTTATTTCAGCCTTTAGAGAATTAGTTTAATCAATTCTTTTGGTATTGAGGTTTTGGTAACACTGCTAGTTTATTTTCTACACATGGGAACAGAAAGAGCGGACGAAAGTCATTGGAAGCTGCTGGCGATACGCAAGGTGCTATTGATTGTATTTTATTGATGATTCGTAGGTCAGTCCTATTCAGAGAGGCTTCTAGCACACCTAGATATCCTCATGTGTGTTATGACAATCAAATAAGCATTCTGCTTACTTTGAATAGACAAAGCAATACAGAACACTCTTTTGAAAGTCTTTGGCTACATATATACTATTTACAAATCTATTCATGTGTATCAATGAGAATATTTCCTGCATAGTTCTATGCTTTAAACTCAAATAATATTACTGGCTTAAATTGGGTTTACTGCACTGAACAACTTTCAACAGGCGTCATCACTTTAAAGGGTTTGTAAACAATTTTTTTTATTTTTTTTAAATAACAAACATGTTATACTTACCTCCACTGTGCAGCTCGTTTTGCACAGAGTGGCCCCGATCCACGTCTTCTGGGGTCCCTCGGCGGCTGTCTCGGCTCCTCCCCGCAATCACTCACCACCTATATGCGAGCTCGCATGGTGGTGAGTGATTGCGGGCATGCTCCAGTGATACAGCCAGCCGCTATTGCCGCTCACTGTATCACTCAGCCCCGCCCCCCAGCGTGCCGCGTCATTGGATGTGATTGACAGCAGCGCCAGCCAATGGCTGCGCTGCTTTCAATCCATCCACTGTAGCCAATCAATGGCGAGGCTGAACGGCGAAGAGGATGGCGGGGCCGAGCGCGGGACTTTCGAGGGCTCAGATAAGTAAAACGGGGGCTCGTCGGGGCCGGTATTGTCAGATGTTTTTTCACCTTAATGCATAGGATGCATTAAGGTGAAAACATTTTTTCCTTTACAACCCCTTTAAGTGCCTCCAAAAAAAAGTATAAATAAAAGTACATTTAGAAAGCCAACTTTCATTAAAATTGTCTTTACAGTGTGCCTTTTAATTCAATAGCAAATAGGGCAAATTTCAGGGTGCACCGAATACAAATGGACAACCGGGTTGTATTCTCACAGTATTCACTTACTCGTCATATTGTACATACCACAAATTTACTACAAAATACAATATTCTAAGAGTTGTACTCTACAGTAATAGCACATCAGAAATTGTGCTGTATCTCAAATAATTTTATTTTATATTTTTGGGTCTTTTTAACTGCTGTTATTTATTTTATATTTACATGTATACTTTATTTATGACATGAACTGCAAACTGAAATAAGTACAGCATTTGCAGAAGTGCAGGTTTTGACCATGGTAATTGTGAAGAACAAGATTTTCTAAGTTGCTGCTTAAAATGTAAGCTCCAATTAAAATTACCCACTTATTTGCTACCTTATTTCTTCCTATAATAGAGCATATGGGTGTTTGGAGCTGCTCTTCTGCTCATTCCTTAGTGCACTGTATATGAAAAAAAAAAGCATAAAAACAGCATTCCTTTTTTTGGGATGTTCAGCATATATTGAAAACCAGGCCTGCTCTGTACATACTGACCATTACATTAGTGTACACCTGATATATGGATTAAGGAATCTTGTTCTGTGTGTACGTTTACATGCACACATTCATGAGATCCTGAAATGCAAGTGACCATAGCAATTTTACCTGCTCTTGTTGATTTCCCTTTAGTAAATCTGGCCCATTGGGGTTTACTAAAGGCAAATAGGCTGTTCATTTTGCAAGGGAATTTGCTCATAGCTTAGTGAATGTGGTGAAAATGTACTTTGTAGATAATATCCAACCACATGCAAGAAAAAAAAAAAAAAACAGTGTTTCTGCTTTCACATGAGTGATGCTCATGATTAAAGTCAGTAGAACTTCAAGAACATTCACTAAGCTCTGGGGAAAACTCATGTTTCAAAGAGACCACTGCAGACAACCCAACCTGCAAAAACTCATTTCAGGGAGGTGGCGCTTTTAGTCGTTTTTTTATTTAATTTTTTATTTTTTATTCCATTTGTTTTTATTAATTTTTTTACAATGCTTTTTGGGGGGAGGGGGCTGGAGCAGTGGACAGTGTTGGTAGGGCAGGGGAGAGTGGTGTCAGTAGTTTATTTCATTCTTTTTACACTTTAAAAAAAAAAAAAAAAAATTTTTTTTTTTATAATCATTTGTTTTATATATTTTTGGGGGCTTTGGTGAGATGTCAGGGGTCTAAACAGACCCCTGACATCTCCTCTTTGAGACATGGAAAGGGACTGAGGACACATTCCCTGGTCCCTTTCTCAGTACTGAATATGAACAGTTTACTCTGCTCAGTTATCACAGGACACAGAAGCGATCAGGACAGGAGTACTGACAGGAGATGAGAGGAGCCGGCTGTGGGGGACGACGAGGGGGGAGCGGAGGAGGAGGACAGGGGTGGCAGTAGAGAAGAGGGGGGGGGCGGAGAATGACGCAGAGGGGGCCCGGGGGAAGAGCACACAGAAGGGAATGATCGGTGCAGCAGAAAACAGCTGTGAACACCGATCTCCCTGTATAACTTTTTAGCTGACAGCCATGGGAGGGAGAGAAGGAGAAGCGGCTGGCAGCTAAAAAGCTATGCAGGGAGATCGGTGTTCACAGCTGTTTTCTGCTGAACCAATCATTCCCGGGAGATCTGGAGGCGCTTGCGGGTGTGCGTGAGAAGCTGCAAACATGCGGGAGTCTCCCGCACCTCCCGGGAGACTTGAGATGTCTGCCACTGAGATAAAACAAGCTGAGATACCCTAAGACCTCCTGCACACTTGAGCTAAGAAACGCCTGTTTTACAGATATTTGACTTTTGTTTCTGGCTCTAAACACTCCCCTATGTGAGTCTGCTGTGTGTCCATGCACACAGGCATTTAGAGGAGTTTAGAGGCAGGAGTGTTTAGAGGCAGAAAAAAAGCATCACTTGTGCGTTCAAGAGAGGAGTGTTCTGGCTGTGAAAACGAGTGTAATCGTGCCAAAGTGCTAAGCGCATTTATTGCTTGTGTGTTCATTAATTCCAATGGCCAAAATAAATAAATATTCTGGCCAATGAAAAGAATAAACGCCCAAGCGCTTGATGCACCTAAACACTTTTGAAAAAACACAGCTTCAGCATGTCTTTGAAGCTGCTTTTCTTCTGCCAGGAGAAAAGCATTAAGAGCCCCAGTGTACCTTAGGGTCTAAAAAAGCATGATTAGGTTCCTTGAGTTAGGGCACACAGATTTACACATGTGTGAGTATGTTACACATCTATTTTAAGGTTTTGCCACACAAGTAATCTTTAACCACTTCAATACAGGGCACTTTCCCCCCTTCCTGCCCAAGCCAATTTTCAGCTTTCAGTGACAATTGCGCAGTCATGCAACACTGTACCCAAACCAAATTTTTATCATTTCATTCCCACAAATAGAGTTTCTTTTGGCGGTATTGATCACCATTGGGGTTTTGTTGCTAAACAAATAAAAAAAGAACGAAAATTTAGAAGAAAAAAAAGGTTTTCTTTGTTTCTGTTATAAAATGTTTTAAATAAGTCAGTTTTCTCTTTCACTGATGGGCATTTATAAGGCTGCACTGACGGCACACATGAGCACTAATGAGGTGGCACTGATAAGGTGGCACTGATGAGCACTGATGATCGTCACCAATATGCAGCACTGATGGGCATTGATAGGTGGCACTGATGGGCACTGATAGGCGACACTGATGGGCACTGAAAGGCCCCACTGATGGGTACTTGTAGGTGGCACTGATGGGTACTTTTAGACAGCACTGACAGGTGGCACTGATGGACACTGATGGGTGGTAATGATGGTCACTGATTGATGGCCCTGATAGGCAGCACTGATGAGGAGGCACTGGCAGGCATTACTGATGGGCACTGATTGGCATCTATAATTGGGCACTGATTGGCACCTCTAATGGGCACTTATTGGCATCCCTGGTGGGCATGGGTGGGCATCCTGGGGTGGACTGCACTGATAATCAATCAGCGCAGACCCTCCCTGTCTGGAGAGCAGCCGATCAGCTCTCCTCTACTCACGTCTGTCAGTGCGAGTGGAGGAAACGTTGATAAACAGCTCTGTTTACACTGTTATCAGCTGTAATTGAACACAGCTGATCACATGGTAAAGAGCCTATGTCCGAGGCTCTTTACCTAGATTGGAGATGCGGTGTGTCAGACTGCTACACCACACCAACAATCGCTGCACGCCCCCACAGGCATGCAATCACGTTTTATCCTGCTGGACGCCATATGACGCCCAGTCAGGATAATGAAACCACTTTTCGTCCGTCATTCCGCTATATGGCGGGCGGGAAGTGGTTAATATTGAGTCTGACTACCAGCTAGGAGTGTTTGTGATTTTATACCTTTAAGGTAATATACAGGTGCATCTCATAAAATGTGAATATCATCAAAAAGTTAATTTAATTCAGTAATTCCATCCACTAAAGTGACACTCATATATTTTATATAGATGCGTTACACATAGAGTGATATATTTCAAGCATTTTTGTCTTTTAACCGCTTGCCGACCGCTGCACGACTATATACGTCGGCAGAATGGCTCGGCTGCGCATATGGACGTACCCGTATGTCCCCTTTAAAAGGCGGCATTGCAGGCGCGCGCGCGCTCTGTGAGTGTGACCACGGCTCCCGCGGACTTGATGTCTGCCGGGTGCCCGCGGTCGTGTCACGAAGCGGCAGAATGAGGGGGGGGGGTGCCTGTGTAAACAAGGCATCTCCCTGTTCTGCCTAGTGACAGGACACTGATTGTCTGCTCCCTCTCATCGGGAGCAGCGATCAGTGTCATGTCACATGTAGCCCATCCCCCACACAGTTAGAATCACTCTCTAGGACACACTTAACCCCTTCCCTCCCCCTACTGGTTAACCCCTTCACTAACAGTGTAATTTACACAGTAATCAGTGCATTTTTATAGCACTGATCGCTGTATAAATGACAGTGGTCCCAATATAGCGTCAAAAGTGTCTGATGTGTCTGCCATAATGTCGAGGTCACGATAAAAATCGCAGAAAAAAATGCCATAAAACTATCCCCTATTTTGTAGACGCTATAACTTTTGCACAAGCCAATCAATAAAGGCTTATTGCGATTTTCTTACCAAAAATATGTAGAAGAATACATATCGGCCTAAACTGAGAAAAAAAAAAAATTTTTTTTATATCTTTTCGGGGGATATTTATTATAGCAAAAAGTAAAAAATATTGCTTTTTTTTCAAAATTGTTGCTCTTTTTTTGTTTATAGCGCAAAAAATAAAAACCACAGAGGTTATCAAATACCACCAAAAGAAAGCTCTATTTGTGAGAAAAAAACAACAATTTTGTTTGGGAGCCACGTCGCAAAAGTGGCCCGGTCATTTGGCAGCCAAATCCTCCGGGGCTGAAGTGGTTAATGTTGATGATTATGGCTTACAGCTAGTGAAAACCCCAAATTCTGTATCTCAAAACTTTTTAATATTACATAAGACCAATAAAAAAAAGGATTTTTAATAGAGTGTTGCTGCAATATAATAAAACATGAAGTGTTCTAGAATTTCCTGCTAGAAGGCTGCACTGATTTTGCACTTGATAAAACCCCAATGGACCAACACCAGCAGATGACATGGCTCCCCAAATCATCACGGTCTGTGAAAAAATTTGCATTTAATTTGGCAATCAAGGTCCCAGAGTCTGGAGGAAGAGTGGAGAGGCACAGAATCCAAGCTGCATGAGGTCCAGTGTGAAGTTTTCAAAGTCAGTGGTGATTTAGGGAGCCATGTCATCTGCTGGTGTTGGTCAACTGTGTTTTATCAAGTCCAAAGTCAGCACAGCCCTCTACCAGGAAATTATAGAGCACTTCATGCTTCCATCTGCTGACCAGCTTTATGGAGATGCTGATTTCATTTTCCAGCAGGACTTGGCACCTGCCCACACTGCCAAAATTACCAATACCTGATTTAAGGATCCTGGTATCACTGTGCTTGATTGGCCAGCAAACTCATCTGACCTAAGCCCCATAGAGAATCTGTAGGGTATTGTGAAGAGAAATGTGAAAGACACCAGACCCAACCATGCAGATGAGCTGAAAGCCATTCTCAAAGAAACCTGGGCTTCCACCTTAGCAGTGCCACAGGCTGATCACCTCCATGCCACGCAGCATTGATGCAGTAATTTATGCAAAAGGAGCCCCGACCAAGTATTGAGTGCGTACTATACTGTACATGGACATACTTTTCATTAAGCCAATATTTCTGTATTAAAAATCCTTTTTTCTAATTGGTCTTATGTAATATTCTAGTTTTCTGAGATACTGAATTTTGGGTTTTCACTAGCTGTAAGCAATAATCATCACAATTAAAATAAATAAATGCTTGAAATATATCACTCTGTGTGTAACGCATCTTTATAAAATATATGAGTTTTACTTTTTGAATTGAATTACTGAAATAAATTAACTTCTTATGATATTCTAATTTTATGAGATGCACCTGTACTTTCTGAACTACCTAATTTGCCTTACATATTCGAATAAGGCACATATTCATAGGTCTTAATGCTTTTAAGTATAACTAAAGGCAAAACTTTTTTTTTTTTCGTTTGGATAGAGCAGAGAGGGACTAGAACATCTGTCAGTGTTTAATGCTGTCTTTGCCCCATTAGGGCAGATTAACCCTCTCTGTGAAAGGGTTGTCCTTATAACACTAATATAGGTGGAATATTCCAATGGGAACACTAGTTATGGTGACCCTGGTGACAACCAGATACTTATTGAGGGACCTTCGATACTTCTCCCCAATGGCCACACTCACTTTTTGAGACATCACATAACATGTCAAACCAAAGGAATGATCTACATCATATTCTGCTGTTGTGGATCATTTTATATTGGGAAGACCATCCGACCCTTTTGGAAAAGAATCAAAGACCATGTCTACTATGCCACTAGTGGCCTCCTAAATACCACTATTGGCCACCACGTGGCTTTCAAACATAAGTATGAACCACAAGTATTTAGAGTTGCCGCGCTGGACCGGGTCTATGAGGACCCACGGGGTGGCAATTTTGATCAAAAGGTCTTACAACGCGAAACCCAATGGGTATACAAGTTGCGGGCCACCAGCTACCCAGGTCTAAATGACATGATTAGTTTCAAACCTTTTTTGTAAAAAAATGTTATTAGCTCTTTATTACGTTTCTCCTTTATCCCTATACCATAACGCTTCTTCCTTCAGTCTGCCTACCAATATGTCAGCCCGTCATGTCTTACTCCATTCCCAGCATTTATGCTTTGGTTGTCCCTCAATGATTTAAACTAGTCTAATTTACTATTTCCCACAGACCTTGGCCTATAGTGTGCCAAGACATCTTCTAAGAAGATTTGAAGGTATTCATGAAGATTATATTGATGTATATATCTCTAAATCAGTCTCCTATATGACTCAATTATGTATTACCGTATATACTCGAGTATAAGCCGAATCGAGTATAAGCCGAGGTACCTACTTTTACCAAAAAAACTGGGAAAATTTATTGACTCGAGTATAAGCCGAGGGGGGGGGGGGGGGGGGATGTGCCCATTGCCCAACCTTACTGTGCCCATTGGCAGCTCACTCTGCCACCTCACTGCCCATTGTCACCTCACTGTGCCCATTGTCGTCTCACTGTGCCCCCTTACTGTGCCCATTGCCATCTCACTGCCCACTGTCACCTCACTGTGCCCCCTTACTGTGTCGATTCTGCCTCCCTGTGCCCGAGTCAGTACCTCAAAATCTTGTAATTCCGCGGCGGCGTCCATTGTTCAAATCTCGCGCCGTTCTCCCTGTCCCTTCCGTGATAGGCGTTTCCAGCAAACACTGTGTTGAGTGTTTGCGCCTATCACGGAGGTCCTCTCATTCGCCGACTCCGTTTCCCAGCAGGCACTGTGTTCAGTGCTCGGCCAATCACGGACGTCGGACAAGAGGACCTCCGTGATAGGCGCAAACACTCATCACAGTGTTTTCTGGAAACGCCTATCGCCGAAGGGACAGGGAGAACGGCGCGAGATTTGAACAATAGACGCCGGCCGCGGAATTTCACGATTTTGAGGTACTGACTCGAGTATAAGCCGAGGGGTATACTTTCAGCCCTAAAAAAAGGGCTGAAAAACTCGGCTTTTACTTGAGTATATACGGTATGTTTATTTCTACACCACACACAATAGAATATTCTTTGATGACTCTGTATGATATCATTACTCATTTATAAACGTTTAAATTACCAACGTCTTAGGTTTTTACTATTCTTACATGCGTTTGATGTTCCATGTGCATCCACGATCGTGGCATCTAATTTGACCCTGCTTTGGACATACTTATAGTTGGATCTGTTTTTGGTGTTTTTGTTGCCATCTTATGGCTGTTTATCGATATGTTCCCACTTTTGGGCATCAGTATTGACCTATATGCATTGTGCCGTGCTCAACATATATGTCCCTGGTCTGACAACTTTCTATCTGGGATTGGCCTATATTATTATATATATGAACAGTTAGCTTATAACCATCTTTATCTTATTCGTTGGTGTTTTGTTGTTGTTTACCTGCGCACCACAGTGCCTCTGGATGATGTTTTCCATTTTGTCTTTTACATACCCGTCATTACACGTGCGCCGCCTATCTGTTTGCGCCCCACGTCTATGACGTCAACACGCTGGACGTCTCTCAACCACGCTTCCTTGCCGCGCGCGCTCTGCACACTATATAAATGCCATTGTCTCCACTTTAGCCCCTGTGTACAGCGTAAGGCTGTCTCCCGGGGGTCATACCTCATATGTCCGTTGGTTCTGTAAGTACAATTTCTTGGCCCTGGCTCTATATCCAGCTTTGGTGACTTCCATCCTTTCATTCTATCCATATTAATTTTTTGATTTGTTTGGAATCATCTGATTGGCGGGCTCCATTTTTCAATATCAACCTGGTGGGCCTTATTGGATACCTTATGCCTAATTTTGATACTCTGTGGATATCTCAAGTGCCCCATTTGGACGTTTACCCCCGCCAAGTGAAACCTCATTTACAAATTGGGTAATCTATCTATATATAGATAAGGGCTACAGTCTCTTTCTTTCTTTTGTCATTCAGATATTGATACTTCCCTTTTTGTCTTTCTTTGTTTCTTTATTGATTACTCTAGATCTATTGATACACATATATATGCTTGCAGCATTGGGTGTTTCCTCTTTTTGTATATTTCCCATATAGGGACTGTGTAGCATATAGCTAATTTCACCCCATCTACTTGCAGGTATGATAATTTTTTGCATTCTGCATATCTCATTACCCATTTCTTGTTCTTCTTTTTCTTTACCTCTTTAATTTTTAATTTTTGAGGTTTACACTGCATGTTTTTCTCTCTACTTACCAGGGCCAATATATATACTTATATGTATCATCTTGACCATACTTCCTATGGAATTTTTTCTCTACCCAAGCATAGAGTCTCCGATATTCGGATGTGTGTCTATACAACAGATCTTATTCTTCCGAGGTACTTGCACATGAGCCAACTGATTGATGTTTGATATACATGGAAAATTTATCACGCATGTTTTTAAACCATTAGAATGTAATACTTATTGGTATGCATTATATATATATATATATATATATATATATATATATATATATATATATAAATGTGTGTTTTGGTTTCTAATGTTAATGTATCTCATTCCAGATTGTGAGATTTGTCCCATTTTCTTGTCCGTCCAGAAGAAGACTCACGGTGAAACGCGTAGACGCACAAGGGACTCAACTCACACTGTCGATATCTTGTATGTTTTTTTATCTTTGAACATTGTGTATTTTCCTTTTCTTTTTTTGTAATAAATATATTTTTTTCTGCAAATTCTATTGGTGTGTTGCTTCTAAAGTCCGGCCATTGGTTACTCCCCTAGAGTAATCTTACTTGTTTGTTCCAATTTATACAGATGTGGCTATGTGAGTGTTTCCCTCTCCCCCTTTAGTAACCAGATACTCCATCAGTTTGGAGGGATTTCCTCTCACTTCCTGTTTTGGGTATGGCACAGGAAGTGAGGGGGAAAACTTCCTAATCAGACACAGATAGCAAAAATAAAATGGACATTAGTTTTAACCCTCGCTTACTCTGTCTAAAATTAAGAAAAAAAGTTTTGCCTTTTACTTCATATCTTAGAAACTGAAGTTTGATTGATTGATTGATTAAGGTAATTGATTGCTATGTGCTAATGAACATTCTTGCATTTTCATTGTGCATTTCAATATAAAGGTTTGCAATTTAATATGGTTTATTGTATAATCCTGTAAACTACAAAATGTATAATATTAGAGTTTTCTTGATGGTTAATTGTGAACATAATTTCTACATAAACAGACTTGCAAATAATGGTTCCCATTAAGGGACTCCTAATAAATTTAATAATTCATGAATTTCCAACAAAATATTTCCACCCAATCACAAATATTGAAATGGATAGATTTTGTAAAGTAGCCCACTTAGGCTGTTAAATATTTTACAAAAGGACATTTCTGGACGGAAGTGTAGTGCTATAATAGCTGTTAAATGACTTCTAATAGCAGCTGGAATATCTCACGAGACGTAAATAAAAGGAAGGCAAGGGGAGGAGAGATGAGCTGGTCTTAGAGAGGGAAATGTTGATGAAAGCCATCTAGGTGATTAAAATAAATAAGCAAGGTAATTACAACTCCACAGTTCACCTGCAGGTTTTGACATTACATGATTCATAATTCGGCTTTTGGGTCTTCGACATTACATGTGGGCTTTATGTGGTCTCTAAACCCAAGGCTATTGTATCTAATAGAATATTTGATCAAAACATTAAAAAAAAAAGAATCCAGTGGGACAGAAAGCAAATGGGAAATGTCCATGAGGATACAGACAGAATCATTAGTGTTAATTTTTATCACATTTCCTGTCCCAGAGAACATCAGTCACCTAAACAGAAAGGGGAACTGGGACACCGACAACAAGAAAAGCCTGGCCAAGGTATAACCCTTCTCTCTCTTATCCAAAGGGAAGTAAAATGTTTTTGGTAAAATGTATTTAATATTAACTGCTTGCCGACCGCCGCACGCAGATATACGTCAGCAGAATGGCACAGGCAGGCAAAAGGGTGTATATATACATCCCCTTTAGGAAGCGGCATTGTGGAGGTGCACGCGCCCGCCACGAGCTCCGTGACTCCGACTGCGGGTCCCGCGGACTCTATGACCATGGGCATACATGTGATTGTGTCACGGTGAGGAAGAATGGGGAAATGCTGATGTAAACAAGCATTTCCCCAGTCTTCCTAGAGACAGGACAGTGACCACAGCTTCCTGTAATCGGAAGCGGTGATCACTGTCGTGTTACACACAGCCCATCCCCCCTATAGTTAGAAGCACTCCCTAGGGCACACTTAACCCCTTCAGCGCCACCTATTGGTTAACCCCTTTACTGCCAGTGTAATTTTCACAGTAATTAGTGCATTTTTATAGCACTGATCGCTGTAAAAATGACAATGGTCCAAAAAATGTGTCAAAAGTGTCCGATGTGTCCGCCATAAAGTCGCAGTCACGATAAAAATCGCAGATCGCCGCCATTACTAGTAAAAAAAAAAAAAGAATAATACAAATGCCATAACTTTTGCGCAAACCAATCAATATACACTTATTGCGATTTTTTTTGCCAAAAATATTTAGAAGAATAAAATGAGGAAAAATTATTTATTTTTTTAGATGTTTTTGGGGATATTTATTATAGCAAAGTAAAAAACATTGCATTTTTAAAAAAAAAAAAAATTTTGTTTATAGCGCAAAAAATAAAAACCGCAGAGGTGATCAAATACCACCAAAAGAAAGCTCTATTTGTGGGAAAAAAGGACATCAATTTTGTTTGGGAGCCACGTCGCATGACCGCGCAATTGTCAGTTAAAACGACGCAGTGCAGAATCGCAAAAAGTGGCCTGGTCTTTGGCCAGCAAAATGGTCCGGGGCTTAAGTGGTTAAGGAAGCTGTAATGAAATTATTTTCTCATGCCACTTTTTTCTTTGCTGTTTTTTCTCTCTATATATAAAACCATTATAAAAACTTTTTTTTATAAGCGATTACATAATCTCTGTTCTCAGTTGCTTAAGGGGCCTGGAGAGACGAAGGTAGGGAAGCAGCAGTACATTAACCTTCCCAGTGAATGGCTGTGCAGGGGGGCGTGTCAGCCCAACTCACTTTCAGGGTCAAATGTGCAGAGGTGTACAGAAGAAAAGACAGCTCCACCTAGAAATATATATATATATATATATATATATATATTTATATATATATATATATATATTTTTATAGTTCCAATACATATTTGTTGCTTTTTATGTGGTTATAATTCCACCCAAATTAAAATCCTTTGTATTTTCTATTCTTCATTAAGACTATACTGAATCCTGTGGTCAATTGTGAGGCAGCACAAGCTGAAAGGACGAAGTATTTGTATTATGATCAGCTTGTGTTTGTCATGTCTCCTGTGGAGCTGTAACTATGTTGTACATCTGTTTATTTGAACTTTATTAGGCACTAAAAGTAATAATATATTAAGTATGCACAGAATTATGAGTATTAATATGCTCATTGCATATACAGCATACCTGTAGCCAGGCTTTGGACTACAGTAATATGGAGATCGAGATATTGCTTTATTATACACTTTTTTTCCTGTGATACCAGAGACATGCTGCACCATCCTTCCTCCGGTCAGTAGGGGGAGAACTAAAGCCAGGAGAACCCATAAGCTTTCATGCAGGACTCTGGGAACCCTGTGAGGTGTAGTCCAAGGCAACAGCCATGTAATGGAGTGGCTGGGCTTCTGAACCACATATCACTGTATGCTTTGGGGGTGGAGGAGGAGCCAAAGGGGGAACCTAAAGGATAAGTTCACTTTGTGTAAGTTGTTACACCCATATTCAGGGTGTAACATGTAACATGTTACAAATCCATTGGCCCCCGAACCTCCTCGGCTCCCTGATGTGACAGGCGGCGGGCAGTCTTCGTGATTCTCCACCTGCCCGGCCATGTCACTCATTCACAGAATTCTGTGAATAGAAAACGACAAGGTCCAGTAGCCTTTGCGACTATCAGCTTGTAGTTCTCAATGAAATACCATGGCACTGTTGCGCGCTGTGGTAGTTCATTGATGCTTCCTGTTAGTGTGTAACTGCTTGGCCGTACGATGTGTGGTCAAACAGCTTACACACAGAGTCTGCAAGAGCCCTGCATTGTACCCACATCTGCTGATCATGGGTGCATTGCACCCACATCTGCTGATCATGGGTGCATTGCACCCACATCTGCTGATCATGGGTGCATTGCACCCACATCTGCTGATCATGGGTGCATTGCACCCACATCTGCTGATCATGGGTGCAATGCTTTCCAGGCTGCCATCAAAAAAAGAATAAATGCACATTTTTTACCTGCATTTTTTATTTTTATTTTTAAAGGTGACCTTATCCTTTAAGTAGAATCGCCTGGTAAAAGACGCTTTTCTTGGCGCTACGGGAGTCTTTGGTACGGATCCACAAGACGGTACTTCCAAGCTGGCCGAGTTAGGCAGACTCGGATTTTAATCAGCCGCAGGAGTGTGAGACTGTCAGTAGCCATGTTGTTTTCACAGCTTCTCCCTCTGTGCCGCCAAGAGACCCATGGGTGCTCAAGCCCACTTCTACAGATCACTTTATTGACGGTAACTTCTAGTAGAACTGAGGGGCCTCTTCCACCACCAGGAGTCCAGGAGTCAGTGAGAAGGCCACAAACCAAATTTCTTTCTGTTAATATATTCAAGATCAGTTGAAAGCAGGATATCTGAACAACAGAAACCCATCCCCACCCAATCTAACTCAGCTTTCCAGCTATTGATATTGCCTTATATGTCTTCCAAAGTGTCTGTGCTGCAGGAATAATAAACTGCAATTGCTACTGGCTGCAGTGTTCAAGGACTGTACTAAAACAGCTGTGTTCACAACTTATTCACTGACTATAGCTTCTTAAAGAGGACTCTCACCAACATTTTTAAAGGGCCCCAATAGGGACAGTTTGAGACCCACATTAGAGACTGCCCCTCCCATTACTATTATTATCCTCCATCTCTAACTATTCAATAATTTCATGGTCTAAGACTCTTGTCAGTTTGGGGCTGGCATAGATATCACTATTGCATTTAAAGCAGTATAGCCTCATCCTTTAGTAATTCCAACTTATCTGCTGCTCATCGCAGCACTTTTGGGGCAACATTATGTTGAGGCTGACCCGGAAGTCAAACGCAAATATTATTTTAAATTCCACTAGTGATACTCTGTATGTCGGGTAATGCTAATGCTATTTTCAATCGATGTGGGGTTTAACTGGTCTTCTATTGATCTTATTCACAATACAGTAAGATGTCTTTTACTATCTGATCTAGTACTTGTCTTTCTAGAAGAAACTTGTTGCTGGGTGTCAAGTACTGCCTGGTGAGCTTGTGATGTTATGCAGACCTGCACCCAGACAGGTGAGTCAGATAGGTCGAGACATCTGAAGAGTCCAGGGCCAATAACAAAAGGACCCCTCTTATTAAGCAACTTCTATGGGAATAGCACTACATAATATTTTTAAATAGGAAAATTATTACAGTTAAATTAAAATGCAGCTGTATAGATTAAGGAATGTTTAGAACCCCTGCTTGATTGTATTTCATTAAAGAGCTTTCCCCTCACTTAATTTCATTGTGACAATACCTTTACCAGACAGAGAGGGAAACTGCAACAGGGAAAAAAGCTAATTGAGGAGTATAGATATGATGCACAGTATCTTAGCCTACTTTTGTATATTACAATGACACAAGGTATAATTCATAGAGCATAACATTCTGGCTAAGCCATCTTAGGTACTCCAGGAGATCTCAGGGAGCACCCTGAGAGAAATCCAAACCAATTAGGTTTTGTGATAAAGAAGTGCTGCAGCAGTCAAGCAGTGTGAAATTGCTTGACTGATGAAGCATTTCTATACCACACTGAGTAATAGGTCCCTGAACCTTTTTTCCATGAGTTCTATTTTCCAGTCTTTTAAAGTCATGTTAAAGGGGTTGTAAACCCTTTCACACCACTTTTATCTATAGTTTATCTATATCTATTTTACCTATTATGCACAGTTTAGGAGATATTCACTGTATCAGCATGTGCCAACGTCATTGGCACATGTGCACTAAAAAAACGGTTCACTCGTGCCGTTTCTTCAGCTGCTGTGCCATTACCGGCAGCTGCCGTGCACATGCCCGGGAGTGACATCATTGCGGCTTCAGCCAATCACAGCGCCGGAGCCCATTATACCCGGAAATAACTCCGGGAGACATGTCGCCGGCTGCAGCGGTGTGCCGGGACTGCTGTGGGGGCTTCGCTCTAAGGTAAGTATTTCATAATGAGCTAGTATGCTATGCATACTAGCTCATTATGCCTTTGTCTTGCAGGTTTTTATTTATTTATTTACATTTTCCGTGAGTTTTTCAACCACTTTACCAACCTCCAAAACATGTTGGCTGTAATATATTTTGTCATTCTAAGTGAGGACTAATATATTTAAAATTTTTAGAGCATTTAGAAAATAAAGAGTGATTGGGGTGCCGACCTTTTCCTGCTCTACTTTTAGAGATTGGGATGGTAAAGCAACAGGAGCTCTGTCCAAAAATAGAAAAAAAAAAAGATATTTAGGATAGACATATGTAGCGCCCTCACCTCTCCCCCTACCTGCCCTTTTGTATGTGTTTTCGGCTCCTCGCAGGGAGGGGAGAGGCACACTGCACCACAAGCCCGTACCCTCCTGAGTAAGGAGGTTGAGCGGTGTTACTTTATGTTTATGTTTCCCCAGGAATATAACTGTCCACACCAACTGAAAGTCCAACTTCTATATTTATTTCACACGGATAATAAATATGCCTCTTTGAAAGCAGACAGGTTGGGACAAGACACAGGACAGCTTAGGTGGGAGGAGGTCCAGTCACAAACTTGAATCAGGTTCTCTTACTGTTTAGATTTCACAAACAGTTATGGTGCACGATCTCTGCCACAGACCGTGAGGTTAATCCCTGCCACAGACCAGATGAATAGAAAGTCACTGCCACTGACTTGGTGAACGGGTCACTGCCACTGACCGGGTGAATAGGGCCTTGCCCTATGAAGTCATTGCCACTGACTTGAAGCGAGTAGGGTCACTGCCACTGACCTGGTGAACCTCCCTCTTAAAGTATTGGCCCATGTCAAGGAGAAAACCATCCCTCCGGAGAGTTACCAGAGGCCCTCACCATCAACATGACTCTGCGCTGGATCTTCGAAAAGGGTTACCTCCCTAGTGAAAATATGACTATCATAGCAGTCCAGACATTTATTTCTGTGATATTATACCATGACAACCGGAGCGGCTATACACTTAAACTGTCCTTTGGAAAATATAAAGCCAAAAGGGTCACCAACGGTATTCCAAAACTACAAAGAATGCAATTAGAAATGCAAGAGTGCGATCAGGGCAACTAAAATAGATTATGAGAGACACATTGTGGAGGAGAGTAGCAAAAATCTCCAAATACACTAATAGTAAAAAAGCTAGGTCAAAATATATTTGCCCCATAAAAGATGATCAGGGAAAGTTGGTCAAAAGTATCAGGGAGAAGGCAACTGTATTAAATGTATTTTTCTCCTTAGTTACGAACAAAATAGGCTCAATATAAAAAAAACAAGATAGTAAGGTTGATATTATACTGAATGCACCCTGGTCGCAAACAGAAGCCAGTACCCAAAAAAGACAAAAAAAGTTATTGTGAACAAATCACCAGGACCAGAAGGCTTGCACGCGAGAGTTCTCAAAGAACTAAGCTATGTTATAGCCAGACCATTTTTCCTAATTTTTAAGGAAAGGTTGTGGACAGGAAGGGTACTGACTGAATGTGGTACCAATATTCAAAAAAAGGGCCAAGATACAGTGGGTAATTATTTGATCCCCTGCAGATTTTGTAAGTTTGCCCATTACAAAGAAATTAAGGGTCTATAGTTTTTATCATAGGTGTATTTTTTAGATGAATTAATAGGCTTTTATTTTTATTTTACAAAATGTTTTTAAATATCCATATTATCTAGAACAACATCCAATCTGGATTATGATTTTGAAAGATAATCAGCAGTGAAGATCTACCTAATTGGATCCAAAGCAATAATTCAAGTTTACCAAATGGCCAAGAAAATGCGTCAATTCTGATTTGAGGGGCTCCAAAAAAACTTTCCAAAATTTTTTATAAGAATGAAATTGCTGAAAATATACACTTCCTAAGTGTATTTTCTATATATTATGCCTAAAGATTCAAATACTACAATCAGTTAAAAAAAAAAAGATAAAAGCAACCAAAAGTAAATTCCAATCAATTATTTAACATTTTTGATAAATTTGCAAAGTCCACGCAATTTAATAATGATCTTCAAGTTCTTTTTTGCAACAATTATTTTAAACTTACCACTGTATATTTGGAAAACACCTCCTATTTTGATATAAGGCAAAGTATATAGCCCACAGAGGATGTGTTTAGGAGTACCTTTTCTGAATTACAGTACAGTCAAGTAAGTAACTTCAAAAGAGAGTAGCATGGACTACTGGCTACTGAAGTCACTCCAACTTTAGAAAAAGTTCCTGTACTACTTCAAGGTAACTTCTATCCGACCTGTGCCCATAGACTTTAATGGAAATTGGATCCTCATCTTAATTGATGTGATTTGGATCCATCATTACAGGAAGATTACCCAGGCATTCCCTGAAGTTGCTTCAAAGTGGCTTTGTGACACTTCAAGTCGCACTCAAGTCACCTGGCAAGATCGCACTGTCTGGGATGAGCTACACGACGGTCACCTGGTGTGCAGCGTTCGCATCTTTCGACCACTCGTCGAATATACAGTTTGGTGTTTGGGCGGGAGTCTGCGGTGATTTGCAGTGGAGAGGCAAGCGTACATGAAGGAGGGTGAGACACACACAGTTGTTTGGTCCGCCGTGACCGCAATACATCGTGGTTACTTGCTGTATACTTGCCTGGCGTTTTGGAGAAGTTTTTATTGAAGTGCCTGATTTTGATCTGTCTAATGTGAGTTTAACCATTGAAGGTCACTTGTGCTGTGTCATTTTTAATTAAAGTTTTGATATACTTCACTATTGGAGATACTTATTTTTTTCTATGTGGGAGACTTGACTGACCTAGGCTTCATCTGTTGGATTTGTTTATTACCCTGGGGGGTAATTAAGCTGATTAGCTGAGCATGAGAGTGCGAGGCATATCCTATTGGTGAGTGCAAATCCTTGGGGAGTGGAGCACTGAGCACTTTGGTGTGGTGAAGACTTTCAAGGAAACACAGGAAAAACATATTCTCAAAGTTTTTGATTTGAAGTCACTACTTGGATGCAATTTTTTTATGGACTTATTTTCAGCAAACACCTCACAGCAATTATTTCAAACACTGTTTTGAACGTTATGGACACTTGATGAGTTTATTGTATGCACATTGTTATCACAGGGTGTATATTTATAGATTTATATGTAAGCACTTATCCACAGAATGTATATGATTTATATTTAGATGTGTGTTGCAAGACACTGAGCGCTACTATTTTGGTTATTCAAAATCATTTTCTCAAGATCGCACTGTCGCTCAACTTTCAGGTCACAGCAGTGTGAACCGAGCCTAAGGCCTAAAGGAACAGTCCTTCACATATAAAGGGGAGATGTACATCACAGTGTTTAAGTGATGAGATTTTTTGGTACTTTTTGACTCACCTCAGCATAAGTCAACTAGCCATATTCTCTCTTTTTTCCTAACACCTGTGAGTCATTTTTGGATTTATTTACCATTGCAGAGAAAAGGGCCTGTGAGCCTGAAACAAATATATGCAATTTGAAATAAGTAGCTGCATAACATTGTGCTACTACAAACAGAAAATATTCAGTGTGGCTGTCAGTTCAATGATGCGTCTACTCTACAGTCCATAGTTCCGAACAATGGGCAGAATTTCTTTAACGCTGAAGTTTTGGTGTCGAAAAGCTCAATTTCTTTACCCTGCTGCATTGCTGCTGGGACAAAAAGCTGCATTGCTACCACACACATCAGTGTCGTTCCTGCTTATTGGAGGTAGGAATAACAGTTCTACATGCATCAGAAGCTGACAGCTTAAGCATGCTAAGAAACTGCAAAACAATTATGCAACTTTAATGCAGCTGTCTATGGCAAAGTGCTACTGAGCCCAGTCTGTTGGTCATACAATCTTCATTATACGATAACATGAATAGATCAGTACTATTTCCCTTTATGACAGATGTAAAAGTGACAACTGTTCCATGAAGTAAATTGAGTAAAATTTATTAATAGCACAAATCAATTTTTGTACTGACGTTTTGTAAATCACAGTCAAACATAACACAGATACAAGAAATATTCAAAACAATACTTTTTGTAACTTCAAGGACACCGTAACACCATCAGAAACATTTTACTGCAAACAGCTACTGTTTGGAGGAATGAATGAATGAATAGGGGAAAACACAGAAAGGTTACAGAGTTACAAGCATGTTGCATCTTCTGAATTCCGTAACATTTCAGAGCACTCTATTGTGTATGAAGTATGGAAATGGCTAGCCTTAAAGTACATTTGAACCCTAATGCCGTGTACACATGATCGATTTTTTCGACGGTGAAAACCACATCGAGAAAATCGACGTGAAAAACGAGGAACAGCTTGTTCACCTACACACGGCCGTTTTAAATGACATTTTTTTTCTTGGTCGAAAAAAACGACTGTGTGTAGGCTCCCCGGCAGTGTTTCCCTATGGGAAAACTGCCGCGTAAAAAAATGACAAGAATCACGACGAGAAAAATTTGAGCATGTTCTAATTTTTCTCGTTGTGATTAATGCCCTTTTCCCATCGGGAAAAATGACAAAAAGCCCACACACGGTCGTTTTTCTCGTCCAAAAGAAAAAATGTCATTTTTCCCGACGGAAATACAGAAGTCATTTTGCAAGTCACCTCTGAAGTCGTGTGGAGATCGCCCGGCAGAGTTGCGGGACAAGTCGTGCCGCCCCAGTGTGAACCAGGTCTAACTGAACAACAGTTAGTTTGCTAAAGCATTGTGTGTCAAACATTTACTGTATCTTCTTTAAAATAAAACGCTGGCTTTACTTTTTCTTCATCTGTTGTTGAAAATTGGTTACATTGAGATACTGATATTAAATTTCATACATAGACAACAGAGACATAATAAATTTGTATTTCATGATAAAAGTTTCAGCTGGGCTAAAACAACACAAAACACATTGCTAATCTCTGCTGCCTTTTTACAGCCACCTCCTTTCTAGATTCATGCACTCCAGCGATAGCTGCCTAACATTTCTCTGGGCGGATTTACTGATGGTAAGAACAATAGACTATAACTGCATAGGGTGTTTAGGAAACAGTCTACCCAATCAGCCCAATTCCCTGCCCTGCAGCCACATGTAACAAAGGGACAAATTTGGTGACATCAGTGACCTTATATGGCCATATTTAAACATTGTCATTAATTCAAATATGCCTATGTGGACATATTAGTTCAATGATGCTACCTGCATTACTGTCCCTTTGTTACATGTGGCTGTGGAGCAGGGAATTTATCAGCTATCATGTGACAGCTTCCCATGAAACCTTAATGGATCCACTGCTATATATGCTCCAATATTTTTATTATTATTATTATACAGGATTTATATAGTGCCAACAGTTTGCACAGCGCTTTACAACATCGGGGAAGACAGTACAATTATAATACAATAAAGGAGGAATCAGAGGGCCCTGCTTGTTAGAGCTTACAATCTAGAAGACTCTCAAATATATGAGTTAGAAATGCACTTTTCAGAGGAGCCTGATGTGGCTTCCACATATATTTGCAAATGTATGCAACTGAAAACCTCTGCATTTAAAGTAAATTGTTAGACATGGTCAGATTGTTTTTTTTTTTGCAGCTAGTTTGGTAAGTGTGCAGGAAAAAACTTTTGCTTGTTTGTGATGTGCAATGCTCTTCCATGTGCACCTTACTGCAAATGCTAGTTATTAATTGGAGTGGCTGCCATTTTCTATAGCTTGCTTGCTGGAATTGGCATAGGCACACATGGGACAACTTCAGATGCCATTGTGCTCTTGCTGAGCCTCTAATGTGTCCCTGTACCTTTAAGGAGGCGAGGGCTCCCTCCAGGCAAACCTGCCTCTGTTTCAAGATAAGTGTTAGACAGTGTCATTTTTTCTTCTGCAAGCTAGCTGGTAAGTGTGAAAACTTTTGTTTTTCTCTGAACTGTAACCCTATGTTTTACACCTGGCACCTTGTACATGCTGTTACATAGCATGCAAATTGTTCATGCTCATGCCTACGGCTTGCCAAAATGCCCACAAGTCTGACCACACAAACTCCTTCTTTACGGTCGAAGAAGTTACTTATGGCACTTATGGCACATATAGGAAAATTCCTATATTTACCAAATGAAAGGCATTGCATTGCCCTGCAACCCAATGCTTCTCACCCATGTTGATTCCCTCTTTCCCTTACGAGCATACAAAAACATTAAAAACACTCAATGCACAGTGGGTAGGGGCTTTATTAAAAATACTTACTTATGTGCATATAGCAAACAGCTATCTCAGACACAAAAAACAAATACTCAAATAATCTGCATATTCTACTTCAGGAATAAAATCTATAATAGGATCATGTGCTCTTTAAATGCAAACCATGTGAATTGAGTACTGTTATTGCCTTTGTCATTTCCAGCTCCAGAGAAGAGATCGCTTTAAAATTTGAGCTGCAAATACCTTCTTTCTGAATTCTCCAATACCACAGTTTGTTCCCTTAGGACAGTAAGCAACAGTGTTCCAAGCTTCTAGCCTATTTCCAAAATCACTCTTCTTGCAGAGTGCTGGCTCCTCCTGACCCATCGCTTAAGCTGATACAGCTGTGGCTGCTCCGGACCTTTTCAACTTGAGTACTTCCAAACACCAAAATCTGAATGCTGGAAAGCAAGGTGTCCCTTAAGATAAAGAGTGAACCCCTGTTTTTAGGATATTTTAAGTTTTGCACTGCAAGATAATTTTGGTTTGATTGATTTTATAAGTTTCTGCAGCCCAAATTAAATGTAAATACATTACAGCTTAAGCCCTGGTTCACATTGATGCAACTTTGAAATCGCGCTACTTCATAGGAAAAAAGCAGACCACATTTAAGCTGCAATATATTAAATTTTGCATTAGGGTTTAGATATATTTTAATTGACCCTATTTGCTCTCATTACTTAGGTTCCTTACATAAGATATAAATGTTTCAAGCAAGGTATATCTCAGTGCATTTTTTGAGTTTTTCCACACTTCATGAAGAATCCGCACCATTAGCTCCCTTTAGCTACAGGTCCTTCTCAAAAAATTAGCATATTGTGATAAAGTTCATTATTTTCTGTAATGTACTGATAAACATTAGACTTTCATATATTTTAGATTCATTACACACAACTGAAGTAGTTCAAGCCTTTTCTTGTTTTAATATTGATGATTTTGGCATACAGCTCATGAAAACCCAAAAATCCTATCTCAAAAAATTAGCATATCATGAAAAGGTTCTCTAAACGAGCTATTAACCTAATCATCTGAATCAACTAATTAACTCTAAACACCTGCAAAAGATTCCTGAGGCTTTTAAAAACTCCCAGCCTGGTTCATTACTCAAAACCGCAATCATGGGTAAGACTGCCGACCTGACTGCTGTCTAGAAGGCCATCATTGACACCCTCAAGCAAGAGGGTAAGACACAGAAAGAAATTTCTGAACGAATAGGCTGTTCCCAGAGTGCTGTATCAAGGCACCTCAGTGGGAAGTCTGTGGGAAGGAAAAAGTGTGGCAGAAAACGCTGCACAACGAGAAGAGGTGACCGGACCCTGAAGAAGATTGTGGAGAAGGACCGATTCCAGACCTTGGAGGACCTGCGGAAGCAGTGGACTGAGTCTGGAGTAGAAACATCCAGAGCCACCGTGAACAGGCGTGTGCAGGAAATGGGCTACAGGTGCCGCATTCCCCAGGTCAAGCCACTTTTGAACCAGAAACAGCGGCAGAAGCGCCTGACCTGGGCTACAGAGAAGCAGCACTGGACTGTTGCTCAGTGGTCCAAAGTACATTCGGAAATCAAGGTGCCAGAGTCTGGAGGAAGACTGGGGAGATGGAAATGCCAAAATGCCTGAAGTCCAGTGTCAAGTACCCACAGTCAGTGATGGTCTGGGGTGCCATGTCAGCTGCTGGTGTTGGTCCACTGTGTTTTATCAAGGGCAGGGTCAATGCAGCTAGCTATCAGGAGATTTTGGAGCACTTCATGCTTCCATCTGCTGAAAAGCTTTATGGAGATGAAGATTTCATTTTTCAGCACGACCTGGCACCTGCTCACAGTGCCAAAACCACTGGTAAATGGTTTACTGACCATGGTATTACTGTGCTCAATTGGCCTGCCAACTCTCCTGACCTGAACCCCATAGAGAATCTGTGGGATATTGGGAAGAGAAAGTTGAGAGACGCAAGACCCAACACTCTGGATGAGCTTAAGGCCGCTATCGAAGCATCCTGGGCCTCCATAACACCTCAGCAGTGCCACAGGCTGGTTGCCTCCATGCCACGCCGCATTGAAGCAGTCATTTCTGCAAAAGGATTCCCGACCAAGTATTGAGTGCATAACTGAACATAATTATTTGAAGGTTGACTTTTTTTGTATTAAAAACACTTTTCTTTTATTGGTCGGATGAAATATGCTAATTTTTTGAGATAGGATTTTGGGGTTTTCATGAGCTGTATGCCAAAATCATCAATATTAAAACAAGAAAAGGCTTGAACTACTTCAGTTGTGTGTAATGAATCTAAAATATATGAAAGTCTAATGTTTATCAGTACATTACAGAAAATAATGAACTTTATCACAATATGCTAATTTTTTGAGAAGGACCTGTATATACAGTCTGCTGTCCTAAATTAAATCAACATCCATTAAATATTAATCCTTAGGAAAAAGTAAAATAATGCTTATACATACTGGCAGTGAGCAATATTTAAAGATTCTGAACAGAATACATTCTATTGAAAAAGAGTTAACAATCTTCTAAATCTGTGATCTCTTTATTGTTTCATAATTTGCAAGGCGTAACCAATTGGGAAAACACAGGCTATGGCACCCATATAATATTCCTTCCTTCAGTGTGAGCCCTACGTCCTGTGAAAACATTGTCATTAGGTAGCATTTTTGGTTTGTGCAAAATGTAGGAATTAGTGATACATTTCACACCTGGGCCATGAAAGAGCTACAGACAGTGTGGTGTATCCCTACTACAGCTTCGGAATTTGCTTCTACTGAATTGGTCAGATCATTCTCTACAGACTCCAGCAATAAGGAAAATGAGGTACATACTGTATGCAGATTGTGAGGTCACCATTGTGTGTTGGCAGCTATTGTTAGGAACCTACCTGTAGTAATTTTACCTGTCGGGCCCTCTAAAGCTTGCTTTTACATTTGCTGTGTTCTACTATGGTTGCTACTATGGTTACTGTCTTTCTGTTTCTCTGATCACTCCCTGCAGTTCTTCTATGACTTTCAAGTGAGCAATGAGCATGCACGAGTGTAGTCATGTGCATGTCACCCAATTGATCCATAGTGATTTAAAGGGGCACTCGAGTCTATACTCTAGTTGCCTACTGTAGTGTTCATTGCTGTCACTAGGGTGTACTTCTGTGCTATCCTGTTCTTGTTTGCTGTTCTTGTATCCTGTCCTCAGAGTGTTGCTCTGTTATTGCCAAGTTCCTGTAATCTTGCATTCTTGGTTCTGTCACCTAGCTTGTTTGACTCTTGGCTCCTGTCTATCAGTTTATCTAGACCCTATGACCATCCAATTTCTTTTATTACTGATCCTGCTACATTCGACCTGTTTGAGTCATTGAAACTGATTGCTTGGTTGACCTGAACTTGCTGGTAGCTTATCTGTCCTCACCTTGGCTGTGTATCTAACTCCACTGGTTTGATGCTTGGCCCTGCTTAACTCTGCCAATGACCTGACTACTAACCTTGACTAGTCCACTTTCCTCCTCATTAAGACCAGAACATTTTGAGCCAAATTACAGCCAGTTTGGATAAAATCCTCAAACAAAGGTCTTTATTGAGCAGAAGTAAAAGAACAAAGAGTTCCAGATTACAAACAGTACATTCAAGCAGTGTGACGCAGCACACCCATAGCCACCTAATCCGTTATAACTCACATTCCCCCCATCAAGATATTGTTATCCCTACTACCAGAGCATGCACCCACCCCTAAACTACACCTCCCATCAGTATATTCTGACAAGTATACAACATGACCAGTTATAGAAAGTCACACACCCGCCCTGAGCGGGCTCAGAATAGCCGATCATATACCAGATCCTTCGGGGCCAGACCCAGGACATTCAGCCACGGGTCCCACAGTTTATCATACTTAGCACTAGTCCCTCTACGTTGATACACAAGTTTTTCCAAACGGAGTGTAACGCCCATCTGTGTGATCCACTCCTGAACCGTAGGTGGCTCAGTATCTTTCCAGTGTCTCAAGATCATCAACCAGGCCTGAAACAAGGCTCTGCCAATAGCCTGCTTGGAGGCCATCTATTATCCCCAGCAGGCAAGCTTTAGGCTCCAAAGGTATCTGGACCTGGAAAGCACCATCAAGAGTGTCGATGACCCTCGCCCAATACAAGTGGAGCTTCGAGCATCTCTACAACAGGTGGATAAGATCACCGTGATCCCTGCAGCACCTGGTACAGGACGGATCAACATTCACCCCCATACGGGCTAGTCTTGCCGGTGTGTAATGGACCCTCAGGAGGATATAAAGCTGAGATAGTCTGTGTGCCACGTTCAGGGAGCACGTGGGGACCGCCTGCAAGTCCTCCTCCCACTGCTCATCCTCAAACCCGCCCACATCTTGTTCCCACAAGTACACTGCCTTCAGAGGAGCGCCCTGAAGAAAAAGATTAAGCAGCCTGGCATAACAGCAAGATATAAATCCCTTATAGGTAGTCACCTCAAACAGGTAGTTGAAGACAGGCGCAGAGTCCAAGGACCAAACATCCGTCTCCCTCTGTGCGTCAACTGAATGTTTAAGCTGCAGATAGTAAAATTGCATGGAAGCCGGCAGCCGAAATTCCACACTGAGCTCCTGAAAGGATCTCAGTCTGCCATCCCTAAATATGTGGGTCATATGTGACAACCCATATTGTGTCCACTTCAGACCATACGGTAATTTGGCTATTTCCCTGTAGTATTGGTTGTCCCATATAGGGCTGTAGGTATTAAATCCAGTCACCCCCTGAAGCATTCTGACCTTGTTCCAAATCTTTTGCATGAGCGCGTACGTGGGGAAAAGCTTATTCAGTGCCAGGACCTGTCGAGGGCATATAACTCATGCAATATGTTGCATTTGGGAAGCTAAGTAATACAACCAGGGATTGGGCAATACCAACCCACCGGTGTCCTCCTGAGCGTTGCAGTTGTTCAAGTTTAACCCTAGGGGGCTTGGCGAGTCATATAAGTGATCGAAAGATCGAATTAATTATTCAAATTTTTTTCAGGGGAATGACCATAGGAGAATTGTGAAGCACATATAGCAGTTGCGGCATGAGAATCATCTTTATCAAGTTTACTCTCCCCACCGGGGACAGCTTCAGCTTGCTCCATACCTTGACCCGATCGCGGCAGCGATTGATCAGAGGGGTGAGGTTAAGGTTGACATATTCCAGCAAGCAGGCGGTAACCTGGATGCCCAAATTTTTAAAGGACGTGGCAACAGGGATGTCCTGCACGGTCAGAGAGGATGAGGAAGACTCACGGTCTAACAGTAGGAGAGAGGACTTGGTCCAATTAATAACTAAACCCGAATATATTCCAAACCGCTGCACTATAGTCATGGCCTCCGTCAGTGAAGTGGAAGTATCCCCAAGGAGCAGAATAGTGTCATCTGCATATAGCATGATCTTCTCCTTAAGATCTCCATACCGAAATCCCTGTACTGAGGGACAGTCCCGGATCATGGCAGCCAGGGGCTCGATGGCCAGGGCAAAGAGGAGGGGGACAGGGGGCACCCCTGCCATGTGCCTCTATGTAAGTTAAACGTATGTGAAATCCTCCCCCCCTCCCGTATAGCCGCTACTGGGGATGAGTACAAAAGCTGCACCCATTGGATAAACTCATTCCTAAACCCAAACTTCCTCATTACCATCCAAAGATATTCCCACTCGACGCTGTCAAACGCCTTATGGGCATCTAAGGATAGCAATGCACGGTCACCCATATTGTCCGCAAGGGATTGAATATTAAGGAAGAGCCTCCACAGATTTATTGCAGTCGACTTTTGGGGCATAAACCCAGACTGGTCCGAGTGAATTATAGTGGAAATGGCGCTATTTAGTCATACTGCTAAGACTTTGGCAAGGATCTTAACGTAATTTTGTAGGAGAGAAATGGGCCTGTACGATCCTGGGTCTAGAGGGTCCTTATCTGGCTTTAGAATCAATACTATGTTAGCTCTGGTCATAGACTGGGGGAGAGTTCCGGTCTCCTTTGCGGCATTAAAGACTCTCAACAGGTGCGGAAACACCGGTTCCCCATACTGTTTGTACACCTCAACAGGGAGCCCATCGTCCCCCGGGGCTTTCGATTTAGGGAACAAACTAGTCGCCATCTGCAACTCACCTAGGGTCAACGGGGCATCAAGCATTTCCCTAGTGCAGTCCGACAGGGTAGGCAGGTGGACAGGGTCTAAGTATTCAGCTAAAGACTCTAACGAGTATGTTCGCTTAGATTCATACAGGGAGGAGTAAAAACTCACAAGTTCTGACAGAATTTGGTCTGGGGAGCTAGTCACCCCACCAGAAGGAGTGCGTAGCTCTCCAATTGAAGGGGACAGCTGCTGGGAGTGGGCAATAGTTGCTAACATGCATCCAGTGTGCTCGCCCTCCTCATAGAATGCTGTCCTCTGAAAGAACCGTTTCCTCTCCGTACCTGAGGCCGTGACACGGTACAGAGCATCCTGTTAGGTTCAGATGGGTCTGCAACAAAAGTATCCTCTAGCTTCTTAGCCAACAGTTCCATTCCGTCCCTCTGAGCATGTGTCTGCCTCTTAATGGCTTGGATCTCTGTAATAAATAGACCTCTCAAGACGACCTTAAAGGCCTCCCAATCAGTGGCCACACTCTCTGAGGCCACATGGATACGCCAAAAATCCAAAATACGGGATTCTATGTGTTCATGGGAAGGAAAGAGATTTAACCAAAAGGCGTTCATCTTCCACGGAGCCTTGGCTACCGCAGAAGGGGGACGCACTCCAGGGACACAATAAGTGCAGAGTGATCCGACACACTTCTAGGGGCATACACCATCCCCAAAATGTATCGTTCAGCAGCATAGGAGCATATACATAGATCTATCCTGGACAAAGATGAATAGCTCTTGGAAAAGCAGGAGAATTGCTTCATACCCGGATTCCTTGCCCTCCAGGGGTCTTTCCATCCCAAATCCTCTATAAATTTCCTTAGGGCAGTACGATTCATCCCCCTCCCTCCTCCCCCCGGGTGATGCTTGTCCAACAAAGGGTCTGTATAGCAGTTGAAATCCCCGAAGGCGTACAAAGGCACCTCCGGGAATCGCACCTGAAACTCCACCAAAGCTCTCAGTATATACACAAAAGCAAGAATACATTTGAGAGCGAACAACCTGCACAAAAGAAAGTCATATCTACCATCAGCATCCACCGCAGAGCTGAGCTCCTCAAAATCTATGGAGCTATGTATCAATACACTCACACCCCTGGAGTAGGAAGTGTGAGTGGAGTGATACGCTCTGCCCACCCACTGATAATTCAGGCAGGATTTAGAATCAGCAGTAAGATGCGTCTCTTGTAAGGCACAGATAGCAGGCAAACGTTTCCTCATCAGGGATGACACCATAGTACGTTTCAGAGGGTCTTGCAGTCCCCTAATGTTCCATGACAGCACTGTAACCGTCTCCATCAGGGGGTGTCAAACACGTAACCATCAAGGGGAAGACCGCCTCCACCACCCGCCATTTAGTAGGGGATGCAGTGTCAGGCTGGGATGACAGCGGTATCAGCATAGTCAGCTGGCTAGCAAAGAGAACTGGAACTCTACAAATCTGGTAGTAGAAATTGTCTGCTCTGGAACAAGGTTTCTTATTGTAGCAACCTAAGGCGGCAAGCAAACTTGCAGGTCCTATCCGTTGCAGGCCAACTGCCCGTTCGGGTAGGGGACCCATCTGCAAGTAGACCTCTGGTAGGTTCAAACACTGGGGTGCCAACGGGCATTCCAGATTTGTATGGGACAACAGGTCCCGCGAACAGTCTAAAGAACCAGCCAACATGGCCGCACAGTTACAGGCAATCTGTGGTATAGGCATTGCCAATAGTAAACATATTTCCGAACTCGCATTGTATGAAAATAGTCATTGTATGTTTCCGGCACCATGCTCAGTTAAGGCAAAAGAAAGGCAGTGTTAACGATATTTGTCAGGCACATCAATCTTAAACCTTAAAATCAAATTTATAGTTGTTACATGTTCCTATTCACATAATATTGCTAAAATATTTAAATATCCCTTATCTTTTTGCTTTTTATGTGCTTAAAAATCATTCTTAGCTTTCCCTTCTATGTAATGTTAAGGAGGGGGCTGTGAAGTAATGTTTAACATAATAAATTCTTTCTATACTGTGCTGATCTAGCTGGGGGCAACATGAATACTAGTGGATGCATGAAACATACTTCAAAGATGGCATCTAAAGGTGAAAGGTGCTACAGCAGTGGCACTCTGGTTGTAAAGATGAGTGATCTCAATAAATTGATTTTACTGCCAAATTACCAATTTTTTTTGCGGAAAAGAAAGCTCTCAATATTGTTAATTGAGATTGAAAAAAGTATTTTTTATGTTTCATTTAGAGGATTATTTCCTTTTTTTTAACATTCTTTGTAGGTTTTTTTTTTTAAATCATGGAGGCAGCTCTCAAATGTGTAACCAACTGGCTGTGTCCACATAGAGACACCTTGTAGTGCAGACACTGGTAAGCCAGTAATGGGGAAAGATCAGCTTCAGGGAGACCACAGGCAATGCCCATGACCAATCCTTTGCTGTTTTCTTGCCTTTTTTAAAATGGTTTTTAACTCTGAAAAAAAAAACCTAAAAAAACCTGCAAGACAAAGGCATAATGAGCTAATATGCTAGTATTCACGGCATGGCTACTGAAGAAGCGGCCGTTTCTTCAGTATGCATGTGCCGATGACGTCAGCACATGCGGATGCAGTGAATATCTCCTATACTGTGCAAGTTTTGGATATATTCACAGTACCTACAGGTAAGCCTTATTATAAGCTTACCTGTAGGTAAAAGTGGTGTAGCGGGGTTTGCAACCACTTTAACACAGCATCCATAATTCAGGTCCTGTGTACCAAGTGGTAAATGATCTTTAAATCAAGCCCTCATTGACCTTTAGATTTAGTATAGACAATGTGGGGACATTTATCCTTAAAGCTTGCAGCAGAAGTACTGCACACAGTTTAGTTTAGGCAGCCTATACATGCTTCATTTTTTTTCCGTTCAACCAGCAGGTTGAATGAAAAAAGAAAATGACCTGTTTAACCCCCTTCAAACATTTGAGGTGGAATCACTCCAACTGAGTTATCGTGTTCTGACAGCAGGGAGACTTCTCTGCCATCAGAAGACACTGATCAGTTTTGCTGGCTATAGCCAGCGGCACTGATCAATCGGGAAGAACACAACAGGATGGTTGTACAGAAGTTGATCTTTGGATCAACTCCTGTACAACCAGGCTACTCATACATGGATCAAAATTCGTCCAGTCCCTGCTAAACTGGACACATTTAGATCCATGTATGGCCGGCTTTACTCTGCTTCCTTCTTTCAGAACACCTGCTTTATGTTTACTTAAAGCTTAGAAGGCAGAAATGTGGACAAGCCACTGAAAGGAGGAACTGATTAGGCTGACCTGAGTTAGCGGAGTTAGCGGAGGACTTCACTGCTTCTGCTTTAAAAATTGAAGATGCTCCACAGTACTTTTAATTAGTGTTTCTAGGTTCAAATCAGTGTATCGTCTGCTTCTTTGGGGACACACTGCTTGACTACTTATGAGTTACTGTGAATGGCAGCAGACATATAAAAATCTATTGGGTTGACTTACTAAAGGCAAATAGGCTGTTCACTTTGCTAGAGAAGTTGAACTTTGCAAGGGAATTTTCCCCAGAGCTTAGTGAATGTGGTGAAGTTTCACTTTGCAAAGAATACCCATTCACCTGGCTAAGAAACGACAACAGCATTTTTGCGTGCACATGATTGGATGATGGAAGTCAGGAGAGCTTCACCTCAGTCAATAAGCTCTGAGGAAAAGTCCCTTGCAAAGTCAACAGCCTATTTGCCTTGAGTAAATGACCCCATTGTCATTTCTTAACAGTGACAGAGGTTAGTGATGGCTAGTTTTAAAGCTCATTTGCTAGCTAAAAATATGTAAACATTTGAATGTGAATATTATGGCTACTGTTATAATTGAATTCCTGATTAGCAAAGATGCATGCCTGCTACATCAGGAGATGTCTGGGACTGCATTTTCATTTTACCTTCATGTTGAATTGTGGAGAGAGAAAAGAGAGAGAGCCTAATGGCCCGTACACACGATCCGAATATCGTACGAAAAATGTCGTCTGAGGAAGAATCGTACGATAATCGGATCGTTAGTACAGAGTTTTCGAGAGCCGATCATGACTGTTCATCCGATATTATTTTATCGGACATGCACAAAAATTTTCCTCGTACGATACCAGATCGTACGATTTTCGTTTAGTCAGTACAGTTGTCGTACGAAAATACAATACAAATACATTACAATACATGACATCACTTCCGATTTTTTTTTTCTGTCGTACGAGAATTTTCGTGACTTTAATAACCTATTTCATTTCTACTTTCGGCTATTAAGCGAAAAAAGTCGTACGATATTCAGATTGTGTGTACAGGGCATAAGAGTAGCCGAGCATGTCCCCCCCCCCCACACAGTCCAGTTAGTTTAACTAGTTACATAGTTACTAAGCTTGAATAAAGGTACCAGTCCATCCAGTTCAACCTGTGATCGCCCTGTACTGTACTTGGTCACAATTCAGTGCACCGTGCCCTAGCCAGCTTGAAAAAATGTGGTCTAGGGCAGAGGCGTCGCTAGGGGGTGGCTATTGAGGCTATAGCCCCGGATCTGGGGCCCATAGCCCCGAGTCTCTAGGGCAGAGGTCGGCACCCAGCCTGCCACTTCTGAATGCAGGCACCTGGCCCGCGGACATTTTCGCCGCTGTCCTATTCATTGGATAGCGGCGAGCCGCCAGTAGCACAGGGCTGGATGGGGGAGGGAACCGCAGGAGTTAACTTTTTCCGTTAAACAGCAGGTGATTGGTTGGTAGGATTGTCCAGCAACCAATCACCAGCCTGTTAAAGTGAAAAGTTAACTGCCCCCATCCAGCCCCGTGATGCCGATCTCAGATGCTCTGCTTGCTGTATACCTGTCTAAGGTAGGAGAGTTCTACCTACATAGTGTGTGTTTGTGTGGTGGGGTGCAGGGGACAGAGGACACTACGGTGGGATGCAGGGGACTTAGGACAATACATATACGTGTATATGACCACCCAAGCGTATGACTTTCTTTACTTCAATGCTATGGGCTCTAGCCCCGGATCTTTTGTAGACCTAGCAACGCCCCTGGTCTGGGGCATGGTTCAGTTGGACTAGGGCCCTCCAGCTGTTGGGAGTCATGCTTGCAATTATCAGCCTTGCAATGCCTCATGGGATTTACATAGTTACATAGTAGGTGAGGTGGAAAAAAGACACAAGTCCATCAAGTCCAACCTGTGTGTGTGCTTTTATGTCAGTATTACATTGTATATCCCTGTATGTTGTGGTCGTTCAGGTGCTTATCTAATAGTTTCTTGAAATTATCAATGCTCCCTGCTGAAACCACCACCTGATTTGTAGTTCCGCAACAGCTGGAGGGCCACAGGTTGAGTACCCATAGACTAGGGCATAGTATGCATCTGTGGCTAGCCATGCTTGAGAATGGAACATGAACGCTGAAACAGATCGGATTAATTTGGGCCCACTCAGATTGTAAGTGTACAGATGGTGTAAGAAAGCTCCTGCTTGGGTACTATTCTGTGTACCATGTACTAGCTTGCATAAAGAGAGGAGTTTGGACATGATTCCATTAGACTCAGACACGTTGCACATCTGTGTGATTGCTAACCTGGGTCCGACCATGGAATTCTCACAGACTACTGAGCACTCACAGAGCACAGAAACAGTGATCACTGTGGTGCTCGGGCCCGCAATGTGAAAGTAGGCCAGTTGGGGGTAGACATGTGCACTGCCGAAAAATGTGTTTGTTTTCGTTTCATTCGTTTTTTTTTGTTTTTTTTAATTCGCAAATTCAAAATTTGTAAATTTGTAAATTCGGAATTAAAAAATTTTGAAATGCGAAAATGCAATAATTCAAAAATCTGAAAATAAAAAAAAGGAAAATCTGAAAATTCGAAAGAACGAAAGTCCGAAAATCCAAAAATTTGAAATAATAACTAACAAATAATAACGAACTATTAAATTATAGGTATTGGAATTTCCTTTCAAACTATTAGTGAACGTAACGAATACAATATCTGAAGTTACGAATTATCCGAAATAATGAATGCCGCATCTAAACAAATGGAACGGAACGAAATAATAAATAATAATACGTTTTTATAATTATTGTTGTTATTTACTATTATTAATTTGTTACGTTCCATTCGTTTAGATACGACATTCCTTATTACAGATAAATCATAACTTTGGATAAATTCATATTCGTTACGTTCACTAACAGCCAAATTTGAAAGGAAATTCCAATACCTATAATTTATTAGTTAGTATTAGTTAAGTTATTATTAGTTAGTTATTATTTCAGCTTTTTGGGTTTTTGAATTTTTGGATTTTCGTTCTTTTGAATTTTCGGATTTTAATTCTTATTTTTGGATTTCCACATTTTCTAATTTTAACTTTCCGAATTTCCAAGTTTCAAATTTACGAATTTACGACATTTTGAATTTTTAATATTCAGAAAAATTAGTAAATTTGGATATTTCCGAATTAACGAATTTGTCTAAATTTGTTAAAAACCTAATTTGTAACCGAACGAATTGCACATGTCTAGTTGGGGGTAGTGAGGGGGGACAATTGTGTTTGGGTACAGTATATGCTACAATGTCTAGTGTGAGTACACCCTTAATCAGAAAGGTGTGAAAGTGCCAGAAATGTATATAGAGATGACTTCAATAAATAGTAGTTAAACTCAATGCTAAGCATTTAGGAACTATGTTAAATCATCTTAAATCAGGGTGACGGTGAGAGAAAAGACAGCTACTTACAGTTACTGCTGTGAATGTGAGTGCTACAAATTATCTTGTTAATGAAAGAAAACACCTACAGCTGGCATTTGTTTAGAAAAGTTCTGCAACAAAATTCTACAGAAAGTAATGGAGGACAAACAGTGTTTGTTTTGAAATGTTCCGCTAAGTAATTATATTACCAAGCAACGGAGAACTATTGCTGTTATAAATGTCTGCAAGCATTCCCTTACCATATTAAGTGAAGGGTTCAAAAGAAACTTAACCACAACATCTCAATAAAACCTGCATATGTTCTCTATCTGCAGTAGTATGCCAACACCCAAGCCATATTATCAATGTTGTGTGGTGGCTTAGTCATGTTCTGGGCTGCCTGTCCTCCACATGCACAGCCATGTGTTGGGGCAGCTCCCACTCTTTAACTCATTTGTATCCTTCGTAGATTGGTCCTCCTAGAGGCGCCCAGCTGGGCCTGACCACCAGCAGCAGTCCATTCCAGACCTTCCTCAGGCCTTATAGCAATGGATGCCAATAGCAGCTTTACCAAGCACCTGTTCATTTACAAAGGACGTACGCATCTAGAGTTTAGAAAAAGGAAGAGCCTGAACCACAGAAAGCCTTTTAACAGCTTACTGAAACAGTTAATTTACATATTTACATCCTTTCAGTCACCCCAATGCTGGTGGCACATTTCTTGAGTTGCAAATGAAATTAGGCAATAACAAGCAGTGAGTCGAGTTGAGGAGCCCATAACCTTTTTTTTTACGTCTGGGTGCATTTTTTTTAATTAAGTACCAAATTATGTTCAACATAAGTTATACTTTGATTAATATTTAAAAAAAGCGAAAGACAAAACAGACTAAACAGAATACACTGAACAAAGCCCTTCATAGTATTACCATTTGATATTACAAATTGAATTTAACCAATCAACAAAATTGTGTACCTTGCATCATTGGTTTTACATTTCAAAACAGACAGTAACCTTTTAAAAATAAAAAAAACAGCTTGGCATTAAAAAAAAAAATACAGAAAATATAGCATAACTTTATTTTAGAAAGGCTGTTTGAACACTAAAATTGGTTTTGACGTCGATCCCCTGCCCCACCCTTCATGGACCAAGTCCAATATTATACCATCTCCCTGTTGTTTCGGATTGCGTAACAAAGGACCATGCTAAAGATCATTCCAAAAATCATGATTTTTCAAATCATTGTTCCCCCCCCCCCCGTTCAAATCATTAGTAAGACCTCATCTGGAATATGCAGTTCAGTTTTGGGCACCGGTTCTCAAAAAGGATATCGGGGAACTGGGGAAAGTGCAGAGAAGGGCAACCAAACTGATAAGAGGCATGGAGGAGCTCAGCTATGAGGAAAGATTAGAGGAACTGAATTTATTCACTCTTGAGAAGAGGAGAATAAGGGGGGATATGATCAACATGTACAAATATATAAGGGGTCCATATAGTGAACTTGGTGTTGAGTTATTCACTTTACGGTCAATACAAAAGACAAGGGGGCACTCTTTACGTCTAGAGGAAAAAAGATTTCATCTCCAAATACGGAAAGGTTTCTTTACAGTAAGAGCTGTGAAAATGTGGAACAGACTCCTCCAGAGGTGGTTCTGGCCAGCTCAGTAGATTGCTTTAACCCTCCTAGCGGTATGATTATTTCAGATTTTAGGTGCTGAAAGCGGTACCATTATTTTGCATGGAAATGTGGCGTTTTATATTGTAGGCCTGTAATTCTTAGGAATAACTCACCTAAATCTGTCCAAACCAGAGTCTAGTAGACATCCCGGGTATGATAAAGTTTGAAACACAAAATCATCAATTATAATATAATAAATAATAACAAATAATAATTTAATAATAATAATATTTTTTATTCAATACATTTTTGTAAATAATATAATCAAAAACACTGACATTTTTTTGCTCAAACAAGGGTGCAATATTAGAAGTCATATTGCTTCAGTAAATGTCTCGGGTATGGAAAATTTTAAAACAAGGTACAGCACAAAGTCCAACGTCACAATCGGGACAATAGAAACGGGTTTCTTTTCGGATTTTCCTTCCGGAGTCGTCAAACAACACACATCCTTGAAGTATTATAAGGCCTAGAAACTTCCAGATGTCCTCTCTGGTTACTGGGTTCCCATTTTCTGATCCTTAAAAAGCGCTGATGGGTAGCAGCTTGTTGCTCCTGGTAGCGATTTGTCTCCAAAACAATTTTGGCAATAACTTCATCAGTCAAAAAGAGCTTGAGGTATGCCAAGAGGTTATCGTCCTCAACATCCACTTTGATCTCAGGTGCTCCTGTAAACTGAAATCTTGGGGGCGCTACGTGCTCCGTACCGCAATCAATCGAGCACCAAGTCTGCACATCGCTGGGCACAGTCGCAGGATCGTCACTAAAAACGCTTTCTGCGTCTGATGACGAACTTTCCCACGAGTCGCTGTCACTCAACTCCTCTGCAACCCATTCTGTGTCGCAGACGCTGTTTTCCAGCAGGTCATTTAGCGATTTTGAGGTGGAGGCGCGCTTCTTTGATGCCATGATCGCTGTGCAGTTTACAGACACAAAGTACAGTAAAACTGCAGACAAGGGCACTGGAGAAAGCACTGGGGGGAAATCTAAGGTCAATTTATTTTATTTTATATTCTAATCCAATAGAATTACATTGTATCAGTGTGTTTGTGGTTTTATACATTTGAATTTGCCGCCGGTTCCGCCCCCTGCGTCACGACGCTCGCAGGGAAGGGAATCCAGGGCACGCAGTGCATCGGGCAGAAGATCTGGCCACCGCACACTGCGGAAATACATCGTGAGATCCAGGGGACAAGGTAAGTAACCTCTCCCAGGTTTCAGCGATGCAACCCTCGGGGTTATCGATAATGGCACTAAAACCTCCCCGCGAGCCACACTCGGGAATACCGCCAGGCTGGTTAAGAAAGGCCTGGATACTTTCCTAAATGTACATAATATAACTGAATACTAACATTTATAGGTAAAATAGATTCAGGGTAAATCCGATTGCCTCTCGGGGGATCAGGAAGGAATTTTTTCCCCTGCTGTAGCAAATTGAATCATGCTCTGCTGTTTTTTTTTGCCTTCCTCTGGATCAACTGTGGGTATAGAATTGGGTATATGGGATTGTACGATATTTTTTTTTTATGGTTGAACTGGATGGACTTGTGTCTTTTTTCAACCTGACTAACTATGTAACTATGTAACTATGATGGCAGCAAGTCCTAATCCAACAGCTCCAATGATGTGGAATTTGGTGTTGAAGACTGTTTCGATTGCTTTTGGACAGGACTCCAGATTCAAGCTGATGGAAGGGCACGTTTCTGTAAGAGTCCACAACAGTTCAAAGCATGTTGAATGTTCCTCACGGTCTCCTTTATAGATGGCTCCGGATTTAGTTTGTACTTTTCATAAGTTTCTATATAAAAACTCTGCAGTTCTTTTACAATCTTGTAATATTTGGCAAAACCCCAAATTCCAGTAGCAATCTCAATGGCGAAAATAACCAGGAGGAAAGAAAAGAACAATCCCAGCATGCACTCAGACTCCTGAATTGCACCACAGCAACCGAGAAAACCAACCAACATCATGAGAACCCCTGCACCAATTAGGATGTAGACCCCAGTATAAAATTAACTGGCGCTGGAATCAGACTCAAACATGGGCTTGGTCTGGCCATCGAATCGGAGCCATAGTCCTATTGCCAGGACTGCTGTGCCTGTCAGCCAGCAGATGAAGTTTAAGGCGAAGAGTAGATACTTGATGCACTTGATCCCTCTTTTGACAGGCATGGTGCCGGAGCTCGGGAGGTGGAGAAGAGTGAAGAACTTGTTGGACAGACAGGGAACAACTCCGTACAGGGTGTGCCTGACTCTCCCGTGTTCAGCCTTCGCAGCCTATGAACCGCTCGGTGCAGCGCCCTCTTGAGCCCATAACCTTTTAGGGGTTTTTGCCAGAGTGCTGCATCCCATGTAAAGGGGATGTGAATAGTCCCAGAAGTCCTGCACCTCACCATCCTTTGCTTCTCTTTACAGGGAAGCTCCCAGAAGCTAGAGTGTCAAAGATTACATCTCTCCACTAACTGTCCAGGTGGACTCCCACCATATTATATATAAATAGCCCTCTTACCCATGATTCCCCACACTGGCAGGGGCTGCACTGGTATTACTTCACTATCTATGGTACACACTGACCTGGGCATTTCCTGGTGCTACCTAGGCAACTAAACTATACTGCCTACTCTCACTACAAGGGATCTTGACCCCAACTATAGTGGCACCTAGTAGCTAATTTTGGGAACTACAACAAGCACTCCTGTGCCTCATGTAGAGCAGGGGTGTCAAACTCAAATTCACTGAGGGCCGCATCAGCATTATGATTGCCCTCAAAAGGGCCGGTTGTAGTGGTAAGATTAGATGTCCAGTGCATCCCCTCCTCTTACATTAGATGTTAAGATCCAACCCACCATCAGACGTTGAGTCCCCCACTCTCCCTTACATCACAGTGCAAA
Source organism: Rana muscosa (assembly GCA_029206835.1). Classification (NCBI taxonomy): domain Eukaryota; kingdom Metazoa; phylum Chordata; class Amphibia; order Anura; family Ranidae; genus Rana; species Rana muscosa. The sequence continues at coordinate 9,377,776 of JARGYO010000162.1, forward strand.
CCCCTTTCCTTATGCTGCTGCTGGGAAGAAGCTGGATGCATTGCTTAAAAACATAAAGTAGGGGTCTGGAGGAGGACCAGAGGGCTGGATCTCTCCTCCAGCTGCAGGAGAGGTGCGAGGGCCACATGAAATGGCCTGGAGGGCCTTGTGTTTGACACCTGTGATAGAGTATAGGGGAATGCCTTACACATAAATATTGTCTAGTCCACTGGGAAGAAGAAATGTATTTTTAGCAAAGTGTATTCCCCTTCTTAGATGCACCAATTATTGAACAAAGTCTAAGGAAACAGATGGAGCACTGTCAGTCCCCACAATGTACATATTGTCATCATTTTATTGTATTTTCTTTCCTGTTTTTGTCCACCTCTGGACATTTGTGGCTAAAATCAGCAGGAGAAATGAACACAAAAGGTTTTTTACTTTGATGCAGACAATGCAACGCAATGAAATTAGGGTAAAAAAAAAACCTTCTGGCTTTAGTACCACTTTACCAAAAGGCAAAGTTTGAGGGGGGCTTTAGATAAACTAGATGACAGGATTCTCTGCCTTAATATAGTTACAGTGTTTCCTTGATGGCATTAACTATTCAATGATTGACTTTACTTAATGCCTAAAACTGTTTTGGAATGAATATTTGTATTTTTTTATGTTAAAATGGAAGTAAACCCATTGATTTAACAGTTTAAAAAAACTGTTAAATTCCCAGCATGCCGGAAATGCTAACTGTCACATTGGTTGTGCTCTCAACCAAACTGTCAAACCATCCAATGGCTGGTGTAATAACTGGTCACATGTGCAGCATCATGGCAGTTAAAGATTAAACAGAGGTCAAGATGGCAGCTTCCTCGGCTGAAAACAATAGGAGGGGTTACTTCCACTTTAAGAAGAAAATAATGCACTTACATATACACAAATCAAAAAGGTCATGCATTTTTACTGTATATACCACCACATGAGGTATGATGTAATTGTTTCCTCTCATCAAGACTGACAACAATGTGCAGTGCAGTGAATTCTGATCTATCCGAGTCCTGCTGTATAGGAGGTTACAGGAGACTAATATAAGTAGATTAAATAGATGTTTACACTAGCTGTATATTCAAATACGATTATAATCAACATACTTTATCATTGGATTATATGATTCATTTTCATTTCAGTTTGTAACACAACAGAACTGAAATAATTTGGTCAAAGGAATTAGAGTCATGCATAGATCAAATTAATTATAAATAAACTCCATAGAGAACAGTGGTATAGTTGCCAATGTTTAAAAAACAAACAAAAAAAAAAAACATTCCAGGGACACCTTTTTTGTTGTGTATCCAGCAAGCAATTGTAAGCAATGAACTTTATTTAGGGACAACATTTTAGAGTAATCGGCTTATTTTTAGGGGTACCTCATCCATATATTTTACATCTACAAAAAAACATCCCATCCTACTTTCTACTAGTACCAGAGAGACGGTCACACAGAACTTATAAAATATATAAAGTTTATTGCAATTTTCCATAAAAAATATTTAAAACCATGAGGAAAAATTATTATATGGGATGCAAACCATATCAAAATATACTGTACAAATTGTCTTTGCTGTATGATCCAAGAGATCGACGCATTTCAAAATTATCAGCTTCCTCCGGACATCCTTAACTTGGCAGCAAAGAGAAATGGCCTACTTAAAAGAAGAATACAGATAATCAGCACATCATATAACATATAGAGTTTATATATTTTCTCTCATGCTTGCTATGTCAAACTTACGCATCGCTTTAGGAATAGGGCTTAGGATGGTGAATACTCCTTTTATATACCATCCTTTATGATACAAAAAGGCTAATTGGTTGCTATTCCTTTGTTACCAATAGGCACATATGACATAAGATCCATAAATTTACCATCTTCTCCCTGCGGCATTTTAAACCAAGTGTTGTATCCATATTGCACACTCTGTCACCATCCTAAGCCATATTCTTAAAGCAATGCGTAAGTTTGACATAGCAAGCGTGAGAGAAAATATGCAGACTCTATATGTTATATGATAAGCTGAATATCTGTATCCTTCTTTTGAGTAGGCCATTTCTCTTTGCTGCCAAGTTAAGGAGGTCCTGAGGAAGCTGATAATTGTGAAACGCGTCAACTTCTTGGATCATACAGCAAAGACAATATGTACAGTATATTTTGATATGCCTTGCATTGCATACAAGAATACTTTCTCATGATTTTAAATATTTTTTATGGAAATTTGTAATACACTTTATATATCTTGTAAGTTCTGTGTGGCCGTCTCTCTCTGGTAGCGGTAAAGTCCAAAGTGGGAGGGGATGTTGTTTGTACTTTAATTACCAATGACCACAAATGAGTGTGGTACTACAAGAGGTATATTGTTAACCTATTGTAATGTGTATACAAAGGAAAATGATCAAAAAACATTTAGACAAAATATCAAGGTCAATAAAGCAGATGGCTTAAGCCGGGGACACACTACAGTCTTTTTACGTGGAACCCACAGCTCCAGTCAGCTCAGATCGGAGCCTCTGTACTAACCATGCAAGGTGCTGATTGATATTGGCTGAGAGTGCTGATTGGGAGTCGGTCGGCTGCTCGTTTTCCAGCATGCATGTCCGACAGAAAGCAGCCAAACCGCTGTCTCCTTTCGGACAGACTGACATACTCACAGGCAGAATGACGGACGTTTTTTTTGAACTTGCAAATGTCTCCCCACATTCTGCCCGTGTGCACGGGGCTTTACACTAAACTAAATGAGTTGAGTTTAAAGACATTAATTCTAATGTTTAGAGATTTTTTTAATGACTTGCGTGGTACTCCTGGATTGGTGCAAGGCCAACATTGTGCCTATATTTAAAAGTCCACATCAGGTAACTACAGACCAGTTCATTTAACTTCTATAGTTGGTAATATACTTGAAAATTTCATAAAAGACCACATAGAAGGTTTTTTGCTAGAAACCAATATTTTAAAACAATAGACAGCGCAGACAGTACAAAAAAAAAATCAAAGTTGGCAAACAAATCTGATTTCTTTTTATGAGAAAGTCAACAAAAACTTAGAAAAAGGTGTGGCTGTGGATATTATATACTTGGACTTTGCAGATGTTTTTGACACGGTTCTCCACACATGGCTAATATGCAAGTTAAAGTCTACAGGTTTAGAAAATTCAGTTTGTAAATGGATAGGAAACTGGCTAAAAGATCTTATTCAGAGAGAAGTGATAAATGATTCATACTCTGAATGGTCTAAGGTTATTAATGGTGTAATGAGCAAAAAGAATTCTGGTTGACCAAACATACAGTAAAATCACCTTTATTTTAGCAAGTCCATAAAAACATTTCCAAAAATACAAATAGATGGGAACAGGATCACCAGCTAATGTGTTTCTCGCTCCCTTAGTGCTTAGTCATAGCTCACTAAGCGCTAAGGGAGCGTGAAACGCATTAGTTGGTGATGCTGTTCCTCTCTATTTGTGTTTTTGGAAAAATAATTATGGACTTGCTGAAATAAAGGTGATTTTACTGGACGTGCAGCCAACCAAAATTCTTTTTGCTCATTGGAATCCGTGATGGATGGGGCTAGAACCTGATCTGTGTGTTAGTGGAGGTGGAGATGGGAGACTGACCTAGAGTGGTGTTTACACACATTTTTTATGGGTGTACCTCAAGGTCCAGAACTGGAACCCTTACTTTTTAACATATTTATAAATGATATAGAGTCTGGGATTAAAATTTCCATTTCAGTCTTCGCAGATGAAACAGTTATTGAGTAAAATAACGTCCTTACAGGATGTCTCCAACTTACAAGCCGACCTCAATACACTATTTAATTGGGCAACTACAGTATGTGGCAAATGAGGTTTAACATTGATAAATGTAAAGTAATGCATTTGGGGGCTAAAACATGCATGCATTATACATTCCAGGAGGAGAACAACTGGGGGAGTCAATGGAACATGGGTGTTCTGGTAGATCATAGACTTAAAGCTGAATTCCAGGAAGTCAGTAACTTTGTAAAATGCGAGACATGCTATGAGTTATGTCCAATGACTTATCTCTATTATTTATTTAAGTTTACAGTACTTTGATCGCTGAGGAGACACCAAGGCTGTGAAAGGAGAAAACACAGACAGCAGCTGTGCCTGCTCCTCCCCTCTGCTGCCCATTCACAGAAGCTATTGTATTTTGTGAATTAGTTCACTTTATACAAAGGCTTCGGTGATTGGGCAGGAGGAGGCAAGGTTTTGGCATAGCAGCTGCATCAACTCTTGAAGGAGCTGAGACCAGAATGTCAAGCATCAGAGCTCTGGAAGCTACCTTCCTGGAGCACAATAAACCTGTTAGAAGTAAAGAAAGTTAAGAGATAAGTCCACGAGGTGGCATGCACTTTATTAGACTTAACTCATTGTATGCCTTCACTTTTTACAAAGCAGCTGTATTCTTGAAGTTCAGCTTTAATTATAGAATGCAATGCCAAGCTGTAGTTTCTAAAGCTATCAGAATATTTTCTTGTATTAAAAGAAGTATAGACTCCAGAGCCCCTGTATAAAAACATTAGTAAGACCTCATCTGGAATATGCAGTTCAGTTTTGGGCACCAGTTCACAAAAAAGGATATCAGAGAACTGGAAAAAGTGCAGAGAAGGGCAATCAAATCGATACATGGAGAAGCTCAGCTATGAGATAAGATTAGCTAAATTGAATTTATTCTTGCTTGAGAAGAGGTGATTGCAGGGGATATGATCATCATGTATAAATACATAAGTGATCCATATAGTGAACTTGGTATTGAGTTATTCATTTTCAGGTCATTACAGAGGACAAGAGAGCACTCTTTACATCTAAAGGAAAAGATATTTAACCTCCATACATTGAAATTTTATAGTCAGAGCTGTGAAAATTTGACATAGACTCCCTCAAGAACTAGTTTTGGCCAGCTCAGTAGATTGCTTTAAAAAAAAAAAAGATGGATGCATTCCTAAATGCACAAAATATAAATGGATACTAACAGTTTTAGGTAATAGCACCAGAGACTGTTTGTTGATCCAGAGAATATTCTATAGCCTTCTGAGGGATCAGGAAGGAATGTTTCCCCCTGCTGGAGCAAATGCATCCATGCTGCACAGTTTTTTTTTTGCCTTCATCTGTATCACCTGTGGGTATGTGATTGTGTATATGATGGTTTACTATTTACTTATTTTTTCTATTGGTTCAACTAGATGGACTTGTCTTTTTTCAACCTAAGTAACATTCTAACTATGTACACTAGCACACATAAAATCTCACGCTGTGAACCTGGGACACAACTGTCCCTGGACAACTGGACAATGTAAAAATCAGGACCATTGCTAAGTGTGCAGTTGTGGAACCAAGAGGATGCTTGGGTGTGCTATATCACCCAAAAGAAATCTGCTGTCACCCCCATCAGCAGCCAACAATATTTCTTGATTTCACATTTTGTACAGCAATGGACTAGCATATACAGTTTTAAAGGTTTTGCTTTGCTGGCTCAAACGCAGACAGCTTTCTGTACTGTGACATGCCATGTAGCTCAGAGCAGAGATTGAGCATGACTGAAATGAAATCTTGAGGAGATAAGTGTTGCTGTTGCTGACTGTTCAGAAGTTGCTGTGTACATTTTTCCCTCTAGCAAACAGTGTATTCTTGCACATGCACATCTACGTATTACGAGGTTATTTGAGCTATTCAAATAGGGGTGTAAAGAGCCAAGGCTGTATAGCTGGCTCTAGAGACACTAACAGGACCATAAGCTTTCACTGAACTGACTTTTTTGCAGATACATTGAATTGATTTTAGCCCCAGCTTACCCACCACAATGTAACAGGGATTTTAACATTGACCACTACCACTTACACTGAACACAATTATACTAGGGGCATTGGTGGTCACTATAAAACTTCTTATTACATTGGTCATCAATTGTCAGTTATATTGGAGGACAATGTAAATATCCTTGTTACTTTGCTGGTCATTGTAAAGGTCTCAGTTACTGTACATTGGTGGTAGGTGTAAACACACCTGGTATGTTAGTGGTTCATGCTAAGTCTTCCCGTTACCTTGATGGTCAGTGCAAATTACTTTTGCACATTGGTGGCCAGTGTAGAATCCCTTCATTACATTAGTGGTCAATGTAAATGTTTCCGTTACATTGGTGCTCAGTGTAAATACCCCTGGTACATTGCTGGTCAGTGTAAATCATCCGGAATCATTGGTTGTCACTCTAAAATTACTGTTATATTGGTGAGCAGTGTAAGCACCCTTGCTACATGTTAGGCCCCATTACATTGGTAGTTAGTGTAGAATTACCCTTACACACTCAACTCCCTTAACACAGCACTACTACAGACAGCAGACACAGTAGCACCAATACGCAGAGCACCCACCCGCAAAAAAAATTCAGGCTGGTTCAACGACTCCCTTACATCACTGAAACAAGAATGCAGAAGAGCTGAAAGAGCCTGGAGAAGGAATTCAACAACGAAAAACCACACGAACTACAAATCACTCACCAAGAAATACCACAAAGCCATCTTCACAGCAAAAAAAGAACACTTCTCCAACACCATCTCAAAAGCCATAAACCGTCCCCGCGAAAACTTCAAACTAGTCGCCCAGACTATGAATCCCACCTGTCTAGAGCCTCCAGCAAACGAAACACAAGAATTCTGCAATGAGCAATCTGATTTTTTCATTGACAAAATCACAAACATTTGTGAAATAATTCAGCAGGGGCGCATGCGCGAAGCTGACTGGGCAGGTTATGGCCGCCTAAAGCTCTGCATATTCTGAGACTTTAACAGCTGAGATAAGACGAGTCACTCCCACAATTCCATTCACAGAGGTATTTAACAACTACCTAAAACCACTGGGCACATAACTATACCATGTACAGTATAGTGGAAGAAAATCTAAGCTGAAAGCTACCAAGGGACCTGAAACGGTGACAAGAGCCGTGACTAAAATAGCAGCCGGAGCAACCTCCCGCTCTGCTTTACCTCAGACTCAAAAACAGCTTAGAAACCAGGCTTCATATCAAGACACTAAACCTGAATTTGACTGTGACTTTGGATTGACTCCTAACATACTACAAAATACTCCACCAGGTACTGACCTTATTAAACAATTTGAAAGGGTACTACAGAAGGCACTTCAGAGTACCTCAGATACTATTACAGAGAAATTGATGCGGAAGATCCGTGAGGTGGGCCGCCGCACATCTGTATTAGAACAGAGGATAGATGAATTGGATGGCATTACCTCAAATTATTCAGACGAATTGGAAGCACTTAAAGAGGAGAATGCTTACCTCTATACCTGGAAGACTTTGAGAACAGGGCTAGAAGATCTAATCTCAGAATCCGTGGAATACCTGAATCTATAATAGATCTACACTCTACCATCACTGATCTCTTTCAGGAACTCATCCCATCCATCCCTATAGAACGATTTGAGATGGACAGAATACACAGATCTTTGGCCCCACGAAAAGATGATTGCCCCCCCAGAGACATTGTGGTTAAACTCCACTATTTTCGATCCAAAGAACAAATTATGGAAGCAGCCCGCAATAAGGAATCTTTGATCTTCCAGGGACATTGTTATCAGATCTTCCAGGACCTCTCTCAGCAAACCCTTTTCAAAAGGAAACTGATGAAACCTCACCTGCAAATTCTTCACTATAACCGCATTTCATATCACTGGTGTTTCCCCTTTACCCTTCGTTTTTCATATAAAGACACTACCTATACCTGCAAATCGGTGGAAGAACTCCTCACAATGATCCAAGATCTTCATCTAATAATGCCGGAAAACAACTCTGAAGGCTCCAAACGTCGAACAACCTCAGGTTCTCCTACTAACCTACAAGATGGTCAATCAATTCAAGCTCATCTAAGTAGCCACAAAAGGAGCTGTTTTGACTCTTCTCCACCAACTGCAGAAGACCAAATGACCTGAAGAACCATCAAATGGTGATATGTTTCCTTAAAGACCTTTTTACAAAGGCGCTGTTTATACCCTGACACCTGGGCAGAAACTCTCGAAGACAGATACAAAATTCTGTCTCTCACAGGTTCCCAACTACTTAGATTTATTCAGACAAAAATGTATTCAAAAAATTCTATACACAATTATATTATCTTATATATCCCCTAAAATCAACCCTCTAGGGGCCCATATAAGAAGTTAATTATATGGCACTATTAATTAATCCAAAATAGTTTAAGGGAATATCTCCTACACGTGTGCTAGATAGTTAACAGATATATTTATGACTTTCTTACAGTTATATGTTGAAAGAAATTGTTCTCACATTGAACTAGGCTTTTTGCTTGTATCATCTCTCTACTACTTCAGTAGACACCTAGTTTTTTATTTCATTTTTATTTAATTTTTTTCCTTTCCTGATATTCTATTTTCTTCTTTCTTTATATTCAGGTAATATGTCAATTGTATCTCATTAATGTTTATTCACTATAAGTTAATAGTGACTTGTTTAGCTATTATAAGTTAAGATACTATGATTCTCTAAAGGCTGTTGCTGTCTAAAGCCGCGTACACACAATCGGTTTTACCGTTGAAAACAGTCCGATGGATTTTTTTCATCGGACAAACCGATCGTGTATGGGCCCCATTGGTCTTTTTTCAAATGGGCAAATCCATCGGTTTAAAAACCATAGGAAATCCGATCGTGTGTACAGGGCTTTAGAGACTGCTCACTGCACCTCCAACTTCATCCTTAAGTGCCCGGTATAAACTAACGGACACTCTTTGTACTTACTGTACCCATTGGCTGGTGATTGCTCACCACCCTTTGGATACCAGCTCCACTTAGGAGCCACCTATTTTGTTCTTCAACAATAGCTTCTCTCTTCTCCAATCCACAACTATTGTTTACTACATTACCCAATACACTTTAGATTCACCCCTAATAACTAACCCCGTTTTTTTTATTTAACCAGTTTATCCCTCATCTCTCCAGAATACTATCACTAATACCAAATATCAGATTTCATTGCCTCTGACTAATACTAAACATTACTATGACGTCCCTAAATGTTTTATCACTTAACGTACAAGGTCTCAATTCCCCCCCCCCCCAAACGTACGAAAGCTTTACACTCTTTCTCATCCCTCTCAGCACATGTGGTCTGTCTACAAGAGACACATTTCTCAACCCAATCCTCCCCGAAATTTTGTAGCCGCCAATATCCACAAGTGAATAAAGCTTCAGCCGCAACTAAACAAAGGGGAGTTCTGATAGCGTTTCATCACACTACACCCTTTACCCTACACTCAGAGATTATGGATCCTGAAGGACGCTATTTGACACTCAAAGGATTGCTGCTAGACAATGAAATTACTGTGGTTTCGTACTATGCTCCCAATAAAAATCCTCTTTCTTTTCTTTCCCACCTATTTACTGTTGTTGATTCCCACAAAAAAGGTACCCTCATAATATGTGGTGACTCTAATCAAACAATTTACCCAATCTTTGATAAATCTCCAACTCCTCCTACAAGACAACGTCCCAAATACCAACAACTTCTCAATCAACATTCCCTCCTTGACACTTTGAGGGAACAACACCCAAGGAAAAAACAATATACTCATTATTCCCATCCCAATAAGCAATTTTCTCATATTGATCACATACTAGTTAATGTTAATTCCTCCCCACTCTTATTGGAATCCCAAATTATCCCCTGTGCATGGTCCGACCACAATGCAACATTAACAACATTCTCCTCCCTTATCCCAAAACCTAACCACAGAGCCTGGTACATAAATGACAGCCTTTTAGCAATACTTACATATCGTCAAGACATAGAAAAAGCCATTCAAGACTATATAGCAAACAATACATCAACAGATACAAACCCCATGACATATTGGGACGCTCTCAAACCAGTTATCCAAGGAGTTTGTATTAGTAAAGCTTCTTACCATCGAAAACAAAACAAGCAACTACATAAACAATTAGATGAAAAATTCTATAAAGCTTCAGAAAGTTTTCAAACTTCTCCAACCCAAACAAATAAACTAGCTTACAAAAAAGCCAAGCTAGAACTAGACATTTTTCTCACAGATTCGGCTGAAAAGATACTCCGTAAAACTAAACATACCCTCCATATGAAGGCGAATAAACCAACCACATTCTTAGCACTGTCATTACGTAAAACTGAACATCCAAGGAAACCAATCATATTAAAAATCTCAGAAAATACCCACACCAGTAACCCCCAAAAAATTGTAAATGAATTTAGAAGAAAGCTAACTGATCTTTACCGGGAGACTCATACACCCAATCAAACAAAACTCACCTCCCTTTTATTTAATATCCAATTACCCTCGATATCCCCAGATCAATTAGAAACACTTGAAAAAGCGATTTCGCTCATTGAAATCCAAAATGCGATTAAAACTTTGAAACCACATAAGCGCTCTGGCCCAGACAGTTTCTCCACTACTTATTATAAACACTTCCAAACATGGTTATCCCCTATAATGCTAGAAGCCTTTAACTGCCTTCTTCTGGGACATTCCTTTCGCTCAGAATCATTATTAGCCTCCATATCCATGATCCCCAAACCTAACTCGGATGATACCTCCTGGACCAACTATAGACCAATTTCTATACTTAATTTTGACATCAAAATTCTAGCTAAAATACTCTCCAACCGATTAAACCCAATCATTGGGCACCTTATACATAAGGACCAAACAGGCTTTATCCCATCTAGACAAACGGGTGATAATATCCGTCGTGCAACTCTCCTCGCCCATTTAGCAAGAACCCGCCACATCCCTGCCTGCTTCCTCTCCATTGATATACAGAAGGCATTTGACTCTTTATCTTGGCAATACGCCATTCTTAGTAAATCGGGTTTTGGGACACATTTTTTACAATGGATATTTTCCTTGTATAACAAACCTAAAGCATATGTTACATATTCAGGATTTCGCTCTGACTCCTTCAAAATTGAAAGAGGAACCAGGCAGAGTTGTCCACTTTCTCCCCTCCTCTTCACCCTGGCAATAGAACCCGTAGCCCAATTAATAGGTTCTAATGTAAACATTAAAGGTCTAGAATTAGGAGGACAACAACACAAGTTATGTCTATTCGCAGACGACGTTCTGATCTTTCTCACTTCACCCTTAACTTCGGCTCCAAACCTTATGGACACACTTACTAAATTTGGAACTATATCTGGTCTTAAAATAAATCCCCATAAATCCAATGCCCTAAACATCTCTCTATCCACAGAACTCCCTTCCTTTCAGTTGGTCCACTACACATATCACTTACCTAGGTATCTCATTTACAGCAAAAACAAAAGATTTATATAAAGCAAATTACCCCACCTTAATGACTCAACTAAATATACTAATGAAAAACTGGTCATCATTGCCATTGGCATGGATGGGCAGAATTACAGTTGTAAAAATGTAAATTTTACCTAAAATACTGTACCTTTTCAGAGTACTCCCTATCCAGGTCCCATCACACTTTCTCCGCATACTTCAACGCAAAGCTCTACAATTCATAAGGGGGAAAATTAAACCATGCTTACCACAATCTACTCTATACACACCTCGAACTCGCGGGGGACTGAGTGTTCCTGATTTCACCAAGTACTGCTATGCAGCCCAATTAGCCCAACTCCCTAAATACCACGCTACCAAAGAAATTCCTCTATGGGTCATGATCGAATCTGTTGATTGTGACCCGCTATCCTTAGCAAATCTCCTATGGCTTACCCCACCTTACGCCGCACAATCACAAATCCCATTACTAAGCACAATTTAACCATTTGGGGTAGGCTCAAATCTCACTCTGGACTCCAATCCAAACATAATCCCCTAATTTCTTATCTTAAGAACCCTTCTTTTTATCCCGCTTGGACTTCCCCATCTTCCTTCTCTGCATGGTCAAAATCAGGAATAACACGAGCACATCACTTTTTTGAATCCAACACTATAATGCCATTTCCCAAACTCTGTACTACATACGATTTACCAAACACTGAAACGTTCAGGTACCTACAAATAAAAAAATTCCTGACTCAATATGATCCTCCGGATTCAACAACACCAGTTTATACAACTTTTGAACAAGCTTGTATCTCTGACCCACATAAGCGGGGTCTCATCTCAGACTTATAAAACCAACTGTTACAATACAAAACTTCAACCCCTCCATCCTACACCACTAAGTGGGAGACTGATCTAAATCTCCAAACTGTAGAACTAGATTGGACATCTATTTGGCAAGCTACATCATCAGCAACACCTAACATTGCTGCCCTAGAAACAAATTATAAGGTAATCACTAGGTGGTACCTAGTACCAGCAAGAATTTCTAAATTCCTCCCTCAGCATTCTCCCCAATGTTTCAGAGGTTGTGATGATAATGGCACACATCTCCACATATGGAGGACATGTCCGATTGCCCAATCTTTCTGGAAAAGCATTTTCAACCTACTTTCCACCATGTTTAATACTACTATGCTACCTGACCCGACAGTGGCCTTTTTAAACAAAAAAACACCAAATATCACACAACGTCAATTCAAACTCCTTCTATATGTTACGACAGCAGCCAAGCAGTCAATAGCAATAGCATGGAACACATCCACGTTATGTATAGTGTCCGTCAAGCACAGAGTAACCCAGGCAATGATACATGCTAAAACGGAGGATATCTATCTAGATAAGATCCTAAAAATCGAATCACTTTGGTTCCCATGGATTAATCACCATCTACCACCAAGTTTTGATAACTCAATGTTATTGACCCAAGAGCCTGATTAATTCTCTGAATCCTTCTGGAGACACCCTACCCCCTTCCTTTCATTGGCCCCACCTTTTTTTCCCATCCCCCCAATACCCATTTATAGATTAATTTTACACCAATAATGACCAATTTACGGTACTTATCATACAGCATACATTGAATTATAAAGGTCCTTTATCTAGAGGCTTATATTAAATATAATGGGAAAATCTAGATGTTGGCATTCCTACTACCATCTACAGGATACGCCAAGCCAAGTAGCGGGATCTTGGCCCCTGTTAAAAGATACATTATTTCCAACTATCTTACGAATAATTACCTTGTGGTAATCACGTGTGTTCTAGGTTCTTTTTTATTGCTTTAGTAACGGAATTTTGTTGAATGAAATCTTAAAATACTAATTATATTTACTGTCATTATTACATAGAATGATATCCTTTAATTTTGTTTCATATGATTACTGAGAAGCATCAGAATTTTCTTTTGTATAGCTTAAAACTTTTAAAATTGTATGCATAACTTGTACTATATTACCTTCAATAAAATATTTAAACGGAAATAATTCAGCAGAACATAGCAAGCAACCCCACTCGACCAGAGCAAGAAGACAAAAACCACACAAATACTCTACAATCACTGAGATTTACTCTGGTCCCAATCACCATCGACACCAACAAAACCATCATCAGAAGCCTCCGAGACAGCACATCGCCAAATTACATTATTCCCACAAAACTTCTGAAAGAATGTACCGACATCCTGGCACCCACCATAACACACCTCATATATCAGTCATTTAAGGAAGGAATCGTCCCGATCTCAAGCAAGGCATAATCAAATCCCTCCTAAAGAAGCCCAACCTCGACCCCAAGGACCTAAACTATCGCAGACCTGTCACAAGCCTCAACACCATCTCCAAGATTATGGAGAAAGCAGTAGTACAACAGCTACAACCCCATCTGGACACCCACAAACTCTTGGATCCACTACAATCTGGTTTCCGCCCTGGCCACGGGACAGAAACTGCGCTCCTCAAAATCTGGGATGACGCCCTCGAAGCAGCAGATGAAGGAGAATCGTGTCTCCTGGTGCTGCTGGACCTCAGCACAGCTTTCGACACAGTAGACCACAAAACCCTACTCGCAGAAGTAGCCAGAGTCACAGTCTCAGACCTACCCTGGTTCACATCCTTCCTAGAGAACCGATCCCAGAAAGTGAAACTAGAAAACTTTCACTTCAGAAGCACGTAAAATTACATGCGGAGTCCCTCAAGGATCTCCCCTGTCGCCCGTGCTCTTCAACATTTACCTCCGCCCACTCCTCAAAATCATCAGCAACCAGGACCTGCTCTATCACTCCTACGCTGATGACACCCAACTTTACCTACGCATCACCAACAAAAAAGACCAATACCACGCACTGGAAAACTGCCTCTCATTGATCGACGATTGGATGACGGAGAGCTCCCTCAAACTCAACGGATACAAAACAGAACTCCTCTTCCTCCATGCAAACGGAAACAAAAACCCTAGCATGACGTCTATACCACCCACCATCCTCAGACAAATCATCACCCCCAGCACCAAAACCAAAAGCCTTGGAGTCATCTTTGACTCAGACATGACAATGGATGCGCAAATAGGATCAGTAGTCAGCGGATCCCACCACCTTCTTCTCCTGTTGCGTAGACTCATCCCCTTCATCCCGGAAGAAGACACAGCAGTAGTAGTTGGAACAACCATCAATTCCCGACTCGACTACGCAAACTCCCTCTACCTAGGACTTCCCAAATACCAAATTTCACGTCTACAAGTCGTCCAGAACACAGCAGCAAGACTGGTAACTGGAATAAAACCCTGGGAATCAATCACCACATTCCAGAGGACCCTCCATTGGCTAGCCGTGAAGGATCGGGTTACATTCAAGACCCTCTGCCTCACTCATAAATGTACACAAGGAAAAGCCCAGCAATACCTCTGCGAAAAAATAAAGCACTACACTTCAGGTCGCCCCCTCCGGTCAACTAACCAGAACCTCCTTTTTTTCTGCTGAAGCTAGGGCCTTCTCTCCTCCCCCACCACCACTGAAACAGGGCATTTTTTATGCTCCCAGGAAGCACTGATGTCATGGCACTTCCCCCCCCCCCCCCCCCCCCCGCTGATTCCAGGGCAAATTTTTCTTCCACGGATCATCACTGCTGAAGGGTTCTTTTTTTTTTTTTTGCTGATGCTAGGTTATTTTTTCCTTACATTGATCAGAAATATAAATTACTACTCCTGACCGCTGCACTTCATGCACTATGATGTGCATTGCAAAGTCCTGACTGTTACGCTCTACATATTGTTTAGAATGTTACATAAGTCAGTTTTCTATATGCTATGGTATGTGTTACATAATTCTGACTAAAGTGTTTTTTTCTCAACAGTTACCCATTGCTGTGAAGTTTGCAATAGAAGTTCTTCAAGGCAGGTTCAGAAAAATCGTTTAGCGATTAGACCCTGTCTATGTTTTGTTTAATTTTAAATTGATCGTTTAGGCCCCTTTCACACTGGGGCAGTGGGTGTGTCGGGGGTAAAGCGCCGCTATTTTTAGCGGTGCTTTACCGACAATTTTGCGGCGCTATTTGGCTGCTAGCGGGGCAGGAGCGGTGGAGAAGCGGTATACACACCGCTCCTTCACCGCTCCAAAGATGCTGCTAGCAGGACTTTTTTTACCGTCCTGCTAGTGCACCACTCCAGTGTGAAAGCCCTAACAATTTGGTCTTATTTTTCAGTATATGTGTGGTGCCCTCCTAGTATGTTGCTAGACATGTCAGATACATTTAGTTTTTTTTCTCTCCTCTTCAGTCAGTGGAGCAGTGTGTGATTATTTTGGACTATTCCAGGTTTCCCTGGCTGCAGGCTCAACTGCTTCTCCCTTCTAGCAGATTCTAGAATGTAGTGGGCTGGAATGGGCAGACCCATAGCCTAAACATTTATGTGGTCTCCGGCAATCCCTGGGGGGAAGAAGCCCAATAGGTGGCTAGGGGTGTGCATAAATAGTCTGATGCCTGGAGCAACAGGGTTCTTGTCCAAGAGGAGAAGTCTTCAGACTGAAGGGCTGCTGCCCCTTTGGGCAGTACAGCTGAAGTTTCACAAGTGCTTATTGAGGTTCCAGCTCAGCCAGAGCTGGGGAGGGGGCTGTTCTAGGGATCACTGAGGTCCAAGATGTGTCAGAGCTGGGGGGCCTGTTCTACTGGATTTTGCTGGAACTGATTGAGTGATTTGCACTGAGTATCTGGTCTGAAAAGTCCACAGGAAAAATGTCTGTCTGATATTGGAAGGAGGCATTCAAGTATCTAAGGACATTTGTGTGTACACGCCTATGTGTAGGATCCTAGTGACTGTGTGCTGTTTCTATCCTTTGTGCATCAGTGCCAGAACTTGCATAAAGTTAGGGAATTCCCATGGTGTATATCGCTCTGTCCTTTAGTTGCTGCTGGAGGGACTGTATTAAGAAGTTTGAGAAAGTGAGAAGTGCCCTTGTGTTTTCACATAGTGTTGGAGTATCCCACAGCCTCTCTGCACACTATTCAAGTTCAACTTACAATAAAGCATCAAAAGGATACCCCTAGATTTTTTATTGAGTCAGAAGGGTGCCTGGCTGCTACTACACTAGTGTGGGAAAAGAACCTGGGACAAAATCAGCAGTCCTTTTTGGGGGTGAGCCCTACATATGTATTATTCATTTTCTGTCTAAACATTTCTTTACATGGTGTTCTGTTTTTTTTATAAATTGAGTTTCAGGATTTATAATAACTCCCCGACTTATACCCCTATCACCAGTACATTATCTGCAAAGAAAACTGACTGGAGCCCTGATAGATAGTCGTTATACAATTATATGTAATGACAATATTATCTATCTATCTTAATAATATTAAGCGTTTAAGTATTTGAGGGAATGCAAACTTTTTTTAAGGATTTACCGTATTTAAATTAAGGGAATGTATTTTTGCTTCCCACCCATTATACACCTTAATGGTCCCTAATAAACCTCCTAAGTTACACAAAATGATCCTCGTTCTTAAAATGGCATCATGGGAGGTGACAGCTAGATAGCAGAGAGACGTAAAACACTGAATATGGCATTACAGAAAGGAGCACCAGGGAGCCCATTACTGGGGAGGATTTTAAGGCATTACTAGAGTGAGATTTCAATTTTTACTCTACCTGCTCCCCTTGTGTCTCCCCATGTGTAATAGTATCTGAATTGCAGCTATTTCTCTCAACTATTTATGGCATTTGGAGTCATTCAAGGGAAGGCTTTCAAAGAAAAATGGTCTATTCTCTGCTCTTCACACTGTCCCTCTAACCCTACAGGAACGTAGGAACGTGACAGGTTTAACAAGAAAGAACTTCTAGCCTCTGATCTGCTTTGAAGACAAGGCTGGTTAGAAAGGGGCATCACAGCTTAACTGGGAAGGAAGATATAGAGCTAGCTGAGGATCTACGTGCAATGAACAGAAAAATCCTCCCGTCTTGCCCTACATGATATGGTGAAGCATGGAAACTGTCACATCCATTTCATTGAAAGGCATCTATTCAAGCATAGAGTCCACAGCACATTCATGAAAATATGTTACAAACACATGGGCTTATTCTAATTTCAAGGTCAAGTGCTTGTTTTTTTTTTGTCCTGCTGATGACTGTACTTTATTTTATTTAGTAAATTTATATCACATGACATTTCAAGTGAATGTAATGTGGTTTTGTATAAATATGTATATATATATATGTAGCGCCCTGCTCCCAATGAGTGGGCGCTATATGTTGAAATTTAGTTTAGCCCAGAGAGATTGTTTAAGTAAATTATGGCACTGTTTCAGTTCGGTTGGTTGCATGATTTTTCTCCTGACAATGGGTGTCGCTGCCACTGCTGGTCAGGGTTGGAAAGACAGCAGGCTGGACGTATTGGGTATCTCTTTCCCAGCAGCAACCCAGGGGGCGTGGTGTACCCGCTGTGCATGCTGGGAGAGGGTACTTAGGTGATCAGCAGGCTGGACGTATTGGGTATCTCTTTCCAAGCAGCAACCCAGGGGGCGTGGTGTACCCGCTGTGCATGCTGGGAGAGGGTACTTAGGGGCATCCGACTGAAGCCGCATGGGCGGTTCATGCTCTACACGATCGGTGGTGTGGAGGCCCTGGGTATGCTGTGTAACAGGTGGGATGGACTGGCTATGCACCCCCGTCCTTTTGTTTGATGCTTACGATGCAGGGAGTACCTGTTTTCTGTGGAGCAACCCACCATGCCACCCCGTGCTTACCAAGTGGACTGGGTCACGGGCAACGTGACAGAAGAAGCTGCTGCCTTCAATCAAATTGTCTGGCCCATGCCCGCTGCATCTGCTGCTGTAAGTAATCCAGAAGGGGATGTTACTGTTCCCCCTGTGAGTGGGTTACCAGAGGATGCTACTTCCACTGTGTCTTCGACTGTGTCTACTGTCGCTGCACCAATCTTCGCTGCACCTGTACAGAAAAGGGAGGGATACGTGAAGGCCTCCCGCGGCCGCTGTAGAGGTCCACCCCAGAGAATACCGGAACTGGACCCCGAGAGAGATGATGTCCCCGGGAGGTCCACGTCAGGAACCGGTAAGACATCTGGGGGAAAAGTGCCTGAGACTGTGCGCAACTATTTGCCGGCAGAAGAGTTGGAAGACTCTGAGTTAGACTCTCTGTCGCATGCTGGAGACGATTACTTATTTGAGTCTATGTCTCAGGAGTTGTTGTGGAGCAACATGGAGGATGTTGCCTCAGGACATGGTTTTTCGGAATTGACAGCCATGGATTCCGGGGAGACAACACCCAGAGTGGAAGCCCCGGTTGTTACCAGTGAAGTCCTGCCCAAAGTTACCAGTTCATATGGGTCAGGAAAACTGTCTGCAAATCGCATGGCACACAAGTCCGCAGTTTCTTGTATACCGCCTGGATATGGAAGTACCAGATCTTTGCCCAGGCTTGCCGACCCCAAAGATTGCTAAACAAACGGGTAGCCAGGGAGTATGGATTAGAGTTTCCCTATGTTCCCAGGGAAACCATGCAAGAGATTGAGGCCAATAGAGCGGAATGGTACAGTGAAGCTGTGAGGGACCACCTTGAAGTACCTAAACCGTTCCGGAAAGTAGGCCATTCCTTTGCCATGGATGAACGCTTCAGAGGATGCTTGTTGCAATGGAGCTCTGGTCGGCACATCTATGCGGACAAGGTAGTCATCTGCTGACCTGGAAAGGAGGACTACGTTTATTTTGTCACTACTGTGGACAAACAAGGGAAATTACTAACACTGCCCGATCCTTGCTTTTACTGGTGATGATAAATGGTGACTTTTCAGTTTCTGCATCGGGGCCACATTGGCCTGAGGCTCCATTACTGAAATGTAGGCCCAGAAGTTACTGGGGGCCTACTGATCCGGGGAAGATCCTGTGTCACCTTGCCTGCTGGAAGGGACCAAGCAATTGGGGACTCAATTGAAGCATGCATCCGGATCATAATCTACCTCACAGTGTTGCCGGAACGGCTGGAAGATCCTGGCACCGAGAGCTGTGTTCATTATTCAGAAGGTAACACAGGGAAGGGTTACACCAAGTCTGTGGCAGAGACTGTTCTATTTTCACCAAGTCTGTGGCAGAGACTGTTCTATTTTCACCAAGTCTGTGGCAGAGACTGTTATATTTCACTAAGTCTGTGCCAGAGACTATATGTGATCGAGCTACGCATCGGTTGCTAGGCCATTGAAATTGGGCCTATCCGGTGTTTACTGAGTCCAGCGTGGAGACAGTTGTTCCTCTGGACCTAGGAAAGTTCCTGTGATCCGCAACCAAGGTACCTGAGTCCTCCCCATCCCTTCAACCACCTCTGTTGAAATTTTGTTCAATAAAACCCTTGAAAGAGACTTTGTGTTGGTGCAAACTTCTTCTGGACAACTCTTCAAGGAGAACCCATGAGACAAGCACACAGAACAGTAAGGTAACGGCAGGCCCAAATTTAAACCAGCAGCTCCTACTGGGGTATCGCTACACACACATATATATATATATATATATATATTGTGACAGCAGGAAGGTAAAGTCACCTGGTTGCATCCAGGGGGGTAGATATATTTCTCCCAGATTCAGGCTTTATGCTGACTTATACAACTAGGGTGGAGAGTTGTATAAGCCCAGCTGAGGCTAGTAGGCTCATGGATGACTCATACCTCTAGGGAGAGTGTGGGGCGTCGTACAGACAGGGAGTTGATGAGGCCAGCTGAAGCTTGTCAGCTCATTTAGGCCTCTATAAGAACTCCCAGATTCATTAGGTGTTAGCTCATGCCTGGAACCAGACCTGTGTGGACTGTCTAGGGAGAGTGAACCCCTGTGCGGTGAGAAAAAGCCTGTGTGGCTATTTGCTTGGACATTTAAAACCAGGGACTTAGGGACTAGGACAGCACTAGGCTGATCCCAGTTGTTAGTTAGGAAACCTGTATGTTTAGTCAGAGGTCAAGTTGACCAGGATTTAATTTGTTTATGTTTCTTTTGGCTTTGCTGTGTTTTGTCACTGTAAATAGAAAATAAACCGCACCTTTTTTTTGATTTTGAAAACCACAACCTCCGTTTGCTGGGCCTGTTTTGTGTGGGGAGCCCATCCCGGGGGTCACACACACCCGCTGCCGAGCTAACCCCCTCACAGTTGGTGGAGAACCAGTGGCAGTTTTTTTTAAGCCAGCATGGAGGAGATACTGAAGCAGCTGGCTCTAGCAAATGCCAATCAACAGCAGACAAATGCAGGTTTGCAAAAGAGCCTTGCAGCTCAACAACAGAACTTCGCAGCCCAGCAGCAAGCTCATCAACAGAGCCTTGCAGCCCAGCAACAAGCCCAGCAGCAATCTGAGGCCCGCTTCATAGACCTGTTACAGAAGCAAGAGCAGAGACTACAACAAATGGAAGCAGTAATGCAGCAACGTCCGCAGACCAGTGAGGAAAGCCGTCCCACTAATACCGCGTCCTTTGGGGTGAGTCGTTTATTGACAAAAATGACTGGAGAGGATGATCCAGAGGTATTTTTGACCACATTTGAAAGGACTGCTGAAAGAGAAAAGTGGCCTGAGGAGCAGTGGGCTGGACTGGTGGCTCCTCTGTTAACTGGTGAATCGCAGAAGGCTTACTATGACCTAGAGCCTGACCAAGCAAAAGACTATGTGATGCTAAAAGCTGAGATATTGGCAAGGCTGGGTGTCACCCAGGCTGTCCGGGCTCAGCGTGTGCATAACTGGACTTTCCAGCTTGGAAAACCCCCCAGGTCTCAAATGTATGATCTCATTCACCTGAGCAGAAAGTGGCTACAGCCAGAGACTTTGTCCGCACCAAAGATTGTGGAACGTGTTGTAATGGATCGGTTTTTGAGAGCTCTTCCTACTGCCATCCAAAACTGGGTAAGCCATGGAGACCCAGAGACGGCCGATGGTCTTGTGGATCGTGTGGAGAAATACTTGGCTACAGAGAACCTGACGGCCTCTTCCAGAGACACTCGGACTTTCCACCCTAAGACCAGACCATCCCCAGGGGCGGATAAGAGGATTCCAAGGGGTAAGGGTGGAGAGAGTGAGAGGGTGGGAGCTCTACCCCAAGTTTGGCGAGAACAGCCTGGGAAATCAGCGGCTCAAGAGGCGGCAAGAAGGATCGTTTGCTACCGCTGCCGGCAAGCGGGACATATTGCAGCCAATTGCCCGGTTGTGGAGGAACCCATGCAGTGTGACTTTCTGATGGGCAGACGTCAGTCGCTGTGTGCGACAGTCGCATGCACTGCCATTCGAGGAACTGAGAAACATTTATGCAAAATGTGTGTTAATGGTAGAAATGTTGTGGTATTGCTGGATTCAGGTAGCCTTGTGACCCTGATAAAGGCTGAGTTAGTTAAAACAGAGGTCTCTGGGAATAGCAAGGTAGCTGTTATTTGTGTGCATGGGGACACCCGAGAGTATCCAGTGACTACAGTGTGTTTCGAGACCCCCAAAGGTACCCTCTCTCATCCAGTGGGCTTAGTATCTCAGTTACCGTATGACGCCATTGTGGGAAGGGATTTTCCGAAGTTCTGGGAACTGTGGGATGATCCTGAGCCCCCCACTGGTGCCCCTATGTACCAGGAATGTGATAGCCAGAACTCCCCTGAGAGTGGTGAGGACTCTCCGGAATTTCCCTTATCAGTATTGGCAGGGGAGACTCAAGAAACTGGAGAGGAGCCCACCTCCTCAGACGAAAACCTACCGTCTGTGGAGTTTTCTGATCTTGAGGTTCACAGGGAAAACTTTGCCACAGAACAGTTGAAAGACCCCGCCCTAATAAATGCACGGGAAAACGTAGTGAAAATAGATGGCGAGTTAGTGAACCCAGATAATACCTGCACTTACCCATACTTCAGCGTAGAGAAGGACCTACTGTATCGGGTGGCAAAAAGGGCAGAAGAAACCGTTGAGCAGCTTGTGGTGCCCAAACCTTACAGGAAGTTGGTGTTGGAGTTGGCCCATGGGCACATTCTTGGAGGTCATCTGGGGACAGAGAAAACCCGAGAGAGGGTATTACAGAGATTCTATTGGCCGGGGGTGATAAAGGACATAGAAAATTATTGTTCCTCCTGCCCTGTGTGTCAGAGGTCGGCCCCGATGCCACATTTCCGTAGCCCGCTGGTCCCTCTACCCATCATTGAGGTCCCGTTTGAGAGGATCGCCATGGATTTGGTAGGTCCTATAATCAAGTCCGCTAGGGGGCACCAGTACATATTAGTTATAATGGACTATGCCACCCGTTATCCAGAAGCGATCCCTCTCCGAAATACCTCGGCCAAAACCATAGCCAAAGAGCTATCTCTTGTGTTTAGCCGGGTGGGTATTTGTAGAGAACTGCTTACGGACCAAGGTACACCCTTTATGTCCCGGGTTATGAAGGAGCTGTGTAAATTGTTCAAAGTGACGCAATTACGTACATCTGTGTATCACCCCCAAACCGATGGGCTGGTTGAAAGATTCAACAAAACCCTAAAGCAAATGTTGAAGAAAGTGGTGGATAGAGATGGAAAGGATTGGGACTGTCTACTTCCTTATCTGATGTTTGCTATTAGGGAGGTGCCCCAATCCTCTACGGGATTCTCCCCCTTTGAGTTACTGTATGGGAGACACCCAAGAGGGCTGTTGGATATTGCCAAGGAAACTTGGGAAAGTGAGAGTTCTCCCCACAGGAGTGTGATTGAGCATGTCGCCCTGATGCAAGACCGAATTGCACAGGTAATGCCCATCGTGAAGGAACATTTGGCCCAAGCGCAGTTAGCACAGCAGAGAGTGTACAACCGTGGAGCCAAGACCCGTACCTTTTCCCCGGGGGATAGGATACTGGTACTTGTCCCTACGGTTGAAAGTAAATTCCTTGCCAAATGGCAAGGCCCCTACGAGATAATGGAAAAAGTGAGCAAAGTGAATTACAAGGTCAGACAACCAGGAAGGCGAAAGCCCGAACAGATCTATCACGTTAATCTGTTGAAAGCCTGGAGGGATAGAGAGTCCCTAGTCGCAGACACTTGGTCACCAGCTCAAACTGGTTGCGTGATTCCTGAGGTTGGAATAGCAGCCACCTTGTCACAACCCCAACAACAGGAGGTTAAGGAGTTTGTGCTTCGCAACAAGGAGGTATTCTCTGAGCTGCCGGGACAAACATCTGGGGTAGAGCATGACATCATTACCCCGCCCGGTGAAAGGGTGAAGTTAAAACCCTATCGGATCCCAGAGGCCCGACGGGAGGCAATACGGGAGGAAGTACAGAAAATGCTGAACTTAGGGGTGATAGAGGAGTCCCAAAGTGATTGGTCTAGTCCCATTGTGTTGGTGCCTAAACCGGATGGGAGCTGGCGATTTTGTAACGATTTTCGTCAGTTGAACAAAGTTACAAAATTTGACACCTACCCCATGCCACGTATAGATGAGTTGATCGACCGGCTGGGAACAGCCCGATACATGACGACTCTTGACCTCACAAAAGGGTATTGGCAAATCCCCCTGGCCAAATTGGCCAAAGAGAAAACCGCATTTGTAACCCCAGACGGGGCGTTCCAATATAAAAGAATGCCGTTCGGGTTACAGAATGCGCCGGCCACGTTCCAGCGGAAAATGGACCAGATGCTGAGGCCCCATCGGAAGTATGCTGCGGCTTACCTGGATGACGTAATTGTCCATAGCACAGATTGGGCCTCACATCTGCCAAAAGTGCAAGCAGTCCTGGACTCTGTTCGGGAAGCGGGGTTTACGGCTAACCCCAAGAAGTGTACCATTGGGCAGGAGGAGGCCAAATATCTTGGGTACACCATTGGGAGGGGAGTAATAAAACCCCAACTCAACAAAGTCGAGGCCATCCAGAGTTGGCCACGTCCCAACAGCAAGAAACAGGTACGAGCCTTTCTGGGAATCGCTGGGTATTATCGGCGATTCATTCCCCACTTTGCCTCTAAGGCTGTGCCCCTAACCAACCTAACGAAGGGGAAAGGGTCGGTCATGATTAAATGGACCCCCGAGGCTGAGGCAGCATTCCAATTCTTGAAACAAGCCTTATGTAGCCAGCCAGTGTTGTACTCACCCGACTTCTCTAAAGACTTTGTCGTACAAAGTGATGCGTCAGATGTGGGGTTAGGAGCAGTATTGTCCCAGGTCTGGAACGGGGAAGAGCACCCAGTCATTTACCTCAGCAGGAAGTTGAAGTCCCATGAGGTAAATTACGCCACCGTTGAAAAGGAGTGTTTAGCGGTGAAGTGGGCTCTAGATTCCCTTCGGTACTACCTGCTAGGTAGGCACTTTGACATGGTTACGGATCACGCTCCGTTAAAGTGGATGGCTCAAAACAAGGAAACAAATAGAAGAGTGAATAGGTGGTTCCTGGCCCTCCAGGAATTCAACTTCACAGTAAAGCATCGCCCTGGCGTTCAAATGGGGAATGTGGATGCTTTGTCTCGAGTACATGAATGCCTGATTGCTGGTGTTCCAACCCCGAGGTTAAAACAAGAGGGGGGGGTATGTGACAGCAGGAAGGTAAAGTCACCTGGTTGCAGCCAGGGGGGTAGATATATTTCTCCCAGATTCAGGCTTTATGCTGACTTATACAACTAGGGTGGAGAGTTGTATAAGCCCAGCTGAGGCTAGTAGGCTCATGGATGACTCATACCTCTAGGGAGAGTGTGGGGCGTCGTACAGACAGGGAGTTGATGAGGCCAGCTGAAGCTTGTCAGCTCATTTAGGCCTCTATAAGAACTCCCAGATTCATTAGGTGTTAGCTCATGCCTGGAACCAGACCTGTGTGGACTGTCTAGGGAGAGTGAACCCCTGTGCGGTGAGAAAAAGCCTGTGTGGCTATTTGCTTGGACATTTAAAACCAGGGACTTAGGGACTAGGACAGCACTAGGCTGATCCCAGTTGTTAGTTAGGAAACCTGTATGTTTAGTCAGAGGTCAAGTTGACCAGGATTTAATTTGTTTATGTTTCTTTTGGCTTTGCTGTGTTTTGTCACTGTAAATAGAAAATAAACCGCACCTTTTTTTTGATTTTGAAAACCACAACCTCCGTTTGCTGGGCCTGTTTTGTGTGGGGAGCCCATCCCGGGGGTCACACACACCCGCTGCCGAGCTAACCCCCTCACAATATATACATATATATATATATATATTGTGACAGTAGGAGATGCTGTCACGGTAAAATTGATAGTTTGGGGGACACAGGGTGTGCACATTTGCTTGGTGCAAGACTGCAGAGCATAGATGTGGTCTGGAGAAAACTGCTTTCACAGCTTTCTCCAGGTTTTGATATTCTGGCATGGTGCTCTGGTGCTCTGTAGTTTGGAGATTCCATAGTTTCTTGGGTGGGACAGGATCTCCAACCCTGTGTCCAGATTTTGTAGATTACCAGCAGGGTGTGTGTTTAGGTGAGCACAGCCCTTATAATGACAGTATGGGAATACCCCATGGCTCCCAGTTGGAGACTGCTCTACCCCAAGAGAGACAGGAGGTCTCCAGGAGTCAGAGGGGCTGCAGGAGGCATCCAGAACGTTTGTGACTGCAAGAAGCAGTAAACGGCCTGAGGACTAAGGCCAGATCGGAGCTGTGGGCGCTAAAGTAAAGACATCCACATGGAAGAATTCTGTAGTCTGTGTGACCAGGATAAAGAGCAGAGGTGCTGCTAAAGAGAGCCAGGTGGGCCAGTATTTCCGGTTGTGTGTATTTGCTGGAGAAGAACCCCTGCGTGGGAAACCCTTATGTTACAGACTTTTATTTGCCTTTTTAATAAAAATGGGCTACCATGCCTTAAAAATATAGTTCTTGACTGGCTTGAATCACTGACAAATGCATCTACTACAAGAGATAATCTTCCCCTATGTTACAATATATATATATATATACAGTATATATATATATATATATATATATATATATATATATATATATATATATTGTCACATGGGGGATAATTAGCTCAGTGGCAGATGCATTTTTCAAGTGATTCACGGTAGTTAGGAACTATATTTTAAGGGTCTGGTAGCCCACTTTTATTAAAATGCAACTTAAAAAGTCCATTAACATCAGGTTTCCCACACAGGGGTTCCTCTCCAGTAAAAAACAAATGAATGGAAAATACTAGCCCACCTGGCTCCTAAGCTTTCACTCAACTTTATCATCAGTACCTCTTTACTTTACACTGGTCCCCCAGACCACAGGTTCTACAGTGCTGACAGGTACACTCTAACGTACACAGCTCATCAGGCCTTAGTACTCGGGCCGTTTACTGTCTCTTGCAGACACACACATGCTATGGCTGCCACACGCAGCCTTTCTGACTCCTGGATAGGATTGGAGTCCTCCTGACTTGCATGCACCGAACTCCTGGCATAATAGGGCGCAATTAATTTGTGCCCATGCACATGGGTTTCCGCGGCCACCCCCCTTCTGCTTGTCTTTTCCTCTGGAATAAGTTTAAAAAAAAAAGACATTTAAACACATTGCGGATTGCTGGGTCACTGCCCCTTTAAGATTTTCAGGTACCTGTGTTAAGGTGTGCTCTGACTGGTCCAGGTAGAGCAGGTGACCTGCTGGAAGTTTCTGGAATCATTTGGACCCTATATAAGGCTGCAGCGGCCGCTGCCTCTGGCTGTTGGCTGGGCACTGGACTTTGCTCCTGCGGGCCCGCCATGAATCCACTCCTGAGGGAACTCCTTGTGAGAGCAGAGAGCGCCGGAGGTGAAGACTGGATCCGCCGCTGCCTAGCCATGGGGGATACGGATGAAGAGTGGCTCGTGGAGGCGGAAGAAAGAACGACTGAGGTTCCGCATGTTTCTTGCAATGCTCCGGAAGACCAGCGCCATGATGCCCGCCCGCCCACCGCAGTCAGACCCAAGCGCGGCTGCGCAGTGGAGTGGCCTGAAAACGTGGCGACCGAAGAGGTGGAGTCCCGGCGTCAGCTAGAGGAAGGCAGTGCCGCCCCTCCTTCGCTGCGGAGCTCTGGCCGGAGCAAGTGAGCTCCCCTGTCATCCCCAAGAAGACCTGGTCACAGGGGTAGTCGTGGGCGGTGTGTAGCTGCGCCTCCACCTCCTACTCCGGTTGCCGAGCAACGCACAGAGCGGCCGCCCAGGCGTTATCTACAGGACGAACTGGTCATTGCACCAGAGGTACCGCAGCCAGGTAATTTAACCCCTGCAATACAAAATGCTTATTTGCCTCAGGCTGCATCTGTTGGTACTGTCCCTCTTCTGGACTCTCTGCTATCCTCCTTCTCTAAAATTGCTGAGGCTGTTGTGTCACAGCATTCCTCTCCTGCTCCTCCTGTGTTTTTTCCTGCAAAAGTATGGTCTGCTAATGTTCCCATGTCTGCTCCTTCACCCACTATTTAACTGATAACTCCCCGTCAGTGGATTTATTTAATCAGCCTGTTCCTGAAACATCTGTGCGGGAGGTTATGCCCTGTGCTTTGTCCCCGCTTGGTTTTCATTTAGCTACCTCTGTAAAAGAGAAAGTTTGGAAAGGGGAGTTCATTGATATGTTGTCATTGCTTCCCTCTTCTAAGGAATTTTTGCACACAGACAGAAAGGCTGATGATAAATCGGAGGATGATCGGCGAAGGCCTGTTGCCAGATAATTTTTTAACTGGCTTCAGGCCTTTTGCATTTTTGCAAGTGTTATGGGAAAAAAATTCCCTGACCGTTGTAGCGGTCTTTTCCAGCATTTGGAGATCATCTTGGAGGCGTATAAAATTTGGTGGGTTAGGATGGTTCGTCTATGATGAATCTTTTCGCCAGAAGTTGGCAGTGTATCCCAGTTTGCAGTGGGGCATGAAGGATGTCGGCCTTTGGCTGAACCTGATTGTTCCTCAGAGGTCTTTTCCCCCTAAACAATCGCCTCCAGCTAATAGCGTTAGGCAATCTCCTTACAAGAAAGGGTATTGCTACGCCTTTAATGAGAGTGAGTGTAAATGGGGTGCTTCTTGTCGTTATAAGCATGAGTGCTCAATTTGTTCAGGTCCTCACCCAATGGCGAGGTGTTTTAAGAAGTACAGTCCCTTGAGCTCTCAGAAGGATATTTTTTCCAAGAGCCTGCACTCCAGTGAGGCTGGAAAACATGCTCCATTGGCTGGCACTTTATCCAGACAAGGAGAGGGCCAGTCTCGTAACTGAGGGTTTTAGGGATGGGTTTTCCTTACTGGTTTTCACTGGTATAGGTTGCCATCCGGTGAAGAACCTGAAATCGGTGGTTAGGTTTTCTGCAGTTCCCCGCCTTTTGAAAATTTCCGCATCTCCCCTCTGGGAATTGTACCAAAAAAGGAGCCCAATTCTTTCAGGTTAATACACCACCTATCATTCCCGGCGGGTAGCTCCTTGAATGACAATATAGACTCTTCCCTTTCTTCGGTTTCCTATTCCACTTTTGAGGATGCTGTTCAGGTGATCCGGCGACTTGGGCGTGTCGCTTTGTTGGCTAAAGCAGATATAAAATCTGCTTTCAGATTGTTGCAGATTTCCCCATGTTCTTTCAACTCGCTAGGTTTTTGTTTTGAGGACATGTATTTTTTCGATATGTGTTTGCCCATGGGGTGTTCGTTATCCTGCGCCTATTTTGAATCATTTGCATCTTTTTTACAATGGGTAGTGTCTTTTGAGTCGGGTTTTGATAGCATTGTGCATTACCTGGACGATTTTATTTTCGTTGGGCCGGCGGGTTCCCCCTTATGCCTGTATCTGTTGCAGCTTTTCTCTAAGATCACAGAGTATTTTGGCATCCCCTTGGAAGTGGAGAAGACGATTCCTCCGTCCGTGTCCCTAGAATTTCTGGGTATCACGATTGACACCCTCGCCATGGAATTTCGGTTGCCAGAAGGTAAAATCGTTCGATTGAAATTATCCATCTTGGGTATGCTTCGGAAGTGCAAGGTGTTGTTGAGGGAGCTTCAATCCTTGCTTGGTCTTTTAGCTTCCGCATCCCGGGTCATGCCGGTTGGCCGAATTTTTTTCCGTCGATTGTCTTTGGCAACGGCCGGGCTGAAATCACCGTTTTCCTACATCTGCTTGTCCACGGACCTGAAGGATGACTTGTTGGTATAGTACCAATTTTCTGATCAATATAATGGGCGGTCGTTTTTTCAGGAAGAATTTGTTTTTGCGGCTGATTTAGAGCTATATACTGACGCGGCGGGCTCCTTCGGGTTTGCGGCCATTTGGCGCACGCATTGGCTTTGCGGGGCTTGGCCTACTGTACCTCTTGGATTGCCCGACAGGCTACCAAGAATATTGTTTTGTTGGAATTATTTTCCTATAGTGGCGGCCTTTGACCTATGGAGTGCTCATTTCGCTAACAAGCGAATAATGGGTTCGAACTGACAATAAGGGAGTGATGTTTGCCATAAATTGTCTTTCTTCAAAATCCATTTCTGTCATTAAGCTGATGCGGTATTTCGTTTTGCTATGTTTGAAACATAATATATGGGTTAAAGCTCAACATATTCCTGGTAAGTCTAACGTGATTGCGGATGCTTTATCCCGTTTGCAGATGTCCTGTTTCCGGCAGTTGTTTCCGCAAGCGGATCGCGAGGGATGTGTCTGTCCAGCCCACTTGTGGGATCTGATATAGCGGGCTTGTCTACGGTAATTCAGAATTCTCTCTCCCCTCATACCTGGTTGGACTATTCGGCTGCCTGGAGTAGATGGTTGGCTTTCTGCAGGTCCTTTGATGTTTATTGTTATCAGCATTCGGAAGGTACTGTTTTGGCTTTCTTATGCACACTAATGCATGATAATCTTTCACACAGCCACATCTCTAAAGCCCTGTACACATGATCGGATTTCCTATGGATTCTAATCCGATGGATTTTTCCATCGGAAATCCGATGAAGCTGACTTCCATCAGTCTTGCCTACACACCATCAGTCAAAAATCCGACCGTCCCAAACGCCGTGACGTAAAACACTCCGACAAGCCGAGAAAAATTAAGTTCAATGCTTCTGAGCATGCGTCGACTTGATTCTGAGCATGCGTGGGTATTTTGTCCGATGGAGTTCCACACAGACGATCGGAATTTGCTATAGTTTTTTTTCCTATCGGATAAACTTAAAACATGTTCTATTTTTTCTCACCGATGGAAAAAAGACCGATGGGGCCAATACACGATCAGTTTGTCCGATGAGAAAAGTCCATCGGACTGTTTTCATCTGTAAAACCGATCGTGTGTACACGGCATAAGACTTTGGCTGGCATCTCCTTCTTTTTCAAGCTTCATAGCTTGCCCCCATTAAATGTGTTCTTCTCGGTCAAGCAAGCATTAAAGGGTTATCGAAAGAACACGTTTGTACAGGACAAGCGTAGGCCGGTTTCAGTTGACATGCTTAGACGCCTTTGTATATCCACTAATCAAGTGTGTCGTGATCAGTATGAGGCTTGTCTGTTTTCAGCAGCTTTTTGTTTGGCCTTCTTTGCTGCACTACGAGTATCTGAATTGGTACCCTTCAATAAGTCTGGGACTTTGGGTTTGAGGTTCCAGGACGTTTTGGTTTCTGATTCAGGAGTTTGTTTGTTTATACGTCATTCAAAGACGGATCAGCTGGGGAAAGGGTGCTGGGTTCAACTTTATCCTTGCGGGGCTCAAGTAATCTGCCCTTTAGTAGTCCTCCAGAAATACTTGGCCATCAGGCCCCCCTTTACAGGTAATTTTTTATTACACCCTGAAGGTCTGCCACTTACAAAATACCAGTTCGGTTCAGTTTTTCAAAAATGTTTACGGGCTATTGGTCTGTCTGGTGCTTTCTTCTCGACCAATCCTTTCCGTATCGGCGCCGCCACTGAGGCGGCTTGGATGGGTCTAGATGAGGCTATCATTCGCAGACTGGGTAGATGGGAATCTGGTAGATTCAGGATGTATGTTCGTCCTAACATTGTCATTTGACTTTCCCAGGTTTACACAGAACCGTGTGGATCCTAGGTCACTCATTTGTTTTCTGGGCATGTAGGAGAGCATCTCAGCGTTGCTACTCGGTGAACTTAACTCTTCCAACGGACGCTTTTTCCCTATACTGGAAAGGTATTCAGGGTTTGTGCTGGTGTCAGGTCTCTTTTCAACTGGCTCAGCTTAGTACGCACTGGCCCCCTCCCTCGATAATAATAATACATGCAGGTGGCAATGACATTGGTCATCTGAAATCCCTTGAATTGATGTTGGACATGAAGCGGGATTTTCAAAGATTCAAGCTTGCATTCCCGGCTTGTAAATTTGTTTTTTCAGAGATAGTTCCTCTCCTTCTCTGGTCCTCTTCCCCCCAGCTCAGACCGCTTGAAAAGGTGAGAAGGTCTCTCAAAAAATGTATGCCATCCATTGGTGGGTTTTCATATCGTCATATTGATTTGGACGGGGGTATCCCTGGATTCTATAGGTCGGATTCTATCCATCTATCGGAAGTAGGGGTTGATTTGTTTAACCTGGGAATTCAATCTTGTGTGGAAATGGCCGTGGCTGTTGGGTAGGTCAATCCTGTTTTCAACAGAATTGGCTGGTGCGGGGACTTTACAGTTTGCAAGTGGTTTATCTGCTTGAGTCCTAAGACTGAGCAGGGATTTTCCAATATTAAAGATTTCATTATCAATATGGTATGTTTAATTTTGATTAAAATGAATATTGAATGTTTATATATATTTGTTAAACCAATAAAGTGCCACGGCCATTATAATGCCATACGGTTGTTTACTCAGTTATTCTTTGGGGAGTGTTGGGTTTGAGGGGGGGATGTGTGGCCTGCGATCCCATGGCATAATAGGGCGCAATTCATTTGTGCCCATGCACATAGGTTTCCGCGGCCACCCCCTCCCCCCTTCTGCTTGTCTTTCCCTCTGGAATAAGTAAAAAAAAAAAATTTAAACACATTGCGGATTGCTGGGTCTCTGCCCCTTTAAGATTTTCAGGTACCTGTGTTAAGGTGTGCTCTGACTGGTCCAGGTAGAGCAGGTGACCGTCTGGAAGGTTCTGGAACCATTTGGACCCTATATAAGGCTGCAGCAGCCGCTGCTTCTGGCTGTTGGCTGGGCACTGGACTTTGCTCCCCCACCCCCCCCCTCCCTGTCGCTGGCGCATTTATGTGGTTTGTCACCTCCGAATCGGGGGGGGGGGGACTTTACAGTTTGCAAGTGGTTTATCTGCTCGAGTCCTAAGACTGAGCAGGGATTTTCCAATATTAAAGATTTCATTATCAATATGGTATGTTTAATTTTGATTAAAATTAATATTGAATGTATATATATATTTGTTAAACCAATAAAGTGCCACGGCCATTATAATGCCATACGGTTGTTTAGTCAGTTATTATTTGGGGAGTGTTGGGTTTGAGGGGGGGGGGATGTGTGGCCTGCAATCCCATGTCTGTTGGGTGGAGCAGTCTCTAACTGGGAGCAATGAGGTATTCCTATACCTTCATTATAAGGTCCATGTGCAGCTGAGCACACACCCTGCTGGTCATCCACAAAACCTGGACACAGGGTTGGAGATTCTGTCCCACCCAAGACACTGAAATCTCCAAACTTTAGAGCCCCATCCAGGTATACCAAAGCCTGGAGAAAGCTGTAAAAGCAGTTCTTTCCACTCCACAGCTACACTCTGTAGTCCTGCATGGAGCCAATCTGCACACCCTGTGTCCTTTAACTCAGTGGTTCTCAACCTCAGTCCTCAAGTACCCCCATCAGGCCATGTTTTCAGGTTTTCCTTTATCTTGCACAGGTGCTTTAAAACAGAGTCAATGGCTTGGTATTTTGGAAAGCTATTTTATCTAAGAGAAATGCCCAAAACATGGCCTGTTGGGGGTACTTGAGGACTGAGGTTGAGAACCACTGCTTTAACTGACCACCTTTGCAGTGACAGAGTCTCGTCCTGTCACATATCCCCCACCTTGTTTCATCCAAGTAAGGGGCGGAACACACCAGCCCAAATTCTTGATTAAGGCACCTCTGCGGCAGCTGTCAGCTGCCTTCTCCCTTTATCCTTTGGGGTTCCTGAGCTCACATTTCTTTTCTGGGTGCCCTCTGCCTTCCTTCTACTTCCTTCCAACTCACTTCCTGGGTTCTGTAGGGAACCTGCTTCTGACACCACGCCTGATGAGGAACCACCTTTTCCCTTACTGGTACCCATTTTAACCATCACAGTAGGTCTTTTAGGTTTACCAACTCTTTTGCAGTTACCCTTGACAATCAAATCCCCAGAGATCAACCACTGTTTAGCATGCTCATTTACCAATTAATTATTCCTCTCCATATCCTCAAGGCCATCATTTACAGCAACATTCAGTAATAAATCACCACAATTACCAATTCCATCAGTTGTTTCTTTCTCAGCGTTTGTTAGGGCCAGGCCCAAGGAGGGACCACACACATCTCCTATGGGACCTTTGCAAGGCTTTACTTCACCTCTTTCACTGAGCAACGCATAACCCATTGCTTAATGCCATATTCCAAACTGCTTTACACATTTCAATGTCACAGTCACCAGTACCCATCATTAACTGATCACACTTCTCAATATCACAATCTCTAATACCATCAGTACTATATTTACCTCAAGTACCTTGATACCTAAAACCATTTTTTGCTCATTTTGTTGATCAAAACTTCCCTCAATAAAGAACCTTTGGAGGATCACACAGCAGTGGCGGCCCGTCCATAGGGGGCGCCCCCCCTCCCCCAGGCAGTCAAAAAAAAAAAAATTTAAACATGACCCTTTAAGAAAAAAAAATTTGCAAAAAAGATCCTTATGTGCACTGCGTCCGGGCACCTGGCGCAATGCGATATGGGAAGCGCCACGTCTATGCAATCACAAGATTGCAGATGAGGCGCTTCATTTTTAGCCAAAAACTCGCTCTGTGGCGCAGTCGATGGTCCTACAGCTTCCAGCGCAGCGCGATGGATGGCCGGCCGGGTGCACACTGCATAGACTTATTTCTCCGCCCTAGAAGATGGGCGGTGCTTTCTATTCTAGCTCCGGCAGCTCCGTGGAACGCACCGACTGAGAGGATCTTCCACAGGTAAGGTGAAGCTCGCTATGCCTTCCCCCTATAGGATGGATGTTTTTAACATGAGGTGGTCTGCATGAGCAGCGGCACCCCTCGCACCGCCCCCCCCCCGCGCTTATGAACTGTAATGTGAATGTCAGGCTGCAATTGATGGGACAGGCTGCATTTCACAGGCTGCAATTGATGGGACAGGCTGCATTTCACAGGCTGCAATTGATGGGACAGGCTGCATTTCACAGGCTGCAATTGATGGGACAGACTGCACTTCACAGGCTGCAATTGATGGGACAGGCTGCATTTCACAGGCTGCTGTTGATGGGACAGGCTGCAATTGATGGGATAGAGGCTGCATTTAATGGGACAGAGGCTGCAATTGATGGGACAGAGGCTGCATTTGATGGGACAGGCTGCATTTGGTGGGACAGAGGCTGCATTTGATGGGAAAGGCTGCATTTGATGGGACACAGGGCTGCATGTAAGGAGGGACTCCGCTGTGGGCACCTGATGTAAGGAGGGACTCCGCTGGGGACACCTGATGGCATCTGGTGGCAGGCGACACGCTCAGGGCAGGGCTCCCACTGATTCTGCATTATGGTCTAAGTATCTTTATCTGCTGATTGTTAAACTTTGTAGAATACACATATTTCTATTGCTGTGTAGGATCTGGGCCTGCTGTCCCTCTCCCTCCATCCTTCATTCATCTCAGATGCTAACCACACCACCTTAGAGCTACACCCACTATTTAGCTGAAACCATGCTTATTTCCACCAAGTGGGAGGGGTCAAAAAGAAAGGGCGGGGTCTGGTGCCCCCCCATCCTAAAACTTCACCAGCCGCCCATGTCACACAGCCATATTACAACCGTATTACAGCCAATAAGATGTGAGATCTTTCGGGGCAAGAGTGAAATCAAGGCTGTAGTACCAGATAGATAGTAAGGCTATAAGCTGAAGTATGTGCTGATCAGTTAGCAGAGGTTGTTGCCAACATTTTTTTAATCTGTTGGTAACATCAAGCGTCCGTCCCTGCCTGTTTTAAGTCCACTAGTATTGTTGCTGTACCCAAAAAATAAAAAATCAGCAGTGAAATGTCTAAATAATTATCTCCCAGCTGCTTTGACTCCTGTGATTAGGAAGTGCTTTTGAGTGGCTTGTACATATTAAGGCTAGCAACCCCACTAATCTGACTAAATGTTAGTTGGCCTACCAAAAAACAGATCGACTGATGCTATCAATATTGCATTAGCATACAGCCTTGATCCATCTTGAGCACCCAAACACTTATGTTCTAATGTTATTTATTGATTTTATTTCTTCTTTCAATACAATAATCCCCCACAAATGAATGGACAAGCTTAGCAACTTGGTCCTAGGCCTCTCACTGCCCATGGGTTATGGATTTGCTAACTAATAAACAACAAACTATAGAATTGGGAATCGACTTTCCTCCACTGTCATTTTGAACACAAGCGTACAACAGAGCTTTGTGCTTAGTCCATCCCTGTTTACCCATGATTGCATCTCTATTTATTCCTCTAATACAACAGTGAAGATCACAGATGATACCACTCTTATCAGACTTATAAATGACAATAATGAGACCACATATACTGTAGAAAGGAAGTTCAACATCTAGTTGAGTGGTGCACAGACTGATACAGTATACTACAAAAACAAAGAGGATAATAAAGAACTACAGGAGATCCAGGAAGACCACATATTCTCCTCTAAATAAATAGGGAGAAGGTGGAGACTGTTAACAACATCACATTTCTGGGAGCTTATATAACAGAGAAATTTACATAGTCCCTCTTTCAAGAAACCAGTACTTATGCATCTAATACTCCTGTGCAAGTACCAGTACATAGATGGAGTCAGGCTAGTAACCAGCGTGCACTGATACGTCCACACATATGCTGATTTGAGGATGTTTTCCAGCTCTCTGTGACTCTTGTTCCTGTACTTCCTGGTTACGCAGTTGCCTGACTTCCTGTAACCAACTTGGTCCAATCTTAGTTTTCTCAATGACTCTCTCATGATCGTGACCCTGGTTTGCTGCCTGGCCTCGCTCCTGCTTGATTTCCTGTGCTTGACCTGGCTTGCTCCTTCTATGTCTGCTTATTCGAGTATAATCTTGGCCTGGCTTTTTTACATCTGACCGTGTATGACCTTGGCTCCAGTTTCCAGACTAGGTCTTTCTACCTGCTACTTCAGAAGGTGGTTACCAAAGCTGTTTTCTGGGTCCCGTCTGGCCTTCCTACACAATCAGTGCACAGATTGTCTACTATTGCTGATTGTGAGGTTCTCTCTTATCTGCATCAACCTCCATCCCTGAAGACCATCTCTACTGATAATCACTTGCCATCCAGGTCTCGGTACCCGTGCTACCCTGAGCCTTGCATGCCTGTTCCCACATTTAGGTGTGTTTGGACCAGAGCTACAAGGGAAGGCTTCTGACCACTTCCACCTCCACCTTGGTACAGGACACCTTCAACACCTCATTATTTAGGGCAGTACAGTGGCAAAGCGGTTAGCGCTTACACCTAGCAGGTTTGAATCACAACCACAGCACTACCTGCCTGGAGTTTGCAATGTTTTCCCTGTGCCAGTGTTGGTTTTCTCCAGGTACTCTGGTTTCCTCCCACACTCCAAAGAAATGCTGGTAGGTTAAATGTCTCCTATCTAAATTGACCCTAGTATGTGTATGTATGAATGTGAGTTAGGGACCTTAGATTGTTAGCCCCTTGAGGGCAGGGACTGATATGAATGTACAACATATTACGTAAATTTACAGCACTATGTAAGTACCTGTAATAATAATAACACCTTCAATCTGGTAAAGAAAGGCACAACACAGGCTGTTCTTTCTTAGAAGCTCTCAAGCTCCCTTTCCCCACTGATCACTATGCTATAAAGCTGTAACATTGTAAGCAGTAGGCTGCTGCTGCACAGGCACCAGGATTAAGATGATTGGCTTATCATTGGCCAGCATTTTAGTCCAGGAAGTAGAGGCAGGCCCTGGATGCTGCCTGAACACTGAAGGTGAAAATATTGTGTACTAAAGCGCTAATGAAATAAATAGTGAAAAAAACAAATAAACTGATAACCAAATAGTGAAAGCTGCAATCAAACAAAGGATTCCTGTGTCCGTGCAAAAGTGAATATACAAATAAATGATGCGCTAATCACCAACCAACTAATATGTGCACACTTAAAGATATTCAGATCCTCCGTGCTGAATAAAATAGTGATATGTCTTACTACCACAAAAAATCAAAATTCCCCTATCCACAAGTAGCATAGATAGTATTGTGGAGTAATTTCTTGATCCTTAATATGCAAAAATCCCCAGGTCCATATGCAAATGTATCACCGAACAATACAAATCTTCATAAAAAGAACCATAAACACTATAGTTTATGCAAAATTATTCCTGTGAACGGCCTTCTCCTTCTTATAAACACTCCGGTTTTCAAGGTGTTTCCATATACATGTGAATAGAAGAAAGGAAACAGATCATTGTGCAATATGCTTAACACAGGCTCAACCTTTCACAGCTGCAGCCCGTACTCACATAACCTCCAAAGATAATCAGCATTGATCAGCTCAGTTTTCAGTGTGCTCCTCACCGAGACTGCTGCTGCAAGTGTCACTTAGGCTCCTCCCCCTACGCGTTACATCACTGACACGTGACTTACAAGTATATAAGAAGGAGATTCACAGGAATAATTTTGCATAAACTATAGTGTTTATGGTTCTTTTTATGAAGATTTGTATTGTTCAGTGATACATTTGCATATGGGGATTTTTGCATATTAAGGGTCAAGAAATTACTCCACAATACTATCTATGCTACTTGTGGATAGGGGAATTTTGATTTTTTGTGGTAGTAAGGCATATCACTATTTTATTCAGCACGGAGGATCTGAATATCTTTAAGTGTGCACATATTAGTTGGTTGGTGATGATTAGCGCATCATTTATTTGTATGAACACTGAAGGTGCTGTCCTTACATTTCTGTTCTGACAGGGAAGATTTGTGTGTTGTCCCAGTGAGCTCTTAAAACAGTTAACCCCTTCATCGCCCCTGATGTTAACCCCTTCCCTGCCAGTCATTAGTACAATAACAGTGAATATTTAGCACTGATTACTGTAGTAATGTCACTGGTTCCCAAAAAAGTGTCAAAAATGTCTGTTAGGTGTCCGATCTGTCCGCTGCAATGTTGCAGTCCCGCTAAAAATCACTGATCGCTGCCATTACTAGTAAAAACAAATAAATAATAAAAATGCCATAAATCTATCCCCTATTTTGTAGACGCTATAACTTTTGCTCAAACCAATCAATATACGCTTATTGGGGTTTTGTCGCAATTTTTTTGTTTATAGCGTAAAAAAAAAAAAAAGAAAACGCAGAGGTGATAAAATACCACCAAAAGAAAGTTCCATTTGTGGGGAAAAAAGGACATCAATTCTGTTTGGGTACAGTGTCGCACGACTGCGCAATTGTCAGTTAAAGCGACGCATGGCCATATCGCAAAAAATGGCCTGGTCATTAAGGAGTAAATCCTTCCGGGGCTGAAGTGGTTACACCTAGAAATATTACACTTGGATATTACTTTCCCTATAATTTGAAAAATGTAAGCTTGGTAAAGTCTTTAAAGTATAAAAAAACATTGGCCAGCAATCGAAGATACTATTACGACTTTGTCATGCACACTCTCCCCCCCCCCCCCCTCAATCTCATTTGTATTAAAGATTGTGACACTGCCGTATTTTGCTCTTTAACCACTTCCCTACCCAGCCATAGTCAAATGACGTCCACAGATGGGATCTCCCATCCTGGGTGGACGTCATATGATGTCCTGGGCTTTGTGGGGGGATATCTAAATGATGCCTGCATCTAGAGGCATCATTCAGATATCCTTCCATTCTGCCGGCGATTCTGCGCACCATAAAAATGATCATAGCGGCACTTCCGCCACTTGATCATTCTTATAGGCGGCGGGAGGGGACATCCTCCCTCCCGCCGCCATCTTTGGTGCTTCTCCGGGCTCTCCCGTGCCATCGGGGGCCCGGAGAATGAATCGTCCGGCGCCGGATAGGAAGCATAGAGATGACTGGTGACCAGATGGTCACCAGTCATCTCTATGACCGTCGGAGGCCCGGGCGCGATGTGATGATGTCACGCCTGGGTTCTCAAAAGTAAACAAAGCCACCATTGCGGCTAGTAAGCATGAGATCGTGACATTTTTTTCACGATCTCATGCTTTCCAGCCTGGAGGAGAGATGTGGGGTCTTATTGACCCCGCATATCTCCATAAAGAGGACCTGTCACACACCATTCCTATTACAAGGGATGTTTACATTCCTTGTAATATGAATAAAAGTGATAAAAAAAATGTAAAAAAAGTGTAAAAATAAAAGGAATGAAGTAAAAAAATAAAATAATAATTTAAAACGCCCCTGTCCCCGGTAGTTCGCGATCAGAAGCGAACGCACACTTAAGTCCCGCCCACATATGTAAACGCCGTTAAAACCACATATGTGAGGTATCGTTGCGTGCGTTAGAGTGCGTGCAACAATTCTAGTACTAGACCTCCTCTGTAACTCTAAACTGGTAACCTGTAAAAATTTTCAAAGCGTCGCCTATGGAGAATTTTAAGTACCGAAGTTTGGCGCCATTCCATGAGTGTGCGCAATTTTAAAGCGTGACATGTTAGGTATCTATTTACTCGGCGTAACATCATATTTCATATTTTACAAAAAAATTGGGCTAACTTTACTGTTTTGTTATTTTTTAATTCATGAAACCATTTTTTTCCCCAAAAAAGGCGTTTGAAAAATTATTGCGCAAATACCGTGCAAGAAAAAAAGTTGCAATGACCGTCATTTTATTCCCTAGGGTGTCTGCTAAAAAAAACATATATAATGTTTGGGGTTTCTGAGTAAATGATGATTTGTACATGTAGGAGAGAAGTGCCAGAATAGGCCCGGTATTGAGGTGGGTATAAAAAGCCCGGGGTTGAAGTGGTTAAAAGGATGGGCGAGAGGAAGAGTCGAGTACAGCAGCAGAGAAAACTACTGTGCACTGTGCAAAAATATATTTTCTGCACATGTAAAGCCTACCATATGGAGAAATTATGAGAGAAATAAACACCTTGGTGCCCCTTTCTAAGATGCTTCATGATGTCTGTTTATGGTAAGATGTGTGTGCACGCAGCAATACAATCTGATATTGAGAACAACTGTTCTATGTCATCCTACCTACTCTCCTTGTCTCTCCTTTTTCACTCCCATTTTTCTTTTTTTAGAAAAACATGACAGAGGAGGGACAAAGCAGCATATAGCCGTAAGCAGATTTTCTTATCCACGTGACGGCTTACAGTGTACCGGTCTTACATGAGTCATGTACTGTGTGCCATCTGAAATATATTAAAATGTTATGCTTTGCTGGGCTGGGTCCTTACTGCTTGTGTTTCACGACCGTTTTCTTATTACAACAGTGTTGTTATAGCTTCACATTTTCATTTTGTACAGTGCTGTTGAAAAGGCTAGCACTATAAAAGTGATTAATAAATAGTAAATCTACTGTCTCCCATTGGTTGCAGTTTTTATGGTGTAAGCTGACAAACATATTAATGGGGGTGCATTAGCACAATTTTAAAAATAGTTAACACTTTGCTCTGCCAGTCAGAAACTACTTGGACATGAGATGACAGCTGGATTGGGCAATGATCTCTCTTTATGGGGGACACCCAACCTAGGGTTGCCACCTCATCCCTTTAAACCCAAACACATATGAATTACACAGGTTCTGATGCTAATTTAATGCACATAAGGCACCAAGTGAGTTTAATTACCACCTTACTCAGCCACAGAACCTATGTAATTCATATGTGTTCGGTTTTAAAGGGATGAGGTGGCAACCTTAACCCAACGCTATTTTCTGGCTGCAATCTGGGGACACAACAGATCATGCCCGTTGACATAAACATCAATGTGTGACTGAGTCAAATGATGATATTGAGGGAGCTGCTCCTGAGCCATGGTGGTGAAAATTCAGATTATGCATGCCCGAGTGTCCTCTGAAGTTTGTAGGCACCTTAAGACCCTGACAATCTGAAGCTAAACTCAGTATATTTATAAGAACACAGTGTGCATGTCCAAGCAATGACAGATGACGTACAGTTCTTTATAAGCTTGCTTTTCTTCCTGGCTGCTTCAGAAGCTGTTAACAATTAAAGAAAATGGTTTCTGTATACAGAAGGAGAGAGAGCGAAATCTGAGGGAATACTAGCAGCAATTCCCCCCACCCCCCAGTCTTCACGGCTGAGATTTATGGCCAGCTGCACTGCTGAATAGAGCTGGAAAAAATAAATTAGATGGAAGAAGAGGCCCAGGTACTTGTATAGGGGAAACATATCAGCTTGCACATAGACACAGACAAAATAAAACGGGATATACTAAATACTGAATCCCAATGTATTTTCATACCCGGTTAAAAATACTCTTTTTTTGTAAGCCAATATTCTATTTAAGCAATATATGTATGTAGCGGCCTCACCCTCTCTCCATCTTTACTCGGTTACACACCAACTCATGTCTAGGGGTTCCTGGGTTGTGAGAGTGAGATGCGCCACGGCCCATGTCCTCCCCATTGCAGTAGGGAGGTGAAGGCCACTTCCTGATGTTTCCTCGGGCCGGTGTGTTCTGTGAATGCACTGAGTCTGTAATTGCAAGCTCACCAGCCTCCCCTTTGCTTCCAGTAACTGGAGTTCACACACCGGAGAAAGGTCCAACACTTGTTTATTTGGCACTCCAATAGCAAAGCACGATAAACAGTTCTTTTTCCAGCAACTGGTTGGGACCTATAACCTTGCCAACGGTGGGATGAGCAGATCAAGGCACTTCCTAACGTTTAAGTTCTATGCCACTGTAATATGACCAGCGGCGCCTAAGCCAATCCGGCTGTTGCAGAACAGGAAAGATGGGGTCTCTTCCAGCAACCCCTATGAACAGCAATGGAGCCCTCTTCGATACGCTGTGGCCCCTATCAGGGGGATGTGTCCTCCCAAGAGAGTTCCCAGGGGCCCACTGTCACCGGGTTGGTGATGCTCCGGGTCTTCAGTGGGTAACCTCCCCGGCCTCCTCACCTCAGGTACGAGTCCCTCCGCTCAGGGACCCTCGGACAGTCCACCCTAGCGGGACCCAGTCGAAGGTACTGGGCCCCAGGCCTCCTCGATAGTACCTCACCCCTGGCTAAAGGTGCCTGGGATGGACGCCAACATGACTCCGGACCAGGCCATGGGCACCTGGACCAGACTCCTGGATCTCCCGCACCCAGGCCTAAGGGCCCTGGGTGCGGACCGCCACCCTCCTCCTCCGAGGACCTCCTTCCCCGCCAGACGACGACGACGACGACGACTCGTGGTAAGGGCGTCTCCCCCTTTTATCTCCTCCCATCAACGGCCCGGCGGGTTCCCCGCCCCAGCCATACCATCTCCGGGAAGGGACAAAACAGGGAGCACTGCGAAGATGATTCTACCTGAAGCCTGTGGGCACCCCGCCACCCACAGGCAAAGGAGAATATTACATCCTCCAATCCTCCACGAAACAAAAAGGGGTCTGAATCCTAACACAATTATACACCTGGGTCACACTATTGCTCAGGTGTATCCCATCAATTTGAGGACCCCGCTACACACTCCCCCCTGTAATTGGACGCTGGTCCCCAGCGTCAGGTGCACACCCATGCCTCCCATAAAGTGGTGACATGGAGTGAAACCCCTGAGGCAGTTCCTCTAAATTTCCCAAGTGCCAAGACCTGCTCAGGGAATGGGGAACATATAAAACAACTTATGTCATAAAACACTTTAAACATCTGCATAATCACAACCCCTCCCCCACACTGTCTAAGAGCCACCCACTCTCAATGGTCTTGATTGACGATTCTCCTGCAGGGGAAAAGAAAAAAAACAACATCCTACCATAATTTCGTGTCATTTGGGATGAGTGGGCCCGTCAGCCGAGAGACCCACTCACTCCAACAAGCAAGGTGATGTGTGTGTGAAACATTTTCAAACATTTGTTGCGCAACACTGCCACCTGGTGACAACGCCGCGGTCATGACACTCAACGAATCTTCGTTCTTCCAGCTTTTTCCTACTCTGCCACTATTCCCAAATGTCCTTGCCTTTGGCACATGAAGAAAAGGGGAAACACGAAAACACAACAGTCCCCAAGTCTCCAACGAGAAAAAAAAAGAAAAGCCCAAACAAAAACAAAAGCAGGGCACAGTCCTGGGTGTCTGGGAATGGCTCTTCCAGAAAGTTCAAGTGCACAAAGGAAATAAACAGGAGTTCTTTTCTCCTATAAATAAAACTTTGGATCCGGCAGGTACAGGGGTTTCAGGTGTTTGTCAAATGCCTCTATCGAATACTCGACATCTTCTCCTTCTCTTCTGCAAATGACTATCTTGTCAGCATGGATATGGCGCCCCAATTTCCATTCAGCTTTGCAGTCCTCAAACCTCTTAGACACTGCCGGCACACATTCCAGGTACCTGCGAGCATGGGGCACCTTCAACTTGTCCCACACAAACTCGTCATACCATCTTGCTCTCCAGACTTCCACCTCATACAGCAAGTCCCGGGGCAGATACAGGTACTCCCACCCATATTCCCGAGCTACTTTGTGGCAAAACAGTCTCTGCAAGCGGGCCAAAGGTGGCATAGTGGCTTTCTCTCCAGTTCCAGGCAGCACAATAGCTTCCGGATGCCGAGGTGCCTTTACCAGCTCCCTGAAACTGACTTTCGGCGCTCTCAGAGAAGCGCGGGGTGTCCCCACAA
This sequence comes from Rana muscosa, assembly GCA_029206835.1. NCBI lineage: Eukaryota > Metazoa > Chordata > Amphibia > Anura > Ranidae > Rana > Rana muscosa. Next base: position 9,422,017 of record JARGYO010000162.1, read on the forward strand.
CCAAAGTAGGTGAGGTAACAGTAGATGAGGACACAGGTGGAGGGGTAGGTTCCCTCGTAAGCTGCGGGTCTTCCACCCGAGGCGTGCTGTCTCCTGTGTACATAGGTGAATCCCGTACCGCACGGGAAGCAAGAAGTGGCACTCTATCCCAGCCCTTGCGGCTGAACAGTTCATCTATCTCGCCATCATCTCCACAATCAGACAGCGACTCTAGGTCGGAGGTGCCATACATCTCCGCAGGCAGATATCTTCCGGTGGACACAGAATCAACCTCCCTGGGGGGCTCCACCTCCAATGGGCCCCCGACACCTCCAACCACCACCACAGTCCCAGCCCCTGGCTCACCTGACCCTTGTAGAGGACTGGGATGTCCGGGACTTCCTTCTCAACCGGCGCCATCCAGGCCAGGCAAGCAGCGGGGTGAAGCTCGACCACGTCCATAGGATGCCTGTACTAGGCCAACTTTCCTCTTCGGTGGTGGGAGCAGAGAACTTGTGGCGACCGAGGCAGCATCCTCGGATTTTTCTCTGTTGGGCAGTCCATCGCCCTGGTCAGCGCGCACGGGAACCTCGACAAAGGCCTTGATCTCCCCTTCCGGAGTAGCAGTACCCGTAAGGTGGTTGAGGCGAAGGGCCCGGGGCCTTGCTGTGGACGACTCGACCTCAAAAAGGAATTCTCTGCACTCCTCACATCGCCCGAATGGCTTCAGGGTGACCACCAGTCCCGAGCAGCCGGGACAGATCACACCGAGGGCCTCCGTGTCTCTGCAAGTGTACAGAGCCAACCGCCCTCGGGGCCTAAGTCTTATCCCCGTGTCTGTGATGCGGACAGCAAAGGAAGTCATTCTCGTGGGGTGAGGAACCATAATCCACGGGGCACTTGAGGTCATCCCGACTATCTGCTGCTCCATCATGCACTGACCCCGCGCCGGAGTCTCCACGTGTATCCCCACACTTGGCCAGACTCCTCCCATGAGCTGTACATTTTCGCGGGCTTCCTCTTGACTCCGCCCATGAACGATGTCGCCATGGGGTGCCTCGTGGCGCAGTGCGTTAACAGTCCCCACGTGCAGTACGTCACACGGCTGGACCTCTCCCTTTTTCCGCTCCTCCGCATGGGCCTTTCCCGTGTTAGGGTCATTTCCACAACTCCGAGCAGGGACGCACTTTGGCCAGTAATATGGCCGATCTGCTCGGAACTCCTCTGGGCAGCAAAGTTCAAATGTAGACATTCTCAAGTCCATCTTTAGAACACACTCTATCCCGGACGAGCCCCCACGTGTAGCGGCCTCACCCTCTCTCCATCTTTACTCGGTTACACACCAACTCATGTCTAGGGGTTCCTGGGTTGTGAGAGTGAGATGCGCCACGGCCCATGTCCCCCCAATTGCAGTAGGGAGGTGAAGGCCACTTCCTGATGTTTCCTCGGGCCGGTGTGTTCTGTGAATGCACTGAGTCTGTAATTGCAAGCTCACCAGCCTCCCCTTTGCTTCCAGTAACTGGAGTTCACACACCGGAGAAAGGTCCAACACTTGTTTATTTGGCACTCCAATAGCAAAGCACGATAAACAGTTCTTTTTCCAGCAACTGGTTGGGACCTATAACCTTGCCAACGGTGGGATGAGCAGATCAAGGCACTTCCTAACGTTTAAGTTCTATGCCACTGTAATATGACCAGCGGCGCCTAAGCCAATCCGACTGTTGCAGAACAGGAAAGATGGGGTCTCTTCCAGCAACCCCTATGAACAGCAATGGAGCCCTCTTCGATACGCTGTGGCCCCTATCAGGGGGATGTGTCCTCCCAAGAGAGTTCCCAGGGGCCCACTGTCACCGGGTTGGTGATGCTCCGGGTCTTCAGTGGGTAACCTCCCCGGCCTCCTCACCTCAGGTACGAGTCCCTCCGCTCAGGGACCCTCGGACAGTCCACCCTAGCGGGACCCAGTCGAAGGTACTGGGCCCCAGGCCTCCTCGATAGTACCTCACCCCAGGCTAAAGGTGCCTGGGATGGACGCCAACATGACTCCGGACCAGGCCATGGGCACCTGGACCAGACTCCTGGATCTCCCGCACCCAGGCCTAAGGGCCCTGGGTGCGGACCGCCACCCTCCTCCTCCGAGGACCTCCTTCCCCGCCAGACGACGACGACGACGACGACCTCGTGGTAAGGGCGTCTCCCCCTTTTATCTCCTCCCATCAACGGCCCGGCGGGTTCCCCGCCCCAGCCATACCATCTCCGGGAAGGGACAAAACAGGGAGCACTGCGAAGATGATTCTACCTGAAGCCTGTGGGCACCCCGCCACCCACAGGCAAAGGAGAATATTACATCCTCCAATCCTCCACGAAACAAAAAGGGGTCTGAATCCTAACACAATTATACACCTGGGTCACACTATTGCTCAGGTGTATCCCATCAATTTGAGGACCCCGCTACATGTAATTATATTGCTCTTTTCCAAAAGTTTAAAGAAGAACTATGGCCTACCATTACAAATGAATATGTGCTGCAGAACTTAATTATAAGTGCACCTACAGTTTTCTCTGCAAAGTTCCACAGATACTTGTTGAGCCTGCTAGTGAAGTCCACCCCATACAGCTTCATCTGATGGGATGGCAACTATGCTGCACCACACCAGAATTCAGAGCAGAGTTGCCACTTTCATGTAGGCTGTGCCTTCTTGCACTATAGTGGGATGAGAAGATGTTGCAGGGTCATGGTTATCAGTATTGTCATTGCTGATTCACAAGCCTGTAGCTTGTAAGAAAAGACCTGGCTACACCCAGTCCTGCCCACTGCTTTCTGGATTGGCAGCACTGCCTCAGTTGCTGAAATCCTCCCAAATTGAGCTGCAGTGTCAAGGAAGGGGAAAGTGTGAAACACAATTATAGGAGAATTTGTCTCAGTCAGGTGAGGTAAAGGAAGGTTTTTGTTTACTTTAGGAGGCTTGTGCATCACATAAAAATAAAATTTGAGACTTGTTCCTACAGGAGCCTTTAGTTCTACTTTAAAGCGGCGTTCCACCCGTTTTTTGTGTTTATTAAAAATCAGCAGCTACAAAAAAGTGTACCTGCTGACTTTTAAGAAACACACACTCACCTGTCCCATGGCCCAGTGATGCGGCCGCCTAAAGCCTCACTCCTCTCCCTCTCTTTTCCGCAGCGCCGGCATCACTACTGTGGGCACCCGGCTGTGACAGCTTGTGGCTTCACAGCTTGGTGCGCACTGCGCATGCGTGAGTCGCTCTGCACGTCCTGAGTGGCCTGGCAATCTTCTGGGACCTGTGACGTGTCCCAGAAGATTGCTTGGAGGGAGGGGCTGCCTAAAGGAGATGAGGAGTCACCTAGGCGAATCGGAGTGTAAGTGGGAGCAGGTACCTGTGAAAACTAGGTACCCGTGCCCCCCCAAAAAAATGACATGCCAAATGTGGCATGTCAGGGGGTCAGGATGCCGTTAAGCAGAAGTTCCACTTTCGCCTGTCATATTTTCATTGTATTTTCCTAATATGGCTATTCATGATTCCTTGCACCCCTTCCTCCAGGTAACAGGGTTTAAGCGTAGTGAAATATTGCTCAGACAGTGAGCACTGCAATGTGGAATGGGGTAGACTTATTTGCCACAGGAAGGGGACTGCAGAGATCAGATAGCCTTAGGAAATCTAAATGTATGATTTGGTACCAAATGATGCCTACTTTGCAGCAATATAGGCTGAGTTTTTCATATGAAAGGGGTCCCTAAACAAGGTTCCTTGTCAACAAATTAAAGTATGTTTTAATAATCAAATGTTATTAAAAGTATGAAAAGACTAACCTTTGATACTTATTTGGACTTGTAGTAAAGATTTGTTTTGGTAATTAACCAATTACAGCATGAGAAACCTGTGATATCTATGTGGTACTACGTGATTCAAGTCAGAATCAAAATGCTATTGACCACAGCAGGTTACTTAATGACTGTAGCCTAGCCATGGTTGTGTTGACAGTTGTGTTTAGAAATAGTACATGCTCTTCATGAGCTTTATACCACTTAGTACCACACTGTCTGTCCACTGTTACTAGACTTATACAAGCATTTAAAACTATTGAAAATGCATAGCATTAAAAATTCCAAGAAAACAGTATTAATCAGCAGCCATGTCCCCTTTTCAAGGTCATTTACTGCTCAAAACAAACATCTTTTGCCCAGAGCAGGTAAGTATGATAATGTTTGTTATTAAAAAAAAAACCTTTATTCCGTGTACACACGATCGAGTTTCACGGCAGTGAAAACACTGCCGTGAAACCCGATGGGAAAAACGAGGACCGGCTTGGTCCCCTACAAACGGCCGTTTTTCACGACATGTTTTCTCTTGGTCGAGAAAAACAGCCGTGTGTAGGCTGCTAGGGTGTTTCCCTATGGGAAAACTGGCGAGGAAAAAAATGCAGTGATTCGCGACGAGAAAAATTAGAGCATGTTCTAATTTTTCCCGTCGTGATTCTCGCCGTTTTTCTCGTCGGGAAAAATGCTAGAGAGCCTACACATGGCCGTTTTTCTCGTCCAAGTAAAAAAATGAAATTTTTCCCGACAAGAAAAGTGATCGTTTGTACGCGGCATCACATTCTTTTTACTGAATTAGGTTAAGATCTATAGTATAAGGTTAGTTTTTAGTAGTTGACTGAACACACATGCTATGGTTTGCAAACACAGGCCTGTAATAGCAGTGTCACATTACAGAGGGTAAAGAACTGTTCTGCTCTTTTCTATTAAATGCTGGTGCTGCAATTTACTTGGACACATGTTAAAGAGTTTTGTTATAGTGTATGTATGTGGAGATACTACAAGTTATTTTTAAGAATGAGTATGATGTATTGCCTACATTCACCTAAAGTGTATCTATGGTGAAAATTTTAAATCATATATAAATTTCCACATTGCTTTTAAAATATGATTGATCTTGACATCTGTAAATGTACTTGGTAATGATTCCTACACATTGACTTCCTTGAATTCTGTGACACATATTGACCATGCCTTATGAGTAGGCATTACTGTGTCACACATTTCCTAGAGCCTGCCTTCTGAACTACAGAGGTGCTGAGAGGAGGAGTTTCAGGAGGCAGAGTCAGTACAGGAATCACTGCTTGCAGGCAGCAAGGTACCATGAGATATGGAATCCATATATACAAACTGTGCTGTGCTGCGTTTCACATATAAAAACATTTACCAGATGTAGAAAAAGTAATAAATAAACATTATGAAAATAAGCACAATAATAATGAGTCCATGCCTATTATTTTTTTTAATGAGTCACACTGTATCCAACAATTTCCAACAGTGAAAATCTGCATTTCATAATAAAATTCAAAGGTGAAATGCAAATAGTGATGTGAAAATTCACAGCTGGATAGTTTTCCACCACCATAAAAGAACAACAGGAGGCCTACCAAAAAAGCACGACCCTCATATTGTAGAGAAGTCACATAACGCTCAATGTGGGTATAACAATGACCATTGCCATCCAATGAATGAATGCGTGCATGTCAGAGAAAAAAGGAGACCATGTGTTCCACATAGCATAAAACCTGGTAGGCTGATTTATTAAAACAACTTGTATGCACTCACGTAAGTATAAACCAAGGCATAATTTATGACGCAATGGGTTGGATGGAGCTACGCATCATGACATCATCATGCTCATTATGTTTAGGAAGTATCCCTGGAAGTGCGGTGTGCAGTTTGTTTTAAACATCTGGTAAAAGTTTTACTTTGTAAAGTGCATCACCGTTGTTTTATATATATATATATATATATATATATATATATATATATATATATCTCGTATATACTCGAGTATAAGCCAAGTTTTTCAGCACATTTTTTGTGTGCTGAAAATGCCCCCCTCGGCTTATACTCGAGTCACCTTTTTGCGCCTGATCTCCTGGACTTTGGGGACCCGGTACTTGGCACATGTAGCCCCACTCTTCCTCTACAAGTGTGCAAAGTTTGTTATCTGGGGGACCTACGGCCAGGGAGCACCGATTTTTCAAAGACGGGCACCCCTTCCATAGACTCCCATGTTAAACGGTCATTTCTCCGGTGAATTTGGGGACCCGGTACTGGTCGGTCGTAGGTCCCCTGGACCCAAAACTTGGCACACATGTAGCCTCATTTCTTTCTCTATAAGTGCGCAAAGTTTTTTGTCTGGGGGACCTACGGCCGGGGAGCAACGATTTTTCAAACCCCGGGAACCCCTTCCATAGACTCCCATGTTAAACGTCAGTCTAGTCATGGACACAGTGAGGCATAGGCACAGTGAGGCATGGACACAGTGAGGCATGGACACAGTGATGCATGGACACAGTGAGGCATGCACATGGACCCTAGGCTTATAATCGAGTCAATACGTTTTCCCAGTCTTTTGTGGTAAAATTAGGTGCCTCGGCTTATATTCGGGTCGGCATACACTCGAGTATATACGGTATATAAAATTACACACAGTGCCTTCAAAAAGTATTCATACCCCTCAAAATTTTCCACATTTTGTCATGTTACAACCAAAAACGTAAATGGATTTTATTGGGAATTTATGTGATAGACCAACACAAAGTGGCACATAATTATGAAGTGGAAGGAAAATGATAAATGGCCTTTAAACTTTTTTACAAATAAATATGTGAAAAGTGTGGCGTGCATTTGTATTCAGCCCCCTTTACTCTGATACCCCTAACTAAAATCTAGTGGAACCAATTGCCTTCAGAAGTCACCTAATTAATAAATAGAGTCCACCTGTATGTAATTTAATCTCAATATAAATACAGCTGTTTGTGAAGCCCTCAGAGGTTTGTTAGAAAACTTTTTTTTTTTTTTAAGCATTTATTAATTTTCAGAAGTTATAACAGGCACTTAAAAAGGAACATTGCATACATATTGATTACCGTATTTATCGGCGTATAACACGCACCGGCGTATAACACGCACCCCAAGTTTAGGAGGGAATTTTAAGGGAAAAAACTTTTAGGAGGGAAATTCAAGGAAAAAAAACTTACATTTAAATGCAGCATGCAGCCTTGCCCAGTGTCCATCTGCAGCCTTGCCCAGTGTCCATCTGTCCATCTGCAGCCGTGCCCAGTGTCCATCTGTCCATCTGCAGCCGTGCCCAGTGTCCATCTGTCCATCTGCAGCCTTGCCCAGTGTCCATCTGTCCATCTGCAGCTGTGCCCAGTGTCCATCTGTAGCCTTGCCCAGTGTCCATCTGTCCATCTGCAGCCGTGCCCAGTGTCCATCTGCAGCTGTGCCCAGTGTTCATCTGTCCATCTGCAGCCTTGCCCAGTGCCTTTGCGATCGTGTCAGTCCCGGCGGTTTTTAAAATTTGGCGCAGATTTCTGTGGAGAGGAGCGAGCGGGGCCGAGTGTACTTCGGCTGGACTCGGCTCCTCTCGCAGTTTCGCCCATCTCCACTGACTGCGCCGCTGACGGAGAAAGCCGAGTGTACTTCGCCTAGACTCGTGTCTGCTCACAGTCACAGGCAGGACTGCGAGAGGAGCCGAGACTAGGCGAAGTACACTCGGCTTTCTCTATGTCAGCGGCGCAGTCAGAGATGGGCGGGACTGCGAGAGGAGCCGAGTAAAGCCGATTGTACTTCGGCTTCGGCTCCGCTCGCTCCTCTCGCTCGTTTTCAGCAGGGGAATTCGACGGAGTATCGGCGTATAACACGCACCCACGATTTTCTCCTGATTTTAAGGGGAAAAAAGTGCGTGTTATACGCCGATAAATATGGTATATAGAACATATGGCCAAACATGGACAACATATTAGTAAAACAGTACCTTAACCCCCTAACGGAGGAGTATGCCATAAAATAACATAACAAAATTACCTTAGATGGACCACATTTGGCCCAAAGTATTTACATTACAATCTTAACAAGAGGAGTGAAACATCCATCTGGCCATACACACACACAAACGCACAAACACATACAAACACAACTCAAACCCTCACCATTAGACAGGAGAATCAGGAAGCCTACGACATTGCTTGTATTGAACCACAGACACAGTGATATGAACACTACCCATTATTGTTGGGAGAGCGAAGTGTCTCTCCAAAAGGAGTCCGTAATATCAAGCCAGGGTTGCCAAACCTTGAAAACCTTTTTTGGGCAAGCCCTACCAATATAAATGAGTTTGAAGATGGGTAAAACTTTATTCACCATGCGATAGAAGGTTTGTATATCTGGAGCAGAGGCATTTTTCCACTGTAGCAGAATTAATTTCCTAGCGTAGAATAATAATATACACACAAGGGTTCGAGCATGAGTCTGGTGTATAAAGTCATTTAATACACCAAGCAGTCCAACCTCAGGAGTATGAGGTACAGGTAAGTGTAAAGTGTTGTCAAAAAAAGAAAATAAGTCCTTCCAATATGATGACAAGGCAGGACAAGACCAAAACATGTGTAAATAGCCTGTGTCTGTAGACCCACAATGGGAACAGGAAGCGGCAGAGACAAAACCCATACATGTTAACCTAGCAGGAGTATAATGCAGCTGGTGTATAAACTTAAATTGTGTATATTGATCATTGGAACCAATAAGGTCCTGGAAACATATCTCTGAGGCCTCCTCCTTGTTAGAGAACTTTAGTGAAGAAACAGCATCATGAAGGCCAAGGAACACATCAGACAGGTCAGGGATAAAGTTGTAGAGAAGTTTAAAGCAGGTTTAGGCTATAAAAAAATATTCCAAGCTTTGAGCACTGTTTAATTCATCATCCGAAAATGGAAAGTGTATGGCACAACTGCAAACCTACCAAGACATGGCTGTCCACCTAAATTGACAGGCCGGGCAAGGAGAGCATTAATCAGAGAAGCAGCCAAGAGGCCCATGGTAACTCTGGAGGAGCTGCAGAGATCCACAGCTCAGGTGGGAGAATCTGTCCACAGGAAAACTATTAGTTGTGCACTCTACAAATTTGGCCTTTTTGGAAAAGGGGCAAGAAGAAAGTCATTGTTGAAAGAAAGCCATAAGAAATCCCATTTGCAGTTTTCGAGAAGCCATGTGGGAGACACAGCAAACAATTAGAAGAAGGTGCTCTGGTCAGATGAGACCAAAATAGAACATTTTGGCCCAAAAGCAAAATGCTATGTGTGGCGGAAAACTAACATTGCACATCACCATATACACACCATCCCCACCGTGAAACATGGTGGTGGCAACATCATGTTGTGGGGATGCTTTTCTTCAGCAGGGACAGGGAAGCTGGTTAGAGTTAATGGGAAGATGAATGGAGCCAAATACTGGGCAATCTTAGAAGAAAACCTGCAAAAGACTTGAGACTAGGGCGGAGGTTCAGCAGGACAATGACCCTAAACATACAGCCAGAGCTACAATTGAATGGTTTAGATCAAAGTATATTTATGTGTTAGAATGGCCCAGTCAAACTCTAGACCTAAATCTAATTGATAATCTGTGGCAAGACTTGAAAATTGCTGTTCACAGACGCTCTCTATCCAATCTGACAGAGCTTGAGCTATTTTGCAAAGAAGAATGGGCAAAAATGTCACTCTAGATGTGCAAAGCTGGTAGAGACACCCCCAGAAAGGCTTGCAGCTGTAATTGCAGTGAAAGGTGGTTCTACAAAGTATTGATTTAGGGGGGCTGAATACAAATGCACGCCACACTTTTCAGATATTTATTTGTAAAAAAAATTGAAAACCATTTATAATTTTCCTTCCACTTCACAACTATGTGCCCACTTTGTGTTGGTCTATCACAATAAAATCCATTCACGTTTTTGGTTGTAAAATGCCAAAATGTGGAAAATTTCAAGGGGTGTGAATACTTTTTCAAGGCACTGTATTTGTGTTTGCTATGGAAAATTTCCCATAGCATGCTAGCTGCTATTTATATTGTATTTCACTTTTTTTTTATTGAATATTTCCACAAGCACAGTTTCCTTTTTTTCATATGTATACAGGGAATACAGGAAGTTGTAGAAAGAGATGGCCAGTAGACAGGCAGAACTCACAGCATGAACGGACATTTTTCCAAGTAAACTTATATTGGGTTGTAAATTATAACTATTGTTTGTATTGTTATTACAGTGCTAATATTATAAAATGAAAATATATGTTGTGACCATAGAATTCCTTTAACATCATTCTTAAGGCTGGGTTCACGCATTCGCAATAGCAGGAGATTTTGACCGGCTCTCTATGGAGTCGGTTCACATACAGTATCTCTGCTGCGACTCCAGTGCGAATTTGCACAGGAGCCCTGTGCATCTTTTGGTTGGTTTCAGGTCCGAATTCAGCCAAAATTTGGGCTGAAATCGGACCTGAACCGGTGAACGGGAACGCACCGGACCCCTGCTGTGAGCAACATGTGCAGACAGTGTGAACCCAACCTTAAGAGCACTCTGTCTTGTTCTATATCTGTTTTGGGCTAAGTTTCTCTTCATTAGAAGGTTTTAGAGCGAATCTTTATTTTCCTTAAAGAAAAAGGAATGACCATATATAAGGAGAGATTCATTTCTGTTACTGGAGTGCAGAATTCTGGACCAATGAGCTGCCCCTATAGGGAATACACTATAGGGAATGTACACCATAGCTCTTTATGTGTGCAAATTTTGATTTAAAATCAATTAACCTGCAGATTGTATGATATTTGTGGCTATTCACTTTACACAAATCATCTCGATTTGCTGCAGACCTTGAAATTGAGAAATAATTTCTATCATTCTATCAATTAGTTTACTAATCCATAGGTTATTATGTATGATAATTGATTGTATTATTAACTAATAAGGCAGAACAGTTTATTAGTTTATTAGTTATTAAGCATCTTAATTTAATCAGTCTGTTTACTTTTTATTTTAAAGGCTGTTTAAATTATTTACTTGATTAGGTAGACCCATTAATGGTTTTTGTTAGCTAATTAAAAACATAGATTAATCAGTTGCTTGCTCCCTTTTTTTTGTGATAAAAACCAAAAATACAAGATTTTACTCAGTGTGAGAGGCATATGTCGTTTTATGTTCTGACAGTGATGAAAATTCATTGTCAGATGGTAATGAAACTTTTGAGGATTTTGTCACACAGAAAACAGTGTGCAGACTAGTCCGTCTGCTAAAAATTCAATCACTAGTAACAGACAAGCAGCAGGCATTAGTAAAAAGAAGTCATAAAACCAGGATGATGCTGAGATATCTGAAATGCCCAATACAGCGGTACAAAGTGATGCACGTGGTTTACTAACTCAAAGTGTTTTGTCACTAGAACAAACATCTCTCAGGTTGGAATGGCCAAATGATGACACCTAATTTTTACCTGAGTTTATTGCTGTCCCTAGTTTAAATGGTGTACCCTTCATATCTGAGAACTAATGGGCAAATTTGGAGGAAAACTGTTTTTTTGCAAATGGTACAAACTTTAAAGAAATAACTTTTATAGCAGCATAAAGCCTCGTACACACGATCGGATATCCCATGGATTCTAATCCGATGGTTTTGTCCATCGGAAATCCGATGAAGCTGACTTCCATCAGTCTTGTCTACACACCATCAGTCAAAAAACCGACCGTTCCAAACGCGGTGACGTAAAACACTCCGATGAGCCGAGAAAAATTAAGTTCAATGCTTCTGAGCATGCGTCGACTTGATTCTGAGCATGCGTGGGTTTTTTATCCGATGGACTTGCCCATAGACGATCTGAGTTTTCGATCGGTTTCTTATCCATCGGAAAAATTTAAAACATGTTCTATTTTTTAAAACCGATGGAAAAAAGACCGATGGGTCCCATTCACGATCGGTTTGTCTGATGAAAACAATCCATCGGACGGTTTTCATCGGTTAAACCGATCGTGTGTACAGGGCTTAAGAGTTGTGACAGTGTACACTGGCTGCAGTTTTTTTTTGGTGTGTAATTTTTTTTTTCTTTAACAGTTGGCTTTACTTATGTGTAGCAAGCAGCACCCCAATCGGAGTCATTTCAGTTTTTAAAAGGATTTTTTTTTAGGTAGCTTTGGCAGCAACAGGTGCTGTCCAGTAGATACAATTGGGCAGTAGTTTGATGTGGCTGTCCCTGTTCTCGCTGGACAGGACACTGGTCAGGTTCTATCAAGCTGTCATTAAGAATTAAAAAACTGCAGATGGTACAGCACTGTAAAATTGTCCAGCAGCAACAGGACATTTTATTGAAAGATTATTATTGCCAGTAATTTAAAAGAAAAGAAAAAAGTAAGTGTAGCGCCCACCCCATTTAGGGGTGCTATATACCCAAATTTAGGGGCTGGTCTGAGGCAGTAGTTGGGCTCAGAACGTTCTCATTGATAGGTTGTGCTACTTTATTTCTCCAGGTGGTATACTGGTGTGCAGTTCCCTGTGGCCTGTGGGTTGCGCTGCCATGACGGGTCAGGGTTGAACCATCAGTAATAGTGCTGTGCCTTGGGGTGTCCTCTCTCGGCAGTGGTACAGTTGGCGTGGTTGGCCTGCTGTGCATGCTGGGAGAGGATACATAAGGGGCAGATGCCGCCTGGGAGGGGGTTCTTCGAGGAGGAGAGGAGTCGGAGTCCAAGTGCGTGGCGCGTGGCCCTCCAGGCCATGGGGCCACGTGCGCATCAGTCCCAGGCACCTTTAGCCCTGGGGCTGCAACTTCAACACTGGGCCCAGCACCTTTAGCTGGAGCCCACTTCTGGGAAGAAGAATCCCAGGGTGTCCCTTGCGAGGGAGCCCACTTCTAAGAAGAGGAGGCCGGGGGAGGACCTTTCTGACGGACCGGTGAGAGTTCACGGGGAAGGAAAGTAACTTTCTGGAGGGATTCATCTATCCACCAAGGGCCTACTAATGTGCTGCTGCTGGCACCTGTCCTTATATCGAAAAAGCTGAGAAGTTCGGGATCTGATAGATTCTGTGGTAGAGAGTCTCCCGATTGTATCTAGGAAAAGAGCCTAATTAAGCGTCCGAGCATCACTTCGACTGCTAGGGTCCACTTTTACAGGAGACTATCCAGGTGAGCTGAACCTACTCTGGGATAGAGTGGTGATTGTAATATCTACTTGTGCCTGGACCTACCTCCCAAAACCTTGCTGTCCTGCCTTTTATCCACCCTTTCCTATCTGTTGAACATTGAGAAAAATAAACTCAACGTTGGAGTTTAGAGTGGTGTGGACATTGGAATTATTTGGGGGAAAACAGAGACTTGTCCCTATATCCTAGGAGATGAGAACCAACTGATGGAGAACCTAGCTGTGGGACCCAAATCCATGACACCACTCAACCTCCTCAACCAGGAGGGTAGGGGCATATAGTACGGTGTGCCCTTTTCCTGCAAGTGAGACAAAGGTAGGAAAAAGGGTCCGTGTGCTACATAAGGCACGTGTTTTACTGCATGATTCTAAAGACCGCAGATGACAAAGTAGTGTATCATTGGCCAGCAGAATGAAAATTTTCATGAGCAAGGCTAGGCTCAAATTTACTAGAGACAAAGAGATGAGCTCAGGCTAGGCTTTTAATACAAGAATTAAAACACTTTTGAGGATACATCAGTGTAAAGTCAGCAGTGTTGGTCAGCAGTAAGACAGCTTTAACCACTTGCCACCCGCCCTATAGAGGATTGACGGCGGCAAAGTGGTTTCAAAATCCTGACTGGATGTCATATGACGTCCTCAGGATTTTGAGCCGCTGCGCGCCCCCGGGGGCGCGCATCGCGGCGATCGTTGCTGCGGGATGTCAGTCTGACACCCCGCAACACCGATCTAGGTAAAGAGTCTCCGACGGAGACTCTTTACCACGTGATCAGCCGTGTCCAATCACGGCTGATCACGATGTAAACAGGAAAAGCCGGTCATCGGCTTTTCCTCACTCGCGTCTGTCAGACGCGAGTAGAGGAGAGCCGATCGGCTGCTCCTCTGACAGGGGGGGTTTGTGCTGATCCATTATCAGCACAGCCCCCCCGAGGATGCCCACTAGACCACCAGGGAAGCCCACCTATGGGTATTAGGTATTGCACAGTAGACCACCAGGGATAATGGATGCCAATGCCAAATGGATGCCAATCAGTGCCACACTGGATGCCAATCAGTGCCCACAATGGGCAGCACTGATTGGCAGGCATTATTGTTTGGCACTGATTGGCATCCATTAGTACAGTACAGTGCCACCTATCAGTGCCCATCCATGCCACCTATCAGTGCCCATCCATGCCCATCCGTGCCACCTATCAGTGCCCATCCATGCCGCCTATCCGTGCCCATCAGTGCCCACCCGTGCCGCCTATCTGTGCCTACCCGTGCCGCCTATCTGTGCCCATCCGTGCCGCCGATCGTTGCCCATCCGTGCCGCTGATCGTTGCCCATCCGTGCCGCCGATCGTTGCCCATCCATGCCACCTCATCGGTGCCCATCCGTGCCGCCTTATCCGTTCCCGTCAGTGCAGCCCCATCAGTGCTCATCAGTGAAGAAGAAAACTAACTTATTTACAAAGTTTTGTAACTGAAACAAAAAAAAAAATTTTTTCCAAAAAATTTAAATGCAGAAAATAAAAATCGCAGAGGTGATCAAATACCACCAAAAGAAAGCTCTATTTGTGGGAACAAAATTATAAAAATTTAGTTTGGGTACAGTGTAGCATGACCGCGCAATTGTCATTCAAAGTGCAACAGCGCAGAAAGCTGAAAATTGGTCTGGGCAGGAAGGTGTATAAGTGCCCTGTATGAAAGTGGTTAATCAGGGATAATAGGCTTAGCAGGTGTATGCCTAACTTTTATTTTATCCATGGGGATAGGGGGTGAGATGAATGTGAGTGAAATAATGTGAGGTGTTATAATGTGAGGTGTTACACTATGCTTGCCCATTTTTATTTTGAACAGTTGTATGCGGCAAACAAAAGCCCACTTTAGGCCTTGCAGCCAAAAAAAATTAAAAAGTTTGCTATGGGTGAGACATTAGATAAAATTGACCACTGACGTCAAATGAGCCACAAAATAAAATAATAGACAAAAAGTAGGGTTGCATCGATACCACTTTTTTAAGAGCGAGTACAAGTACCGATACTTTTTTCAAGTACTCACTGATACTGATTACCAATACTTCTTTTAATGTCATGTGACAGTGGCACTAATATGCAGCACTGATGGGCACTGATAGGTGGCACTGATAGGCACTAATATGCAGCACTGATGGGCACTAATATGCAGCACTGATGGGCACTGATAGGCACTGATGAAGAGGCACTAATATGCAGCACTGATGGGCACTGATAAGTGGCACTGATAAGTGGACTGTGTCAGTGTTTTTTTATTCAATTTTTTTTTACAATTTTTATTTCTTCGTTATTTCATTTTTTTACAATGCCTTCTTTATTTGGGGGGGGGGGGGGGGGGGCGGGGTGGAGTGCATGGTGTCAGTGTTTTTTGTTTTTTTATTATTATTTATTATTTAAATATTTATTACAATTCTTTATTTTATTACATACTTATTTATTTTTATCAGTCCTATTGGGGGGTAGCTTTGGTGAGATATCAGGGGTCTAAGCAAACACCTGACATCTACCTTTTGAGACAGGGAAAGGGACTGAGGACACAGATTCTCCAGTCCGTTTCTCTGCAGCCTCAACTGCACTGAAGATGAATGGACAGGATACAGAGGCTCCTGTTCATTCATAAACAGAAGCATCATAAACACAGTTTACAATGCTCAGTTATGAATGGACAGTCGGTGATCTGCATTCAGAAAAGGAAGGAGCCCGTAAATGACTTATATACCGGTTCCTTCCTCTGCTCTCCATCCTGACAGATCTGGGACGAGGGGGGGACTGGAGGAGGACGTGGGGAGCCGGAGGAAGGGACGGGGGACAGTCGGGGGTGATCAGTGCAGCAGTAGGGGCAGTTACAAGCGATCTTCCTGTATAGCTTTCAATAAAGCAGCTGACAGCAGTGGGAGGGAGAGAAGGAGAAGCCTCTGTCAGCTGCTTTACTGAAAGCTATACAGGGAGATTGGTGCTTGTAACTGACCACACCGCCACACCGATCATCTGTGAGGCTGCCCGGCCTCCCCTGTTACATTGAGGACGCCGGGAGGTATCGGATTAAGCATTTACAAGTACCCGTGCAAATGCTTGGTATAGGCACCAACACCAAAACTAGTATCAGTGCAACCCTAACAAAAAGTCTTAAGGAACAATAAAAGGCAGCAAAGAAAATGTATGGGTCGGGTCACATTCTTGACCTCATCTTCAAGCAAAACATGGACGTCAACTCGCTGGACAACATGCCGTTACCATGGACCGATCACCACTCTATCAAATTTAAAATCACCACCAACGCCATCCCTCAAAAACCGAAACACTCAAAAACGACACACTGGACAAGATCTCAGAAGAAACTACACTCTGAACTCTTCAAAACCACACTAGCAAAAAACATAGGAATGCTAAATCAAAACCAATCAACGGAACAAACACTCAACTCCTTAAACAAAGCATTACTACGAACAGCAGACACAGTCACTCCGAGACGCAGAGCACTCATCCGCAAAAACAATTCGGGTTGGTTTATTGACACTCTTACTCTATTGAAGCAAGAACGCAGAAGAGCAGAAGGAGCCTGGAGAAGAAACCCAACAAAGGAAAACCACACAATCTACAAAGCAATCACAAATAAATACCACAAAGCGATCTTCAAAGCAAAAAAAGAACATTTCTCAAACACCATCTCAAAAGCCATAAACCGGCCTCGCAAACTTTTCAAACTAGTCGCGCAGACTATGAACCCCACCTGTTTAGAGCCCCCAGGAAACGAAACTCAAGAATTCTACAATGAACTATCGGATTTTTTTATCGACAAAATCGAAAACATTCGAGAAATAATTCAACAGAAAAAAACAACCAACCTCACTCAGCCTAAGCAAGAAGAGGAAATCAATACAAATATTTTAAAATCGATTAAATTTTCGCTGGTCCCGATCACCATCGACATCACCAAAAACATCATCAGAAGTCTCCGAGACAGCACATCACCAAATGACATCATTTCTACAAAACTCCTGAAGGAATGTACCGACATCTTGGCACCCACCATAACAAATCTCGTAAATCAATCGTTCAAAGAAGGTATTGTTCCGATCTCCCTCAAGCAAGGCACAGTCAAACCCCTCCTAAAGAAACCCAACCTCAACCCAAAAGACCCAAACTACCGCAGACCGGTAACAAGTCTCAACACCATCTTAAAGATCATGGAGAAAGCAGTAGTTCAACAACTACAACTCCATTTGGACTCCCACAAACTTTTGGACCCACTACAATCAGGCTTCCGCCCAGGCCATGGCACAGAAACAGCCCTTCTGAAAATATGGGATGACGCCCTCGAAGCAGCAGATGATGGAGTATCATGTCTTCTGGTACTGCTGGATCTCAGTGCAGCATTCGACACAGTAGACCACAAAACTTTACTCATCCGCCTTAAAGTAGCAGCAGGAGTCACAGACCCTGACCTACCCTGGTTCGCATCCTTACTAGAAAATCGTTCCCAGACAGTGAAACTAGGAGCCTTCACCTCTGAAACTCGCGCAATTTCTTGCGGAGTCCCTCAAGGATCACCACTGTCACCCGTGCTCTTCAATATCTACCTCCGCCCACTCCTCAAAATCATCAGCAAACAGGACCTGTGCTACCACTCATACGCTGACGACACCCAACTCTACTTTCGTATCACCAGGAAAGAAGACCAATATCGCGGACTGGAAAATTGCCTCACATTGATCGATGATTGGATGACTGAGCGTTCCCTAAAACTCAATGGATCCAAAACAGAACTTCTTCTCCTCCATGCAAACCGAAAGACAAAAACCAAGACTTCTTGGACACCACCCACCATTCTTGGACAGACCATTACCCCGAGCACCAAAGTCAAAAGTCTCAGAGTCATCTTTGATGCGGAGATGTCGATGGATGCACAAATAGGATCAGTAGTCAGCGGATTGCATCATCTCCTCCGCCTGCTGCGTAGACTCATCCCCTTCATCCCGGAAGAGGACATAGCAGTAGTAGTTGGAGCAATCATCAACTCCCGACTCGACTACGCAAACTCCCTCTACATAGGACTACCTAAATATCAGATTTCGCGTCTACAAGTCGTCCAGAACACGGCAGCCAGACTGGTAACAGGGAAAAAACCTTGGGAATCCATCACCCCTTCACTGAGGACCCTGCATTGGCTAACCGTAAAGGATCGGGTCACATTCAAGACCCTCTACCTCACCCATAAGTGCACACAAGGAAACGCTCCTCAATATTTATGCGAGAAGATAAAACACTACACCCCCAATCGCATTCTCCGATCAACCAACCAAAACCTCCTCCATATCCCCAAGTCCCGCTACAAATCAAAGGGAGAACGAAGATTTGCAGTCCAAGGACCACGGCTATGGAACGCCCTACCCACGGACATCCGCATGGAAGAAAACCATCAGGCCTTCAGGAAAAAACTTAAGACCCACCTCTTCTGAAGGATCAGGACGTCCATGGATGCAAAGCGCCTTGAGGCGATTCAGTTCGCAATTGCAGCGCTATACAAGTTATTCACTCACTCACTCACTCATTGTTCAAAGATCTGAGAATTAGAATTAAAGTACAGCTCCCTAATGACCTTAAAAACCTTCTCATTGGTTCTTTTAAAGGGGTTGTAAAGTCAGAATGTTTTTTATCTTAGTACATTCTATGAATTAGGATAAAAAACCTTCTGTGTGAAGCAACCCCCCTCATCCCCTTTAATACTTGCCTGATCCTCTTCTCTGTCAAGTGATGTCCATGAGTGTCTCGGCCAACCGAGACTCTCCCTCCTCATTGGCTGGGACACAGCAGTGGCACCATTGGCGCCCACTGCTGTCAATCAAAGACTCGGCTCGGGTGCCCCATAGAAAACTGCTTGCTGTGGGGTTGCACTCAACAAGAGGGAGGGGCCAGGAACACAGAAGAGGGACCCGAGAAGAGGAGGATCCAGGCTGCTCTGTGCAAAACCAACTGCACAGAGGAGTTAAGTATAACATATTTGTTCTTTTTATAGAAAAAAAAAAGACTTTACAATCACTTTAAGCATGCTGGTCATAGTTTACAAGCCAATCAATGCATTATAGTTTAAAAAAATATCTCTGCACATAAAAGCTCTGGGACCCTGCAGGATTCACCTCAAACTTGTGGTATCTGCATACACAAACATCATTATTACCACTAACTCTAAATGCGGGAAGGGGTTAATTATATTGCTTCACATTGCCACTGACTACCACATTTTTTGGGAAGAATTACTGTAAACTTTAAGCTTGCTGCTCAGCACCAGTGCTGGAGGGTTTCTTGTTACGGCCAGCTACTGACCACTGGGGGGTTATTATTAAAGCATGAGCCTGCTGATGACCACCAATGCTAGTCTGCAACTGACTGCCATTACTACCACTGACCACCAATAAAGGAGGAATTACTGTAGCCACTTACACCAGTACTGGAGGTTACTATTACTGCCATTGACACTAATGATGGGGCTTATTTTACACCCACACTACAAGCCATACACTGTGCAGCAATGCCTGCTTTATTGTCTACATCTCCAGATGAGTATGTTTTTTTCTTGATCCATTCAAGGCATCTCTGTAAAACTACAGGTATACACAAATGTTAGCAACTATGCAGAAAAAAGTGTCTCTAATCTTCTGCATGTTGAATGGATTGACATGCTAGATTCAGTCTCTCTGCATAAAATTGCAGTTGTACTTACAGCTGCTGCTGTCCACTCTCCACTGGCAAATTCTGCTTCCACCACCCCATGTGTGCATGACATTTAATTTAATGATTATTGCTAAAAATAATTTTGGGGGGTGGTGTTAAAAATGATCTGCCCCAGGTGCCAGATATGTTAGGCATGCCAATAAGTACACGCCAACATGTACCGCCACTATAAATCCATGAAATTAGAATTAGGTGCTCCAGGTTAGGTGACAATGATTAAAAATTTCTACGGAGCATGCAGGTGTAACCACTTGTCAATTAGGTATTTTTTTTAATTTTTACATGTTTTAAAATCTGCAATTTTTGCTAGAAAATTACTTTAATGTCCAAAACAATTACGGTATATGTTTTCTGAAATCAGAGACCCTCAAGAATAATATAGTGGCCGTTGAATTTTTTTTTATATTGTCGGATATTTGAGCAACTGTTTATCAAATGCATAAAATATTTTTAGAAACAATACACTAAAATGAGTTCCAGTGCAAACAAACAAAATATAATACCCTACATCTTGGTAAATTATAAAAGATGGCATTGCATTGAGTAAATAGATATCCAACATGTCAAGCATTGCGCACAACCGTGAAATGGCAGAAAACAATGGTACTGCCATAGTTTTACTGCCTCAATAGCGGACCCTTTAAAATCATAGGTTTTTGCTCTAGAATTAGTTCTCTCATTTGGACGTTCACGGCGATACCTCAAGTGTGGCACAATTTCCATTTACATACAGTGGGACAAAAAATTATTTGATCATAATCATAGTCATGCTGAAAGACCCATCCATGACCCATTTTCAGTGTTCTGGCTGAGGGAAGAAGGTTCTCATCCAAGATTTTACAATACATGGCCTTGTCCATTGGCCCCTCAATGCGAAAAAGTCCGTCTGTACCTTTAGCAGAGAAACAGCCCCAAAGCATAATGTTTCCACCTCTGTGCTGGACTGTAGGGATGGTGTTCTTAGTCAGTATTTTTCTTCCTCCAAACACAGCGAGTCCCCCTCCTCAAGAAGGCACATGTACAGTCATGTCAATGAACATCTAAATTATTGGGGATTGGGAGAAAATGCTGTGGTCAGATGAGACCAAAATTGAGCTCTTTGGCATTTATTTGACTCTCCATGTTTGGAGAAAGAAAAATAGTAAAAATTTATAAAAAATCTAGACCCTTAATTTCTTTGTAAGTGGGCAAACTAAGAATAATAATTCCCCCCACTGTACATGTGTGTGCCCTATATGTGCATTTGCATGTGGGTGTGTTCACAGGGGGTGCTTTATAAAAAAAGTTTAATTTTTTTTTTGACTTTTTGTATTTTTTTTTATATTGCTGTCATAAAAGGGCTACCTAACAAGAGCCCTATGTGATAGAATTGGGCACATGACAGGTTCTCCTTTTGGAAACATTATGGGTCTATTAGGCCTTCAGTGTCTCCCCTGTCCTCCACTGCAACTAATGAAACACAAACTACTGTGGTAGCTGAGAATGACAACTCTGAACCTGAAAAACATAAACTCCTGGTTGCTTTTGGGTTCATTCATCGCAGAGGAGATTGGGAAATGGTTTGACATACTGTAAAAGTGATTGCTTGATTGCTTTTACAACACAACTGACAGTTGGCTGAAAAAATGGATACGAAGTTCACAGCTGCAGCAGAAGAAGCTGTTAGTTCGCTTTAACCTCCTGACTCCTAGGACGTTTATAAACATACCTCGGTAGACAAGGTCTTAAAGTGATACTAAAGTGTCATCTTTTTTTCTTTAAAAATAACAAACATGTTATACTTACCTGCTCTGTGAAATAGTTTTGCAAAGAGCAGCCCGAATCCTTCCTTCCGGCGCTGCTGGCCCCTCCCTCCTGTCAAGTGCCTCCACAGCAAACAACTTGCTATTGGGGCACCCGAGCCGAGCCATAGCTCTCTGTATCCATTCAGACACAGAGCCTTGGTTCTGCCCCGCCCCCTCTCTCTCCTGATTGGCTAACTGACTTTGATTCACAGCAGCAGTAGCCAATGGCCTCGCTGCTGTGTCTCAGCCAATAAGGAGGAAGAGTCTCGGACAACCAAGGCAGTCATGCACATTACTGAATAGAGATGGTGCTCAGGAAAGTATTAAGGGGGCTGAGGGGTGCTGTTGCACACAGAAGGTTTTTTATCTTAATGCATAAAATGCATTAAGATAAAAAAAAACTTCTGCCTTTACAATAACTTTAAGCCTCAGATATCTAGGGTCTGATGCACTCTTTGCTGTTGATATGTGTGGTATTACCATGCCAAGATCAAAGAGGTTCTGCAAGGCCATCATGTATAAGATTGTTTATGGCAAGGGATTTAAAAAGTTAGTTAAATTATGTGAACGCAATAAATCCATTGTAAGGAAAATACTCTAAAGTTAATATAGTTTTCAAATGACTAGTAATTTATCCAGGATTTGCTGACTTTTAAAAACCCCAAAATGTCGTCATGCAATCTGTAAGTAACTCTTGCAACAGTTGGTGTCTATGTGCATGCATCTACAAGCAGAAATAGACTGCACCAATTTCACCTGCCTGGAGATGTGACAGAAAAAAAAAAACCTTTGCTGTCAAAACAGAATGATTGGGGAAAAAATACAGTTTACCATTAAACATATAGCCAAAGACCAAACTTTCAGGAACAATGAGGTCTGTAATGATAAATCAAAGACAGAGTTGTTTTGGCTACAGTAAAAATAGACCAAAGACAGTGTTTCAGGAAATGAAACTTATACTTAAGCCCTGTACACACGATCAGATTTCCTATGGATTCTAATCCGATGGATTTTTCCATCGGAAATCCGATGAAGCTGACTTCCATCAGTCTTGCCTACACACCATCAGTCAAAAATCCGACCGTCCCAAACGCTGTGACGTAAAACACTCCGACAAGCCGAGAAAAATGAAGTTCAATGCTTCTGAGCATGCGTCGACTTGATTCTGAGCATGCGCGGGTTTTTTGTCCGATGGAGTTCCACACAGACGTTCGGAATTTGCTATAGTTTTTTTTTCCCATCGGATAAATTTAAAACATGTTCTATTTTTTCTTACCGATGGAAAAAAGACCAATGGGGCCCATACACAATTGGTTTGTCCGATGAGAAAAGTCCATCGGACTGTTTTCATCGGTAAAACCGATCGTGTGTACACGGCATAACTGTATTCCCTTTTTTTGTGTGGAAATTTTAGGATTTGGAGTTGCTTTGCTGCTTTACGGCCTGGGCAGCCTGCAGTCATTGAAAATCAAATATGAATAGATCACAACATATCAAAGTGTGCTTGATGAGAAAGTTTAACTGGAAATTGATCTTTTAACATAATAATGATCCAAAGCACATTAGCAAATCCACGAGGAATGGCTCAAAAGGAAGAAATGGAGGGTTATGGATTGGCCTAGTCAAAACACTGATTTGAATCCCATTGAAATGTTGTAACAGTTTTTTTGTAACAGGCAGGGCATGCAAGGAAGCTCATAAAGATCTTGCAACTAAAGACATATTGAATGGAGGAGTGGCAAAAAATTTCTTGAAGTTGATGGCATGCCTGGGCAGTTAGGCAAAATGCCTACAAGAGGTCATTTCTGCTAATGAGGGCAATGTCAGGTGGGTGTACTTACTTTACCGATAGTACACCATTACATCTTTTGATAATTTGTCCCCATAGATGATTGAAGAGAAACCTTTCCTTTTATTCAAGTATATCACCTTTATTTGTAAGCACTGTATGAAAGAATATTAAATGTTTTGCCAATTCAAATCTGTTAAAACGTCTATACTTTCTATGGGGTGTACTTACTTATTCACATGGCTGTGTGGTTAAAGGGGATGTAAACCCTCACATATACCCAGTGAAGTGAACAGCCTCAGATGATACACAGAGATTAAACAAATCTCCCTACATAAGTTTTACATCTATATCTGCTGTCTTCAGCTTTATATACACTTTAGAAAGTGCACATCCTGTTAGAAGGAGCACTAGCTCTGAGCGAGTAGCCTGCCTATCCAACCCTTTTCACTCTGTGGAGTCCTCCCCTGGAAGTGTCCTCGGAAGTGATCCCGTGACGTCACGCGCGGTGCGTTCCACGCCGGCCCCAGCCTCTTCCTGATGGCCACAAGATCTTCTCCAGGCCGAGCAGCAACAACGACTGCAGCTTCCCATCTCTGCATAGAAAAACGGATCCAGATCTGAAGCTTCCCTACAGACCACTGACACACAGATGAGCCTTTGTATTTCCTGTTTCCTGTAAGTATCTGTGCCATTAAAGCTGTCTCTAATACTACGTGGCAAGAAAAAGTCTGCACGTAGTTGTGATCAAGGTCTGCATGGGGGAGAGTGTCTCCACTAGTTGCCCCTAACCAACATAGCAACATGTACCAACCCAGGGAAAAAAATGACCCTTGCCTACACATTAGCAAATATAACTTTTTCTAAAAGTTCTAACAGCTTGAATATGGGGGAACATTGTAAGCAGCATCCGAGCAGTACTGCATATTAAATGATTTGTCCCATACCTGTAACTGCTACATCTGCAGGACAGTTTGTTTTGTTAAAAAAACAACAGACTTACTGGTTGGATCACCAGGTGAAAATAAAGAAAACAAATGCAGCCATCACATCTAAGAATTGATAAGCTGCAATATAATAAATGTTTAATACTGGTTTAATTTATTTGCAAAAACATTGTGTAATAGAGATCCTTTAAAGTGATTGTCAAGTGATTTTTCTGTTAAAATAACAAACATGTTATACTTACCTGCTCTGTGTAATGGTTTTGCACAGGACAGCCCGGATCCTCCTCTTCTTGGGTCCCTGGCTGGAGCTCCTGGCCCCTCCCTCCTGTTGAGTGCCCCCACAGTAAGCAGCTTGCTATGGGGGCACCCGAGCTGAGCTGCAGCTTCGTGTATACATTCAGACACGGAGCTGCGGTTCGGCACTGCCCCGACCCTCTCTCACCTGATTGGCTAACTGAGTTTCATTGACAGCAGCGGGAGCCAATGGCACAGCTGCTGTGTCTCAGCCAATCAGGAGGGAGAGTCCAGGAAGGCCAAAGCACTCGTGGACATTGCTGGATAGAGAGGGGACTCATGTAAGTGTAGCGATACCTTCAATTAAGAGGGCTGCAGATTTAGTTTTGGGCCCTGAAGACAGCTCCGCCAACCCCCCGGCAATTTACTCGACCCCCTACTGGCACAGTTAGTCTAGGGTAATATGGGTATATCTTATGCTCTATGATTAAATTCAAACACCAAGGCAGTGATAGAAGAATAACAAATTTACTTTCTATGGTAATAAAAATCAACAGTGATAACAGATCATATGAATCTATCTGCAGAGCCCTGCAGCAATAGTCACTCTATAACTATTAAGATATGGCGCACACGCGCCACGTGTAACAGTACTTCACTATGTGCCCTATGGCACAGCAACTAAATAACTACCTAAATGGCCAGGCCTGACCATATAACTCAGTCTCTAGGAGGTAAAATTCTTCGCATGCAAGTCTTTAAACGGTGGTGCACATTTCAGGAACACATTTGTAATCCAGGGGGGGGGGGGGGTAAAAATGCCAACACAGTACACTACACTAGAGATCCGTTTGACTCAGTTCAGCTATGGATCTCCAGAAGGGGAAAAAGAACTAAAGTAGGAACTGGTGGGCCACGGCAGTCTGTAGGCCTAACAATGGTATATAGTATTTGTGGATTGAGCATGTGCTCGCTCACCCCTCCGGACGCGATCCCAGTCCGGGAACTTTCACCTGCTGTGTCTCCACACACAGCGTCTGCAGCGGTCTGGTCTCCGGCTCAGCAGCGGTTGAAGAAAACCGAGTCAGATGCCACCCAGGCTCGCGATGGGGTGGAAGGCTCTTCAGGTAGCAGCGCAAGGCCCCAGGCTTCAGGCCTTGCACCACAGCGGATCCGCACAGGAAGATCTCTCCCTTGAAGTCTCGTGTCCCAAAGAGGCCGAGCCCAGCCTTGCCTCCTCCTTTTATAACCCCTCCCATGAGTCTCTGGGGTGGAAACATTGCCGAAAGGGGTTCTGGGTAAGGTAGTCCTGGGAGTCTTAAAGGGGACCCCACTACATAAGTATTGGGGGGGGCGCTGAGGGGGGCTGCTGCACACAGAAGGCTTTTTATCGTAATGCATAGAATGTATTAAGATAAAAAACCTTCTGTCTTTACAATCTTTTTAAGAAAACAACTTTTCAAAGAGATGAGAACTCTTTCATCACTTTATTACAACAGATTTATCATGACCCAATGTAAAGATACAGTATTCTATACAGTATAGATAAGCCAAATTCACTTACAGCCACACTCATAAGGGGATACCTTTTAGCAATGGCTTCACCTATAACTTGAGTGTTGTTATTAAAATGCAGCACTTTTTAAAAATCTCATAAGATGAAGAGAGTAAAACAATGACCTGAAATATTAACGCAGTAGTCCAACATACTAGAATTCGTATTTAACTTTTATCTGCACTCATTAAGCCTCCCCGTATGTTATAGCAACAGAATGAATTGGCAAAAAGCAGAGAGCACGCAGTAAAATTCCTCCTATCTAAAAGCCTTCTGTCCCTGCGCTTGTGAAGCTCAGACAAGTGCTGTCCGATAATCCTGTTTGGAGAGGTCTCCTGCTCACTGATATATACCCTTTGGGATACAAGAGGGCTTAGCACTGCTTGATTTAGACTACATGGCCAGTGTTTAAATGCTTCGCTTGCTGGGGAAAAAAAAAAAAACACGACTTAATACAGCTGTCTTGGAGCCTGTCAAACAGCATTTGAGCAATGTAAGCCTGTCCACAAGAACACAGTAAGAACCTAGAAGAAAAAAAAGGCTACCTAACACCACCATGCTTCATTAGCATTTGCAAGCGGTATCTTGTCAAAACTATGACTAATATTTACATGTAGCGTATAGTTGTTACTAGTTACTAACATCCACCATATCACCATGCTGCCAGACCTCCATCTATCACTTCAGAGACAATGAATGGTCATTTAGCTTTGTTTTGTTTTTGTTTATTTGGGGGGATATAACTTGGTTGAGGTAAGGGAATATGGGATGCCCATAGAACAGATCACTTTGCCATTGAATTAATTGAGCTTTGAAGAACTGATGGACTCTAACATTCACAGTCACTTCCCCTGCATCAACTTCTGCAGGCCTTTACTCCTCCTCTGCACACAACTCCTGCAGAGTCAGACTATTACTCACAGGACTCTTCTCCTCCTGCACAAAACTTTACTGTAACCTGTCGCACCAAGCTCCCCTGGCATGCCTCTTCCAGATATCCACTGTTCCTCACTCACCGACCTTCTCCTGCCCTGAGTCCATGGTGAAGAACTTAACCGGACATGCGTACCGATTGCTTCTCCAGCCCCTCTGTTCCAGGACACCTCCTCCATGACCGTGTAAGGACGAGGCTCCCTCCCAGCTCCCGGGCTCCTCCGCCGAGGCGCGCACCCACCCCAGACGGGGATGGGCCTCCTGCTGCAATCTAACACTCCATTCCTAAGGTATCCCAGCCAACATTTCCCCTCCAATGGGTTGGACCTGAGCTTATAAAGGAGGCCTGCCCCCTGCCAATTACAGTTGGGGATTGGTCAGGGCTCCTCACATGAGATCCCTGTCACTCCAGCTCCCAGCCCTGCCCCTCTTCCAGAACATTCTCGCTGGAAGCAGGGGAGGTGCCCAATAACTGAAGCACAGGTGGTCACAAACACTGCTATACTAACCACTTCCTGCCTCCCGATCAAAAACAAGCAGGCCTAGCTTGCAGCATAGGCCTGCCTAAATTTACCTGTCTGGCAGCTATCACAAAAATCCTCACTTCTAGCACCTACCTATGGTAGAGGGTGCTACATAGAGATACTGTATATCAAACCCTGTAGCCTTGTACACACGCGCAGTTTTCTCGGCAAGAAAGCTGCTGGGAGAGCTTTTTGCCGTGAAAACCGTGCGTGTGTATGCTTTCTCAGCGAGAAAACTGCCGGGAATCCCGACGAGAAAAATAGAGAACCTGCTCTCTATTTTCTTATCGGGATTATCGGCAGAGTGTTTCCTGCCGAGAAAACCATGAGTGTGTATGCTTACCTGTCCCCAAGTAAACCTGCGCATGCTTGAAAAGACTTTGATGCATGCACGGTAGCATACAAGGGTAGTGTAGGGTGTAGCAAGATGGCGGCGACGGCATCGAGTATGATGAGCGCAGGCTCGTCGTAGTTGATGACGTCACCGCGTTCTTGCCATTCAAAAGAACTGCAGTTCTTTTGAATGGCCGTCTGTATGCACGGCTTGGCAAGGAAAGCTTGCCAGGAATCCCGTCAGGAAAACCAACGTTTTTTTCCTGACGGGATTCCCGGCCGTGTGTACGAGGCTTGTCAGGATGACATTTAGGTTGCTAAAGCACTGTGTATCTTGGCTTTTGCTTTCATAAAATACAATTTTCACTTCTTTTTCATATGATATAGCCTCTCACTGCTGCTGATATCCTTCAGGCTCTTCCTGTCTACATGCACTCTCTCCGACATCGTCTGCATATCATTGCGTTGGAATGGTTTCATGGACTATGCCTGCACAATGTGTGTCAGCACAGCCACAGCCAAGTGTTGCCTCTATCAGGGTACATGTGACATGATGACAACATAGGAGCACAAGTGAGAGTCACTTGTTACCCCATAACAGGGAATGCCTTGAAGAAGGACCTTGGCAGGATCACTAGTTATCATTTTTATGACTTTTGATTTAAATTGATTGAAAGTACTTTTTGTTAATCATTGGGTTTTATTAAAAATAAAAAATAAAAAATAAAACTTGTTTTGCTAGTACATGTGCAGTAAGGTGGGTACAGTAGAGGCCAATCTACCCTTGTGTTCAGATACTTAGCAGAGAGATTTTTACCCACCCATAGCAAGCAATGAAAGCTTCAACACTGTTTTTCAACAAAGCTGCTTGCTGTCATTAAAGCAGAGCTCTACCCAAAAGCGGAATCTCTGTCTATCTCTCCCCCCCCCACTGACAAATTTGGCACCTTTTGGGGGGGTGGGTACCTGGGTTTTGACAGGTACCTGTTTCCACTACTGTCTCAGTTCAGCCCAGTTCAGCCAGTGCAGCACGCTTCATGCATTCACAGTAGAAAACCGGCTCTGAAGCTGCTTCACTGCTGGTTTCCCTTAGTCAAGATGGCAGTGCCAGCACCCGATAGGCAATTAAAAAATTGGCTTGGGTGAGGACACCGCTGGATTTATGAAAAGGTAAGTGCCCTAATTTTAAAAGTCAGCAGCTATTAGTATTTGTAGCTGCCGACTTTTCTTTTTTTTTTTTCTGAAGGAATCTGAAGTTCCTCTAATATAAGGCAAAGGGCTTGTCCATTTATTGGTATAAAGGGGATAGGGTTTATATGCCTACCTAAATCCTGGACAGCAGAGAAGTGGGCCCAGTGGGCATGAAACCTTGCCACATTCTACTGAAAACAGAAGGAAAATATTTTGTATGCAGATGCTTTTAAATATATGATAAACATTTGTGCTAATTTTGTACATTGTGGCTTTTCTGAGATAGCTGGGGCTCAATGTTATGGACATCTATGTCTCTAAAGCCTCGTACACACGACCGATTTTCTCGTCCAAAACAGTCAAGAAAAGTGCCGCGAGAGTTTTTTTGTCTAGAAAAACGTTTGTGTGTATGGTTTTACGACGAGAAACTTGCCGAGAATCTCGACGAGAAAATAGAGAACCTGCTCTCTATTTTCTCGTCAGGATTCCAGATTTCCTCGTCGTGTTTCTCGTCGGCCTGTTTTGTGACGAGAAAATGGTTCGTGTGTATGCTTTTACGACTCTTCCAAAAGCGCGCATGCTCACAAGCAACTATGAGACGGGAGCGCATCTTCTGGTAAAACAAGCCTTCATAATGGAGAGAGCACATTCGTCACGCTCATAAATATTTCATCGTTTAAATGTTCTGCATTGAAATCTTCGTTAGAATGTTACATTAATCAAAACGAGTGACCTTCTTTTGCTGCTGATATTCACACAGAGTTGTGCCTTATTTTTAACCTTTTTCATGCTGCTCTTTATAAGATTTATGTGTATTATATCGTGCAAGTTTTTAGGAATAATTTAAATGGTTAGATTTTTCAAAATGATGTTAATTCTAATTTCTCAATGTTTTGATAGCGATCTCCCATTTAATTTTGGAATCTATATTATTTAAATTTCCCACCATGTTTTTGTGCTAATCATATTTAGTTATTCTTTTGGGGGGGTGATATCTGTGCCTTTTATTGTCAGTCAAATGTATCTGCTTACTCCAAAGCTTGATTTTGTTTATTTAAAAATACACATAGTCAAGTATGAACTTAAACAAAAAACACATTTATTCATGTTTATAAATTAAATAAAGAGAAGGCAGCGCTGGAGAAGCTGCTGCCATTTGTGCATCCCAGGGACCCCAGAGCACACAGCAACCCTGTGTGGACACTAAAATTGGGAGCTTGAGAAGGCCCACATTTCTGAACACAATCTGATGCTGGCCTCCCAGAGGTCAGGAACAGCAGCAGGTGAGATATATGTCCCAAGTGTGTGGTACTACAACAGGCTGCCTTCTGTCCGACCACAATGAAGCAAGGCCATCACTTCCTCTTCTTCCTGGCAACCTTCCCTGCAGCCTTTCCTGAAGCCTTTCCTGAAGCCTTTCCTGCAGCCTTTCCTGCAGCCTTCCTTCTTCGTTTGGCTGGAGGCTGGCCCACTGGAGGGGTACTCCTGTCAGGAGGAGGAGGTGGAGGTGTAGCAGAAGGGGGTGGGGCAGAAGAAGAAGGTGGAGGTGTAGCAGAAGGGGGTGGGGCAGAAGAAGAAGGTGGAGGTGTAGCAGAAGGGGGTGGGGCAGAAGGTGGAGGTGTAGCAGAAGGGGGTGGGGCAGAAGGTGGAGGTGTAGCAGAAGGGGGTGGGGCAGAAGGTGGAGGTGTAGCAGAAGGGGGTGGGGCAGAAGGTGGAGGTGTAGCAGAAGGGGGTGGGGCAGAAGGTGGAGGTGTAGCAGAAGGGGGTGGGGCAGAAGGTGGAGGTGTAGCAGAAGGGGGTGGGGCAGAAGAGGAAGGTGGAGGTGGAGGTTGAGGTTGGGTCAGTTGGGCCACCTCACATATGGCGGTATTGGGGGTAATTTGCTCCATCACCCCCTTGTTGAGCAAGGTGATGAGCAGGGGCTCGCATAGGAGGCGTTGCTCCATGCTCATCACCTTGAACTTAGCCTCCACTAGGCCGGCAATGGCCTCTTCAGGGGATGTGGGCTCCTTGAGGGTGGCATGGGCCTCTTTAATAAGGGCCATTGCTGCCTCACTGGTGGTCCTGTCCCTCCTGCCTCTTTTGTGAAGCCGGATGGGAGGCACCTGGGATCTGGTGCTTCTCCTTTGCCCTGCCACCTCCTGGCTGCCACTGGGCCCTTCCACCTCCTGGCTGCCACTGGGCCCTGCCACCTCCTGGCTGCCACTGGGCCCTGCCACCTCCTGGCTGCCACTGGGCCCTTCCTCCTCCTGCCTGACAGTTTCCAGACCCTCCTCCTGGCTGATTTCATCCTGTGTATGAAAAAGGAACATAGTTTAATATGTTGGTTTAATCTTTACATCAAACTTTGTAATCCTGATGGAAGCAATTAGAATGTAAATGCATAAATCCTTGCTTTAAATTTACCATTACATCAGCTTGACTATTTACCACACAATTAAGTGCAGAATAATGTCTACAGATCCTGATTTTACTTGTGGAATACAAAATAATGTATGTTTCTCATCCTGACATATTTGGGAAACATTAATTTTATCCCAATACATTTTCAGTTAATACTATACCTGGCTCCAGATGGACAAATCAGGATCATCCAGGATGGCTGCCTCCTCTTGCTCCAGAGAAGGCTCAGGTTGGCTGCAGGGAAGTCTGGGGGGAAGAGTGGAGAGTGATGGCCTTGTCTCAATGTGGTCATCCAGGAAGGACATCCTGTTGTAGTACCACAAAATCGGGGCATAAACATCATCTGCTGCTGCTCCTGACCTCTGAGAAGCCAGCACCTTAGAGCGTTCAGTCCTGTAGGTACCTCTCAAGCTCCCAATTTTAGTGTCCACTTGTTTTGCTGTGGCTGTGGGCACCTTGGTATGCACAAATGGGAGCAGCTTCTCCAGCGCTGCTTTTCTCACCCCCTTTTTTTTATGGATGGGGTTTTTCGTCTCCCACAGAGCCGGCAGCTCCCTTACCCGGTCAATAAATTCCGCCAGGAACTCTTTGTCGCTAATAAAGACATTCATATTGTATCTGCAAGTAAAATAAATTATATTAAAATAATGTGAGGCAAACAGTCTAACCTCCTTCACATCCTAGTCACCATATATATCCTCCAACAATCTCAAGACAGTATAGACCAACAATTTTTACAAGTCACAAAATCACATACCTTCGTTCGCACGTCCGTCACTTGAACTCCTCTCTCCGCACACCGAACGTACTATAGTCACATGTGTGTTTGCTATATACACACCACGCATGCGTCAAAATTCGAACACGTCGCTCCGCACACGTCGCCCGCCCATGACGTTCTAACTTACATCTTTTCCCCGCCCCTTCTCTTTCGGCGCGCAGACAGATATGGCGGAGTTACAGCAGGTGTCTGATAATTCCGCAACTAGCGAGGAGACAAGCCCGGAGACCGAGGACACGTCACGATCAAGGAGGAGATTCAAGGCATCGAATATGTCTTTGGCGGAGATGGCGGAGATGGTGGACATCTTGGTCAAGGCTGATTATGATGCCAAGCATGGGCCGTATAGCAAACCAAATAGAAGGAAGGCCAAAATCCTCACTAAAGTTGTGAAGAGTCTGAGGGCGAAGTTCGGGGTGAAACACTCAAATGAGCAGCTCAGAAAGAGGTGGTCAGACCTCAAACTGAGGGAGCCAGACCAGTTGAGGAGCATAAAGAGGATGCTCGCTAAAAGTAAGTAAAATGACGACGTTTCTGCTATTAATATTTTTAGAAACTGACATGTTTTTTTTTTTTATCATATTGGACTCCCTTCCAAAATGTAATATTTTGAACTAGGTTGGGCACAGTAATCGTTCGTTACGTTACCGACACTTCGTTCGGCCACTATCCGTGGTTTTGGCTTATTTAAGAGCCACAAAAGTAATTAGACATCTGCCATTTTTGATCAAGTATTGTGGATAATTTTTTAGTCTAGATGATGTGTTTGTAAAGAGAATGAAATGCAAACTTTTATCAGTGTAAAGAAGAGGACACTCAGCAGCTGCTTCCACATCTGTACTTTGGAGCACTATAGTGTGGGCCAACAGACCCGCCTTTTTTGGGTGTCCCACAACGGTGCATCAGAGTTTTTTTGTGGTGCCTCCATGTCCAAAAAATTACATTCAAATGTGAATAATAAACATATTTGGGGTCATAAATAATGCATTCTTCTTTAAATTCCGCACAAACACACACTTGTAACCCACTTCCAAACAATTTATCCTTTTTTTATTTTAACAAGGAGATTTACAGTGTGATAAATAGACCTTTGGTTTTATTCTCATAGGGGAGAGAAGACTGGGAGGAGGACACTCCAGGGAGCACATGCACCCCACAACTTCCAAACAACACCAAACTCCCAAAGACCCACAACCGACAGATGTGCAGGAAGTTGAGGTGGAGGAAGGAGAAGTGCAGGAAGGAGAGGTGGATGACGTTGTGGATCTGGTCACCACAACAGGTCAGTATCTGACACCATAGCTTAAGGTAAGCGAGGTAGGCCTGCAGAGTTTTATTAATTTTTTTTTTTGGTTTTTAGGGGATGTAAATGTTGTGAAGGATAGCACACGGTTCTCTGCTGACAGTGCCCTCCGCCTCATCCAGCAAGTGATGGAATGTAGCACGGAACTGGACCTAATTAAACAAAGAATCCATGTGATGGAACAAACATTTAAAGACATTCTCGATGTTTTGGGGAGAATTCAATAAGCCATCCAAACACATTTGTTTTTACATGTTTGTTTTTATATTTTTTTCTAATTTTTGGAGTAACAAACCAGCCAAAAATTGAATATGCACACAGTGTGTGAACATGTGCTATCTGCCATCAGGGGATATCCATGTACGTCTTTTGTGGGTGCAACCCCTTCCTCGTAT
Organism: Rana muscosa; assembly: GCA_029206835.1. Taxonomy (NCBI): domain Eukaryota; kingdom Metazoa; phylum Chordata; class Amphibia; order Anura; family Ranidae; genus Rana; species Rana muscosa. The sequence continues at coordinate 9,455,934 of JARGYO010000162.1, forward strand.
CAAAAGTCGGTGAACTGAGGAAGGGGATGCACCCCCAAAACACGTCCATTGATCACCCCTGATGGCAAATAGCACATGTTGACAATAGGGATCAGGATTGTAAACTTCCTATATTAAAAAAATTAAAAATGTGTGCATATTCAATTTTTGGCTGGGCAAGGGGTGGCAGGACCCCATATTAGGACGGGCACATAGAGACATAGTTTGTGTAAGTGAATGTCTCCGATTGCTCAGAGGTATCCAATGTTGTAATTTTTGAAATGCAAGTGATATTTTTGTATTTTCATAAGCCAAATATTGCCGGGTTGTGGCCAGGCCAACCCCAAAGTAAAAAAAAATAAAAAAAAATGAAGAGAATGTGCACAGAGTAAAATATTTGACCACAAACAACGTGTAGCTTCTTTTTATAATACCCTCTAAGCTTATTTGGTTCTTTTGTAAGGTTACATAGTGAAATGGTTGTTATTTACTAAAGTAAAATACACTTGCCACTACAAATGCACAAAGACAAACTAGGAGACAGGAAAGAACAAATAATTAAAGGTTTAAACAAGATTTTTATTGGGATACTTAGACATAGGCTGGCATAGGAATTGCCCCCCTACCCGTGAAATACTCCATGTATTTGTCCCGAACCACACGGGCATTTTGGGGGGGCAAGCCAAGACGGGCAGATTCCAGGCCCGGAAGGGGATTTGCAGGGGAAAGTCCAGCCTCTGGCAAAACTGAGGCCATATAGGAATTTGATTTTTGGCTCAGAAGGTTGTGTAGCACACAGCAGCATAACACTACATAGTTTATTTTGTAGTCCGCCAAGTGGATGGAAGTCATAAAAAGGTGGAACCGGCTGGCCATTATGCCGAAGGCATTTTCAACGACTCTTCGGGCCCTGGCCAGCCGGTAATTGAACACCCTCTTCTCTGGGGTCAGGGTCCTCTGAGGAAATGGCCTCATAAGATGCCGTCCGAGTCCGAAGGCTTCATCAGCCAAGAAAACAAAGGGGAGTCCTTCAATATTCCCTGCATCCGGTGGCAATGCAAGGTCGTCACTCTGGAGACGGAGGGCAAACTCCGTCTGGATGAAGGATCCCTCATCGGACATCCGGCCATTCTTCCCTACATCAACATAGAGGAATTCATACCGTGCTGACACCACCGCCATCAGCACAATGCTATGAAACCCCTTGTAGTTGTAGTAGTAGGACCCAGAACAGGGTGGCGGCACGATGCGGACGTGCTTCCCGTCTATGGCACCACCGCAGTTGGGGAAGTCCCACCGCGTGGCAAACTCTGATGCCACAGTCTGCCATTCCTGTGGCGTGGAAGGAAGCTGTGGAGTGAAACAAGATGAAATAATATTAGAAAAACAAAGGCATACATTACAAGGAAATTCTATCCCAAAAAATTAGAGACCAACATCAATCTAATTATACGTTTATTAAGGTGTGTAAAAAAAGTATAATGGAAGGCTCATTTATCATATTCATCACCCCCTCTGATGGGCCATTACTAAATTATTTTGGGGGGGGGGGGAGATGTGTTTGGCCACAGGATAGCATTGCAGTGGCGGTGCGTCCAGAGTGGGCGCTGGAGCACTGTCCCCTCTCTCCTGTGCCCATCACTCAGAACAATACATAGGTTCATGCGTTGCATGAACCTATGTATTGTCTATGCCGCACACTATTCAGGTGGATGGCCTCTTGTAAAGCGACCGACATATGAATCATTGCGGCATTTAGGGGGTTAAAATTGCAGAGCAGAAACAGGTATTAAAATAGTCTTGCAAATTACAACCTGAGGGATGTAATTGGCTTCCTCAAAGAAAAATCGGGGACGCAAGGAGGGGGGCATTCCTTGTGTAAACACTGACAGGCTGCTCTGCCAATCATGTTCACCAAGTCTGTTTAATGGTAACATGATTGGCTGATGCAACATGAAGGGAAGGAGAAGACATCAAGGACAGAAGAGGGATGGCGCTGACCACAAGAAGGTAAGTGCAGGGCTGGGGGGAAACTGGCTGCATTAGAGGGGACTAAATGGCTGCATTTGAGGGAACAAAATGGCTGCATTGGAGGGGACAACTGGGGGCGTTTATTAGGCAACAGAGCAAAAAAGGAGGAAGTTTATTTCCTAAATTGGGGTTTGAACCCCCCAACATTTGGAGCAACAATATTTCGGGAGGAGAAAAAAGGGGCAATCTAAAGCTTCCAACATGCATGGGGACAAAGGGGACATTCTCAGCATATTACAATCATGGTAATTAGGGAAGGATGAAAGAAATACAATACATTAGCATACATGTAATACATAAAATGTGATGTTAAGGGAGCAAACTTACCCTAATATAGTCCTCCTGCAGGACTTGGATGATGGCAGAACAGGTGTCTGGGATTATGAGGCCCAGAGCCTGGGGGGAGATGCCTGTGGTGAACTTCAAGTCCTGAAGACTTCTCCCTGTCGCCAGGTAACGCAACGTGGCGATGAGCCTCTGCTCAGCACTGATGGCTTCCCGCATAACGGTGTCCTTCCTGGTAATATAGGGGGACACCAAAGCCAACAGTTCCTGAAAAACGGGGTCAGACATCCTCAGAAAATTTCTGTAGTCCTCAGGATTATTCTCGACGATCTCCCGCAGCAGAGGCATGTGGCAGAATTGGTCCCGCTGGAGCAACCAATTCTTGGTCCATGAACTCCTCCTCACACCATTCATGGACTGGTCTTGGTCCAAAACAAGCAGACCAACACCAAGCGCACGCACAGCACGAACTCGACGACGAGAACGTCCAGGCGACATGGCTAGGAAACGGTCGTCTAATCAGAACGTACAGAACAGAACGCACTTTAGAACAGCAAGGCCTATGAATAACGAACTGAAAATCAGAAACGAACAGGCAATAACGCACTGTAAAACAGATACGACCTGCCTAGACGCCCTGAAAGTCAAGATACGAACCCACAAGCACAAACTGAACGGCAGAAAACGATCTAAAAAGTACGAAGACTGAAACGCGCGAATCGTCTCTTCCCAAACTTTTACTTCACACGCGGTAACACGAGATCAGCAAAAGCAGCCCAAGGGGTGGCGCCAAGAAAAAAGATCTTCCCCTTTATAGTGCCGTCGTACGTGCTGGACGTGAGCGCAGAGAACAAGGAAATTGGGAAATGACAGTGTGTACGCATAGAAAGCTTGACGAGAAAATCGACAAGCTTAACAAGAATCTCGTCGAAAAAAACGACGTGTTTTTTACGACGAGAAAATCGGTCGTGTGTACGAGGCCTTACACTTAAACTTAATCTGTACCTATTACATTAAGTGAACCTGTGCTTTGTTTATGCAGGACAAAGCATCAGGTTCACTTAAATTCTGCTCTCCTAAACAAGTTACTAATACTTACAGTACCTTCATGGTTTTACTGTTCTGTTTGCCCACAGAACATAAGAAAAGACATCTTGTGTAAAAGTTGCATGTTGCTCTGGTCAGAGCTTACACATGGCTAAAGACTCTCTATCTGCCGCTGTATGACATTGCTGGTGATTGGCTACTCAGACACCCAATCCTACATTGTGTGAGGAAGTAAAAAGAGTGACATACTCAGTTGTGCCAGATATTTCTCTTCTCTTCAGGTGGCTGAACAAAAAAGCAGTGGAACAAAGGCAAGGCGACCCTAGTACATGGGCAAAGCACAAGTTTACTTATGTTCATCACTTTTTTTCCAAAAGTAAACACCTTCAGTTGACCTACTTTTTTACAACAATTTTCTCAAAAAGAAGAAACACGTTGGTATTGAAGTTGTTAACCACTTGAGTCCCAGTCACTGTTGTATTAGCAGCACTGAGATAGCTGCTATTTGTCCCATCACTGTTTTAACATGGCACCAGGAATCAGCGGCTCTGGCAAGTCCATGTTCAGACTGAAAATACCAGCTGTCTGTGATCCAGCACTAAGCTGCTTGTTTCAGCTCCTAGGCTTCTGATACTTCTACATAACATAAAAGAACGCTGTACAAATGAATGTAAAATCTTCGCTTCCACATCATTGGGAGTGTAGTGACACCACAAGTGACATCATTGGACTTCCTGCCAGTAGTCAGTATGGAAGTTGAGGCAAAGCTGTTGCAGCTCTGTCCAGCATCTCCCTACAGTAGTAGGTCACTGATGCCAGAAATAGATTATTATTATTATTATTATTATACAGGGTTTATATAGCGCCAACAGTTTGCACAGCACTTTACAACATGGGGGCAAACAGTACAGTTACAATACAATTCAATACAGAGGTCCCTGCTCGTTAGAGCTTACAGTCTAGATCACTAATAGACGTGATTATTAATGATCTGCTGGTGAGGACACCCCAGGATATATATGATCTGAATGTTCATTTGTGTTCACTGAGCAAGCATCAACTGCTCATTTAAATAAATGCAACATAATTAGAATTTTTAACAATTGTGCTAATTTCTGCCCTTATCAACCCAGCTTTATCTCTCTTTAATGTTACTCTAAGATTTTACACAAACTGTTTTTCCTGTGTATGAGTTGCAATGTAGCATCAAAAGGGCAATAAAGCTTTCCTAAAGTAGAATGTTCACCTTGAGCTTTACTTTTCCACTAATTATATGAAAGGTGCATTAATGTAATACAATTTTAATCAGCAGACTTTGATGATTATATTTTGCGGTAAATATATGCTGATACGCAAATTATGTAATTGTTGCATTGGGAAAAATAACAGGAAAATTCAAATTTTTTTTTTTTAACCTTTTATTCCCAATAAAAACCAAGGAAATAAAAATTTATGTATCCAAATTTGCTACCAAGTTAAAGCCTATCTTTCCCTCATCCCCTCCCCCCTAAAATCATATATGATAACGCTAGAATAGAGCACAAAACCTACCAAATTTATTGGTGTGGAGCCAAGATATCACTGAAGCTAAAAAATAAGGATCTGGGACTCATGATTGTTTAGGGGGAAAACAAACACAGAGGGTGGATGGAGATGGGGGTTCAATGTGTAGGATAAGGGCAGTGGAGGTGTTAATATTTAAGCACTACAGAGACAGGACAGAGAAATAGTAGGGTTCATTGTTGCAAGCAGAGTACTTATTAGAGGATGTCCAAAATTTTTTTTTTTTTTTTTTTATATCAAACAGTTATGTGAATTAAAAAATATCTACATTTTTGCAGTGATACATAGGTTGTTAAAAAAAATTTTTTTATAAATATATAAATATATAAATACTGTATATCTGAAATAATTTACACTGCTTAAACGTTACCGATTGGAGTACAATACGTACAAAAACATTGCCAATTGATAGACATTTTACTATAAGTAAAAGCAAGCTTTGCTGCAGCCGTTCCCTTCGAATATTAGCCAGTTATATCATGCAGAGATTGCTTTCCCTTATTGATTGCTGGCACAAAGTCTAATGCAGCAGCCAGAGAGGCTCTGTGAAAATAAGCTTGTGGGATGCACTGAGAAGGTTTTACTTTCAATAAACTAGGCGATAAACAAGCAAGTGGTTAGTGGCATCTGTCAATCATCTGTTTATAGACTGAGCAGGTTAAGGAAAAGGAATCCCCTGCAATACAACATAAAGGAAGCAATCCTATTTGGTTATACATGTACATACATGTTCGTCAGCACTATTTTATGAATTAGGTCATATTTATACATATTTTCCAAAGTTTTGGAAAAGCCTTGCCCCACCATTTGGAATGTGTTCCTATCCTGCATACCCATGGCTCTGTAAAATTGCCTCCTGCATGCTTAATTTATTACAGTGGTTGTGCACTTGAAACTTAAACCAAAAGAAGATCCCATAAATTGCATACATTGTACCTTTTCCTCTAAAAACATTCCCAATTCTTAAACAGCTAAGCTTCCAATTCATCAGACTTCAGTCCATCCATTTTGACATACAGATACTCAATGGTCAACAACAGCAGTTATAGATAGACAACAGCTACTGAAGATCGTAGCAGAATAGGGGGTCCCCAGCTCCTCGTGGCCCTGAACTAATCAAACTTGTGCCATTACATCAAATACATCACATATACGAAAAATAAAAAGACTATTCCTCAGTGCAGGAAAATTGGCAGAACCATGCATAGCATTCCTTTTATGCCCCAACAACTAAATGAACATCCAGCGTCTTGGTTTTAGGATATGTGACGGAATGAAACATGCACATACCCTATGCACTGATTCTGTTGGAAGACTGTGTTCCAAACCCTAATCCATGGTTTCCATACACTGCAGCATGGATAAAGGCTAAAAACATAAAACTACTGTATGCAGTTTGGAATAAATGGGTCTATAAAATTAGGCTATATTTGCAATACACACCATCCAGTTCTGGGTGTTCTTTTGACGTATTGGGTATAAAGAATGATTTGCATGTCTCTCTCCACTGTCTGGAAATGAGGAATAATCTGCCTTTTTTCGGAGATGTGATAGAATAAGACATGTGAATACATTTTCTCTGAAGAAGGCTTACACAGTGATTCAGTTGGAGGGCTTTTTGATTCATTTAATCAAAAATGTATAGATAATACAAATTAATATTTACTGTTACTTTACACAAGTGCTATTTATGACACATTAATGTAATATGTGCTGCTATTGTTAACTGTTTATGCATCTTTTTTTTATTAAGATTTGTCAATACAAGAAATATAAAGGAAAAAAAAAACAACAACTAATAAGCCCCAGCCTAGTGTCCCCTACAAACAGTCGAGGATGCACAAACCCCTATAGACAATAAGGTAAAGCTGGTGCAGCTGGTAACAGCCAATAGTATACAGGAGTAAATTAGCAAAGTAGTAGTGTAATTACATTCATGGCTCTACAGAGGCAGTGGTAAAAGGGCTATCTAGCCAACGATGACACATTTTCTCAAAGGTTTAGGGTTTCTTCATGAGCTGGAAAGTAAGCTTATACAGTGGAAAGTTACCATTAATCACAACCTTCCAAGTCTCTAACAATTAGTATGGGGTGCTTTTCCAGGACAAAAGAATAAAGTTTTTTAGCATAAAAGTATAAGTTACACAGCAGGCGTTTGCCATATTTAGAAAGGTGCATTTCACCAAAAATCCCTAACAAACAGTTCTTAGGGTGTAAAATATTTGGTAGATCAAGGGCAGTAGAAAGAAACAAGTTCACTTACGACCAGAAGACAGAGACTAATGGGCAGTTCCACACACATCCTCTAAAGATAGTCGCTGATTGTCAGAGGCCCTGTCTGTGCAGCCTGACTGGAGTGAAATAGCTTTGATGAAATAGCTTTAAATGAATAATGTTATCCCTAGAGAACTGTCTTGCTGTAGGTGTGCTCAAATTCTGACCAATCAGACTCAGCAAAGGGGAGATCTGGCAAGATCCATTTCAGCTGGGCCTTAGAATATCTAGGACGGGACTAAGCACAGAGCCATAAATAGTAGTCGGATATCAATCTGGGCCTGAAGTGCGTAAAAGCTTCTCAAGGGGAGATACAGGGGTAGAATTGGGTAGGGAACCAAATTGCTTTCTAACAGTGTGGTGCAGTTGGTAATAATAAAAATGGTGAGTGTCTGGAAAATAAAAATCATCTTTAAACTGCGAAAATTATTTAAACTCCTGTCCCACATATAATTGATGTAGGTATTTAACTCCCATAGTGAATAAACGCTGAGGATATGGAAGAGTGAAAAGTTCTAATAATGCAGGGTTTAACCACTTAACAACCACCTGCCGACAAATAACGTCGACAAGGTGGTTGCTTAACTCTGGGAGGACGTTATATAACGTCCTCCCAGAATCGCGCTCCCGCGCGCCCCCTGGGGCGCGCACACGGGAAACTCCGTGACCGCCGGGTCCAGAGGACCCGGCGGATCACGAATCGCGGTAAATCGCCGCTGATAGCGGCCGTTTACCACGTGATCGCTCCGTCAAATGACGGAGCAATCACTTGTAAACAGACCGGCGTCATTTGATGACGCCGGTTCCTCCCTCCCCTCTCTGTACCGATCGGTACAGTGTGAGAGGAGAGGGGAGGGTGCAGATCAAGGCAGCAGCGCTGTGGGCTGGATCTGTGACAATTGCAGTCACAGATCCAGCCATCCATCCATCCCTGCTCAGCCATCCCTGTGCTATACCCTGCCAATACTCTGCAAAATACCCTGCCAATACTCTGCAAAATACCCTGCCAATACTCTGCAAAATACCCTGCCAATACCCTGGTGCAATACTCTGCAATACCCTGGTGCAATACTCTGCAATACCCTGGTGCAATACTCTGCAATACCCTGCAAAATACTCTGCAATACCCTGCAAAATACTCTGCAATACCCTGCAAAATACTCTGCAATACCCTGCGCAATACTCTGCAATACCCTGCGCAATACTCTGCAATACCCTGCGCAATACCCTGCAAAATACTCTGCAATACCCTGGTGCAATACTCTGCAATACTCTGGTGCAATACTCTGCAATACTCTGGTGCAATACTCTGCAATACCCTGCGCAATACTCTGCAATACCCTGCGCAATACTCTGCAATACCCTGCGCAATACTCTGCAATACCCTGCGCAATACTCTGCAAAATACTCTGCAATACCATGCACAATACTCTGCAATACCCTGCACAATACTCTGCAATACCCTGCACAATACTCTGCAATACCCTCCACAATACTCTGCAATACCCTCCACAATACTCTGCAATACCCTCCACAATACCCTGTGCAATACCCCGTGCAATACCCTGCCATACACCGCAATACCCTGCCATAGTCCGCAATACTCCGCAATGCCCTGCAATACTCCGCAATGCCCAGCAATACTCCGCAATGCCCGGCAATACTCCGCAATGCCCGGCAATACTCTGCAATAACCACTTCCCGCCCTCCGGCCGTCATATGACGTTCTTGACTTTGTGCGGGGATATCTGAATGATGGGAGCAGCTACAGGCATCATTCAGATATTAGCTTTTTCAGCCGGCGATTCCCTACACCATAACAACAATTATAGTGGCTGTTCCGCCGCTTGATCATTCTTACGGGAGGCGAGAGGGGATGTCCCCCCCCCGCCGCCCTCCGGTGCTTCTACCGACTCACCGCTACGATCAAAGCCAGGATTGTTGTTTTTTTTTTTGTATTTTTTTCAGGCTTCCCAGCCTAGAGGTGAGATTTGGGGTCTTATTGACCCCATATCTCACTGTAAAGAGGACCTGTCATGCCATATTCCTATTACAAGGGATGTTTACGTTCCTTGTAATAGGTATAAAAGTGATCAAAAAAATGTTTGGGGCGGAAAAACATGTCAAACTAAAATAAATAAAGTAAAATGAAGAATAAATTTTTTTTTTTTTTTAAAGCGCCCCTGTCCCCGTGAGCTCGCATACAGAAGCGAACGCATACGTAAGTCCCGCCCACATATGAAAACGGTTTTCAAACCACACATGTGAGGTATCTCTGCGAACGTTAGAGCGAGAGCAATCATTTTGGCCCTAGACCTCCTCTGTAACTCAAAACATGTAACCAGTAAAAATATTTAAAGCGTCGCCTATGGGGATTTTTTAAGTAGCGAAGTTTGGCGCCATTCCACGAGTGTGTGCAATTTTTAAGGGCGACATGTTAGGTATCTATTTACTCGGCGTAACTTCATCTTTCACATTATGCAAAAACATTGGGCTAACTTTACTGTTTTTTTTTTTTTAAGCACAAAACATTTTTTTCCGTAAAAAACGCGTTAAAAAATTGCTGCGCAAATATCGTGCGAGATAAAAAGTTGCAACAACCACCATTATATTCTCTAAGGTCTTTGCTAAAAAAACATATATAATGTTTTGGGGTTCTATGTAATTTTCTAGCAAACAAATGATGATTTTTACATGTAGGAGAGAAATGTCAGAATTGGCCTGGGTGCTCCAGAACGCCTGAAGGTGCTCCCTGCATGTTGGGCCTCTGTATGTGGCCACGCTGTGTAAAAGTCTCACACATGTGGTATCGCCATACTCGGGAGGAATAGCAGAATGTGTTTTGGGGTGTAATTTGTGGTATGCATATGCTGTGTGTGAGAAATAACCTGCTAATATGACAATTTTGTGAAAAAAAAAAAGAAAAAAAAAAAATCTTGATTTTGCAAAGAATTGTGGGAAAAAATGACAACTTCAAAAAACTCACAATGCCTCTTTCTGAATACCTTGGAATGTCTTCTTTCCAAAAAGGGGTCATTTGGGGGGTATTTGTACTTTTCTGGCATGCTAGGGTCTCAAGAATTGAGATAGGCCGTCAGTACTTCAGGTGTGATCAATTTTCAGATATTGGCACCATAGCTTGTGGACTCTCTAACTTTCACAAAGACCAAATAATATGCACCAATTTGTACTTATTTTTAAAAAGATATGTAGCAGTATAAATTTTGGCCAAAATTTATGAAGAAAAAATAGTAATTTGCAAAATTTTATAACAGAAACGAAAAAAAAATCATTTTTTTACAAAATTTTCAGTCTTTTTTCTCTTATAGCGCAAAAAATAAAAAACCCAACAGTGATTAAATACCACCAAAAGAAAGCTCTATTTGTGTGAAAAAAAGGACAAAAAATTCATATGGGTACAGTGTTGTCATTCAAAATGTGAGAGCACCGAAAGCTGAAAATTGGTCTGGTTATTAAGGGGGTTTAAGTGCCCAGTTGTCAAGTGGTTAATCAGAGTGGGGTATTTTGGAAGTTTGTCAAGAGGACTCCTGCATGCGTTTTTAAGCACAGGAGAATAATGTAACGGAGGTACGTAAGACCAAAGTGCCCCTGACTGGTGATCCTCAGATGCCATGTATGTGAGATGCATGCTAATAAACCCCCACAGATTACCATCCCTGTGAGGCATACCACCTGTGAATGGAACTCCTGTATCTGAGGGGATCCACATTAGCTGACGGTTGTTGACTGTCTCCACTTCACCTGCTATTCAAAATACCTAGCCACCCTAACCGGTTGGCCTTTTTTCAGTACTTTAAACAAGAGGCCTAGATCCTCAGTCCCTTGCAACCCCAGGGAGATCTCTGCAGCCCAGCATCTGGGACTGGGTCCCATGGTCTGATGGTGGGCAAGTTTTACGGTGCAGGCATTGGCACATACTTTCTTTCTTTGGTTTTAAAATAGAGCGGCATATACACGTGATATAATTTCTGTTTTACTGACATAAATTTTTGCCATTCTTCTGACACCTCTGAAGAAGAGTCCTCGAAATGCGTTAGTTATCATATATTATACCTGTACACACTTCTTTGTATCTGTACTTCTATGGCCTCAGAAGTGTAATTTCAGACATGTATTTTAACGCTTTGTATCAATAAATGTTACTTTTAAATTAAATATGACTACCTTTGAAAGTGCCTATATAGTCCCAATTCCAGAGGGTATTTGTTTGCTATTGTCTAAATCTGGGATGAAGGCACCATACAATTTAAGGTCAGATTCCTTCTTACATTAACAATGTATTGGCTCTTGCAAAGGCAGTGCGCTTCGAATGCAGTGTGGAAAATACGCACAGAACGCATCTTTTCCGCCCGGCAGCCCTACCCTTAGTGACTTGTAAACTGAGAAACTGAAAAAAGTTACATACAAAGAAGTCTTCATCACAAGATATGTATTGCTACAGCAAATGACTACCAACAAAATTTAATTCAAGTTTAATTCATGGATTTAAGACAAGTGATTTGTGATTTCAGCTTCAATAAGAATTTTATGAATCATTACTCATTAATTTTATACAATATATAGCAGGCTGTTCTACAAAGTACTAACATGTTAATATTCTGTTAGCAACAGCATTAAGATTAGCAGCAATAAGCACCAAGATTCTGACACTTACAAAGTTAATGGTCTTAAACGTCACAAACATGGTGGCTTGACCTACAGGTAGTCTAAATTGCAGAAATACTGCATTTCATCTGGCAGGGAGCAAAACATTTTTGATATTGCACTTGCAAAAAATGACACTAGTACTGTTGGCCAAGTTTAGCATATATAGTATGTTTCTTTCGCTCTCTGCAGTATTTAGCTTGGGGGAGTATTTAGCTTGCAAAATGATTGTCAAGCTTGACACCACCATCCCTCCCAAAGTCTATTGGCACCTTAAAACCTATGAATTAAAACAGTATGTGTCTCATTGTGCCTCATGCTCACATCTTTCTTTTGCTTTATTTTCATCAGAGAGCAATCAGTTTACAGTTAATGTACATGTATACCACAGTGCCCATTTACTCACCACTCAGATGTAGGTGCAGGCCTCTTTAACTTATTTTTCCTACAACTCCCTAGGTTCCTAGGCATACCAAGAGAAGATAGGTTCTCCAGCTTCCCCCCAACTCAGCAGACTGTAGAGGCCACACCTGATGAGGCAGAGATAGCTTGGCAAATGATCTGAGAGGCCCTTCAGTGTGACACCCGTCTGCCATCCGATCCGCTAAAATTAGACGTATGGCGATACGCTCGCCATCCGTCTTCGCGGATCTGATGAAAACAGAGATGCTGTCCGTTTTCATCCGATCTCTCCATAGGAATCAGCGGCGCTCTGACAAGCCCCTCCCTGCTCAGTGAGCAGAGACGGACCTGTCATCTGCCAGCTCAATGGAGATCAACAGAGCGACATCCTGCTGAGCTGGCTGACTGCACTGAGCGGATCCGCCTCGTGTGAATGAGGCCTAATAGTACGCTTCTCTGGAAGACCTAGCTGCTGTAGAGAGCTCCTCCCCAACTCCTGCTAGAGTACTTCAATTCCAGTTAGGTGGCCCTTTGTCTTTGGGCCTTGAATCCCAGCAGCTGTTCACCTGTGTTACCAGAGTTACCCTGGACTTCACTGACAGGGATGCTGTTTATGAGGATAAACGCAAGTTGCTGTATTCTAAACTATTTTAATAAAGTATTGCTTCTCAGCTTAACTCTTGTTATTTTAGAGTATTATGGAGACTATGCTATGTAGTCATGTTACCCTGATTAAGTCACAGAGCTATTGCTGTGAAGAGTCAGTGTTTGTACAGCTTTCATACTCTGAAGTGCATGCATTTTCTTTGCCATTAACAACCTGTTTTTCATTATTGTGCAGTGCATGCTTGTTTTTTCACATCTAAAACATATTTTTCATTATTGCTTCTAACTTTGCACCTGCTTAGTAAACTGCAGTTACAGTCATCATCTGGTTGATCACTTAGCTGATTACCTATTCTGTTAAACATTTAAGCCCTAACCAAATGATATTTAGTTTGCCAAAGCACTGTATATCATAAACAACTGCTTTTTTATTTGGAAAAAAAAAAACAGTTTTTATCGTTTATTGCATATCAGCACATTTAATATTCCAGAACCACTATGCAGAAACTACCTACATAAAAAAAAAACAAAAAAAAACTCAAGAAACTGTTACAAGTAATTTCTCTAGGCAGGTTTCCTGATGATGATAACAGTGGAAATGCTTGTAGGAAACCATGTGACTAAGTGACAATGCAAAAGAGCAGCTGACACACTGAGACAGCAAATTTTCATCCTATAACATGAAGTGCCTTGCACTGGACCCTTCATTGTAGGTTCACAAAGTATTTTATTATTTCGGAATCTATTGCATACATTACCATGGAAAAGGCTTATATTATATAATATCGATTAAATAGATTTTAGTTATTAGGTTTACATATACTCTAAATCAGTGTCGGGACAAAGTCATTCCGCGCCCAGGGAAAAGATGCCAAACTCCCTCCATTCATGATGTGCAAACTTAGAGGATCCTACACCCAGCAGTTACTCACTTAAAATCACTGCCACGGTCACTACTCCTGTCAGCCTTGGAACAGAAGGAAGGTGCCCACATCCCTACAGTAAATCATTGTGCCCTGGGCAACCGACCCTCTTGCCCACCCCTTGTCCTGACCTTGCTCTAAATGAACAAACCCTAAGAAATCTGTAAAGATAGAATCTCAAAAAAAAGTTAAAAGCTACTTAAGTAATTTCTTTTGTATATGATAAATTAAGCCAATTAATAAATCCAACAAAGAGTAAATTAAAACAAAATTAAGTTATTGACCCCAGTGACCAATCGGATTTCAAAGATATATCCATAAATCCAATCCAATATATCCAATCTGCAGCAACTCAGCTTATGTTCCCAGTCCTGATATTTCTTTTAAAAGTCTTGAAATTGGTTTGTTGCTTTGCTGTTTTTTTTATTTTATTTTTTAAATCAAACTTTATTTAGAGATTTACATAGAGACACACTGTCACACAGAATAAAAACGAAAAATTGAAAAATCTAAACAAAGAGCAGCAAAAAAAAAGACAAAAAGACAGAACTAAGCCAACATGTTACTATTAAATAAATATATCAAATTAGCACCTGCACCCTTCTACCGTACTTGGCAAACAAATAAATATCACACAAGTAACAATAAGAACAACTTTCTCAACGACGAGTAATAGACAGGACGATCGCGTGGATCCAACTAGACTATATTGCAGCAAACTTATGTAGAGCATTACGAGAGATATGTTTCTCAAACAAAATATATTTATTCACTTCAGATTACCACTCATCTACTGATGGTGGAGTAGAGGATACCCATCGTGAAGCAATCAGTTTTTGTGCATTAAAAAGAGATTTTAAAACTGCAACAATTAACTCAGAGTCCAAAGTATTGGAATCAACATATCTCAGGATACATAAAATTCTTGCAACAGCATGCAAAAGCAATGTTGCGTAGCTGTTAGTTAAGTTTCACAGGAAAAATATCAGCGAATAGGAAATGTTAAAGTACTACCTGAAAGAACCCTGGAGGCATGGGTCCACCTGGCATTCCATCATTTGGCGGCATGTTACCCATAACTGGACTGGGAGCAGCTGCTGCACTCTGCAATGATAAATAAACAGTATATATTAACACTACTGTAATATAAAAAGAACACTGAAACACAAAATTGTGTATAAAAGTGCTTGTGTTGATGGGCTTTTGTTATTGTCAGATGGATTTTGCATTCCTATACAAGTCTATGGGAATGTAATACCCACTTGAAGCAGGTCAAATGCAGGTTAGAAGGAGGTCAACTGCAAACCAAATGCACATGTCAACGAGTTCTAAATGATTTCATTGTAAGCATGTCAAACTAATGTCAAGCCATCGACAAAAGTCCACATTTGATGATTTGATTTGAAGAACAACTTTTATTTTTTCTGGCATTATAACTGATTATTGTGGGCAACAGCTCCATTTTGTCCTATTATCTAGCCCTAACGGACATAAAAGTATACTGTATATAAATGAAACTACTGGAACTTGACCATTATAAAGAGCTGTATTCAGCAATAAACATTTTGTCTTTTCTAAAGCTTTATTGAACAAACACGTACAGCAGATGAAATATCACCTTCTCAGTATTTATAATGACTGTAATACTAGGAGGAATGTGTAATCTGGGCTACTATTTGTGACTTTAAAATGTTCAGGATGCTTCTTCTCAATTTATGGAAGCAAATATCAATACATTTAAAAAATATATAAATAAATAAATATCCATATATATATATATATATATATATATATATATATATATATATATATATATATACATATTCTTATGTAGCTATATACCATAGCAACAGGATATTTTTCTAGAAGGCTAAAACAAACAAAATACATATTTATCACTTGCACACCTATCAAATTAGGACCTGCATTCAGCTGCTGAATTCTCATAGAGTAACAGCCAGCTCCAGCTGCACAAACAAACCACTCATTCACACTGTTAGTGACCCCTTAATTTTTAAAATAATTTTTTTACAATATTTTATAATGATTTTTTACAATTTATTAAAAAAAAAATTGGGGTTTCAATCAATGTTTTTTATTACGTTTTTTCTTTCCAAGATACTGTATAAGAAAAAATATAAAACATAGCAGCAATAGTAGTGTGCTAATGTTACATACACAGCAACATTGGTACGCATAAGGTAACAAGTAACAACATTGGACTGCCCATTATTTCTATTTCGAGTCCAGGTAGTTAGTGTAGGTCGGCTCACACCAGTTCTATGATGTCTAAACAGACCCCTGACATTTCACCAGAGAAAAGAACTGAGAACACAGATTCTTACATTTCTTTCTCTGTAGCCTCAGCTGCACTGCAGATAAATGAACAGAAGACAGAGGCTACACAGTTTACTATGATTCAGTTATGAATTAACTCAGTAAATGAGGAATACTGATCATTTACTGTGTCCATTCGGAAAAGGAAGGGGCTGGTAAATGGCATAATTACCGGCCCCTTCCCCTGCTCTCCATCCTGAACATGCCCCTGTGTACCTGGGGAGAGAAGGAAGCCAGCAGCACTGTGGGGGTGGGGTGCACATGTTGTTAGGGCACACAGCAGAGGGAATCAGGAATCAGGTGTGGGCAGGACAGGGAGGGCAATAGGTGCAACGAGGGGGGTGGCAATTACAGGAATGATGCCCTGTGTGTCTCTCCCTGCAGTAGCTGAAAGTTGGTGGGAGGGAAAATGGGAGAAACCGTCTTTCAGCTGCTACAGAAAGCAGCACAGGGCATCATTCCTGTAACCCCCCCCCCCCCCCCTGGGGCACTGATCACCTCCCTGTCCTGCCCACATTTGATTTCCCCCTGCTGCCCAGGCCGTGTACTAGGCTTCTTCAGGTTTTTTCAGTCCTAGGTCTGACAATATCTTAGAGGCTTTTTACTTTGCAAAGTGTATGCTTACGTGTATGCTTACTTAGCTTTGTAAATAAAGCAAAGATGTGTTCACTAAAAATACCCAATTACGTGCAATTAAAATGAAAAAACAGGATGTTTGCTTGCACATGAATGGATAATTGAAGTGAACACAGCTTAACCCCATTCACTAAGCTATATGACCATGCACTTTGCAAACGAAACATATACTTTACAAAGTGAATTTTCTATACTTTTAGTAACTCAACCCCAGTTTTCAGCAGGGATGGGCTATGAAAACTATAGCTGGTGCATTGTACATGCATTATGAAAAAACAAAACAAAAAAAACATCTAGATTAGGTGGGTGTTTAAAATCATAGCCAAACATTGAATTTACTGAACATTGTGCTTTAAATAGTGATTATCAAGGAACCTTATCTTTCCTTTCTATATAAAAAAACTGTCAAAAAATGTCTCAAAATTAAATGTAATTAAAATGATTACTCTGTTCAAAGAAACATACAGAAATATAACAAGCATTGTTAGAACTTCCCCTTGTTCATTCTCAAACTGTATTGGAAAATTATAGCCTTTAAAATTACATATTGCCACCTATGATTAGCAAACTATTCACACATGTTGATCCTCACTCTTCTCTCTAGAACTTTATTTTCTGATAGACCCCAGCCTTAGGTTCACATTACAAGTTTAATTTGTTCAACGTCTTTTTGGGTGTGATCTGTGCCCTGCAACAATATCAGTTTCTCTCTCGTGCACCCCAAGCTCCCTGTGGTACTGCTCTGTCAATTACTGTGAATAGAACCTTTTGGAGACAGATTGATTACTCGTTACTTTGTCGTTATACATCCAGTATCAGTCCACAAGTTGACACTGTTTATTGCTAAAACCTAAAAATGAACTTCTCTTATTTGCTGGTCTGTTAACCTGTTTATTTATGAATAAATAAAAACATCCTGTCTCCAATACTTGATCCAGTGATTGCTGCATGGCCTTTTTTAGGGTGGGTTTCCTAACAGTGACAACAGTGGGCTATGCTTGTGCATTGCATGTTGTAATGGCCATATAAAGTCTCCATCAGAAACATGTGTGACAGGTGACAGTACATGTGGTATATTCCTCATGCACACCATACTATAACAGACCATGTGAAGAAAAGTGTGCCGCAACGGCTCCCAACTGGCCATGGTGTATAATATAGGTGGAATATCTCACCAGCACACCAACAAGCTTGCTTCAAAGTGCAAAACTACTTATTCTTGTATGATGTATCAATGTTTTGGGATAATGGGGCCATGCATGAGGACTCCCTACATGATCCCAAAAGATTGCTTTAACTATGTGATCATACAAGAATAGAGAGATTTCCACTTCAAAGCATGCTTGTCGGTGTGCTGGAGACATATTTCATTTAAGCTCCATGCACACTGGAGCTCATAAACTGCAGTTTATTGGTGTTTGGGCGTTTTTTTTTTTAAAAGCCCATAAACTGCACTCTATGTTAGCCTATGTGTCCATGCACACATGGACGTTTTTTAGCATTAAGGAGCAGTGGAGTTTATGGGCTTTTTTCTGAACGCAAGAAATACGCATTCAAAGTGCCGTTTTTTGGCGTGAAAAAACGCCCAAAAAAGCCAAACGCTGATAAACGCACATAAACAGCCGCTAATTAGTGTTAGGCGTTTCTCTGGCTCTATTCAAAATCAATGGTTCAATATGGGAGCCCATTGATTTGAATAGAAGTCGCACCGCAAGTCGGATCATCATGATCCGACTTGCGGTGCGACTTGTGTGCTGAGGATGAAGGGGAACCCCGACAAAAAATTAAAAAAAATGTTTGCCGTGGGGTTCCCTCTCGGACGATACCAGGCCCTTCGGTCTGGTATGGAATTTAAGGGGAACCCCCTATGCCGAAAAAACTGCGTGGGGGTCCCCCAAAATCCATACCAGACCCTTATTCGAGCACACAGCCTAGTCGGTCAGGAAAGGGGATGGGGACGAGCGAGCGCCCCCCATCCTCATGATGATCCGACTTGCGGTGCGACTTCTATTCAAATCAATGGGCTCCTATAGGGAACCATTGATTTTGAATAGAGCCAGAGAAACGCCTAATGCTAATTAGCGGCCGTTTATGTGCGTTTATTGGTGTTTGGCTTTTTTTGGCGTTTTTTCCCACCGAAAAACGGCACTTTGAACGCAAATTTCTTGCGTTCAGAAAAAAGCCCATAAACTCCACTGCTCATTGACGCTAAAAAAACATCCATGTGTGCATGGACACATAGGCTAACATAGAGTGCAGTTTATGGGCTTTTAAAAAACGCCCAAACGCCAATAAACTGCAGTTTATGAGCTCCAGTGTGCATGGAGCCTAAAGTGATTGCAATGGTTTTTTGTTTCTTTTAAACCACTCCCAGACTGCCCCACGTACATTTACTGCGGCAGGGCGGCTCAGGTGTGCGCAAAATCACGTATCTGTATGTAATTTCGTGCACACGGTTTAGGGGGCGCACGTGCACCTCCCGCGCACCATTTACCGCTGTGATTGGACACAGTGTGAGCCAATCAGTGGGTCTGGCGGCCGCAATGGTCGCCGCGACCCGCCGATCATTCACAGGAGAGAGGGAGCAGCGGTGAGCCGATATAATCAAGGCACACCGCTGCTCTGTCAGGGAGGAAAAGAGAAAGATCATGTTTCAGCTAAGCTGAATCACAACATCTCCCCCCACAGTTAGAAACACATCCCAGGGAACACATTTAAGCCCTTGATCACCCCTGTAGTTAACCCGTACCCTGCCAGCGTCATTTATATAGGGATCAGTGCATTTTTTTTAGCACTGATCACTGTAATAATGTCACTGGCCTTAAAAAAGTATCACTTAGGGTCAGATTTGTCTGCCGCAATGCCGCAGTCCGGCTAAAAATTGCAGATCGCCACCATTTACAGTAAAAACAAAAACAAAAACAAAAGTCCCTAAATCAATCCCCTATTTTGTAGACACAATAACTTTTGCGCAAACCAATCAATATACGCTTATTGGGATTTTTTTACCAAAAATATGTTGAAGAATATATATTGGCCTAAATTGATGAAGAAATTTGTTTATTTTTTAATTTTTTTGGAGATATGTATTGTAGCAGAATGTAAAAAATATTGTTTTTTTTTTTTCAAAATTGGCAGTCTTTTTTTGTTTATAGCGCAAAAAAAAAAAAAGGCAGAGGTGATCAAATACCACCAAAAGAAAGCTCTATTTATGGGAAAAAAAGGACATCAATTATATTTGGGTACAACATCACACGACCACACAATTGTCAGTTAAAGCGACACAGTGCTGTATCGCAAAAAATGGCCTGGTCAGGAAGTGGGTAAAACCTTTTGGGGCTGAAGTGGTTAAATAACAAACATGTCATACTTACCTGCTCTGTGTAAGGGTCTTGGACAGAGCAGTCCTGATCCTCTTTTTTCTGGGGTCCCCCGACGGCGCTCCTGGCTCCTCCTCTTTGGCGAGTGCCCCCACGGACAGCCGCATTCCATGGGGGCGTTTATGCGGGAGCGCTCCCGAGTCCTGCTGCTGCGTCCATTGACACTCTCCCGTGTCACTGGATTTGATAAACTGCAGCGGGAGCCCATGGCTATCAATCTATCCAATGAGGACCCGAAAACAGTGGCTGGAGCTGCTGGGCTTGTTCTCGTCGCTGGAACGATCTAGCTCAGATAAGTAAAAGGGGGGGGGGGGGGTCTACAGAAGGTTTTTCACCTTAATGCATAGAATGCATTAAGGTGAAAAACCATGAGACTTTACAACTCCTTTAATGACAGGATCCCCAGGTAGTAACTTTAACACAAGCTGCGTATCTATAAATAATAAAAATTACTTTTGGAATCACATTAACATGCCAAACTTTATATATACATTTAGATTGGTTATACATAAACTTTAACCTGATGCCAACCGCCCCACGCACATTTACTGCGGCAGGGTGGCGGCTCTGTGCAGAATCACGGACAGGTACACCATTATTGTTATTATTTGGATGTTGGCAGATTACACTACACCCACCCCCAGTTTCCTTATTTACGAATCAGATACAGGTACGTGATTCTGCACTTCCAGGTCTGGGTCATGCACGCGAGCCGCCGGCAACCCGCTCCCACTGTGATTGGACACAGCGGGAGCCAATCACTGTGTCCTGTGGACGCGATGTCCACTGGGACACACTGATCATTCGAGAGACAAGCAGAATTGTGATCTGCCTATGTAAACAAGGCAGATCGCTGTTCTGTGACAAGGAAAGATGCAAAGATGGTGATCTTAAGACAGATCTCTGCCTTCTCACAGTACAAGCACCCCCCACCATAGTTATCAAGCACTCCCTAGGAACACATTTAACCTCTTGACCGCCCCTGATGTTAACCCCTTCCCTGCCAGTCTCATTAGTACCGTGACAGTGACAATTTTTTTTAGCACTGATCACTGTATTAGTGTCACTGGTCTCCAAAAAGTGTCAACAGTGTCAGTTAGATGTCCGATTAGTCCGATGCAATATTGCAATCCCGCTATAAGTCGCTGATTGCCGCCATTACTACAAAAAATAAATAAAAATTCCAAAAATATATCCCATAGATTGTAGACGTTATAAATTTTTCATGAACCAATCAATATTCGCTTATTGGGATTTTTTTTAACAAAAATATGTAGCAGAATACATATTGGCCTAAATTTATATAGACATTTTCTTTTTTTTTTTTTTATTATTGTTTTATGGCAGAAAGTAAAAAATATAATTTTTTTTGTTTATAGCGCAAAAGATAAAAAATCCAGAAGTGATCAAAAACTACCAAAAGAAAGCTCTATTTGTGGGGATTTTTTTATTTATTTGGGTACAGCATCACACGACCGTGCATTTTTCAGTTAACCACTTCAGCCCCGGAAGGATTTACCCCCTTAACGACAAACTGATTGTGTTTTTGAATCTGCTCTTAGTAGGATCTCTGTGGCTCTAAAGCTAACAACATGCAATGCAAGCACTGCAGTAAAACCAACGATCGTTACATTTAATAGGGGAATTCCGGTAACTCAAAGGTTACAGTACAGAAAGACAGGATATTTTATTTAAGCATATCTTTCAGCTGAAGACATCCTCTCCAGGGGAAAATGTTTGGCACTATCCTAAATACCGAAGGGCGGAAGTGTTTAACCAAAGTTGTGTCCTGTTCCTATGACAACGACCGACTTTCAGCCATTTATCAAATCTGGCACAGAAATCACATTCCCTGAACAGCAAGTACTATCATTTAATACTCTGCACTTCCCTTAGTGTGAGACGTTCTTGCTTCATAAGTGGGCAGGCAGAAAATTATACTTTTTGTTTCTTGCCATAATGTGGCCTCAGCGCAGACAGAGAAGGGATTTTGATGACGATGTTGTTATATTAGCATTACCTGCTATTGATTAAAGTTGAATTCTAGGCAAACATAAACTGTGTGTTTTTTTGTTTTTTTTTATGTCGGCAGTAAAAATACTGGAATTTGCCTTGGTATCAGCCACTTGTTGTCTACTGTTTGATCTGTAAAGCCTCATACACACGTTCAGATTTTCGGACGACCGTTCGTCCGTTTTTCTGTGGCATGCTAGTCTCATGTCTAAAGTGAAGAGGTTACTCACAATACGAAAATTCTCGTACAACAGAATACAATGTCAGAAGTGACGTAATGGGGGGTTATTTACTAAAGGCAAATCCACTTTGCACTACAAGTGCAAACTACAAGTGCAAAGTGCAAGTGCAAGTGCAGTCGCTGTAGATCTGAGGGGGACATGCAAGGAAAAAAAAATAGCATTTTAGCTTGCACATGATTGGATGATAAAATCAACAGAACTTCCCCTTACTTCAGATCTACCCCTCAGATTTACAGCGCCTGCACTTGCAAGTGCACTTTAAGTGCAATTTCAAGTGCACTTTGCACTTGTAGTTTGCACTTGTAGTGCAAAATGGATAAAGTGTAAATAACCCCCATTGTGTTGAATCGTTTTGTATGTATTCTTTCGTTTCTGAGCATGCGTAGTCTTGCTCTTATGATTTTTTTCGTACGAAAACCGTACTAATTAAATGAAAATTGGACGTTGAGTTCACATACGAAAAAAGTTTTATAGTCTGCACATCCAGCTTTTGTCGGACAGAAAACCGGAATCGGCTGTCGAAAGCACCGTATTAACGATCCAAAAATCGGCAGATAGTTCATCAGATGGAAATTTTCGTATCGCGTGTACGGGCCTTAAAGCTGAGCTCAGAGAGGTGGAGAGTGAAGCAGCACAAGGTGCCAGTCAGAGGCACTGCAGTACAAGGAACAATGCTGACAGGAGAAAGCATAATGACAGATAGATAAGCTCACTGGTATGCTGCTTCTCCTTTCATTATTTAATGACCAGGTTGGGGTGGGGAGGGGACCTGTAGGTAAAAGTGCGTCAGAAAAGATCAGGTCCTCTCCCTTACTAGACTCTCGGATATGTATTTAGGAGGTGTTCTGTACTCCTAACAGACTTGCTGTCATTCGGTGACAATGTTGCTTTCCCATAAATACAGTACATTGAGTGAGTGTTGTTACCCTTAAACCCCTTTCACACTGAGGCGTTGAAAAAACGCAAAAAAATTATGAGTTTTTTTACCGTGATTTTACCGGTAAAAATAGCGCTAACGCATATGCGTTTTTACGGTAAAAAGGATTATTTGGTATCCCACAATCCTCCACTCTACTGCGGTCATGTGACCTTCCCACAGCTTCTGGGTGTTTTTTACCGCGTTTTTACTGCGTTTTTACAGCGGTACTCATTCATTTTAATGGGGATAGGCGTTTTTACAGTGCTATTTTATGCGCCCCAAAGATGCTCCAAAAAAGCTGTTTGCAGGATTTTTTCCAACGCACAGCCAGCAAAACGCCTCAGTGTGAAAGCCCTCAGGGCTTTCACATTGAGAATGATGGGGCAGGATTATTTCAGGCATTTTTACAGCGCTCTTTTTACTGTGAAAACGCTGTAAAAACGCCTCAGTGTGAAAGGGGCCTAAGTTGTGTTACTGGCAGGATCACCAGATGAAAAAAACAAAAACAAAGGGGTGGAAAAAAGGAAATGAATATAGTCATCACATCTACAGACTAAAACGTACTGCTCACAAATTGATGTAGTGTGCCACATGTTACATGCCACAGTTATATGCCAAAAAAAGACATAAAAGAACACCACCTAATGCTTATTGTTATATAGAAGACACTTTATAGAACTGGAAAGGATATTAGAAGCTAACTGCCACAAAGTACAACTTTCGGATTTACCAACAATTGCTGTTTTTTTTTTACTAAGCTAAAAGTGTCTTGTAATTCCTTTCAACAGTCCCTGTTTCCCTTCTGATCTGCTGCTGGATTTACCCATTAAGTGTCAAGAGATATTCAGCAAAGGGTCTTCACAACTGCACCTCTTGAGAATAAAAAAAATTGGAAATATTTTTCACAGCAAAAAAATGCTGTGCTCTTGTTAAATGCGGTTTCAAGCTTAATTCAACAGTGGAACAGTTTCTTTAACCCTGGCCAGTTTTTCTACCGGTCTCCCCCCCCCCCCCCCACCCCAATGTAACATTGGGTAAATCAAATAATACCAAGATTATAATTCTCAATAGATAAGGTAGTAATGCAGTAGAAGTTCTTTAGATACCGTCCCACATGTCTTCCAATTCTGAAACAAGAAATGTTGTTTTAAGTGAGCTCCTTTAAGCTGCTACATGGGGTCATAAGCACAGGTTAACCTTTGGATTTAGGTAGGGCACCACTTGTGTGTTGCACATGGTAAGGTGTAGGCATGCTGTATGTGCTTTGGGGTACCTTGCCATTCATTTTGATTGACAGCGTCTCTGTATGTTGCGCTACCTTGTATTTTCATGTGTCAGGCTGGGTTCACACTTATGCGAATTGCATGCGTGTTTTCCCTGCATCCAATTCGCATCACAGTGTGACTGGCTTTGAATAGAGCTGGTTCACACACCTCCGGGGTGGTCGCGGTCCGAATTGCAGAAGGATACTGTGCGTCTTCTGGTCCATTTCAGGTGAGGATTCAGCAAAAAATTCGGACCTGATTCACACCTGAAATGGTGAACAGACAAGCACCGGACCCCCTGCTGTGAGCCGCGGCCGCAGCTAGTGTGAACCTGGCCTTAACCTCCCTGGCGGTATGATTCTGTCAGATTTTAGGTGCTGAAAGCGGTACAATTATTTTGCATGGAAATTTGGCGTTTTATATTGTAGGCCTGCAATTCTTAGGAATTACTCACTTAAACCTGACCAAACAAGAGTCTATAGACATCCCGCGTATGATAAAGTTTGAAACACAAAATCATAAATTATAATATAATAAATAACGATAAATAATTATAACAAATAATAATGTAATTATAATAAAAATTATTCAATAATGTAATCAAATGAAAAACACTGAAATTTGCTCAGTTGCAGAATTGTCGCTGTCATTAGATTTAGTGTTTGATGATGAATTTCCCCACAAATCACTATCGCTCAATTCTGCAAGTGATTCTAATTTATTATCGCTGTTTTCTAGCTGGTCTAAAACCACTTTTGACATAAAGGGACACTTTTTGGTTGCTATGGACAATCTCCAGTTTTCAGGCAGAAAACAGTTTTTATAATATAAAAGTGCATGCAGGACACTGGGCAGACCACTAGAGACAAAGGGGATGTGTAATTTTTTGATACAGTACTGTAATCTGTAAGATTACAATGTACTGTATGTATTGTGTGTTTTTACTTTTTGAATTTGGCGTCGAACTCCGTCCCCGTGCGTCGCAACGTCGCAGGGAAGGGAGCTCGGCACTCGGGCACTCGGCAGGGTGAACCGAGCGAGATGACGGCTCGCACACACTGCAGGAGGACATCACAGGATCCAGGGGACAAGGTAAGTAACTCTCCCTGGGTACTGCGATGCAGCCCGAGTCTGGCTCGGGGTTATCGCTTTTGGTAGTAAAAACTCACCCCGAGCCTGACTAAGGGGGTTAAGAGCATATTTCAAATTGGCTGTCCTAACACAATCCGGGTCAATGAATAAAAGTGCATAAAGGTGCAAAAGAGCACCAAAAGCATAGCATAGCAGTCATTCAAAAGACCAAAAGGTGTATGTAAAAAAGTAAAGGTATAGATTTATGATGTTTTTTATATGAAAAAATAAAGATAAAAAAAAAAAAATGAATGCTCAAACGCTAAATGCGCCTAGCGTTAACATGCGTTTAAGTGTGCTTACAAGCGTCAAGCGTTTTTCCTGCCCAAACTCTGCTGCTCCTGGATGCACTGGCAAAGGATTTTTTTTTCTGCCTCTAAACTCTCCTGCCACTAAAGGCTGCTAAAAGTCTAAGGGGCTGATTTACTAAAGGCAATAAGACTGTGCACTTTGCTCCAGTGCTTTGTAAGTGAGCAGAAGCTCTGCTAACATCCATCATCCAATCATGTGCATGCAAAAATGCATTATTTTTTTCCCTTTTTGCAAAGTGAACGTTTATCTCATTTACTAAGCTCTGGAGCAACTGCACTTTCAGAGGCTAACTGCACCTTGCAAAGTGCACAGTCTATTTTCCTTTAGTAAACCAACCCCTATTGGTGCATGCACACTTAGGCAAACATGCAGGGGAGTTTAGAGGAAAAAAAAAAAGCCAGACGCCCCTAGGAGCCCTTAAAATGGTCAAACTAACAAATACTGTCAAATCAGTCAGTATGGCTTTTGGGCTACTTTTTGACTTGCCTGAATATTTCTATTTAGATCAATCTGAATTTTGAACAATCTTGCAGTCCAAAAACCGTGCAATCGCAATTCATGAATTGTACGATTCTATATTCAGCACAGGGCCGTCTTTAAGGCAGGGCAAAAGGGGCAGCTGCCCTGGGCCCTGTCATTGTTGTGGGGCCCAAAGCAGCTGCCTCATACTTGCCAACTATCCCAGTTTAAATTCCCTTGTCCCTTGAAATTTTAGTCCTGTTCTGTGTCCTGATATCTCAGTGTGAAGTGCTGCTACTAATGCTGCCCAGCTCTGCCCTATTGTTGTGTACAGATGACTCACTTGCAGACTCTGTGTTTACATGTAAATAACCATCAATCATATGTAAATATCGTGAGCATTCGTATGTAAATAGTGGCGGCATTCATATGTAAATAGCTGAGGCAGGCAGCATTCATATGTAAATAAAGGCGGCATTCGTATGTATATCATGCCCAGTGAAGAGATGATGTGCTGTAACCTCTAGCAACCAATCAGTGAGCAGTATTACTGTACAGTAATCTCTAGAAACCAATCAACAAGAAGAAATCATGTGCTGTAACCTCTAGCATATAATCAGTGAGCCGTAATGTATGTTGTAACCTCTAGCAACTAGTCAGTAAGTGGTAATGATATGCTGTAACCACTGGCAACCAATCGCAATCACTGCCTGATCTGACACAGAAAACTGATTTTAAGTCTAGCTGATATTTATTGTATGTCTTAGAGCAGGTGGAGAGCAAAATTGCATGGGGGGGGGGGGGGCCCAAGAATTTTTTTGCCCAGGGTCCAATCAACATTAAAGACGGCCCTGATTCAGAAAATAGATCTGTATGCATTTATTTTGGCAAATTATAAAATGCAATTTGCGCATTCTCTGATTCACCTCATTTTTCAAAGCAATTTACTTATTATTAAAGTAGATCACTGCTAAAAAAGGGTAGAGAGATAACAACATTGCTATATGAGAGAAGAGTGAAGACATGATCAAGGCCAAAGTTGCAACACGGGCATTGGGATATTCACTGTTGCAGTGCAAAAATGTTCACGGCAACTAATGTGTTCTGGAAAACACAGGGTTAAGCTGCTTAAAATTCAGATATTGCTTCACTTCCGTCACTGCTCCTCTATCACCTCCTTCTCTCTGCATCCACATCGCATCGGCCAAGGGAGAAAAGTACCTTGCTCAGCAAAGCCTCCTGCATATCAATGAGCTTAGCTTTAGGAGAGGGAGAGAGAGAGGGAGAGAGAGAGAGAGAGAGAGAGAGAGAGAGAGAGAGAGAGAGAGAGAGAGAGAGAGAGAGAGAGAGAACAGGGTAAGACAAGGAGGGAGGAGGAGGAGGAGAAGGAGAGAGAGTGAGGAGAGAAATTGAAGACAGAGAGTGAGAGAGAGAGATGTAGGAAGAAGAGGAAAGGAATAGGCAAGGTACACTATGGGCTATATAATTATTATGTATACTGTAACGGATCAAAATGAAACAATATTGTGCATTAAATAAGTCACAATAAATTACTGTATATGCCTGTCCTATTATGTTCAGAACGCATGTCTTTTCTATTTTAACCACTTGTCTTCTGGGCACTTTTACCCCCTTCCTGCCCAGGCCAGTTTTCAGCTTTCAGCGCTGTCGCACTATGAATGACCATTCCGTGGTCATGCTACACTGTACCCATATGACATTTTTATTATGTTTTTCACACAAATAAAGCTTACTTTTGCTGGTATTTAATCAAAACTGGGGATTCACCCGGACAGTCCGGGTTTGGAATTATGTGTCCAGGTTTCGGTCTGCCTGAAACCCGGACACATTATTTCGACTGGGCTGTGGCTCCCCAAGTAACTGAGATAGTCACACAAAAATCTGTTGCCATCCGGGAGCTGCAAGCCGCAGTCTGGGGACAGGTCCAGTATCACTGGGGCACTGGGGGGGCGGTCGCGATTATGTCAGCAAGAGCAGCTTGGCCAAATCCACTGTTTGCCGCAGCGTGCTGCATTACCACTCTCCCTGGGGCACCCAAAGATGTCCCAGGTCTTTTATAATCCTATAGTGTATACTACGAAAGAAAATGTGCTCTGTGCCACTAAAGTGTTTGGGTTTGGCTTGAAGAAAATGTGCCAATCCTAACTGATCGGTGGCACTGATGGCCACTGATTGGAAGAACTGGTGGGCACTGATAAATGGCACTGATGGGCACAGACAGGCGGCACTGATGGGCAATAATGGGCACTGATAGGAAACACTGATAGGTGACACTGATGAGGAGGCACTGATTGACAGCACTGATGAGCACTGCTTGGCAGTACTGGTGGGCCCGATTGGCAGCACTGGTGGGTACTGATAGTCAGCACTGGTGGGCACTGTTGGGACTGCACTGATAATCAGGACAATGATAAAGGAATGACAATAATTGGCTTGTGTTTACATCGTGATCAGCTGTGATTGGACACAGCTGATCATATGCTAAAGGGCTGCTGTGATGGACCCTGATCTGTGATCAGCTGTGTCCTAATCGTCAGACATGATCAATGGAGGACATCATATGACACCCTCCCAGAACTGGATGACGGTGCAGTAGCCATCATTCGTCTATAGCTGGGTCTGGAAGTGGTTAAAGGAGCACTATACCTTTTTTTTTTTTTGCTTTAAAATAACAAACATGTTATACTTACCTCCACTGTGCAGCTCGTTTTGCACACAGTGGCCCCGATCCTGGTCTTCTGGGGTCCCTCGGCGGCTGTCTTGGCTCCTCCCCGCAAGGACTCCACACCTTAATGCGAGTGAGCTCGCATGGTGTGGAGTGATTGCGGGCGCGCTCCCGTGATACAGCGGCGGCCATAGCCGCCGACTGTATCACTCGGCCCCGCCCCCCGGCGAGCCACGTCATTGGATGTGATTGACAGCAGCGCCAGCCAATGGCTGCGCTGCTTTCAATCTATCCAGTGTAGCCAATCGGCGGCCAGGCAGAAAAACGAAGAGGATGACGGGGACGAGCATGGGACTTTCGAGGGGCCAGGTAAGAAAAACGGGGGCTCGGGGGGGGCGGTATTGTCGAATGTTTTTTCACCTTAATGCATAGGATGCATTAAGGTGAAAAAACATGTAACTTTACTACTCCTTTAAGCTAAACTTCAAGCAAACAGCTGAAAACGCAGTTGAAATACATACAGTAGATGTATATTACTTGCCAAGGGATTTGCATATCCATTTCTGAGATATCAACAGCCCTGCCACACAGTAACGCCCTGTCTCACAGCTTGGGAGACCTGATTTTTGTCTCCTGCAGTTCAGTAACACACACAGGTCTTGCCCTCCCCCCAAGCTGTGACTGAACAGTAAAAGGAGAAGTAGCAGGCGGATAAGCTCACCTTCCTCAAAACCAGGTACTTACACTAAGCGGCGCTATTTTTAGCGCCACTATACCGTTGTTTTTTACTGCGCTAGCGGTGCGGTTTTAACCCCCGCTAGCGGCCGAAAAAGGGTTATTACCGCCCGCAAACCGCTGCTACAGCAGCAGTTTGCGGGCGGTATAGCCGCGGTTTCCCATTGATTTCAATGGGAAGGAGCGGTATACACACCGCTCCAAAGATGCGGCTTGCAGGAGATTTTTTTTCCTCCTGCCAGCGCATGGCCTCAGTGTGAAAGCCCTCGGGCTTTCACATTGAGAATGCTGGGGCAGTGTGAAAGGGGCCTCAGTGTGAAAGGGGCCTAAATGCATTTCATAATTGTTAATAAACACATAACTACCTGGAATTCAGCATGAAAGTATACAGTATAGTATATTTTTTAATTCCCCTGCATGACAGAATGTTTGTGAGCACATGATCCCCTTACTGTTCCTCAGTTTAGTACATTGTAAATCACTCCCATATGTTTCAAATAAAAGTGGAATATTTAAATGCAGTAAACCATGTACATGAATAACGTAATTCATAGCGGCAAGCAGTTTCTTGAGAAATGCAACATTATAAAAAGTACATCTATCTCTGTGATTTACAACTACATGTGCAGGCACAATCCGACCATGGGAAAAGCTCTGTTTGGCTAGATATGAACATTAACGTGAATGTTCAGGTTACTCAAGGGTTTATGCTAATGCTTGTGAAGGTGAGAGCTGGGAGAAGATGCCACCAGATATACCTTCTCTCCAAGATATAATAGACTCTAAAAAGCTAAAAGCCGCTCTGCTGTTATCCCGAAGGACAGCCCCCCCCCCCTCCTGCCAGCTTCCGCCACTCTTCCCAGGCCTCCCATCCCACCGGGAGACCCGAGCAAGCAGTCGGCACTTCCGCCGGCAAGGCCGAGACCCGACCGATACCGCATTCGGCTACGATCGGGTCTCCGATCTACAATCGCGGAAGCGACGTCTCTTCCGGTTTTCCAGGATGCCAATGGCGCCGATTTAAAAAAAATGACAGTATTCCAAATGGTTGTTTTTGGCGATCGGAATACTTTTAAGTGCAAAGGAGGGGGGATTTGTGGTCTTATAGACCCCCGATCTCTCCATAAAGAGTACCTGTCACCACCTATTACTGTCACAAGGGATGTTTACATTTACAATAAAGGTGATCAGACAGTGTAAAAAATGTTTTAATAAATAAAATAAATAAGAAAAAAATTAATACATTTAAAGCGCCCCCGTCCCTGCGTGCTCGCTCAGCAAAGAAAACGCATACGTAAGTCGCGCCTGCAAATGTAAACGGTGTTCAAATCACATATGTGAGGTATCACCACAATCGCCAGAGTGAGAGCAATAATTCCAGCAAAAGACCTCCTCTGTAACTCTAACCTGGTAACCGTTAACTTTTTTAAAGCGTCGCCTATAAAGATTTTTAGGTACCGTAGTTTGTCGTCATTCCACGATTGTGCGCAATTTCAAAACATGACATGTTAGGTATCTATTTACTCGGCATAACATCATCTTTCACATTATACAAAATGGGGCTAACTTTGCTGTTTATTTATTTTTTTTGATTCATGAAAGTGTCTTTTTTCCCAAAAAAATGCATTTGAAAGACCTCTAGGCATATACCTTGTGACATAAAAATATTGTAACAATCACCATTTTATTCCCTAGGGTCTCTGCTAAAAAAATATATACAATGTTTGGGGGTTCTAAGTAATTTTTTTTAGCAAAAAATGTGTATTTTAACTTGTAAGCAACAAATGTCAGGAATAGGCTTAGGCGTGAAAGGGATATACAACTGTATAATTTAGACCAAAATGAGGAACAAATAAGGAGGAAAGAGGGACAGTGGGACTTTGTTCCAAATCAGGGACAGTCCCTCGAAATTTGGTGACAGTCGGGAGCTATCCTTCAATATATGTATATACGGAATATCAAAGATGGGCTGTCCCCCAAACATTGACCATTATAAACAGTTTATTGAACATTCATCCTTTTGAAGTCCCATGCACCTGCTTTCTTTTAGGAAATATATATATGTAGCGGGTATACACTTTTCTGTGTATTTAAAACTGGCAGAGACACCAGTGATGTGCAGTTCCCTGCAGCCCAGCGGGTGGCGCTGTCGCCTTGGGCTGGGGTTGAACCATTGCTGTGTGCCGGGCTCCCTTTTTGTCCTCCCTCGGCAGCAGTATGGTGGGGCGGGGAACCCGCCGTGCTTGCTGGGAGAGGGTATAAAGGGGCCGGCCATCTTTGTCACAGGGTCGAGTCCCGGGCACCTTCAGCCTGTGAGCGGTGGTTCGTGTCGGTCCTCTTGGCGGCCTAGGCCTAGAGGACGTTCGGAGGTCGTGTTCCATCCCAGGCACCTTTAGCCTGGGGTGAGGTACTCGGATGGAGGTCTGGAGTTCAGTGCCCAACGAGGGAAGGATATCCTAGGGGACCTTGGGAGTGGGTACCTGAATCCGGAGGGCGTAATGGACCGGTGGGAGATACTTGCTTGAAGACCCGGTGCAGCATATTGCCGGTGACAGGTGAGCCTTCCATCGGAGACCGCCTGGAAGGAAATCCCTCTTCGCTCGGAGACCGCAACCCACTTTCAGGAAGGAAAGTGGAGAGTTCATTGTGCCTGGGCCTACTCGCATCCACACCCCCCTTGTCTGTTCTGTTCGTTGAGGGAGTCCAACTGTCTGTGCATTACTCTGTCATTGGAAGAATAAAGGAGTGTTGGACTTTAGTGGTGTGGGGCTCATTTACTGGCAGACACTGTTCGAGAAAACCAGGAGGAGGTCTCCAGATGCAGAACACCGACCCGAAGGTAAAAGAGGATTGTCTCTCACTGCACATACTCTGCAGGGGGACTTGGCGTGGTGACCCCGCACTCTCTCCTTCAGAGTACCCCTAGACGAGAGCCAGAGCAAGAAGAGTAGAGAGGAGAGAGTGGAGGCCGCTATATATATATATATATATATATATATCAGGGCTTTTTTTCAGGTGGAACTTGGTGGAGTTCAGACCCTTTGGTATCTGCTCACCACAATCACTTGTAAACACAGAAGTCCAGTTTCTGTGTTTACAAGTGACAGCTCTGCACTCTGTGTGCATCCCTCCGGAACTCTGCACTCTGTATGTAATGCAATACTGGTATTTAATGCCCCTTTAAGACCCTCCTACTGTTTGTGAGGTGTGTGTGGGGGCAAAGGTTTTGGGGGGGTTCGTGGTTGAGTTCCAGCACCTATTGTTTGAGAAAAAAAGCCCTGATATATATACATTCTTTTCACTTTTTTTTTTCTTTCTTCGCAGTGAATAGACTTTACATGACTACAGTATCTATATAAAACAACTGGCAATATGAGATAACTCTTAATAGTTATCCTGCAATCAGTTAAAACTTGGTACATATTATCAATAAATAATAATAAGGGCACTTTCACACTGGGGGGGCGGGAGTTGGCGGTGAAGCGCCGCTATTTTTAGCGGCGCTTTACCGTTGTTTTTGCATCGCTTTTCGGCCACTAGCGGGGCGCTTCTAACCCCCTGGTAATGCCCGAAAAACGGTTAAGAGCACCCGCAAAGAGAACCCATCATCAAGAAAATTTACTAATATGGGCACCTCAGGGTCCTTATGCATATCTTCTTTTTAATTCCCTCCACATCCTACATTTTACCAAGATCTGCCTACAGTTTGTGCCATGGTTTACAGGTCCACATGACACAGAGAAGAAGTTTTGGAAACAAAGAAAGCTATGTTCAGTTACCATGAGTGGCATCCCACATTTAGCACAAATGAGTACTTTTTTCTGATGGCAAGTTTACTTCTGCCGTGTAAAAAAGGAAGAAAAAACACATATACGAGAGTACCCGGGGCTGCACAACCCATAAAGTGTACACAACAAAGGAAAATTTCCCCAGGGGGTTTTTTAGGCAGCAAAACATTGGAAAGATTATATAAATTGGTTGAATACTTTGAATAAAGAAATTAGGAATAAAATGAATACATTTATTAAAATGCAAGCTCTGGTTCATGATACAATCAGCAGCACAAAGCATCATTCATGACAGTGAGGCCTCCAGGAGAACATGACTAGTCAATTATATTGCGACATTAATATCCAAATGAACACCCCAAAGCATTTCGACCCATTCTGGTCTTCTTCAGGGGGTTTAGGGTTCTAGGAAAATATATCAAATAATAAGATTTAATTCAAACCATTTGACAGTATACGAAAATATCATTGTATCGTTTAAAGTTGTACAATAACATGTATCTCCATATACATGGAGGTGTATTTACCATTAAATAAATGCAAAGGTGGAGATGCATCACACAGACCAAATAGCTTGAACCATTCACGCTCAACAACTCACCGGCTCTGCACGTCCCCTCCGCACCCACCCGGCAGATCCACAGTCCATCGGACTTGCAAGGAGCCAAGCACTTGGAGCTAGAGGGGAGGATGGGGGGGAGGGGGTGGGCAAGGCACCTGCAACTGGACATGGAGAGAACTTGGTCAAGTATATATATGAGTGAATATTTTGTGTCTTTTTTTATGACTGTAAACTGGCACATATTAAGTTAGATAATTATTCATATTGTACACACGGTGGGAATTTCCGTCAGCAAAAGTCCGATGTGAGCTTTTGGTCTGAAATTCCGACCGTGTGTATCTTCCATCGGACTTTTAGCCGCCAGCAAAAGATTGAGAGCAGGTTCTCAAATCTCAGACGGAAAAAATTCAGATCGGAAATTCCGATCGTCTGTAGCAATTCCGACGCTTAACGGAAACAATTGGACGCATGCTCGGAAGCATTGAACTTAATTTTCACGGCAGTCGAGTGTTGTACGTCACCGCGTTCTTGACGGTCGAAAGTTCAGAGAACTTTTGTGTGACCGTGTGTATGCAAGCCAAACTTGAGCGGAATTTCGTCGGAAAAAACATCCAAGGTTTTTCCGACGGCAAATCCGATCGTGTGTACGAGGCATTAGATTTTCCTGTAGAGAGAAGGAAAGCCTGGCACTCACATGTTGAAAACAGAATAATATCCTGATCTCACAGTTCCTTAAACATCAAACACAGATCTGAATGATGTAGGCCCTCTGCAAATACAGAGGAGAGATGATTTGCAGAGTGTTTTGTGTCTGAAGCTAAAAGTAAGGCGTTGCACATGCAGTCACTGTACAGGGTATCGGTAGGGTTAAGAGACATCTTTCTTTTTATTCCATTGTTATGCTGTCCCTTGAACTTTTATGGTCTTTCTGCAGACAAAACTTAGCTTGGCTCTAAAATAGAGATTTATTTAGAAGTGATGCCTGGCAGAAACACACTGCCAAAGTCTGTTTCCAATATGGCTAATGAAAGCGAGGCATGTAAGGAGTTACAACAGATGCTGCTTCAGCCGGGTGTGTCTGCGCCAAGACATACTGCAAATGATGTGTGGGGAGCAATGTATCCTCAGGGAGATGAGAGAAAGCATTCCCCCTTTTCAAACACAATGGGGCTGATTTACTAAAAGAGCTGTATTCACCCTCACCCCTGTTCTCATAAATTATCTAAAAAAGGTAGAAAGTGGACATTTTTCTTGAACTTGATTGAGTATTTGAAGTCACAGGACATTGTAGTCATTTAAAACAATGTTGTAGAACTGGCAAGGCACCCTTTAAAATTCTTCACAATCTCCAGGCACCCCATTCAAAAATGTAAAAAAACTAGTAGTTTTACACATGCAGGACAGAAAACATTAGTGATGATTTATGCTTCCAAAGCAAACACAGCTTCGCACATTGGTACTGACTAGTATTCCAATGTTTCTCTTCTCCCTCAGCTCATGTGACTCCAGTGCTGATGGAGAAAGGCAGGGGAGGCGCAAACAAGGATGCTGCATAGGCACACAATATCCTCCTTATTTATGACATTGTTGGTTGTTAGTAATGGCTGAGAGCGCTGACCAGTGTGTTCTGATTGGGGGGGGGAGCCACCCCCCTGTCAGAACACAATAGCTCAGCGGGTATATCGCTGCACTAACATCGGATTGTTAGTACAGGATCTTCTCCCCAGCTCTTCAGTTTTTTTCAACCTAATGTGTACTAGGCTTTAGCCTTCACGTTCCACTTTCCATTGATTGTCTCTGCAAAGTACAAGCTGCAGCTATAAATCAGCCATCTCCTTCAAACCTGTTGTTGGGAGGAGGGGATTGGGGCAGGGCCGGTGCAAGCATTTTTGACTACACAGGCGAAGGCGCATTTTGGTTCCCCCTCCACAATGCAACCCCCCACTGTGTACAGCCTCACTGGTACTTCTGTCACGTTGCACTCATAATGTAATGGGACGCAACGTGAAGGAAGTCACACAGCATTGAAAATTTGAACTCCTCCATCCCAGCACACCCCCATTCCAGTACAAATCCTCCCCCACCCAATTCCCCCTCTCCAAATCCCTCCAGCACAAATCCTTCCCCCTCCCCTGCACAACAAATCCCATAAATTTTTTCTCCTAGAAAAAAATCTCTCCCCCCCCCCCCGTCTAGCATAATAACCCCCCCCCCCCAAATCCCTCTTCTAGCACAGATCTTCCTCCCAGTTCTGCCACAAATCCATATTCCCCATCCCAGCACAAAACCTTCTTCCCCTCTTCAAATCCCCCCAAATCCACTATTCCAGCTAAAATCCTCTCCCCACTTCTAGCACAGATCCTATCCCCCAAGTCCTCCATTCCAGCAAAACCCCTCCCCATCCTGATTAAATCCCCCCCCATCCTTCCCAGCACAAATCCAATTTCCCCCAAATCACCCATGCCAGCACAAGTCCACTGCTCAGTTCTGTCATAAATCTTCCCACCCAAAACCCCCTTCCCAGTACAAAACCTCACCCCCTAACACAAATCATCTCCTGTCTTATACAACTTAATCAACAATACTTTCCAACTGGTGGACCTTCCTGAGAGAAGAACAAAATCACGCAAATCCGGACTAAGGGCCAGTTCACACAGCAGCGTGAATGCGGAAAAACTGCGTTCTGTGTGTGTTTCTTGCACTGCCTTCAAAATGCACTGCAGTTGCGATCTGCAGGGGGTGTCAATGTTAACTTAATAGAGAAAATATATACTTGTGCTCAAATCCCAATAGCTTGTACATGTATTTATAGTCATGTGCACACTGAAATATTTTGTTTCGGAATTTCGTTTTCGTCCGAAAAATAAATTTATTTAGTTACTCCCAAAATTTGTTTTTATTTATTTCGTTTTTCGTTAGAAATTGCATTCGTCCGAAAATCTGAATTAATTAAGGTCGAATCTGTCATTGAAGGCTTATGGTGTCTGACGAATGTTCAAAGAAGATTCGACGGAGCAACGAAACTGTACGACGCTGCAATCATACATTTCCGGTCAAATGTTCCGCCTACAAGCTATAGTAGAAGAATACTAATGTTGTATGACTAGTAATAATTATATTTATTAATTACTATTACTAGTCAACCAACATCAGAATTCTTCTATAGCCTATGGGCGGATGCATTTGACCGGAAATGTACGATTGCAGCGTTGTACAGTTTAGCTGCACCGTCGAATCTTCTAACTTTCGACAGACACCATAAAGGAACACTAAAGGTTCCTGTTTAAAAAATAAAAAATAACAAACATGTTATACTTACCTCCACTGTGCAGCTCGTTTTGCACACAGTGGCCCCGATCCTGGTCTTCTGGGGTCCCTCGGCGGCTGTTTCAGCCCCTCCCTGCAAGGACTCCACCCCATAATGCGAGCGAGCTCACATCACATGGTGTGGAGTTACTGCGGGCCTGCTCCCGTGATACAGCGGCGGCCATAGCCGCCAACTGTATCACTCGGCCCCGCCCCCCGGCGCGCCGCATCATTGTATGTGATTGACAGCAGCGCCAGCCAATGGCTGCGCTGCTTTCAATCCATCCACTGTAGCCAATCAACGGCCGGGCTCAGGAACTCGGAGGATGCATTAAGGTGAAAAAACATGTACCTTTACAACCCCTTTAAGCCTTCAATGACAGATTCGACATTTGTATGTTTTTCGATGCTTTGTCGAATCTTCATCGTTCATGTTGAATTGTCAAGTTAGTTCTAGCTATTTTACGGCTCCTCCTCTTTGGTTACAATCAGCCAATAACATTCATCATCATCATTATTTTTATTTTACTTCCCCCACCCAATTCCAGCAGCAACCTTTTCTCTCTATAATGTCAAATCTTTTCTCTCTATAGTGTTGAATCTTTTCTCTCTATGTCAAATCTTTTCTCTCTATGTAGAATAATCTTGGACTAATAGAGTTAAGGTTAGGCACATTCGACCACAGGTTCGATTGACACAGATTGTTATTGTCAGCGTCACGTCGAATCTCCTATCTATATCGAACTGTTGTCACAATGAAAACGAAAATAAAGCATTTGTTTCTGTCGGATCTTTCGGTTTTCAGATTCTGTGCTTTCGTTATCGTTTGTTAAAACGATAACGAAAATACCTGAAATTCGGACGAAAATGCATTCGGACAAAAACTAATGCACATGTCTAGTATTTAAACTATCAGGTGCTAAAGGGGTGTGACCACATATTAACACTACAAATTCTGTATAGACCCTCTGCACACTGCTACACCCTTTCCAGCAAACTATGCAATGGAAAACAGGGATATTTAGTTCACATATATTGCAATACGTGTTTAAGCTGACCAACTGCATCAAAGTTATCCCTCTTCTGGCCAGTCCTACACTGCTTTGCCACTGCAAATGCTACGGTGGATACCATGCCAACATGGGGCATAGAGACCCAAGGTGGGGGAGAGCAACTAGGTTCAGATCTGGTCACAGACCTGCGTTACAACAGAGACAGTTTAAACATGTATTGCAATATATGTGAACTAAAAATCCCTGTTTTTCATTGCATAGTTTGCTGGGAAGAGTATATAAAAGTGTGCAGAGGGTCCATCCAGAATTGGTAGTGTTAACTTGATGACACCACAATCGCACGTGGCAAATGTAATGTGTTTACCTGCATTGGATTGTATGGTATAGTACAATGCGATCCGGTTCCTGTGTGTCTTATCACTCTTGGTGTGGTCCAAATTCAAATAGGCTAAAATTGCACCGCACCTGAAACGCAAGTAAATTGCACAGAAACGCACAGTGTGTTCCAGTGTGACTTATAGGGTGAATCGGCCCTGAGTCCTGGAGCCCAGTGCTGGAAAAAGTATGAGTGCTGCCAGCATTGCTGCAGAGGTTGAAGGGGTGGAGGGTCAGGCTGTCAGTGTTCAGACCATACGCCACACACTGCATCAAATAGGTTTGCATGGCTGTCGTCCCAGAAGGAA
Organism: Rana muscosa; assembly: GCA_029206835.1. Classification (NCBI taxonomy): domain Eukaryota; kingdom Metazoa; phylum Chordata; class Amphibia; order Anura; family Ranidae; genus Rana; species Rana muscosa. Next base: position 9,495,176 of record JARGYO010000162.1, read on the forward strand.
GCCTCTTCTAAATATAATGCACAAGAAAGCCCGCAAACAGCTTGCTAAAGACAAGCAGACTGAGGACATGGATTACTGGAACCATGTCCTGTGGTCTGATGAGACCAAGATAAACGTATTTGGTTCAGATGGTGTCAAGCCTGTGTGGCGACAACCAGGTGAGGGATACAAAGACAAGTGTGTCTTGCCTACAGTCAAGCATGGTGGTGGGAGTCTCATGGTCTGGGGCTGCATGGGTGCTGCCGGCAATGGGGAGTTACAGTTCATTGAGGGGATCATGAATGCCAACATGTACTGTGACATACTGAAGCAGAGCATGACCCCCTCCCTTTGGAGACTGGGCCACAGAGTAGTATTCCAACATGATAATGACCCCAAACACACCTCCAAGACGACCACTGCCTTGCTAAAGAAGCTGAGGGTAAAGGTGATGGACTGGCCAAGCATGTCTCCAGACCTAAACCCTATTTAGCATCTGTGGGGCATCCTCAAATGGAAGGTGGAGGAGCGCAATGTCTCTAACATCCACCAGCTCTGTGATGTCGTCATGGAGGAGTGGAAGAGGACTCCAGTGGCAACCTGTGAACCTCCATGCCCAAGAGGGTTAAGGCAGTGCTGGAAAATAATAGTGGCCACACAAATTATTGACATTTTGGGCCCAATTATGTACACTCACTACTTTACATTGTAGCAAAGTGTCATATCTTTAGTGTTGTCACATGAAAAGATATAATAAATTATTTACAAAAATGTGAGGGGTGTACTCACTTTTGTGAGATACTGTATACTTGTAAACTAATCATATAGCATATGATCATATGATCATATGATGTTGACATCAGGCCTTCCCGGGGAGGACTAGGGGATAGTTTGGTATGCTTCTGCAAATTAGGGTACTTCTATACCTCACAACAATAGCCAGGAGAACATCTATAGATGCATGAAAGCTACTGTAGATTTTTACTTTACATGTAGACATTCTTATGTAGACAGAGCCACAAAAACACATTTAATGTATACAGTCTTTAAAAAAAGAGGGGCATGTGGGAGGCATGAAAATAAAATTATGTAAATGGTAGTTATGGTTTGATTTGGCTTATGCCTGCTTATGTTGCAGTAGGTTCTCATCCTCCTCCACCAACACCTACTTGTTTCATGTCCAATAACCAGCTGCTAATGCAAAGATAACAGGTGTACAGCAAGTTTATATTAATGCAACAATCTCTAATTCATTCATGTATGAGAACATAGATTATTTGATTATATATATATATATATATATATATATATATATATATAAAAAAAAAAAAAATATATATATATACAGTATCTCACAAAAGTAGGTACACCCCTCACATTTTTGTAAATATTTTATTCTATCTTTTCATGTGACAACACTGAAGAAATTACACTTTGCTACAATGTATAGTAGTGAGTGTACAGCTTGTATAACAGTGTAAATTTGCTGTCCCCTCAAAATAACTCACACAGTATATGTCTAAACCACTGGCTACAAAAGTGAGTACACCCCTAAGTGAAAATGTCCAAATTAGGTCCAAAGTGTCAGTAATTTGTGTGGCCACCATTATTTTCCAGCACTGCCTTAACCCTCTTGGGCATAGAGTTCACAAGAGCTTCACAGGTTGCCACTGAAGTCATCTTCCACTCCTCCATGTTGGAGAAAAACCCTCATAATGAGACTTTAGCGGCACTAGTTTCTTATATAGGTAAAGTAGAAAAAGGTTCAGAAGATTTTTTTTAGAAAAGTTTACAATTTCTTTATTATTACAAAACTATAAAATAAAATTACAATACATATTAAAATTGGGTTGGATAGTCTGTCTAGATACAATACTACAATACACTCAAGAAGGGAATCACCAAACAAAGAATGATGATGGAAGACACCCAACGTGTTTCACATTAAAATTTTCTTCTTCAGGGGTGAAAAAAAACTTTAAAAGGAACAGATTTCCTTCTTTGGAATGGTAGGTGCATCTAGAAATAATACCCAAAATGTAAAAATAAGCTGCACAGTGTACTTCTTTGAGCATCACCGTGGGGGGCATCAATGTCAATGCCCAGCTAGTGATCCACTGGGGTTAGATAATTCAACAACGGGAGGGTGTTGGTGAGTATAATGTGTGACATTGTGAAAAATCATGGTCTATTTGTCCACAGAAGTATATAGATCACTATATATGCAGTCAAATCAATGGAGAGGGAAGGATCCCGGGGTCATATCACCAAAGATAGACTGCATCCATGCAGATGGTTGCTGCCCTTAGACCACACAACCATCTGTATGGTCTGAGCACAGGCTGTCCCCCCACCCCTTCAACCTCTGCAGCAATGCTGGGAGCACTCATACATCAATTTCCCAAAGACAACCTCTGGATATGACGCTGAGCACTTGCCCTCAACTTCTTTGGTTGACCATGCCGAGGCCTGTTCTAAGTGGAAACTGTCCTGTTAAACCACTGTATGGTCTTGGCCACCGCTCTGCACCTCAGTTGTAGGGTCTTGCCAATCTTCTTATAGCCTAGGCCATCTTTATGTAGAGCAACAATTATTTTTTTCAGATCCTCAGAGAGTTCTTTGCCATGAGGTGCCATGTTGAACTTCCAGTGACCAGTATGAGAGAGCGAGAGCGATAACACCAAATTTAACACACCTGATCCCTATTCACACCTGAGACCTTGTAACGCTAACGAGTCACATGACCCCGGGGAGGAAAAATGCCTAATTGGGCCCAAGTTGGACATTTTCACTTGGGGGTGTACACACTTTTGCTGCCAGCGGTTTAGACATTAATGGCTGTGTGTTGAGTTATTTTGAGGGGAAGCAAATATACACTGTTATACAAGCTGTACACTCACTACTTTACATTGTAGCAAAGTGTCATTTCTTCAGTGTTGTCACATGAAAAGATATAATAAAATAAGTTACAAAATTGTGAGGGGTGTACTCACTTTTGTAAGACATACTTTTGTATATATATATATATATATATACCGTATATACGCGAGTATAAGCCAAGTTTTTCAGCCCATTTTTTTGTGCTGAAAATGCCCCCCTCGGCTTATACTCGAGTCACCTTTTTGCGCCTGATCTCCCGAAATTTGAGGACCCGGTAAACTTGGCACACATGTAGCCCCACCCTTCATCTACAAGTGTGACAAGTTTGTTGTCCGGGGGACCTATGGCCGGGGAGCACCGATTTTTCAAAGTTGGCACCCCTTCCATAGACTCCCATGTTAAACGGTAATTTCTCGGGTAACTTTGGGGACCCAGTACCGGCCGGTAGTAGGTCCCCTGGACCCTAAACTTGGCACACATGTAGCCCCATTTCTCCTTTATAAGTATGCAAAGCCTTTTGTCTGGGGGACCAATGTCCGGGGAGCACAGATTTTTCAAACCGGGCAACCCTTCCATAGACTCCCATGTTAAACGTCAGTCTAGTCATGGACACAGTGAGGCATGGGTACAATGAGGCATGGGCACAGTGAGGCATGGACACAGTGAGGCATGGACACAGTGAGGCATGGACACAGTGAGGCATGGACACAGTGAGGCACAGTGAGGCATGCAGATGGACACCCTAGGCTTATACTCGAGTCAATAAGTTTTCCCAGTTTTTTGTGGTAAAATTAGGTGCCTCGGCTTATATTCAGGTCGGCTTATACTCGAGTATATACGGTACACAGAAATGTTTTTCCTTTTGTTTCTATTTTAAATAGAGTTGTTTTACAAGGTATGGATTCACATATACTTTAATACATTTAAAAGGGCTAATATGAATGTGTATAATGTATATCACAACATACAGATATATATATTTTAATTAAAAGTAGTTGTAAACATCAAGATGACCTTAAGTTTCTGAAAATAAACTCCAAAGTACTCTCTAGAATTATACTATCATAACCATATTTCAGCCAGAAAACATGGGATATTACTAGGACCATGTTCATGTTCATGGACCATATTCATGGGTCCTCTGAGACCTCCTGCAACTTAAGAAATGGCAGTATGAAGGTCTAGAAGAATCTTAATGGAACTCAACCCCATTTTTGCTTTAGTTGAGGGATAGTGTGAGTCGGCTAAGAAAGGTCAGATCCTCTGTAAATTTTAAATTGCTTTCTATGTCCCTGTTCTCTCTGCCTCCCTATGATTTTGCATATAAATGCAACGACAGAAATAATGAAAATACTCTAACAGCAATATTCTGATCGATACTCTGAAAGCCTCCGAAACGAGGAGACACCAAAAAAACAAACAAAAAAAAAACCTGACAGTGGATCTAGCCTTTTCCCACTTTAAAGGAGAACTATGACCAAAACTCTTTTGGACATACTTCTCCTGTAGGTCACAGGAGTGCACTTAGTTCTGCACAGAGTGAGACGACAGCTGGCTAAAGTCTCCTGTCGGCTAACGTCACAGAGCCGGTCCAGGCTCTGCAGGGATCCCAACAATAATGTTGCTATCTGCCCAGATGCCTGACCAGCAGCTGGCTCAGCCTCTCAACTAGGGTGCCCACGTGTCCCGGATTGCCCGGGACTGTCCCGCAATTGCCATCTCTGTCCCGGGTCCCGGGCACCTTCATTCCGGGACAATACAGTGTCCCGGAATGAAATTGAGGTCACAGCCACCGCCTACTAACTAGTAATTACATTTCCCTACACTTCCGGAACTGGTTGCTAGGGCCAGCCTGGTGGCAGGCTATGGGTGGCAAGTGGCACACTGCATCTGGTGGCAGGCTATGGGTGGGCAAGTGGCACACTGCATCTGGTGGCAGGCTATGGGTGGCAAGTGGCACACTGCATCTGGTGGCAGGCTATGGGTGGCAAGTGGCACACTGCATCTGGTGGCAGGCTATGGGTGGCAAGTGGCACACTGCATCTGGTGGCAGGCTATGGTGGAAAGTGACAATCTCAGGGTTCCCACCGATTCTGCATTATAGTGAGTTATACCATTTCATGATATATTACAATGTGGTAATAGAAATCATGTGATTTGATCATCCTGACACTATATCTAGCATGGTGGGGGGGGATGATTTATGTGCTAACACCAGCCATTCTCCTGACAAATCACACCAAATTCCCCATCATCCCTGAGACTACATTGCCTGCCTCATTTTCTGGGGGGAAGGTGGATGTCCCTGAATGGCAGTTTGGAAATGTGGTCACCCTACTCTCAACATGCCACTGAGAGCCTGACCCATCCTCTCTCTCCTTCTTTACAGTGCAGCACTTCAGTGTGTGAATCCCACACTTCTCTTTTAAATCTAAAACTAACAAGGACATTTTGGATTTGACAGTTATAAGTATCTACTGCATAAATGTCAGGGCCTGCATCACCTGTTGGTGAAACTTTCCAGAGCACCAGGTTGTTGTTCCAGATCCCACCATTAGGTCTCTCCCAGCAGCCGGCAGATTCCAGTAATCAGTTTCCACCTGATGCTTGCTGCTGAGAGAGTCATTAGTTCCTCTTCTACATTTCCCTCTCTCACTTCCGTGTTTTGCTTTGCTGCCAGATACTGCTAGATAAATATCCTGTTCCTGCTCTTGATCGTGCTCTTTGCCTTGTACCTGTACCCTAAACCCGGCTGCCTTGTTCCTACTCCCCCCTTTGTTCCTGATCCTAGTTTTGGTTCCCCCTGCCTATATGTTCCCTGCACCTCCAGTTTTACCCTGCTTTTCTGTCTGCCCTATTTGTATATATTGTATATACAGTGAAACCTTGGTTTACGAGTAACGTGGTTTACGAGCGTTTTGAAAGACAAGCAACTTTTTTTATTTGCCTTGATATACGAGCGGTGTCTTGATATACGAGCAATTTTTATTTTATTTTTTTTATTTATTTATTTTTATGTAAAATAAATAAATAATTACACTCACAATGTGAAGGAGTCTGCTGCTCATCCATGTAAAGCCGCTGTGTATATGTACAGTGAAGCGGCTGGTGTACAGTATACAGTACAGCTTTGTATGTGGCCAGAGATTTGCGGACGATGATGGGTCCCAGCGCTTCCTCGAGACACTCAGAGACACTCATAGACACTCCCAACAGGGGTGGGCGTACCCGGAGGTGATGTGAACAGTTCCCAAGTTCTCTAGGAAGTGCTGTGAGCTGAACATGTGGCCACATACAACGTTGTACTGTACACCAGCGGCTTTACTGAACATACAGTACTGTATACAAAGCGGCTTTAAATAGATATGCACCAACCTCTGGCCACATACAGAGCTGTATACTGTACACCAGCGGCTTTACTCTACATACAGTATACACAGCGGCTTTACTGTACATATACACAGCAGCTTTAAATAGGTGATCACCAGACTCCTTAACATTGTAAGTGTGCAGTCTTTTTCTTTACCTTAAAATTTTTGCAACACAGAGGTACAGTCAGGGCCGTCGGAACAGGAGAGGCAAACCAAGCAACGGCTTGGGGCCCCATGCTGGCCTGGGGCCCCAGCAGAGCGGTCCCCCTCCTGTGATCGGCAGCCCCCCCTCCCATTCAGGCGGGGGGGGAGACCATCGGCACACCTGTCACTGTGAGACAGCAGCAGCATTGCTTTTAAATAAGTGCACTGTGCAGGCTGCGGTGTGTGCTGGAATCCAAAGCTCCTTTCTCTCTCTCTCCCCCCTCCTCCAGTGTCCTGCACAGTCTCTGGTATCTCTGACTCAACCTCCTCCCCCCCTCCAATCACCAGTGCGGAGTGCTGAGAGAATCGGGAGGCGGAGCTCACTGAAGCTCCTGATGGGCTGGCCAGAGGAAGGGAGGAGGTGAGCTGAATTATTTTTTTCCTGAGAAAAGTCTCCTAGGAAGCAAAGCTGCAAAGTTTAGGAGTATTTGTATTGCAAGTGATGCAGTAAAGGGTTAATTAAGGTGACAGGAGAATCAGAGAGATAGAGAGTGTATGGGGGGGGGGGGAGGGAGCGTGCAGCCCAATTACAGCTGACAGATACCTCCTGAGCAGCACACATGTAATACAAACATCCCCCAATCACTCAGACTAGATAATGTGTGACCATTCCTGTAACCTGTATATATGTGATGAGTCTACACTTACTTCTGATTGTACACTCATGGCTTGGGTACCACAGAGTTATATGAATGGTCATACATTACCTTCACATCATCTGTACATACAGAGTGCTGGGGGCTGGATTATATATATACATGTATGTGCTTACGATTTAGAAGAGCCCTTTCACACTGGAGCACCCATAGCGTCGGCGGTAATATGCCGCTATTTTTACCGCCGACGCTATGGGTGGATTTACGGCGCATTTCGGCCGAGAAAGTGTTAAAACCGCTCGCAATGTGCTGCTGAAGCAGCGCATTGCGGGCAGTATAGCCGCACTGTCCCATTAATTTCAATGGGCAGCAGCGGTGGAGGCGCGGTAAACTCACCGCTCCTTCACCGCTGCAAAGATGCGGCTAGCAGGACTTTTTCTAACGTCCTGCTAGCGCAACACTCCAGTGTGAAAGCCCTCGGGCCTCTCCCCTTGGGCTTTCACACTGGAATGAATGGGGCAGCAGTTTAGCAGCGTTTTGCAGGCGCTATTTTTTACGCTATAGCGCCTGCAAAACGCTACAGTGTGAAAGGGGTGTAACAGATTGTTTTCATTGAATAATACTGCTGTTTGATTTATTGCTGTATATATTAGTAGATGAGCAGAAGAGCTTTTTTTGCATTATAGACCTCACCATCTGAACAATTCTCAGCCCCCAACTCCCCCCAGCTTATATCACCCCCAGACCACTTTATACATCCAGCTGAGGGACATCATTCCTTAGTCACTTTCCTTATCTTCCCAAAATCACTCCCTGGTCACCCCACAGACACTGCAGGAAATCCCTAACCCCATCTTACCCACCACAGTCCTCTCCTCTACATATTTCCCCCATCATACCCTCCACAGTCCTCTCCTGTACATACTGCCCCCGTCATACCCTCCACACTCCTCATCTTTACATACTGCCCCCATCATACCCTCCACACTCCTCTCCTGTACATACTGCCTCCATCTTACCCTCTGCACTCCTCTCCTGCAGAATCAGATGTAAAGGGGAACTCTGTTGACTCTGATGTAAAGGGGAACTCTGTTGACTCTGATGTAAAGGGGAACTCTGTTGACTCTAATGTAAAGGGAGACTCTTGTGATTAATTCCATATGATTAGAAATGTTATTTAATCACAAAAATATATGTATAGTGTATACTACATAACAAAATTGCTGTGCGTTGCTTTGTACAGAGGTAATGAATTTAATGTACTACAAAAAAAAAAAATTGGCGTGCGCTGCTTAAGCGTTCGGGTTTGGCTTGACGAAAAGGTGGCAACCCTACCCCCCCCTGGGGGGCCCCAAATTCTCAATCTGCTTGGGGCCCCCAAATTCCTTCAAACGGCCCTGGGTACAGTACAGTATTTTAAAGTGCAGTTTATTTTGTTTTATGTTTACAGTACACTTTATACTGTATTTTATTTTGCCGTAATAATTTCTATATGAATAAATGGTTGTGTAACGAATCATCTGCGTTTCCATTATTTCCTATGGGGAAACTCGCTTTGATACAAGAGAGTTTTGGATTACAAGCATTCTCCTGGAACGGATTATGCTCGTAATCCAAGGTTCCACTGTAGTTAGTTCGCTGATTATGCTTTCTGTTACTCTGTTACAGTAGGTTGTTACGTAGGGTATTTGGGTTTTTGGTTGACTTATATGTTTAGGTTTGTTGGTCTTTGGATGCAGACCCCAGATTTATAAGGCCTTGTCTCAGCCTCCTACTGTAGCTACACAAATTTGGCCATCCCTGCTGCCGATTCCTGACAATAATATTACTATATTTCACTACAGCTCTGAAAGGCTTTGGCTATGGTCATTTACAAAAACAATATTGTATTCATTGCAAATAGGAACGTCACTTCCAGATTTAGAAATGTGAGTTTGCAGGCTGACAACACAAAGTCACTGTCTGACAATTCACAACAGCGTTGTTAGCCTGCTGCCAGTGTCCTTAAGGTGGCTATTGGACTGCCTGTTTGATAGTCCTCATTGGCAACCCAAAGGCCAACTAAAGCAGTTTGCATGGCAGGCTAACAATGCTACTTCTAATTGCAATCAACTAAATTAGCATCCTCAGCCTACAACAGAAAATGCTGTTCTTGACGTTCTTGAAACAGACTCACAAACAAACTTTTTTGTTTATGAAAACTGTGTGAGACATAATGCCACACATACTGAAAAATAGATTTTGTACTGTTGCACTTTGCACTGTATTGTTATTTGCATTAAAATTCAACAAAATGTTATTCCTGAAAAATACAATTATAGGCGGCTGAAGGAAGGGTAAAGGGTGGCCGCTAAGAAATGAGGGCCCCAACTAGTGATGAGCCGAACACCCCCGGGTTCGGTTCGCACCAGAACCCGCGAACGGACCGGAAGTTCGAACGAACATTAGAACCCTATTAAATACAATGGATGCGAACGTTCGAATTCTAAAGTGCTAATTATAACAACTATTATGCATGTTATTGTCCTAAAAAGGGTTTGGGAACCCGGGTTCTGCACCAGGGGACATGTATCAATGCAAAAAGAAGTTTTAAAAACGGTCGTTTTTCGGGAGCAGTCATTTTAATGATGCATAAAGTGAAAAAAAAAAAGTCAAATATTCCTTTAAATATCGTACCTGGGGGGTGTCTAAAGTATGCCTGTGAAGTGCCACGTGTTTCCCGTGTTTAGAACTGTCCCTGCACAAAATGACACTTCTAAAGGAAAAAAAAGCCATTTAAAACTGCTTGCGGCTTTAATGTAATGTCTGGTCCCGGTAATATGGATGAAATTCTTTAAGAAAAATGGCATAGCTACCCCATGACCCCCCCCCCCCCCCTACCCCAGCCCATTACCAGCCCCTTTGGGTCTTGTATGGATATTAAGGGGAACCCCGCACATAAAATAAAAAAGGCCCTATATACTCTGAACAGCCGTATACAGGCGGTGCATACAAGACAGGGACTGTAGGTTTGTTCTTATGTAGAATCTGTTTGTAATTTTGAACAGGTACATTGTTGAAGTGTAGCTCCAGCCCAAAAATCTATTTTTAAACTTTTTGGAAAACATAGGTAAGGGTTATCACCCCTGTAACATTTGTTTTGCTGTCTGTGCCCCTGTTCAGAACATTTCACCTCACTTTCCGTCCCAATGACAACTGTTTTTGAAATGTGGTGTTTTTCTTGAAACAAGGATTGCTGATAAAGCATCAGTACAGAGGAGACACCTTTCTCCCATATTTATTCTTACAGGAGAGAATTTTCCTTCCTAGTGGTAGATTTCCTCTCACTTCCTGTTGTCTTCTTGCGTTTGCAAGTAGGAGTCGTTTGTAAGTTGGATGTTTGAAAGTAGGGACCTGCCGTATATACTCTGCAGAAATAGGCCCCTTAGTTGTTGGTGTTGGCACAACACTGTAAGCACTCACAGTTACTCTTGGTTGGTGCTGGAACGCCCTGCTGTCAACTATTATATCAGGAATTTTAATTACATATAATTGTTGAACAGTGGTAGTAAAAATTGGGCCTTTGATGGTGGTGCTGGTGCCACAACACTGTAAGCCCTGACAGTTACTCTTGGTGGGTGCAGCAATGGGCCCTGCTGTGAATTATTAGATCAAGAATTGTAATTACATGCCCCTGTTGAACAGGGGCTGAAAAATTGGGCCTTAGGCACTGGTGGCACAACACTGCAACCCCTCACAGATACTGTACTTGGAGCACAGCAATGAGCCCTGTTGCAAAGTATTGCTTCAAAAATTGTAATGACACGCCCCTGTTAAACAGGGGCTGAAAAATTGGGCCTTAGGCACTGGTGGCACAACACTGCAACTCCTCACAGATACTGTACTTGGAGCACAGCAATGAGCCCTGTTGCAAAGTATTGCTTCAAAAATTGTAATTACACGCCCCTGTTAAACAGGGGCTGAAAAATTGGGCGTTAGGCACTGGTGGCGGCACCCATAAACAAAAATGATCTTCCAAGCTATCATCATCAATCGTATCATTGAGGACTCGGAGGAGGAGGATAGCCAGTCAACATAACAGCACAGGCACTCAGCATCAGCATCAGTCTTGAAGGGATGTGACATTTTAAAATCAATTAGTCTGTTATATCAGCATCAGGTGTGTGGTAGCTGGTGGTGATCCAAGACTGGTTCATCTTGATGAAAGTCAGTCGATCAACCGAGTCGGTGGACAGGCGCACCCTGTGATCCGTGACAAATCCTCCAGCAGCACTGAATGTGCGTTCCGAAAGAACGCTGGATGCAGGACAGGCCAGTAGCTCAATTGCATACTGTGCAAGCTCTGGCCAGTGATCCATCCTCAAGACCCAGTAAGCCAGAGGATTTTCGGTGGGGAAGGTGTCCAAGTCTGACCTTGCCCCTAGATATTCCTGCACCATGTTTATCAGACGCTGGCGATGGTTGCTGGAACCAATCATACTTTGGGGCTGCGGACTAAAGAATTGTCTGAACGCATCGGTCAGACGGCCACCTTCCCCACCGCTCCTTCTTTGACTGGCCGAAGCCTCAGCAACTTGTTGTCCAGGACCAGGAGTTTGCAACCTCCCAGTCTCTGGGAACGCGTTGCACAGACCTTTCTGCAAGGCCTCCCGGAGTTGTCTCATCCTCTGCTCCCTCTGCGACGGTAACATAAGGTCCGCAACCTTACCCTTGTACCGTGGATCAAGGAGAGTGGCCAGCCAGTAATGGTCCCTCTCCTTGATCCGAAGAATACGAGGATCCTTCCGCAGACTTTGCAGGATCAGGGAGGCCATGCAGCGTAGGTTTGCTGAGGCATTCGCTCCGGAGTCCTCTGGGTCACTAAGGACGACATGATCCGCAGCCACCTCCTCCCAGCCACGTACAAGTCCACTGGTTTCTTGGGACTGTAAATCATCCCTAAAAGACTGCTGCTGATGATGCTGAGTGCCAGCCTCCACCTCCATGCTGACACAATCCTCCTCCTCCTCCTCCTCCTCCTCCTCTTCCTGTGCGATGGGTGGGACAGAAGGAACACTGTCTGGGTAAAGGGGGCCTTGAGAGGCAAGGAAGTCCTCCTCTTCCTGCCTCTGTTCTGCCTCAAGTGCCCTGTCCATTATTCCACGCAGCGTGTGCTCCAACAGGTGGACAAGAGGTACAGTGTCACTGATGCATGCACTGTCACTGCTCACCATCCTCGTGGCCTCCTCAAATGGTGCCAGGACAGTGCATGCATCCCTGATCATGCCCCACTGGCGTGGAGAAAAAAAACCAAGCTCCCCTGACCCTGTCCTGGTGCCGTAGTCGCACAGGTACTCATTGATGGCCCTCTGCTGCGTGTGCAGCCGCTGCAGCATGGCCAACGTTGAGTTCCACCTGGTGGGCATGTCACATATAAGGCGGTTCTTGGGCAGGTTCAACTCCTTTTGCAGCTCAGCCAGGCGAGCACTGGCATTATAAGATCTGCGGAAATGCACACAGACTTTCCTGGCCTGCCTCAGGACATCCTGTAAGCCCGGGTACCTGCCCAAGAACCGCTGCACCACCAGGTTAAGGACGTGAGCCACACAGGGCACATGGGTCAGTTGTCCCTGTCGGAGGGCGGAGAGGAGGTTGGTGCCATTGTCGCAAACCACCATTCCTGGCTTAAGCTGGCGTGGCGTCAACCACCTCTCGGCCTGGCCCTGCAGAGCAGACAGGACCTCTGCCCCAGTGTGGCTTCTGTCCCCCAAACACACCAGCGCAAGCACGGCATGGCATCTTTTTGCCTGCGTACTTGCGTAGCCCCGTGAACGGCTACGGAGCACCGCTGGTTCATAGGACAAACCACAGGAAGAGGCCATGGAGGAAGAAGAAGAGGAGGGGGTGGAGGAGAGAGGTGTGTCACAACCAGTAGTAGCATTTTGGAGGCGTGGCGGTGGGACAACCTCCAACACTACTGCACCTTGTCCTGAATCCTTCCCAGCTGCCAAAAGAGTGACCCAATGGGCCGTGAAAGAAAGGTAACGTCCCTGTCCATGCCTGCTGGACCATGAGTCAGCGGTAATATGCACCTTACCGCTGACCGCCCTGTCCAGCGAGGCCAAGACATTGCCTTCCACATGCCGGTAGAGAGCCGGAATAGCCTTCCGTGAGAAAAAGTGGCGTTTGGGAACCTGCCACTGAGGAACCGCACATTGCACAAACTCACGGAAGGGGGCCGAGTCTACCAACTGAAAAGGCAGCAGTTGAAGCGCTAGCAATTTAGCCAAGCTAGCATTCAACCGCTGGGCATGTGGATGGCTGGGAGTGAACTTCTTTCGACGGTCCAGCAGCTGGGGCAGGGAAATTTGCCTGCTAGAATCGGACGTCGGTGTACTGCTAGCAGAGTGGGCGCAAGTACTTGGCTGTGACACACCTAATTCTACACCTTCATTCCTCTCAGTGCATGTTTCAGAGAGGACTGAAGTTATAGTGGGGTTGGAGATCCCAGCTGATGCGGTGCAAGGAGAGGTCCGCTTTGTTCTTTGGTGTGGGTCTTTGAGGTAGGCTTGCCAACGAGCTGCATGGCAGGTCAACATATGTCTGGTCAGGCATGTGGTACCCAAGCGGCTGATGTTTTGGCCACGCGATATACGCTTGAGACATATGTTGCAAACAGCAGCTGTGCGATCTGATGCACTAGCCTCAAAAAAGGCCCACACCAAAGAACTTTTTGAATGACGGGCAGAGGCAGCGCCCTGCACAGGCGGAGCTCTGCGGTGTGATTCCGTCGGTGTACTGCCCTTACGCTGGCCACCAAAGGGCATCCTGCCTCGTTGGAGATGTGCCTCCTCCTCATCCTCCTCCTCCTCCTCTCTCCTATTAGGCACCCACGTGGAGTCATTGACCTCATCATCCCCTCCCTCCTCATCACTGGAGCCAATCTGGCAGTATGCTGCAGCTGCTGGAACATGACTGCCAGATTGGTGTCCTTCTTGAGCATCCCCTCTGTCTGCTCTCACGCTACTGCCTTCCTCTAGCTGGGTTTCATCATCAGACCCTTCGAAACGCTGGGCATCCTCCTGGAGCATGTACCCAACACTGTGCTGAAACAGTTCGGGGGACTCCTCAGGAGGAGGACATGGTGGGTCTAGGGAAGGAGTGACTGATGATTTGTCTGACATTGATACCAGGGAAGACGACGCTTTGGCAGCTGCTTTTCCAGTACCCTGAGCCTGGGTGAGAGAGGATGAGGAGGAGGAGGAGGGCTTGGTCATCCACTCTACCAAGTCTTCGGCATGATGTGGCTCAACATGTCCAGCTGCCGAAAAGAAGGACAAGCGTGTCCCATGGCCATGTGCTGATGACAATGCACCGCGTCCACGACCAGCACTGTTGCCCCCAGACACAGAGCCTGCTTGCCCTCTTTTATTGCCTCCTGACTGTCTGCCTCTCCTTGTTTGCCTTCCAGACATTCTAATAGATGGCCTGCAGGGAGATGGGAAAAAAGCAATAAGGGCTACCTTCAGGTGTCCTTCTCTGTCCCTGGAAACAAGGACTTGCAGAGTGAAAGAAAAAAAACACTCTCCCTACCTACAGTTTTCTGTCCCTAGAAAAAATGTTTTTTTTAATCACAATATAGCACAAGGAAAATTAACTCACTGTCCTTACAGGTCCCTGGAAACAAGGACTTGCAGAGTGAAAGAAAAAAAACACTCTCCCTACCTACAGTTTTCTGTCCCTAGAAAAAAATGTTTTTTTTAATCACAATATAGCAAAAGGACAATTCACTCACTGTCCTTCCAGGTCCCTGGAAACAAGGACTTGCAGAGTGAAAGAAACTGACACTGTCCCTACCTAGAGTTTTCTGTCCCTGGAATAAATGTTTTTTTCAGCACAATATAGCACAAGGACAATTAACTCACTGTCCTTACAGGTCCCTGGAAACAAGGACTTGCAGAGTGAAAGAAAAAAAATACTCTCCCTACCTACAGTTTTCTGTCCCTAGAAAAAAATGTTTTTTTTAATCACAATATAGCAAAAGGACAATTCACTCACTGTCCTTCCAGGTCCCTGGAAACAAGGACTTGCAGAGTGAAAGAAACTGACACTGTCCCTACCTAGAGTTTTCTGTCCCTGGAATAAATGTTTTTTTCAGCACAATATAGCACAAGGACAATTAACTCACTGTCCTTACAGGTCCCTGGAAACAAGGACTTGCAGAGTGAAAGAAAAAAAATACTCTCCCTACCTACAGTTTTCTGTCCCTAGAAAAAAATGTTTTTTTTAATCACAATATAGCAAAAGGACAATTCACTCACTGTCCTTCCAGGTCCCTGGAAACAAGGACTTGCAGAGTGAAAGAAACTGACACTGTCCCTACCTAGAGTTTTCTGTCCCTAGAATAAATGTTTTTTTTAATCACAATATAGCAAAAGGACAATTCACTCACTGTCCTTCCAGGTCCCTGGAAACAAGGACTTGCAGAGTGAAAGAAACTGACACTGTCCCTACCTAGAGTTTTCTGTCCCTAGAATAAATGTTTTTTTTAATCACAATATAGCAAAAGGACAATTCACTCACTGTCCTTCCAGGTCCCTGGAAACAAGGACTTGCAGAGTGAAAGAAACTGACACTGTCCCTACCTAGAGTTTTCTGTCCCTAGAATAAATGTTTTTTTTAATCACAATATAGCAAAAGGACAATTCACTCACTGTCCTTCCAGGTCCCTGGAAACAAGGACTTGCAGAGTGAAAGAAACTGACACTGTCCCTACCTAGAGTTTTCTGTCCCTAGAATAAATGTTTTTTTTAATCACAATATAGCACAAGGAAAATTAACTCACTGTCCTTACAGGTCCCTGGAAACAAGGACTTGCAGAGTGAAAGAAAAAAAACACTCTCCCTACCTACAGTTTTCTGTCCCTAGAAAAAAATGTTTTTTTTAATCACAATATAGCAAAAGGACAATTCACTCACTGTCCTTCCAGGTCCCTGGAAACAAGGACTTGCAGAGTGAAAGAAACTGACACTGTCCCTACCTAGAGTTTTCTGTCCCTGGAATAAATGTTTTTTTCAGCACAATATAGCACAAGGACAATTAACTCACTGTCCTTACAGGTCCCTGGAAACAAGGACTTGCAGAGTGAAAGAAAAAAAATACTCTCCCTACCTACAGTTTTCTGTCCCTAGAAAAAAATGTTTTTTTTAATCACAATATAGCAAAAGGACAATTCACTCACTGTCCTTCCAGGTCCCTGGAAACAAGGACTTGCAGAGTGAAAGAAACTGACACTGTCCCTACCTAGAGTTTTCTGTCCCTAGAATAAATGTTTTTTTTAATCACAATATAGCACAAGGAAAATTAACTCACTGTCCTTACAGGTCCCTGGAAACAAGGACTTGCAGAGTGAAAGAAAAAAAACACTCTCCCTACCTACAGTTTTCTGTCCCTAGAAAAAAATGTTTTTTTTAATCACAATATAGCAAAAGGACAATTCACTCACTGTCCTTCCAGGTCCCTGGAAACAAGGACTTGCAGAGTGAAAGAAACTGACACTGTCCCTACCTAGAGTTTTCTGTCCCTGGAATAAATGTTTTTTTCAGCACAATATAGCACAAGGACAATTAACTCACTGTCCTTACAGGTCCCTGGAAACAAGGACTTGCAGAGTGAAAGAAAAAAAATACTCTCCCTACCTACAGTTTTCTGTCCCTAGAAAAAAATGTTTTTTTTAATCACAATATAGCAAAAGGACAATTCACTCACTGTCCTTCCAGGTCCCTGGAAACAAGGACTTGCAGAGTGAAAGAAACTGACACTGTCCCTACCTAGAGTTTTCTGTCCCTAGAATAAATGTTTTTTTTAATCACAATATAGCAAAAGGACAATTCACTCACTGTCCTTCCAGGTCCCTGGAAACAAGGACTTGCAGAGTGAAAGAAACTGACACTGTCCCTACCTAGAGTTTTCTGTCCCTAGAAAAAATGTTTTTTTTAATCACAATATAGCACAAGGAAAATTAACTCACTGTCCTTACAGGTCCCTGGAAACAAGGACTTGCAGAGTGAAAGAAAAAAAACACTCTCCCTACCTACAGTTTTCTGTCCCTAGAAAAAAATGTTTTTTTTAATCACAATATAGCAAAAGGACAATTCACTCACTGTCCTTCCAGGTCCCTGGAAACAAGGACTTGCAGAGTGAAAGAAACTGACACTGTCCCTACCTAGAGTTTTCTGTCCCTGGAATAAATGTTTTTTTCAGCACAATATAGCACAAGGACAATTAACTCACTGTCCTTACAGGTCCCTGGAAACAAGGACTTGCAGAGTGAAAGAAAAAAAATACTCTCCCTACCTACAGTTTTCTGTCCCTAGAAAAAAATGTTTTTTTTAATCACAATATAGCAAAAGGACAATTCACTCACTGTCCTTCCAGGTCCCTGGAAACAAGGACTTGCAGAGTGAAAGAAACTGACACTGTCCCTACCTAGAGTTTTCTGTCCCTGGAATAAATGTTTTTTTCAGCACAATATAGCACAAGGACAATTAACTCACTGTCCTTACAGGTCCCTGGAAACAAGGACTTGCAGAGTGAAAGAAAAAAAATACTCTCCCTACCTACAGTTTTCTGTCCCTAGAAAAAAATGTTTTTTTTAATCACAATATAGCAAAAGGACAATTCACTCACTGTCCTTCCAGGTCCCTGGAAACAAGGACTTGCAGAGTGAAAGAAACTGACACTGTCCCTACCTAGAGTTTTCTGTCCCTAGAATAAATGTTTTTTTTAATCACAATATAGCAAAAGGACAATTCACTCACTGTCCTTCCAGGTCCCTGGAAACAAGGACTTGCAGAGTGAAAGAAACTGACACTGTCCCTACCTAGAGTTTTCTGTCCCTAGAATAAATGTTTTTTTTAATCACAATATAGCAAAAGGACAATTCACTCACTGTCCTTCCAGGTCCCTGGAAACAAGGACTTGCAGAGTGAAAGAAACTGACACTGTCCCTACCTAGAGTTTTCTGTCCCTAGAATAAATGTTTTTTTTAATCACAATATAGCAAAAGGACAATTCACTCACTGTCCTTCCAGGTCCCTGGAAACAAGGACTTGCAGAGTGAAAGAAACTGACACTGTCCCTACCTAGAGTTTTCTGTCCCTAGAATAAATGTTTTTTTTAATCACAATATAGCAAAAGGACAATTCACTCACTGTCCTTCCAGGTCCCTGGAAACAAGGACTTGCAGAGTGAAAGAAACTGACACTGTCCCTACCTAGAGTTTTCTGTCCCTAGAATAAATGTTTTTTTTAATCACAATATAGCACAAGGAAAATTAACTCACTGTCCTTACAGGTCCCTGGAAACAAGGACTTGCAGAGTGAAAGAAAAAAAACACTCTCCCTACCTACAGTTTTCTGTCCCTAGAAAAAAATGTTTTTTTTAATCACAATATAGCAAAAGGACAATTCACTCACTGTCCTTCCAGGTCCCTGGAAACAAGGACTTGCAGAGTGAAAGAAACTGACACTGTCCCTACCTAGAGTTTTCTGTCCCTGGAATAAATGTTTTTTTCAGCACAATATAGCACAAGGACAATTAACTCACTGTCCTTACAGGTCCCTGGAAACAAGGACTTGCAGAGTGAAAGAAAAAAAATACTCTCCCTACCTACAGTTTTCTGTCCCTAGAAAAAAATGTTTTTTTTAATCACAATATAGCAAAAGGACAATTCACTCACTGTCCTTCCAGGTCCCTGGAAACAAGGACTTGCAGAGTGAAAGAAACTGACACTGTCCCTACCTAGAGTTTTCTGTCCCTAGAATAAATGTTTTTTTTAATCACAATATAGCAAAAGGACAATTCACTCACTGTCCTTCCAGGTCCCTGGAAACAAGGACTTGCAGAGTGAAAGAAACTGACACTGTCCCTACCTAGAGTTTTCTGTCCCTAGAATAAATGTTTTTTTTAATCACAATATAGCAAAAGGACAATTCACTCACTGTCCTTCCAGGTCCCTGGAAACAAGGACTTGCAGAGTGAAAGAAACTGACACTGTCCCTACCTAGAGTTTTCTGTCCCTAGAATAAATGTTTTTTTTAATCACAATATAGCAAAAGGACAATTCACTCACTGTCCTTCCAGGTCCCTGGAAACAAGGACTTGCAGAGTGAAAGAAACTGACACTGTCCCTACCTAGAGTTTTCTGTCCCTAGAAAAAATGTTTTTTTTAAGCACAATATAGCAGAAGCACAAAACACACTGACACTCTCCCTACCTATCCTTCTCTTTCCCTAAACTAAAGGAATCCAGGTTAAGCAAGAAAGAAATAACAGTCACTGTCCCTGCCTATGCTACTCTATCCCTGCTCCGGAACACACTACACTAGGCCGCCGTGCTGGCGGCCTTTTATAGTGTGGGGCGTGTACTAAACACCCTCAGCAATAATTGGCCACAGGCATCCTGCCTGTGGCCAATCATTGCTCTCCTCGCTGCCGGCGCTGTGATTGGCCAAGCATGCGGGGTCACAGTGCATGCTTGGCCAATCACAGCGCCTGGATGACACTGCGATGGCGTAGTGCATTGTGGGCCGTTCGCGTCACTCGAATTTGGCGCGAACGGCCCAAATCGTTCGATCTTCGTCGAACGATCGAACAGCCAATGTTCGAGTCGAACGTATGTTCGACTCGAACACGAAGCTCATCCCTAGCCCCAACCTAGACTCCTTTCTATTTACACAATGCTTGACTTGCAGTGTACAAGGTAATCCGCACACATGAATCCACAATGTATTGTCTTTTTACAAACACGGTCCTTTGTGTCCTGCTCCCACGCACTCTACAGGCAGCCTCCTCCAATCTCTACTCTAGAGTTCTGGATGCAAATCAAGCAATATTTATGTTTACGCTCTTCAGGAAATGCAAAATCCCCTTGAAATCTGCAACCCATCCAAAATGAATCACAACTGTAGATACCAATTACTGAGTTAAAGAAACTTGTATCCAAAGAGTGAAGAAACTATTCTGGGAAGAAAATGTACAACTGACAGATAACTGAATAACAAACATCAGCATATAATGTTCACTGAAAAACACCTATGTGAAAAAAACATAAAACTTCATAGAATGCAAATTGTGTACAAAGCAACTATATACAGCCAATGGGATGGTTGGCATTCCCTTATTAAGAAAGGCATGACTCTCCTAACACAGACTTGGTATAGAGGTCTAGGGAATTCTCACCACTGACCACCAATGTTAGGGGCATTCTTCCCATTGACCACCAATGTTAGGGGCTTTTACCACTGACCACCAATGTTAAGGGCATTCTTAAAGCTTACCACCAATGTAAGATGCATTCTTCACATTGACCACCAATGAAGAGAGCATTCTGGCCACCAATGTTATGGGCATTCTTCTAACTGACCACCAATATAAGTAGTATTCTTACCACTGTCTACCAGTGTGATGGGGCCCTTCTCCACTGAGTACCAATCATAAGGGGCCATTCTCCACTGACCACCAATGTAATAGAGCACTTTACTGACCACCAGTGTAAGGGGGCTCAACAGTTGTAAGGAGGCCTGTCTGCATTTTCTTTCTCACAATTATTATTACTTTATTTAATTTTATTAACCACTTGCTGACAGCAATATATACGGTGCGGCTTGCAAGTGGTTTACAGGGGTTATGGCTGAAGCTATCAGCCATAATCTTAGTATTTTTTTTCAGCTGAAAGCAGTCCGAGCGACTAATTAGCCGCTGAATCGCTTTCAGAAGCAGCAGGAGGGCTCCCCCTCCCGGCGCTCGCCTGTGTTTCTCGGCTTAACATTTTTACTGGCAATCCCATGGTATAGGGTGGAAGTAAACAATTTTTTTTTTAACACAAAAGATCAATTTTTTCATCTTTTGCTTTTAACGGTAGAGGAGAGATTTGGGGTCTTATTGACCCCAGAACGCACCATAAATAGGACCTGTCATCTCTTAGTTCTTTTACAAGGTAATAGGAATAAAAGTGATCAAAAAAAAATAAAAAATCAAGGGACAGTGTAAAAAGTAAAATAAATAAATAAAAAATATATATCAACGGTGTTCGCACCACACATATGAGGTGTTGCTGCGAACGTTAGAGTGAGAGCAATAATTATAGCGCTAGACCTCTTCTGTAACATTTTTTTAAAGCTTCACATATGGGATTTTTTTAAGTATCATAGTTTGTCACCATTCCACGAGCATGTACAATTTTAAAGCATGACATGTAGGTAGGTTGTGTATTGTTTTGTTTTTTTTTGCATTTAAATTCATTAAAGTGTATTTTTTCCCAAAAAATTGTGTTTGAAAAATCACTGCGCAAATACCGTGTGACATAAAATCTTGTAATGATCACCATTTTATTCTCTAGGGTCTCTACTAAAATAAAATATAAAACGTTTGGGGTTCTAAGTAATTTCCAAGCAAAAAATACTGATTTAACCACTTAAGCCCCGGACCATTTTGCAGCTAAAGGACCAGGCCACTTTTTGCGATTCGGCACTGCGTCGCTCTAACTGACAATTGCGCGGTCGTACGACTTGGCTCCCAAATAAATTTGACGTCCTTTTTTTCCCACAGCTTTCTTTTGGTGGTATTTGATCACCTCTGCGGTTTTTATTTTTTGCGCTATAAACAAAAATAGAGCGACAATTTTAAAAAAATGCAATATTTTTTACTTTTTGCTATAATAAATATCCCCCAAAAATATATAAAAAAATTATTTATTTTCCTCAGTTTAGGCCGATACGTATTCTTCTACATACTTTTGGTAAAGAAAATCGCAATCAGCGTTTATTGATTGGTTTGCGCAAAAGTTATAGCGTTTACAAAATAGGGTATGGTTTTATGGCATTTTTATTAATTTGTTATTTTTTTACTAGTAATGGCGGCGATCAGTGATTTTTTTCCTGACTGCCACATTATGGCGGACACATCGGACACTTTTGACACATTTTTGGGACCATTGTCATTTTCACAGCGATCAGTGCTATAAAAATGTACTAATTACTGTGAAAATGACACTGGCAGTGAAGGGGTTAACCACTAGGTGGCTCTGTAGGGGTTAAGTGTTCCCTGCATAGTGTTTCTTACTGTAAGGGGGATGGGCTCTGTGTCACATGACACTGATCTCCGCTCCGAGCCAAGATCAGTGTCATTGTCACTAGTCAGAGCGGGGAGATGCTTGTTTACACAAGCATCTCCCCGCTCTATACCTCCATAAGACGATCGCGGGGATCCCCGCGGCGATCGAGTCCGCGGGTCCCGCGGTCCGACTCACGGGGATGGCGGCAGGGTCTGCTGACGTAAGAGCCGGTTCACACCAGGGCGGCTCGTCAGGCGACTCAGTCGCCTGACAAGTCACATCCCATGCTTTTCAATGGAACCGTTCTAAGTAAGAGCGACTCAGGTCGCTCCAACTTAGAAAAAGGTTCCTGTACTACTTTTGGGGGTGACCCAAGGCGACCTGCATTGACTTCTATACAGAAGTCTTATGCAAATCGCCTCGGCGGGCGTCTCAAGTCGTCTTGAGATCGCGCCGCCGAGGTCGCCCCCACAAGTCGTGCCGCGTCGCCCTGGTGTGAACCGGCTCTCAATGTACAGTGGTTGGTCCTTAAGTGGTTAAACTTGTAAACAAAAAGTTCCAGAAAAGGCTTGGTCGGCAAGTGGTTGAAAATAGTCATGTTGAATGGAGCTTATTCTTTTTTTTTTTCTTATAGTACACCTTACTCATCATGCTAATGTGAGGTGTAGATGTAATAGTTATTAGCAGATATTTCAAGGGTTCCTCCATGTTAAAAAAAAAAAAAGTCTGAGATAGGCTTATGTAACATTTTTGTAGCAGTAAGTAATCAGCATCCATCCACAGTTTCAGCTCTTTAAAAACAGACTATCCCTTTGATTGTATTACAACAAAGACCAGAAAACAGTTACCTTGTTCAGTCTATGCATAAGGCTCCATCACAGCGATATGCAAATGATTCAGATATGTAAATTTAATATTAACTCATATCCACACACAAACATCACATTTCTGGATATAAAAAAACAAAAAAAACAACCATAGTTACATTAGGACCAAGATTTAAGCAGGGGAACAAATTAGGGTAAAGAATTGTTAATAGGCCCTTGCACACTGCTTCCAGAAAATGCTCAGGCGATTTTTCAGGCATACATGCATTTTTTTTACTGATCTAAATGCAACCCATTGTTTTCAATGTGCCTTAATGCACAGGAGCGTAAATATGTGCTGCATATTGATCAGTAAAAAAAAAAATCATAGTTGTCGGTCAGTATTTTTTGCATTTATACTGGCATATACACACAAATATATGCAAAAACACGCAAATGCCACGCTTCCTGCTTGTGTGTGTATACTCGCACATATGTGCTATAATTATATATAGCCCATCCACCAGTTTTTTTCTGCTAGGAATGTCTGATGCTCATACCGTGTTTCCCCGAAAATAAGCCCGGGTCTTATATTAATTTTGGCAACAAAAGACACAGTAGGGCTTATTTTCGGGGTAGGTCTTACCATGTAATGTGCGGTCTTCTCCTCTCCTCTTGCTCCCTGCCTGACAGGAATCCCCAATGTGTACTGAGTTAAAATTCTTGTAAAATCATAGAATCCACTCTATTACAGTAGTATATAATGTACAATGTGTGTGTTTCTGTAATATAATTGTGCCAAATACCTTCGTTATAGCGCCGCTCTGCGCTTCTGTGACCTACCGGAGCTCTCTTCCCCGCAATGATATTACAGAAACACACACATTGTACATTATATACTACTGTAATATAGTGGATTATAGGCTTTTACAAGCATTTTAAACTAGGGCTTATTTTTGGGGTAGGGCTTATATTGAAGCCCTCCTGGAAAATAATGCTAGGTCTTATTTTCGGGGTAGGTCTTATTTTCGGGGAAACATGGTACATCATTACTGTGTGTGAGAGGCCATATTTACTATATTATATTGTATGTTCTATACATTAAAGGGGTTGTAAACCCTCAAGGTTTTTCACCTTAATGCATTAAGGTGAAAAACCTCCTGTGATGCAGCTGCCCCCCGGAGCCCCCCTTTTACTTACCTGAACCCGGTCTTTCCAGCGATGGGGAAGAGCACACCAGCTCCAGCCGGTGTCTCGGGTCCTGATTGGATAGATTGATAGCAGCGCAGCCATTGGCACCTGTTGCTGTCAATCAAATCCAGTAACGCGGGAGCCGGGACCCAGCAGCAGGACACGGGAGCGCGCCTGCACGAGTGCCCAGAAAGAGCGCGGCTTTCCAACGGGCACTCGGAAAGGGGAGGAGCCAGGAGCGCTGCTGAGGGACCCCAGAAGAAGAGGATCAGGGCCACTCTGTGCAAAACCAACTGCACAGAGAAGGTAAGTATAACATGTTTGCTTTTTTTTGTTTTGTTTTTTAAACCAAACCTTTAGATATCATATAAGCAGTATGTGTGTTTAGAACATATTTTGTATAATTGTTATGATGTGTTGACAAGAAAACTATTCCATCAGTCATAGAGCAGTGGTCTCTAAACTGTGGTCTTTTGCTTGTCTTTATCTGGCCCTGTTCCTCTCACTGACAATAATAATGAGGCACCACCAACAGTGGGGTGTAATTCCTCCTACTGACAGCAATGACATTACTGCACTATTCATCCCACTGATGCCAGCAACGGGGCACTATTCTTCCCATTGACACAAACAATGGGGCAATATCCCTTCCATTATCACCAATAGTGGGTTCTATTCCCTCCTCTGACACGAGCGATGGAGCATTATTCCTTCCACTAATACCAATGACTAATGACCACAATCGCTACGCAATTTTTTTCCTCTCCCTGACCTCCAAGCCTGAGGTACTGTGTACTCTCAGTGACTCCGGGGCATAATCGACCACCACTGGCCGAGGTCTGGCCCACCTAAAGTTTAAAGGACAGTAAACCGGCCCTTTGGAAAGTTTGGAGACCCCTGGTCATAGAGGGTTCTTCAGACACTATTTAATCTTTACTGCTTTTATATGCATGTCACCAATTGTATGTTCAATAGCCACAACCACAAAGGATCCTATTTTCCCTTATTGTCTCTTTTCAGCAAAAAGAACAAACAAAAAAGAAATAAAATAAAAATAAAGCACCATTAAAAAAAGTATGAGAATTTTCCCGCTTCCCTATGTTACCTAAGTTCAGAAATCTGCGGCATATCAAGCACCGCTATCACAATACAAAACTGAAGCAAGCTTGTGATTATGAATATTTGGATATAATGTAAGTGTTTCAGGAGAATGATAACACTATTCTCCAAGGATAGCAAAGAATAAGTGCTGGAGGGGTTAATCTGTGTCTAGAGACTCGTTTGCAGAACTGTTCGCCCGCTTCACACCACTGGTTGCCATGGAGACCATGGCCCTGGCTGGCTTTTTGGAGCGCACCCGTTCAAGCTGGCCGCCCATCAATCAAACAGAACATAGTTTGTAGGAATTAATAAAACAATGTAAAGGTGATTAAAGACAGGAGAAAATGTTTTAATAAGGACTGTTAAGTGTAAAATGCAATCTGCTCGCGTGCTTGTTTCATAAATATTTGTTATGTCAATCTAGTAAATATTCATCATACATTATAATAAAATAAACACCGGAAAAAAAAAAAAAAAAACATTCACCTTGTGCTTTTCCCCATGAGCCAGTTTAAAACAGTTACAAAGAAATAAACAAAATAAACAGTTTTGATAGTCATTTTAGTCAGTGCTAGGAGTAAATCAATTGCTGTTAACTGCATAGGCATACAGATTTGTTTTATAGCTGGTTTTCAGTACTAGATGACATCATATTACACAAAGTGCTACCAGGCTGTGGTAGCGGTATAACAAAGGACATGGCTTCCAATGGATTTTTTGTGGATTCTGGATATTATCAAATACCTGTACTGACAGAAATATAAAACTGCCGTTGCTGACCTCCTTCTAAAAATGCTAATAATTTGACTGGCATGCTGACCTACTAATTCCAAAGCTTTTTGACTCTTTTAGCCATGGAAACACAGAGCAAGCATGCAGCAAGTGAAGCTAGAGTGATGGTCAAAAATGTATTCTAGGCCAGTGACACAAAAAATACGGAAGCTATAGGATTAGCAAGACAACCAGGCAACCAAGGTCAATGATGTCACAAGAATCTCGTCTCTATGCGAGGTGGGGAATCCCCTGCCTGGAGTTCATTGGGGCAGGAATGACAGCTAACCTCTGGGGGTAACACCTGAACCCCGTTTGCATGAGCACAAGCTCATCCCTATTGGAATCAACCTGTTTTTTTGCCTAGGCTGTAGGCCACATAGGCAAGTTCAGGGACAGCATTTTAATACCTAAAGGAGTCCTATGGTCACAGCATAAACTTTCATTTTATAACATCAGCACTATAATAACAATACAAACAATAGTTAGACAATCCAGTATAAGCTTAAAGCAGAGTTCCACCCAAAAGTGGAACTTCCACTTATCTGATTCCTCCCCCCCTGTGGTGCCTTATTTGGCACCTTTCGGGGGGAGCGGGTACCTGTTTTTTACAGGTACCCTGTCCCCACTTCCGGGAGACTGGGCCGCTGCAAAGTACGTCAGCAGCTTGGCCCCCCTCCTCATCCCTCCTCCCTCCCCCTCTGCCAGGCCAGTGAGAGAATGCAGCGTGCTTCGCGCATGCACAGTAGGGACTCGGCCATGAAACTGAAATGCTACACTGCTGGGTTCCCTTACCAGCAATGGTGGCGGCAGCACCTGACCAGCCGATGTAAACATTGGTTGCGGTGCCAACATCGCTTGACTCCAGGACAGGTAAGTGTCCTAATGTTAAAAGTCAGCAGCTACAGTATGTGTAGCTGCTGACTTTGAATTTTTGAAGGGGTTGGCAGATATCCTCTTTAATTGAATAATCTCCTTTCATGTTGTGAATTTTGCCTGTTTGCTGGCCATCCCTTTTCACAACTTCCTGGATTCCCTGTATACTTTTCAGCTTCTCCTCTGTATTTTACTTTTAATTTCTAATGACTACATATCCCATGGTACCTTGCTGCCTGCAAGCAATGATTCCTGTATTGAGTCCACCTCCTCAAACCCCTCCTCTCAGAATCCTTCTAGTTCTGAAGGCAGACTCTGTGAAATATGTGACACAGCAATGCCTACTCACAGGATATAGTGAATATATGTCACAGAATTGGGCCATCTAGTCCAAATTGGCACAGTATATATGTATATATGTGTGTACGACTGTGTGTCCTAAGCGTGTCGAGATCCTACTGGGTAAAATGACAAGCAGACACTGGCTGCAAAAAGCGCCTAGAGGCGATTCAGTTCGCATGTGAGTGCTATACAAGTCACTCATTCATTCAGAATTCAGAATTCAAAAAACTAAATGTGTTGAGACCTTCACAAAGTAGGTGTACAAGTATAATTCAATATAATTCCGATTAATAGGAGTAGGCTAGAAATAATTAAAATACAACATGGAAATTAATATATGATTTTACATTTTGACCATAGAAATGTTATTAGTAACTCCGACAAAAACCCTAATTCATTATTTAAAGTGATAATAAACCCTCCTTTTTTATTTTAAATGTACAGTATGTTCCTTGTAAATAACTGTAACCAGTAAGCCTAACCTGATGTTTTAAAGCTCTGCCATTCTAGTAGTTTTCTTGGTGTTTCTGAAGAACTTCTGACTGTCTAATATGATAAGTGCCCCCTATCCTGCACTGATCTGATAGGGACACCTCTGCTTGTGTGCTCTCAGGCTTAGGACTACATCCTCACTTGGGGACACCTCTGCTTGTGTGCTCCCAGGCTTAGGACTACATCCTCACTTCCTAATGCTGCCTAGGCCGCATGCACAGACACCCTGGCCTCAGAGGGACACTGCAGTTCAGCTCTGCTCTGCCTCCCACAGAGGATAGCAACAGAAGCCCTGTCTTTGTTCCACCTCCTGTGCACAGTGATTGACAGCAGCTCTGGAGATCATAACACCAGCTACAGGTGAATGGGAACCACATGTGCGGTACTGCAAAGCCTGCTGGGACATGAGAGGTAGTAATATATGATGTTAGGTAGGTTATTTTAAAGAAATCATCACTTTTTTTTTTTTTTTTTTTAGTGTAATGTCAATTTATATGAGGGTTTAGAACAACATCCAGTTCTACCAATAGAAGGGAAAAAGATGTATGCAATACTATGTACACAATTCTATGCCCACAGTTGATCCAGAGGAAGGCAAAAAAAATAATAATAAAAACAATAAAGCATGATTCAATTTGCTTCAGCAGGGGAAAAAAAAAATCCTTCCTTATCCCCCGAGAGGCAATCAGATATTTCCTGGATCAACTTTACCTATAAATATTAGTTTCCAGTTATATTATGTCTATCTAGGAAAAACAAGAACAACAACAAGAAAACAATCTACTGAGCTGGACAGAACCAGCTTTGAGAGAGTCTATTTTCCTTTTTTCATAGCTCTGACTGTGAAGAAGCCTTTCCATATTTGAAGATTACCGCATATACTCGAGTATAAGCCGAGTTTCTCAGCACATTTTTTGTGCTGAAAATGTCCCCCTCGGCTTATACTCGAGTCACCTTTTTGACCCCAACCTTGGCACACATGTAGCCCCATTTCTCCTCTATAAGGCCTCATGCCCACGGACGTTTTTACAGCTGCGTTTTTTACAGCTTAAAAACGCCTGTGCATGTTATTGTATATTTTTTTTATTTATTTTTTTTGAAAAAAGAAAAAAAAAAAAACGCGGAGCTGAAAAACGCAATCGTTGTGTTTTTGCGTGTTAGTGCGCGTTTCTGCGCGTTTTTTGACGCTCGCGTTTTTTTCTGCCTAATTCTGACGCTGAGGAACGCACTGGTCCTGGGTTTTTTTTACAGCTTAAAAACGTCTATGCTATTTGCAGCTCAAAAACGTCTAGGTGGGCAGGAAGCTATAGACTAACATGGACAGGCGTTTTTAAGCTGCAAAAAACGCTCAAAAACGCAGCTGTAAAAACGTCCGTGGGCATGAGGCCTAAGTGTTCAAAGTTTTTTGTCTGGGGGACCTATGGCCGGGGAGCACCGATTTTTCAAAGCCGGTCACCCCTTCCATAGGCTCCCATGTTAAACGGTCATTTCTCCGGTGATTTTGGGGACCCAGTACCGGCCGGTCGTAGGTCCCCTGGACCCGAAACTTGGCACACATGTAGCCCAATTTCTCTTCTATAAGTGTGCAAAGTTTTTTCAAAGCCGGGCACCCCTTCCATAGACTCCCATGTTAAACGTCAGTCTAGTCATGGGCACAGTGAGGCATGGGCACAGTTAGGCATGGGCACAGTGAGGCATGGACACAGTGAGGCATGCACATGGACACAGTGAGGCAAAGTGAGGCACAGTGAGGCATGCAGATGGACACCCTAGGCTTATACTCGAGTCAATACATTTTCCCAGTTTTTGTGGTAAAATTAGGTGCCTCGGCTTATATTCGGGTCGGCTTTTACTCGAGTATATACGGTAAATCTCTTTTCCTCAAGACGTAAAGAGTGCCCCCTTGTCCTCTGTGATGATCTTAAGGTGAATAACTCAACACCAAATTCACTATATGGACCACTTATATAGTTATACAAATTGATCATATCCCCCGTTTAATCAACTCTACTCAAGAGAGAATAAATTCAGTTCCTCTAATCTTTCCTCATAGCTGAGCTCCTCCATTCCTCTTATCAGTTTGGTTGCCCTTCTCTGCACTTTTTCCAGTACCCAATTCCCTTTTTATGAACTGGTGCCCAAAACTGAACTGCATATTCCAGACATGTAAATATTAATGAGCTTGATGATCATCACGCATGGTACATTTTTAGCTATGTATGCAGGGAAAAAGTATATCAGCTGAACTGGATTTTTCTGGCTTACAACTAAATTCCAACTTCAAACAAAACTTTTTTTTATTAGTTTTGGATATACTTTAGAATGGCAATAACTTTCTGTCAAGTTTCCATGTCTGGCTGTGACTTTTTCAGAGAGCTTTACTTCCTGTTCCTGTGGCGGCAGGAAATAAAATAAGGGGAACTGATCTCACCGGAACAGGGATATACATACAGTTATTATAATAATAAAGTCCTCACTGGAGAGATTTCCCATCACTTTCTGTCCTGACAGGAAACGAGGAGAAATCTCCCCATATGAGACACAGATAAATCTCAAATAAAACCTAAAATAAGTTATACCCCTTCCCCACTATTTAAAAAAAAAAAAAGTTAGAGTTGGGCTTTAACTGAGATGACTGGATTTTTTAAATGAAATATGGGGATACCCTACTGATCATGCCCACTTTTATTGGGGGTGGGGATAATAGCGGCTTGAGAAGCATACTACACCAAATGTTGGGTGTTGCCAAATTGTGCTAACAGTGGGAGGAGCTTAAAGGGGTATGGCTTAATAACACCTCTGTCTACTTTGCTCTGGGTCAAGAGTACACAACAAGCAGAATACCCCCGATGATGTCATTTATGACAAAACGATCATTGGGATAATCACGTACACATGCTGCTGCACCTGCGCGATCGCTGCTTGAAACTTACAAGGAATTTATCTGTTTGACCTGTGGATTGTGACATGATCATAGCTTGGACTTTTATGTAAGTGCAGTGGCGTAGCGTGGGGGGTGCAGGGGGGCCGTGGCCCCGGGCGCAATATCTAGAGGGGCGCAGAAGTCCTGACTCCCGCTATCCCGACTCCTGTCATTCCAATTTCCGACTCGGGACTCCAAACCTGGGAGTACAGAGTGTGCCACTGTCTGCGCCCCACCTCTGCCGCTCTCCATGTTTCTGTGCTAGTGCTACTGCTGTCGGAGCTTCCCCAGCTGTCTGGCCTCAGCGACGGACACACTCTGCGATTGGCTGCACTCAGTCATGTGTAGGCATAGCGGCAGGTGATCGCGGCTTGCTCCCGCCTAGCTGTCCAGGTCTCATCACTAGCTGTGCCTGGGCAGGCTTCCACCACTCTCCGCAGTCCGCATATGGGAGACAAGAAGAGCCCAGGTGAAAGATGGCTGTGTACTGCCGTGTCGGGCCGGGCTGGCTGGAGACAAGCAGGCTCAGCAGTGAACAGGAAATGGATCAGGTAGGATGGGGATGGCCAGGGTGACACGTTCTCTGCCAGGCTGAAATTAGATGAGGGAGGAAGTTTATCTGAAGTGCTACTCTCCTACCACTTCTGGGACACCTCACAGCCTGGGAAAGGGACACATTCCCACAGACTGGGAAATCATAATTGCCAACATCTAACCAGAGCTTTCTGTCTCCCATGTGCTTCATACATGGGGGGGGGGGTCTGTGTATATATAGTACATGGGATTATGGGGGCAGTATATATATATATATATATATATATATATATATATATATAAAAACACATGAGGGTGGGGGGTGCAGTGTATGCATAATACATTGGGGGGGGGGGGGTCAGTTAGTATATATCATACATGGGGATCAGAGTATATAAAATATATGGGGTTAGAGTATATATAATTTATGGGGGGTACTGTATATATAATTTATGGGGGGTAGTGTATATATAATATATGGGGGTTAGTGTATATAATTTATGGGGGGTAGTGTATATATAATTTATGGTGGGTAGTGTATATATAATATATGGGGATAGTGTGTATATAATTTATGGGGGGGTGGTGTATATATATTATATGGGGGTTAGTGTGTATATAATTTATGGGGGGTAGTGTATATATATTATATGGGGGTTAGTGTATATAATTTATGGGGAGTAGTGTATATATAATGTATGGGGGTTAGTGTATATATAATATATGGTGGGTAGTGTATATATAATATATGGGGATAGTGTGTATATAATTTATGGGGGGATAGTGTATATATATTATATGGGGGTTAGTGTATATAATTTATGGGGAGTAGTGTATATATAATGTATGGGGGTTAGTGTATATATAATATATGGTGGGTAGTGTATATATATTATATGGGGGTTAGTGTGTATATAATTTATGGGGGGATAGTGTATATATATTATATGGGGGTTAGTGTATATAATTTATGGGGGGGTTAGTGTATATATAATATATGGGGGTTAGTGTATATATAATATATGGGGGGTAGTGTGTATATAATTAATGGGGGTTAGTGTATATATAATACATGGGGTAGTGTGTATATAATTTATGGGGGTTAGTGTATATATAATACATGGGGGTAGTGTGTATATAATTTATGGGGGTTAGTGTATATATAATATATTGGGGTTAGTGTAAATATAATATATAGGGTCAGTGTATATAAAATATATGGGGAGTAGTGTATATATAAAACATGGGGTGAGGGAGGACAGTGTGTAATACATGGGGTGATGGGGGGGGGTCAGTGTATATATAATACATGGGGGGAGGGGGCAGTGACACAGATGCATTTTTTTAATTACATACATGTGCTTATGGCGTAAGGGGTTTAATACTGTACTAGTGGAAGGAAGTACTAAAAGTACACAAGTTAGGGGGGCGCAAATTACTTGACTTGCCCCGGGTGCTGACAACCCACGCTACGCCACTGTGTAAGTGTACTGTTTAATAAACCAGATGTTGAGACAGTATCACACTATGTGGAGTATTTTTGTCTCCTAAAAAATTTTCTACTGAGGCTTCCTAATACTGCATTATGTATCCTGACTGAGTTGCTGTGGACCTCCTGGTGTATACCATCCATGGCCATAGGAGAGGAACGTCCAGATCTCCTTCTCAGTGGATCAGAGATCCAACCAAGCGATGTGTGACCTCTCTGAGTAAGAGGGGTCGCTGGATTTCCGGTAAGCCTCCATTTTTGATTATGATGATGGGTGTCACGCCATCAGGTGTATGATCGTCATTTCCAAATACTCTTTTCTCCCATGGGACTTTCTTTGATGGAATCCAGCTCTATATGAATTTTTTGTTTGCACTATTGCACTTTATTCACATGTGATGTAATTTTGCATATGTTTCTTTATTCACAGTTATTATTATTTATATATAATTGATTGTCTGCATATTAGTATATTTGTTTGCATTCGCACGAATGCACTTTTATATATATTTTTTTTATTGTTAGCGCTGCACTCTTTTTACAGAATGTAGAGGCCAAAAGCATGTAGAGAGGCTCCCAAACAAAACTTCTAATTCCTCCCTTCTCCAAATCCACATGACAAAACTATCTCCAGCACAAATTTTCTGGTCCCTGAACTGTACTCAATAGACCTTGGCATGACAATGCTGGTGAATTCCCATAGTCCACCATGTTGGTTCCCTCCTCTGCTCTCCAGTGGTAAGCACCTATACAGCTGCAGAAAGCATCATATACTTGAAGGATGGGGAGGAGTCTGTGGCATCAGATGGAATATGGTACTACTTCAGCACCCCCATGCCTGTCTCTGCACAGGCGATCACCAAAATGCTCATGTGACAGGTCATGTTCTAGACTGATTATATAGGTGGTCACATTTCAGTTCAGTACAATTACAAAGTAGAAAGGGCTTGGTAGACCATGTGATATCAGCATGTGACATCCTCAATAACCCCAGACACAGTTGGGAGCAGACATGCTCTTCCCTTCCCTCCTTCTGCTCCAAGCCAATTACAGAAATGCTACTAAGGCACATTACCTTACAGCCGTTCAGGTTAGGGACACCATTATTAAAGCTGAAAAGAAATCAGGGAAATATTCTTATAACCAGGAACAAAATCAGGGACATTTGTTCCCCCAGGGACAGCCACCTAAAACCAGGTTCTATGAAAGGTTCTATGAAAGAGGTTGACCTGAAGGTGTCTGTAGAATGCATAGCAATAAACTTTCATACAATACTCGTACATCATCCATCTCCCAGGTAAATGAGTATGGGTAAAGTAAGTAAATAAAAACAACCATATTCTACAAAAGCCCTTTACTGAAATACAAACAAAAAAGCCTGTCCCTAATGAAGATCCAACATTAGGCACATTGACCCACATCAATCACGATGACCCTGCACCCAACTATGATGACTTGCCAGCATTACAAGTTTCTGCCCCATAATGTTCACCCAACACTGTTGCAAGTGACAGATCCCCAGCAGGCTTTTGTATGTAAACAAGCAGGCAGGGGATTTTGGGTGATTTCACCAACCAAACATGGCTGCTCTGAAACCTCTCGTGCAGATTTTGGGTATAAAGTGTGTTATTTAAAGCATTTTTTTATTTTTAGTGTTGTTCTTTAAATGCATTAAAAATTTCTCTCCCCAATGAATGCTTTTTTTAAAATGTTTTTTTGCATTGCTGTATGCCCCCCATGGTTAGTGCCCAGCTACCTTTTCCCTTATTTTTCACAAAAGCTTGCAAATTAGCCATCAAAAACACCAGAATTAAAAAAAAAAATTGGCTCCTATAGACTTCAATGGGATTTGGCACTATGCTCGTTGTTTGTGTACTTTCCCTGGGTTCATCACACATCCAGCAAACCAAACTTTGCCCAGTTCGCTCATCACTATTTATAACCCATGTCAGAAGCAGTTAAAAGAGACATTTGATTGCAGCAATGGAGGACAGTTTGGCTGTCTATTTAGTAGAGTAAACCCCTGCAGATAATCTTGTGAGACTTCTGTTTGGAGGATAGTGTTAATGTCAGTGTATATGGGCATCTGAGGGCACTAATATCCATTAAGCAAAGCTATCCATTTACATGCATTAAATTCTGTCCACCTGCATCAACCTGCTTTCCACAGCACCTGTGTGTGTACACATTAGATGTTGCAGATAGATATAATATATATATATATATATATATATATATATATATATATATATATATATATCAGTATCTCACAACAGTTTTTGTAAATATTTTACCCATATCTTTTCATGTGACAACACACAGCTTGTATAACATTTTAAATTTGCTGTCCCATCAAAATAAATCAACACACAGCTATTAATGTCTAAACCGCTGGCAACAAAAGTGAGTACACCCCTAAGTGAAAATTTCCAAATTGGGCCCAATTAGCCATTTTGCCTCCCCTGTGTCATGTGACTTGTTAGTGTTACAAGGTCTCAGGTGCGAATGGGGAGCAGGTGTGTTAAATTTGGTGTTATCGCTCTTACTCTCTCATACTGGTCACTGGAAGTTCAACATGGCACCTCATGGCAAAGAACTCTCTGAGGATCTGAAAAAATGAATTGTTGCTCCACATAAAGATGACCTAGGCTATAAGAAGTTTGCCAAGATCCTGAAGCTGAGCTGCAGCAAGGTGGCCAAGACCATACAGCAGTTTAACAGAACAGGTTCCACTCAGAACAGGCTTCACCATGGTCGACCAAAGAAGAGTGCATATATTCAGCGTCATATCCAGAGGTTGTCTTTGGGAAAAAGACATATGAGTGCTGTCAGCATTGCTGCAGAGTTTGAAGGGGTGGGGCGTCAGCCTGTCAGTGCCCAGACCATACGCCACACACTGCATCAAATTGGTCTGCATGGCTGTTGTCTCAGAAGGAAGCCTCTTCTAAATATAATGCACAAGAAAGCCTGCAAACAGTTTGCTGAAGACAAGCAGACTAAGGACATAGATTACTGGATGTCCTGTGGTCTGATGAGACCAAGATAAATGTATTTGGTTCAGATGGTGTCAAGCGTGTGTGGCGGCAACCAGGTGAGGAGTAGAAAGACAAGTGTGTCTTGCCTACAGTCAAGCATGGTGGTGGGAGTGTCATGGTCTGGTGCTGCATGAGTGCTGCCGGAACTGGGGAGCTACAGTTCATTGAGGGGACCATGAATGTCAACATGTACTGTGACATACTGAAGCAGAGCATGATCCCCTCCCTTCGGAGGCGGGGCCGCAGGGCAGTATTCCAATATGATAATGACCCAAAACACACCTCCAAGACCACCACTGCCTTGCTAAAGAAGCTGAGGGTAAAGGCGATGGACTGGCCAAGCATGTCTCCAGACCTAAACCCTATTGAGCATCTGTGGGGCATCCTGAAACAAAAGGTGGCAGAACGCAAGGTCTCTAACATCCACCAGCTCTGTGATGTCGTCATGGAGGAGTGGAAGAGGACTCCAGTGGCAACCTGTGAAGCTCTGGTGAACTCCATGCCCAAAAAGGTTAGAGCAGTGCTGGAAAATAATGGTGGCCACACAAAATGTTAACACTTTGGGCCCAAATTGGACATTTTCACTTAGGGGTGTACTCACTTTTGTTGCCAGCGGTTTAGACATTAATGGCTGTGTGTTGATTTATTTTGAGGGGACAGCAAATTTACACTGTTATACAAGCTGTACACTCACTAATTTACGTTGTAGCGAAGTGTAATTTCTTCAGTGTTGTCACATGAAAAGATATAATAAAATATTTCCAAAAATATGAGGGGTGTACTCATTTTTGTGAGATACTGTATATATATGTAGCGGCCTCCTCACTACCCTCTTTGCATCAGCTCGTCTTTCTCTTGTCTAGGGGTACCTTAGAGGGGAGAGAGCGGGGTCACCACGCCAAGCCTTCACCACATCTGTCTGTGCGGTGTAAGCAAAGTTCTTTCTCTATCTTCGGGTCAGTGTTGTGCACCTGGAGTTACCTTGAACAATGTCCACCAGAAAAGAGCCCCACACCATTAAAGTCCAACACTCCTTTATTCTTCTCGAGTAAACAGCACAATCAGTTAGACTCCCTTAAAGAACAGAACAAACAAGGAGGTGTGGATGCGAGTAGGCCCAGACACAATGAACTCTCCACTTTCCTCCCTGACAGTGGGCTGAGGTCTCCGAGAGGAGGGGGGGTTTCCTTCCAGGCGGTCTCCGATGGGAGGCTCACCTGTCACTGGCAATCTGCTGCACCCGGTCTTCAAGTGAGTATCTCCCCTCGGTCCATTACACCTTCCGGATTCGGGTACCCAATCCCTGGGTTCCCTAGGACCTCCTTCCCTCGCGGAACTCAGTGTTGGGCACTGAGCTCCAGACCTCCATCCGAGTACCTCACCCCAGGCTGAAGGTGCCTGGGATGGAACACGACCTCCGGACGTCCTCTAGGCCTAGGCCGCCCAGAGGACCGACACGAACCACCGCCCTCAGGCTGAAGGTGCCTGGGACTCGACCCCGTGACAAAGATGGCCGGCCCCTTTATACCCTCTCCCAGCAAGCACGGCGGGTTCCCCACCCCACCATACCACTGCCGAGGGAGGACAAAAAGGAGGCACGGCACACAGCAATGGTTCTACCCCAGCCCAGGGCGACAGCACCACCTGCTGGGCCGCAAGGAACTGCACATCGCTGGTGTCTCTGCCAGTTCCAAATAGAGAGAAAAGTGTATACCCGCTACATATATATATATATATATATATATATATATATATATATATATATATATATCTTTAGCACAAGTTTGTTTAAGTTGTACTAATCTCATTTTATTGATGGACCCTGGACACACTCCAGTCACCTGTCTTCGCTACTTTATTTCAGGTTTGACATTTTCAGCTAACAGACTATTACTCTCTCATATCCAAGCAGATATTAAATCAGAGACAGTAGTCATCTCCTGAAACCTGGATATGTAGGTTTGTAGGATGATGGTGGGCAAATCATTATCAATGTCCAACTGTCCATTAATATCTCTGGCTCCCTTTAACTATCTTTTAACACAAAACAAATGGCTACTTCTACCAGATACTAATGACCTACTTTAGTAAATTATCAACTGAAGTCATACTTTAAATCCAGGTAATAATGGCATAAAGTGTAAACTAAACCCTACCAATAAACTTATATTTGCTCCCTTTTGGTCTGTTAAATGCACCAAATATTTTAAAATATTTTGTTATAGCGGTCTGATATGATAGGTCTGATATGATAGGTCTGATATGATAGGTCATCAACAGGCTTGTTGCATTTCTGACAGATCAATAGGTATTTTTCTGTATTTGCATGGTGTCACGTCTACCCCCAACGCAGGTGGTCAGACACTAAAGCTGGCTCCTGCGTTCTTCACCTATAGCAGCCCCCTTTTCAATAAGGCAAGCAGACCTACCTGTACTCAGATTCCCCCAGGTCTTATACACAATGCTATAGTGTCTGGCCACCACGCCAGGGCAGGTGCGAACTGAGCAAAGCAAACAGGCACTTGTGATTGGCATACAGGTAGCGTGGTTCTATGACAGTCCAGGTAAAATGCAGGCTGAGTTCAGGGAATATCTGGTCCAAGGTCATACACAGGTAAATCCAAACTAGCAGAGGAGGGCAGACAGACAGAGGGCTTGATCAGGAATAACACACGTATCACTCTCTATCACAAGAATGCGAGTGAGGGTTTGGCTGGCTTATAACAGGCTTGATTTCCACCCAGAGACTGATCACATCAATCATCCTGTAGGTGGACAGACAGGCAAGGAGAACAGACAGACAAGGGAACATTTCCCCATAAATATAGGAAAAGGTGCATGTATTGCAAAGCTGTACTGCATATTTTCTTCTTTTTATGTTGCCCTGAAATACACTTGAAGAAACTAGTAGAATTTGACCACACCCTGTGGCATCACAAGGTTAAATTGCTTTAATAAACTTTAGTGTTTTGGTGCCTTACTCATCAATATAGAAGCATGATTGTGTCACACACCAGCATTCCCAAAGCATTCCCCATCCAGCCTGCTGTGTCCGCTCTGGTAGCTAACGAGCGATTAATTGAATGGAATTAATGGGACTAATTAGCAATTCACAACAGGAACAAGAACAAGCAAGACACTTATCTATAGGTAGTAAACACTCACAGAAAAACCCACCAGTAGGGAACATCTTTTAAGTCAATGTTTTTACTTGGTCTGAAACAGAAAAACTGTGTATTGGAATCATGTTCCCTGCCTTTGTCTGTTAGCCAGAATGAAGGTATCCATAGACCCAAAGAGGGAAGTACCTGTTATGTCTGTTTTTGGCTGCAGTGGACAACAGTCTCATGTCAACTGGTGTCAACAGACAAGAGGCAGACATTATGGAGGGGAAACCTTGCTTGATAGTGGCAGCCTGCCCAATTAAGCATTTAATGCTGAATTCCTGGAGCAATTTTTTTTATTGGACATTTGCTATGTAAAGATAAATTGCCTGCAATGATGGGTGTCCCATTAATGGATTCTGCTACATTTTTCTGCATACAATTCTTAGTTTTATTCATCCTATAAAAACCAGACTTAGGGATTTCAAACTTAGAGGTTCTGCTCTAGTACAGTGAAGATAAGATAGTGGGTCACTTGCATTTCACATTGTTCATTCACAAAATGGAGAGAGGCAGAGAAGGCGCTTCTAAGTGCAGTATTAATACAATTTATTGGGCCGATATAATAAAATACACTTACAAAATGTAGATGTACAGTCGGTCACCATGGCCCCCAGATGACAGGTCCTCCTCCCAATCAGTTCCTCATATCTCTCCCACCACTGCTGGTCGGCAAGGGGACTCGGAGCCACAGGGGAAGGAACCTGCTCTCAGATTGTGATAATCAGATGAGCCCGCTGTACATCTACATTTTGTAAGTGTATTTTATTGTGTCGGCCAAATAAACAGTCTAAATACTGAACTCAGAAGCGCCTTCTCTACCTCTATACCTTCGCCAGCCAGAGTTGCTTCTACTGTTTAGAAAAGCTTCTCCGGTGCCAATTTTTGTTTCTACACTCCCCTTGGATTCTAAGGTTCTACTCACTGAGACAGGATCCACTGGACAGAGGCGCCCTATGTTTCATGTACTTTATTCACAAAATGTCTTGTATTATTTTCACAGAATACAAGGTGTTTTGTGAATCAACAGGGGGGGGGGGGGTTGTGATGTTTATCTGTCCCTTCTCCCCCTTCCCTTCACACATACCTTATATTCTGTGAAAAGAATACAGGCCATTTTGTAATTGGACAAAGTGGAGAGTGAGCAATCCACTATCCTCATTTTAAGTTTGAGCCAGAACTGTAAATTTCAGTGGCAGAAGTTTGATGATCACAGTAATGTACTGGAAGAACAAAATGAAAGAGGTATACCTAACGCAGGAGCATCCATACATGGGAAACCCATTATTAGATGTCCAAAAATAGTTTTTTTTCTGGAGTTCAGCTTTAACACCTGATGGCTTGCTTGAGGGCAGTTGTGTCGTGCCTGAAAATGTTATCATCCTTTAAAGTTACAAGGAAGCTTGTACAGAAGGAAAAAGAAATGCTGCCACTGCAGATCTCTTATTTCATGCTGAGCCACTGTCTTTGATACATTCACACGAATGTGGATCAGAAGTTCTGACTTTGTTAGCTGAATGTCTGTCCTAGATCAGGGACTGAAGCCAAATATTGTCAGATATTTTAGTTTTGGATGGAGAATGGAATGGTCTACAAACTGGGGAAGATTTACTAAAACTGGTGCACACCAAATATGGTGCAGCTTTGGATAGTAACCAATCAGCTTTTAGGTTTTATTGTCAAAGCCTAATTGAACAAGCTGAAGTTGGTTACTATAAACAACCAAAAAAAATAAAAAATAAATGACTAGAGTTAAATTTTCAGGCTATGCATGTATTTGAGCTTATTGCATCTGGTGTTTACTGTTTCACTGACCATTGGACCAACTTGACAGGAGGGTGCGTTTTTTTGCATGAGGGAGATATAAAAATGATGAAGGACTGCAGCATCAAAGGAAGGGATACAGTCAATGGTCTTTTACTGAGACACATTTGCAAGTTCATAGTAGTAACAGAGGTCTGGCTTTGGCGGGCCTTAGGGTACCCTTCGACATTAAATTACTTGTTTTTAGCTGGACTATACAACAATTTCATGTCTGTGAGATGGTCCTACTACTTTGGTAAACCTATACCTAATTATTATTGTAAATGAACCTGTATAGTTATGTGGACCAAGCCACATAATTGACCACTTTGCAGGGCTAGGAGATAGCGGGGTTGATTTACTAAAGGCAAAACGGCTTGTTCTCTCCAATGGTATGTGATCTATCATTTTATATTTTTATATGCACTTTTAAAAAAATGTCAATAAAAACTTTTTTTTAAAAGAAAATAAATGCCTTTGCAACATGTATGTATACAAGTATATATTAGAATTTTTTTGGAAATATTGATAGGCTATTCACTTTGCAAGGAAAATAGGATTTTTTACTCACCGTAAAATCCTTTTCTCTGAGTCCATGGACCGACACAGCTTCTCTATTGACAAAGTGGGTATTATCCGTTAATTAGGAGTGACTAGGCAGAAAACTTGTAAAAAGTGTTGCATCACACCTTCTACAGTACCGCCCAGGGGGCGGACCCTCTGGATATATCCCCTCAGTCTGCATCTCACAGATCAGTTCGTCAAAAAGCAGTACAAACTTAAAAGGAGGGGTGGGTGCTGTGTCGGTCCATGGACTCAGAGAAAAGGATTTTATGGTGAGTAAAAAATCCTATTTACTCTTTTGTCCATGGACCGACACAGCTTATCTATTGACAAAGTGGGACGTCCCAAAGCAGTGTCAGAGAAAAAACGAGGGGTGGTAACAGCATAAAAATAAACTTCACCCCAAACACAAAACAGCACTCCTCCAACGGAGGAGCTGCAACTCTAAACAGCCGCTTGAAAACCTTGCGGCCGAAAGAGGCATCCGAAGATGCACCTACATCAACTTTGTAGAATTTTGTGAAAGTGTGATCGGACGACCAAGTCGCGGCTTTACATAATGGGGAAACAGACGCTTGATGTCGGAAAGCCCAAGAGGCACCTATTGCCCTGGTCGAATGCGCCGTGACCGGAAAGGGGGGCGCTTGACCCTTTAAGGCGTAAGCCTGGATTACTATCTGTCGGATCCACCTAGAGATGGTGGCCGAAGAGACTGCTTGGCCCTTCTTGGGACCAGCCACCGAAACAAACAGTGAGTCTGACTTCCGGAACAGGGAAGTAGCAGATAGGTATACTCTCAAAGCTCGGACAACGTCCAAGGAATGCAACGCCGACTCCTTAGGATTCGATGGATGAGGACACAAGGATGGAAGTACAATGTCTTCATTGAGATGAAAAGCCGAAACGACTTTCGGAAAGAAAGGAAGGCTGCGGCCGCAGCACCACCTTATCCTTGTGGAAAATCAAATAGGGAGCCTTGCAGGACAAGGCTGCCAGCTCAGAGACTCGTCTAACTGATGTAACAGCCACCAAAAAGACCACTTTCTGAGAAAGTGTCAACAGGGGAATATCTCTAATATTCTCAAACGGTGCCTTCTGAAGCACCGAGAGGACCAGGTTCAAGTCCCATGGAGGTAGCGGGGGACAGACCGGAGGGGCCACATGTCAAACCCCCTGCACAAATGTACTCACAAGAGAGTGAGCCGCCAGGGGTTGCTGAAAAAAGACAGCCTTTGGTCCACCCCATGCTGTAAAAACAGCAGGATTCTGGAAACCAAATAAGTACGCGGATGCCATTTCATTTCCTCACACATGGAGATGTAGGCCTTCCAAGTGCGGTGATAAACCTTCCTAGAGGACGGTGTCCGAGCACTTCTCATAGTAGAGATTACTGAATCTGACAGGCCCCGGTCTCTCAGTACCTGGTTCTCAACAGCCATGCCGTTAAAGCCAGTGACCGTAAAGCAGGATGGAGTATGGGACCTTGCGATAGCAGGTCCTTCCGTAGTGGTAGGCACCAGGGGACGTCTGCTACCAGACGTACTAGATCGGCGTACCAAGGACGCTGAGGCCAATCTGGAGCGATTAGGATCATTGGAATACCCTCTGCCTCCACTCTGCGGAGCAGAAGAGGAAGAAGCCTTA
This sequence comes from Rana muscosa, assembly GCA_029206835.1. Taxonomy (NCBI): domain Eukaryota; kingdom Metazoa; phylum Chordata; class Amphibia; order Anura; family Ranidae; genus Rana; species Rana muscosa. The sequence goes on from JARGYO010000162.1 coordinate 9,538,034, forward strand.
AGGGAGGGAAGGCATAGATTAGCCGATACTGACCCCACGATGCCACCAACGCGTCCGTTGCGTCTGCCCATGGGTCTCTTGACCGGGCCACAAACCTCAATACCTTCCGATTGAGTCGGGAAGCCAGAAGATCTACGTCTGGTGTGCCCCATCTTTGACAGAGGAGTTGGAACACCTCCGGGTGTAAGGACCATTCTCCCTGGTCCAGCATCTGGCGGCTCAGGTAGTCCGCCTGCCAGTTTTCCACACCCGGAATGTACACGGCGGACAGTGCCGGTACGCTCTTCTCTGCCCACTTCAGGATGCGAGCGACCTCCGATGCTGCAGCTGAGCTTCTTGTTCTTGTTTCCAGGGGTACCGTACCGCAAACCTCTTTGGGCCTGTAAAGACCCTCAGTGGGTTCTCCCATTCCTTGTATAAGAGTTTATCAAAATAAGACACACAAGGGAACACCTTAGCAGTGCGGGCAGGTTTATGAAACCCAAAGTGGACCGGAGTCTCTGCTGCTTCTGCAGTATTTTTCAACTTTAGCGTATCCCGCACTGCAGTAATAAGGTCAGATACCAAAGCCGTCTCGCGTACTGACCTGGACTTGGAGTCCTCCTCACTGTCCGGTCACGGTCTGCTGTCTCTGATGCGTCAGAATCTGGGCCCTGAGCCGTAGCTGGACCTGGTTCTGCATCAGAATTATCCCCAGAAGCTTGCAGGGGACGGGGACGTTTACTACCCCCTGTATTCCCGTGTGCTGCTTCCACCCTGGCAGCAAACGCCTCTAGGATTGCCGTCATAGCGTTCATAGACACCTCAGGGGCACCAGCTGCTAAATCTGGTGTTTCAGGGGAGAAGACATCTGGCTCAGATGCCATGCTGACCACGCGCTGACACCCACAGGGCTCCAGGCAAGATATCAATAGGCCACCCTCCTGTGCTGCAGAGATGCTGGGTCACCCAGAGGACTCACCACCCTTGGATCGGTACCGCTATGCTGTCGTGCTGCACCTGTGATGCTGTCCCACCTCTGCTGTGTCAGTCTGCTTCTTTTATCAGTGCTTTCTGTGTGAATTTCTCGCGCCAATGTAATGCACCCTAGAGGACGGAGACTCTCGCAAAATGGCCGCCAAACGTCTGTATGGAAGATAATGTGGGCTCTAAGAAAATGGCCGCCGAGCCGAAGATAGAGACCAAAGCAGCCGTAGACCACAAAATGATAGCCGCCGAACGGCAATATATACATACAGCGTGGATCATTACAAACATGGCCGCCGATCAGTCAATAGAGGCCAGAGGGTGTGGAACTACAAGAAAATGGTGCTGAAACCACAGGAAGATGGCCGCCAGGCAGTCACTAGAGGCCGAACCCGGCATGGACCACCGCAAAATGGCCGCCGACACCATGGAGGGGGAAGAAGCACACATACAGGTAAGCAGAAATTACATCTTTTTAAATATTAGTTACAGCCAGCCCCGCTCCAGTGGAACCCCCTAGGTGACCCCCAGCACCCAGCAACCTTATCTAGAAGCCCAGGGAGGAGGGAAGGGCAAGGAGAGAGGGAAGAAAGGGGCCACAACCACTTACTTGGTCTCTCCAGGAATGTCCAGCCAAATCACCCAGCCGAGGCAGGGGAGTTTACTTACCTATCCTGCATGTATTATGCTGGAAGATATTCCAAACAGATCATCGTCCGCGCACGGAAGGTGACTATTGGCCAGGCATGCTGTGATTGGACCCAAGAGGACGATCATATGTATGCCCTGGAGTGCGACGCTCACTGGACAGGCTGCTGTGACTCGGCCGTAAGGTCAGCCGAAGCTGAGCGGTCCGATGCAGGCCCTGGAGCGTAGGCTCACCGGCCACCCATGGAGCGACGGGCATGTCGTGGAAAACCCAGCGCATAGCTAGGGTCGGCACACGCTCGATGGCCGAAACTGGGGAGACTACAAGGATCGAGGATCCAGCCTGTCACCCAGTCAGCAATTGATCGAAGATCGCAGGAAACAAAAAAATGTAGCAAAAAAATATATACTTTTACCCCGGACCAATGGGACCGAATGGAGCCATGTCCTACTCCTTGCTAGACAGAAAAAAACTGACCTGCGAGATGCAGACTGAGGGGATATACCCGTGGGCGGTACTGTAGAAGGTGTGATGCAACACATTTTACAAGTTTTCTACCTAGTCACTCCTAATTAACGGATAATACCCACTTTGTCAATAGAGAAGCTGTGTCGGTCCATGGACGAAAGGGTAAGTTGCATTTTGTAGTCCAACCCAAGAGCTTAGTGAATGTGGTGACATTCACTTTGCAAATAATACCTAATCACATGTAAGGAAAATAAGAAAAAATAGATGATGGAGTTCAACAAGGGAGAAAACTCTATTGCAAAGAGAAATCAATCCCAGGGTGCCTTGAAGGTTGTTGGGTTGTACCTGCATAACAATTCTCTAAAGTCTATGAGAAAATGTACCTGAAAATAGAAGAATCTGGGAAGCCCCTAAAATGCTGTTGGACAGCTTTTTCAGCAGCCATCAATTTGGCAACCTGCTGACTGATTCATATTGTAGATAACTCTATTTACAAATCTAATTCAGATTAATTAAATGATAATTAATTGTTAGTAGAAATTACAAAATAGAAATAATGCTATCCATAAGATATCCATATAAAAGACGCCAGGTGCCAATATTACCAATGTATATAGAAGCTGTCACCACAGGGTCACGCTGTGGACAGTGTGAATAGGTAATGCCACGTCATTTAATTTGATAACATATACTAGGGATTTTAAAGAATGGACTTTATAGGCATACTTAAAAATGTATAACAAAATATTTTATTAGCATTTTAACAACCTTATCCCCAGTCCACCATCCATCCAGAAACCTGGGCTTCAAGGATACAATGGGGGGAATAGGGAGATTCTGAGTAAAGCAAATAACCCAAAGGTAATAGCATAAATGGTGACCTAGACAGGTCATATTCTATAGGTAGTCAAAAATAGGTCACATAAGCCGACACAGATGGTGTCATAACTGCTTTTCAAGATATACGTAGCTTTCTGGACTAGTTTTGCACCAATAAATGCGCTTCTTCTGGAGCAGGATACACTCCCTTGATGTTCCAGGTCTCCCATTGTATCCTTGAAGCCCAGGTATCTGGATGGATGGTGGACCGGGGAGAAGGTTTTAATCACTTTTGCACTTTTACATGTATTTTATCTCATGTGTGTCTAATATCTTGTTGGTATAATTCTAATAAAATATTTTGTTAAACATTTTTAAGTATGCTTATGAAGTCTATTCTTTCAAAGCCCTAGTATAAGGTGCTAATATCAGTTTAAGCTTTCAAGATTCTAAGGGCAGAAGCTTTAGCTTTGACTGCTTTTTAAAATATTTATGTTTAAGCGTGTACAGAATAATAGATTTAATTTGATGCACACTTAAAAACTGCAAAATTTTCTGATATATTTTAAGACCTGGGTATATGGTAGCACATTTGTAACACAACGTTTTCTGATAATATATCAACTAACTTGCTGTAGTAAGATACCAAAAGGGGGCAGGGGTTAACTGCACATGATACACCCACTGTGACCCATATTTACTGGATCTTTGAAAAATTATTTGTCTATTTGGCTTCTGGCATCCATTTTGTAGGTCACGAAAGAGTCCTTGTGGCTTCAAGTAAACAAAAACAGATTAGTCTATTTGCTGGCTTAAATCTTCTCCTTATTTCTCCAAAGCCAAGGAAGGGGTAATAAATGACCTTCCAGCACAGAGACAAGCTAAACTAGTTACATGATATCTTAAATACAACTGACATTTTAAGGGCTAATATCTCATATCTGTCAGTTGGATATTTTCAGTGAAAATATTAAATTTCAACATCAATAATATGTGCACAAGGACAAGTATACAGATGTGTATTTGTTGGGCTACAAAGGTCTACCAAAGCTTTTGAACGCAAAGTAGCAGAAGCCATACTCCAGACTAAAATCCTAAAATTTTGTTCACAAAGGCTGCTCCCAGTGAACGGATTCACTTGAGAAAGCTTTGTCCTAGTTTTTTGCACTAACAAAAAAAGTTTGTGTATGCTAAGGTTTTAAACATATACACTGGGGTTGATTAACTAAAGGAGTAGGGAATGTTTACATTGCAGATAGAATTTTTACTTAGCTTAGGGCATGAGATGAAGCTAAGTGACAATTCACTTTGCAATCAAATTCCATATGCCAGTACACCCGCTGGGACAATGGTGATCCAAAACTGGTGCAGTCAAACAGTACCAATAGAGTCTCGTTGGTAAAAAAGGCAATGTCAGGATTTGTAGCACACCCAGGCATGGAATGTGCTAAATATTGAATGATCCCTGTAAAGCCAATGAAGATGTCCAATGTGCAATACAAGAAGACCCACTGATGACAATAAAATCCACTTTAATGAAAGAACAAAAGTGTATAAAACATATGAACAAAGGCCATAATGTCATGAGCCAATACTCCACTAATACTGTACAGCGGCACTGTGGTATGATGCTGATGGATATAGCTTTACATTATCCAGTTTTTTGGCCACTAAAAAAGAAGGGATAATGCCTGAACACCAAAAACAATCACTGTTGCCCCTTCTTTTTAAAGCAGCCTCGGAACCAGGTAGTGTAAAGCCACATCGCTCACCATAACACTACAGTGCCACTGTACAGTGTTGGTGCAGTATTGGCTCATGACATTTTGGCCTTTGTTCATATGTTTTATACTTACCATATATACTCGAGTATAAGCCGAGTTTTTCAGCACATTTTTTTTGTGCTAAAAATTCCCCCCTCGTCTTATACTCGAGTCTATGTCCATCTTCATCTTTGTGTGCTTGATTCCGGCCAGCCGTAGGTCCCCCGGACCACACATGTAGCCCCACTCTTCCTCTACAAGTGTGCAAATTTTTTCGCCCGGGGATCTTACGGCTGGGGAGCACCGATTTTTGAAAGCTGGGCACCCCTTCCTTAGACTCCCATGTTAAACGGTAATTTCTCCGGTGATTTTGGGGACCTGGTACTGGCCGGCCCTTGGTCCCCAGACCCCAAACTTGGCACACATGTAGCCCCTCATCTACAAGTGTGCAAAGTTTGTTGTTCAGGGGACCTACGGCCGGGGAGCACCGATTTTTCAAAGCCGGGCACCCCTTCCATAGACTCCCATGTTAAACGTCAGTCTAGTCACACAGCGCCGGAGATCAGGTAGGGAGATTGGGCACAGTGAGGCATGGACACAGTGACAGTGAGGCATGGGCACAGTGAGGCATGGGCACAGTAAAGCACAGTGAGGCATGGACACAGTGAGGCACAGTGAGGCATGCACATGGACACAGAAAGGAAAAGTGAGGCACAGTGAGGCATGCAGATGGACATCCTAGGCTTATACTTGAGTCAATATGTTTTTCCAGTTTTTTGTGGTAAAATTAGGAGCCTCGGCTTATATTCGGGTCGGCTTATACTATTTGTTTTTTAATTAAAGTAGACTATTGCCATTAATGGGTCTTCTTATATTGCATATTTGACATCTTCATTGGCTTTACAGGGATTATTTATTTTTTGGCACATTCCATACCTGGGTGTTACACATTCTGACATTCACTTTGCAATAAGCAACCGATTATGTGCATACAGCATAGTAAATGAGGTAGAGGAATGGAGAGAGGAAGCTGTATCTCACAACTTGCAGCTTACACTGGGATGAGGACTCTCTCCCCAACCTTATGTAACAATGCTGGTTCAATCACCAGTGTTGTCATGCAGAACAAAGAGGAGGGAGTGAATCACATACTCCCCTACACAGTAAAAAAAAGTACATGGTATCGCTTAAATGTGGCAGCGTTTTTATGGGCTTTAGTTTTATTCTTTAAAAAATAAATAAAAAAACAGCTCAAACATTGCTTGCAGCTTTCTTTTTTCCATGATATTACAGTTTATAACTCCATTGGAGAGTTGTAGTTACTTTGACTATACGTTCATAAACTTATCAGTTGGCAGCTGTGAAGGAGTTCTAACAATTGTGGATGCACAGCTCTATTTTGAGAGTGTATATCTCAAATAGCACAGTTTGACCTCTTGTTTACTCTAAGGTTAAAGAATCTGGTGAGTAATGGCACCACAGTGGAAGTCTCTTTGTTTCTCGCTGTTGAATCTCACTACAAATACTGCATACTATTTGATTTTTCCCACACCATTTTCACCATGCTAGTAACATACTGTACATGGAGTGAGGAACCAGGTGTCAAAATGCAATAAACTATTTCTTGATACTCCTAAACCAGTAATATTTATTATATACATAACATACTGTATGCATAATAATTTTTAAGAAATGGTAAAGGTATTCACAGACTTTGGTTTTCCATATTACCACATTTCTGAACAAGTGTATATTTTAAAGAGGTGTAAGTAGACATTTTGGACAATTGTTTATTAATATCCAGGTTCAGCATGTATTATACTGCAGCCCATGATGCAAACATGCAATCTAGTGCAATGCTCCTATTTTTCTGTGTTTTAATAATTTTTGGAATCTAACATATTTATACAACCCACTGATATTAAGCAATAATGCAAAAAATATGTAATATATAATATCTTTCATATTTGATATGTTATTTCTTAAATATGAACCAAATCTTCCAATTGTAAGTATTTTTCCTGTTGAAACATAAATCTAGTGAGTATTTCTCATTACCGGGATCAGCCACTTTAAGAATATAACTTTATGCAGCCAAAGCCATAAATAGCTTCTGTCACAGCAATGCTGATCGGCTGGGCTGTGATGAGCACAGAATGCTCCCTTCTTATGCCAGTTAGTGATACACTCCACTCCAGTAGGGAGGGGTTTGTTTTAGGTATCCACAAGACAAGTACATTAACCACTAAAGCACAGAAAGAGAGGAATTTTATTCTGCATTCTTCTTCAGTACCACACAATCTGCATTACAGTAATTTTCAATAAGAGCACGTATGAGCATATATTTTCTATCCCTAAATAAATTAAGTCACATCAGTTTTCAGGAACTATAGGTTATGTCATGTACCCCTGAGCCATCCTGCTTGCTATGCTTATGCTTTTATGCATATATAATGTAAGCTTCTACATACTTAGTGTAAGCTTGCGCCTCCCATTCAAGCATTTAACTATACATTAATATATTATACGTTTCTGCTGGAGTATTCAGTAAAAAAAATAAAAACAGGAAATACTGAATAATCAAACGAGAAAAAAATTGGTGTCTGGAAAAAGAACACAGTTTGTTGACCTAACTAAACTTCCCACTGTAGAAAAAAAATAAAAATATGCATTGCCTATTTGTGTTGTCAGTAATTATATTTGAAATTAATATATTATTATTTGAGATTATAATGTTGTAAAGCACTAAGCAAAGTGTCGCCACTATATAAATCCTGTATAATAATAATAATAATAATAATATCTCAATATTTTGCACCGTTTAACATATAATTTTCAAATATTAGAATTGCGGCCATTCCTTCTCTGAGGAACTTTGGATGGATATGTCTGGCACGTAGAAGTGGTGCAGGTCTATCTTGTATAACTGTTTATTAATATTTGCAAACGTGCACTTAGTGGACACTTTATTAGTTATCTCACCTTGCTAAAACAAATAGATAACAGCAAATAATGTGGGTGTAACCCAATACATAAAACATACAGTGACTTTACAGGTGTAGCGGGCTCACCCCTTCTTCTTCTTGGCTTGCTGTCTTGTCTAGGGGAACCTGGGAGGAGAGATGAGATCCACCACGGCCCATGTCCTCTTCTGGATAGAGGTGAAGGCCCGAACGTATTTTACCATCGGGTTGTGTGTATAACCCAGGGTCAAGTCCTCCCTCTAAATGACCCCCCTTTGCTCCCAGTAACCAGAGTTCCACACCACTGAAAAGGTCCAACTCTTATTTATTCTTCAACAGCAATACATCGTCACTTAGCACAGACAGGTTGTGACCAACGAACAGTTCAGTACAGGTGGGGAGTAGGTCAAGGCACAATCCTTAATCAAACTAAACCATTGAGATATCACCAACGGTTATGGCGCACAGTGGCTGTGAATGTACTTCTTTCCTTTTCTGAGTCTCTACCAGCAACTCTGACGAACATGAAATAGGAGTTACCTTCTTTAAGCTGTGGCCCCAGTCAGAGGGAAGACATCCTTCCGAGAGAGTTACCGGAGGCCCCACCGTCACCGGCAAATGCTGCACCGGGCTGTTCGGAAGGGTTACACTCCCTGGCCTCCTCGTCTCAGATTCGGGCGCCCAACACCTTAGGACCCCTCGGACTCCTCCACCCTTGCAGAACCCAGTCGAAGGTACTGGGTCCCAGGCCTCCTCAATAGTACCTCACCCCAGGGCTAAAGGTGCCTGGGATGGACTCCATCTCCCGCTCTGGCCAGGTCAAGGGCCCCTGTGCCCGGAACTCTGGAACGCCCGCATCCAGGCTGAAGGTGCCTGGACGCGGCGGTGTCCTCCGACTCTGAACCCCGCGCTCAGGGTGTCCGCCCCTTTTATCTCCTCTCCCCAGCGTCACAGCAGGTTCCCCGCCCCGCTGTACAACCGCCGGAAAGGGACAAAAAGAGTACAGTCTTGCAGTGAGGGTTCAACCCCCAGCCCAGGGCAACAGCGCCATCCTCGGACCCCAGGGAACCTCACACCACCAGAGTCCTCCATAAACAATAATCAGTGCATCTGGGTTACACTACCACCCAGATGCTTCCCTTAAATTTAAATACCCGCTACACTGGGAATGGTGGAAAACAAAAATCCCCCCCCTCCCCCAAGCAGCAGTTCTGTGGGCAAAAAACACTTTTTAATTAGAGAGGACAGAGAATTTCAGGATTCCTTGAAGTACAGGGGGTTCTAACAGTGTCCAACTATCAACAATGGTGCTAAAAAAAACATCTAAGGCTGCATTATCTACATTATTCAATTTTCTTGTATAATTTTCCTTTAGATTTACCAAAACCATATAATATGAGGTCAAATCTTAACACTTTCAATTTGTATGCAATCAGGCAGGCCCTTGCATTACATAGTTTAAGGCAGGGATATGCAATTAGCGGACCTCCAGCTGTTGCAAAACTACAAGTCCCATCATGCCTCTGCCTCTGGGTGTCATGCTTGTGGCTGTCAGAGTCTTGCAATGCCTCATGGGACTCGTAGTTCTGCAACAGCTGGAGGTCCGCTAATTGCATATCACTGGTTTAAGGTAAATCTAAAGAAAATTGAACAAGAAAATTGTATAATGTATGGCCAGCTTAAAGAGGAAGTAAACCCCGGTCGATTTTTTCTATTTTTGAAATAGTATGTTTCACATGGGCATCGCAATGCATATGACATATAAGATTGTTAAAAACGAGGCCTGCAAATACTTTTTATCAACCGTTATATTTTCCTCTCCTTCCGGGTATAGAAATCTCTATTTTTAGTGCTGCTGAGTGAATCATTATCTGACGACACTTCCGCCCTTCCCTGTTCTAAATCTCGCACATGCGCCGCAGAGCCGTAACCAAGCCTCGATGTCGATTGCCGTTACCGCAGCAACCATGATACATGGCAATGAATGTAAAAGCACTGACAAGAGGAGGACTATAACATCGTAAGACTTCTCCTCTGCGGACAGAAGGGAAGCTCGCCACGAAGCTCGCTCACATTTAGTGCCAGAAAGAATGTAAATGAAAACCCGGCAAACTTCAAATCCGGTTTTGCGGGGCTACAATGCCCAAGCGCGGTGACGTCATCAAAACTAAAAAGAAGATTTTAGAGCTAATGACGGGGGTGAGTACACTTAAGTTATGTGCTAATTTTTAAAATAAAGTTATATTCGAGGGTTTACAACCACTTTAAGTGGAGAAGGAGTTACAACAGTAGAGAGCCATGCTAGATTCCGCTTGTATCAGCAAAGAACTGAAAAAAGAAGCTAAATTGGGCAAGAGATCACAAAGCCAAGACGTGCATATTGTAAAATTGGCTGGTCAGTCAAATGCCCATTTCTGCTATCATATGCAAATAGCGGGGTCAGGATACAGCTTACAAAGCACAGTTAAATCCTGTCTTGTGTCAAGGGTTCAGGTTGGAGGGGGTAGTCTCTGGAATGTTTTGTTAGCACACAGTGTGCACCTTAGATATGAACGCTAGGCAAATATTGGGGTTGATTTACTAAAATTGGAGAGTGCAAAATCTGGTGCAGCTGTGCACAGTAGCTAATCATCTTCTAACTTCAGCTTATTCAATTAAAGTGGTTGTATACCGCAAAACTTATTTTTTTTTAAACCTCCAAAGCAAAGGCATAATGAGCTAGTATGACTAGCATACTAGCTCATTATCAATTACTTACCTTAGATCGAAGCCCCCGCAGCGGTCCTCGGACACGTCCTCCATCACTGCCATGATACCCGGAGTGACTTTTGGGTATCGCCGCTCCGGCGCTGTGACTGGCCGGAGCGGTGATGACGTCACTCCCACGCATGCGCGAGGGCGGGCACGATCCCCGCGCATGCGTGAGTTCCGGCAGTGTCCGGCGGGCTCCCATTCAAGAGCCGCCACGCTCAGTGCACCTGCGCCGTTATCTACGGCGCGCATGCGCCATAGATATCGGTACAGTCTTTTTTGAAAATATCTCAGAGACCGTGTAGGTTTCGGAGATATTGCAAGCACCTACAGGTAAGCCTTAATGTAGGCTTACCTGTAGGTGCATGTAGTGTTTGAGGGTATACAACCGTTTTAAGCTTTGTAAAAAAAAAAACTGGAAGCTGCACCAGATTTTACACTCTCCAGTTTTAGTAAATCAATGAAATCGATTTAGGTGTGTGTATTTTTATCTGAATCTCGGTGTGTTTTGTGTATTTTTTCAGATCTGCGCACTATGCCCCAGTTCACACTGTCACATCACATGTGATTCACACAGGAATCACACCGCATTCCTGAGCAAATCACATGCTAGTTTGTGTGGTGCGATTCGAGCCAATTCATTTCAATGGCTCAAATCACTCAAATCGCTCAAATCACTCCGCATCTGCAGGAATTTTTTTTTTTCGAACTGGAACGGGATCTCATGGGTGTTCATACCAATGCGATCTGGTTCAGGCAAATGCACTGTGTTTTGCAAGCTGTTTTTGGGGTGTCGTCAACTTTTAAATGACACCTGCAGCAGATCGCATGAGCACAGTGTGATTGCTATGTGGTGCTGGAAACACACGGGAATCGCTGCATTTCCCACATCACATCAGTATGAACCGGGGCTAATCCAGCATAGAACAATGCCTCTGTACAGGAGCTTCCTTTAATAAGACCAGTTACTGCTGCTCGCTTCTTGTGCTGGGTGGCCGGTCTTGTATCCTCCTGCAGTCGTTTTTTTTAGGGAGCCTGAAGTTAGAGGACCCGGTGGGTAAAGCTCACAATTTTGCTATTTGCTCAGGCAATGTTCAGCACAGTGATAATGTTCCTATTCTTGTTTTACAAGATAATACCCATATTTGGAAAGGCATTAGGTGCACACAAAGTGGATTTATATCCTTTGTGGCTATTGAGGATTATATTTTACAGAAAGTTTTTGAGCTCAAAGTTCAGCTTTAATATCAATATCGATACAAGCCTTTTAAAAATGCTACATGCACAACTGCTGAAGATGCCAAATACAAACTGGTTTGTAACAGATCTGCAGATTTGGCAATCCACAATACTGGACCTAGATCAGCCAATCCCTGTTTAATTAAAATAAAGCATTTGGTTACAACTGATTCATGTCTATCTTTTTCTCCATTATTTTACTGTATAAGCTCAATTTAAGTTTTAATGTTCCAATTGTCTATAGGCCTCACTCGCATGGGCGCTGCCATGACAGCTGTACAGATGCATAGTGGCCCTGAATGCACACTGCTTGTGTTTGGGGCTGCCCACCCCCAACCACATAGCTGTAAAATTGGAAAGAATGTCTATATTTGTGCAACCACTGCATGCCTGTAGACTATGGTGACCAGATTTTTAAAATGAAATCCGGGGACATATTTATTTTTTTACTAGTAATGGCAGCAATCAGCGACTCTCTCCCCGTCGCCGTCACAATTCTTACTCTCCGGGCCCCGGCTACTACTGGGTGGGGAGCGGAGGAAGATCACTTTGCCAGGGAAGGCAAGGAGATAAGCAGGTGGCTGGCCGGGACTTGAGCCAAGACGGAAGAACATGCAAGCGGAGCTGAATGGGCACCCGAAACTGAAGAAATATTCCCTCCGCTCCGACCGGCACATGATCATCAGAAAGGGGCACAGATAATGAAAAAAAATACACCCCCCCCCCCTAAGCTAGTAGGAGTGGGGGTCTGTAATTCAGCTTTTTTTTTTTTAATTCTGCACTGACTGTCTTTGAAATGGCCCCAGCCCCTGTTCAAATCCAATCCGGGGACAAAACTGGGGACAGACTTGGTCTGGGGACAGTGTCCTCAATCCGGGGACTGTCCCCAGAAACCGGGGATGTCTGGTCACCCTACTGTAGACATTAATAGGCTACCTGCATGCAGCACCTGCCGTATAAACACATGGCCTGTTCAGGGACTACATGTGTCAGCACCCATGTGAGTGATGCCCTAGCTGCACAAAAGAAACTTAACCTAATTTCTGCCTGATTTTAATTTGTTCAAGTTACAGTGGGGAATTTTTTTTTGATCCCCTGCAGATACAGCAAATACACCTATGATAAAAATGATAGACCTTTCATTTCTTTGTAATTGGACAAACTTATTAAATCTGCAGGGGATACAAATAATTATTTCCCCCACTTTCTGTGAAAACTAGTGTAGCACCCTCTAGGTAGGTAGGTGCTAGTGGTAGAACTTTTGTGACAGGTAGATTTAGGCTGGCCTGGCTGGCCGTCAGGTCTGTTTGTTTTGTTTTCATTCTGGGCTGGGAGTGGCTCAGGGTAGCAGCTGTTGACTCACAGGCAGCATCACGAGACCTTCTTCTTTTTTCCAAAGGATTCTGGAAAGAGAGGAGGAGAGGAGAGGAGAGGTGCAGCTGTCTGAGGTATTTTAAGGAGCCTTGACCAATCCCCAACTTGGATTGGCAGGCCTCCTTAAATACCTAGTGTCAGCCCAGTTGTGGAGGAGTTGTTGGGTGGAAGAGCTGAAGTGAGAGAGTGCGGAGGCTGTCAGGTGTATTTGAGGGAGCTTCCCAGTCTGGGGGGGGGGTGGCCTGGGCTCAGATGCAGTCGGGACCATCTTCTGGAACACGTGAGGAGGTCCTTGACCAGAGGCACAAGAGAGAGCAAGGAGAATATAGCGGGAGAGAGCACTGCTGAAAGACTCCAGGTAGGACAACTGGTCGCAGCCAGGAGGGCTGGTGAGTGATGTACAGTCAGGAGGACTGGGAGGCACACCTGAGAGGACTGGGAGAGTGCAGTCTGAGATTTATTTATTTACACACACACATCCCTGTTCTGGGTCTCATGCCCGCTGTTAGGTGTGGCCACCGATCACCGCGACCGCTGGCCATGTGCATCGGCTCTCCTGCCGTGCAGCGGGCACGCGCATGCCTGCAATAGGCATTTAAAGGGCCGACGTACAGATACAACGGTTTGCGGGATCGTGCCGACCTGCCGCAGTATAATGACGGTGGATTTACCCACTTCCTGACCAGGTCATTTTTTGCAATACGGCACTGCATTACTTAAACTGACAATTTGACGGTCATGCAATGTTTTACCCAAACAAAATTGATGTCCTTTTTTTCCCAACAAATAGAGCTTTCTTCTGGTAATATTTGATCACCTCTGCGTTTTTATTTTTTTGCGCTATAAACAAAAAAAGAGCGACAATTTAAAAAAAAAACACTATTTTTTACTTTTTGTTATAATAAATATCCCCCAAAAAAATGTAAAAAAAGAATTTCTTCCTCAGTTAAGGCAAATATGTATTCTTCTACATATTTTTGGTAAAAAAAATCCCAATTAGCGTATATTGGTTGCTTTGCGCAAAAGTTATTGCGTCTACAAAATAGGGGATAGATTTGTGGCATTTTTATTATTATTATTATTTTTTACTAGTAATGGCATTGAGCTGCGATTTTAAGTGGGACTGCGACATTGCGGCGGACAGATCGGACACTTTTGACACTGATTACTCTGTAAATGACACTGGCAGGGAAGGGGTTAACACCAGGGGCGCTCAAAAGATTAAATGTTCCCTAGGGAGGTGCTTTCTAACTGTGGGGGGAGTGGACTGACAGGGAGTAGAGAGAGATCGCTGTTCCTAATCACTAGGAACAGACAATAACACTCTACTCCCCTGACAGAACGGGGATCTGCTTTGTTTACACTGGCAGATCCCCGTTCTGACTCTCCGTGGAGCGACCGCGGGTGGCCAGTGGACATCGAGTCCGCCAGATCCGCTGATTGGCTCACTCAAAAGCGAATGGGTGCACACGCGCCCACAGATCCCTGTGGACACGCCCGACGTACAATGACGGCAATTCGCGCAGGAGAGCCAACCTGCCGCAGTACAACTGCGGTGGCTGGTCAGTAACCAGTTAAATCTTTTACTAAAAACTAAGTGCACAGAGATGGGTTGATGCTTTTTTTATGCTTCCATGTAAAATCCTGGTGTTTTTTCACACCCGGCTACCCAGGTGGCTTGTGCAGCTAGCAACAGAAAAGAATGGCTACAAGTGGCCGTACTCGGGTACTCTGTCTTTGTGCAACGTTATAAACATGAGCATGCGCGTAAGACATACTGCTACATTCAGGGAATATGTCATACACACATGTGCGTGTTTTACCAGAGTACAGCTGCATACTGTACATTCATTGTATGACAATGTCAAGTGTCACTTGCAGCTCCCTGGGTGGGGTAAAATGTTGGTATTTTATGTGAGAGCATTAAAATGCCTTACACTGTTCATGTACATGAGGCCTAAACAACAAACATATGCTTTTTTTTAAGCTAACTGAAAGAAAAAAATTATGAACAGTGATGGCCGATCCATAGGAGGTGCAGGGGCCGTCCACCTAGTTTGCATGTGCAGAGCCCCAGACTAATGCCTTTCTATTAGGTCTTTTTTTTTTCAAGCACATAATTTGAGCCTGAGGCTCTAATTGGCTTGAAAAAGGCTGGGCTCAGGGCGCAGAGCACTGAACCCCGAACCCTCCCACTTGTGATACTAGCGAATCAATATTCGCTATTGGTTTCCGGCTTCTCCTCCCAGCCAATCAGGGCAAGAGGCAGATCTAAAGAATACCGGGTTGGTCGGGAGGAGAAACTGGGAAGTCGCGGTGTTGTGACAGCTGGAGAGGTGAGTTCAGACCTGAGGGGGTCTGTTTGCCGCCCCCCCAAAAAATGTTTAGCACTAATTCTGAAACATCAAATATCCCCCCCAAAATAAAAATGTAATAAGAAATAAAACAAGTGTAATACATCTGTCAAACTGCAAGTGAAATTGTTACTGATACACTCAAAAAAGAATACTTCTATGTCTCCAAAATCTGCCTATAGAATTGTGCAAAACACAGTGGGGGATTTAATAAAACTGGAGCAGACATAATCTGGAGGAGCTGTGCATAGCAACCAGCCCCCTTTGAACTTTCATTTTCACAGCCGCACTCCAGATTCTGCTCTAGTTTTAGTAAATGCCCCCCCCCCACCCCACCAGTTATGGGCCCAGCGCACCCAGCAGGCATTCACTGGAAAGAATTCTACAGTGAGCCAGTGAGTACTGTATACAAGTTGCTGAAAGATGGCAAGCGGTTCAGAAGTTTGCAATTGCAAAGCTAAACAATGCCAATTACCAGCCGTGAACATTTAAACAAGAAATGATTCTAAGCAAGGAGGACTTATGGCAAGTGCTGAATACAGACAGATCCACAGACTGAGAGACGGAGTACTGGGATAGGAAGGATAGACAAGGAAAACAACTATAAGCTTGTTAGTGGAAGATGACCAGCTTATTCACATAAGAACAGAGAAAACAGCCAAAGGTATGTGGACTTCATAACAAAAACTGCATGAGCGTTCAAGTCTAAACAGTAAACTGTTTCTACTAAGAAAGCAAATGTGTGACCACGTGAAAGCTATGCTAGAGATCATAGAGCAGCCGCATGCCATCGGAGAGGACATCAAAGATAACCATATTTGCCCTGCTCCTCTGCAGCCTTCCAGAGACATATACTGCTCTTATTAACGATTTAGAAACCAGACCTGAGCAGCAGCTGATACTAGAATATGTCAAAAGTGAATTAATCGATGAATATGACAGAAGGAAAGAAAATATGCACCATGATGACAAAGCTCTTAAGATGTACAAAGGTACAAAGCAGAACAAAGAAAGCAGAGCCTATTTTGGCTGTAAAAAGACCATTCACTTAAAAAAGGACTGTTCTATCTGGAATGCCGAGCAGCGAAAGCTAGAGCTATCCACAAAATAAAGAGTCAAAGCAGCCACAAAGGAAACTGCAGACACATCATGGAGTGGCACCTTTAAAGTGACACAAAGTGGCAAGCCACGTGGCTGGTGCGTAGACTCAGGTGCGACAAGCCACATGACTAGCGATTGATTACATTGAAACATTGATTACAGCGCAAAAGACAACGTTTTCCTAGCAAACGGGAAAAGCATCACCGCCAAAGGTGAAGGCCAGGTCTTCTGAACTGCATTACACCACAAGGCAAGCAGAATATCCTTGTAAAGAAAGTGCTGTATGTTCCAGAACTAGAAGGCAGCCTTCTATCAGTGAAAAGTCTTGCAAGCAATGGTCTCACAGTTAAGTTCCAGGTTGATGAATGCACAATTCACAATAATAAGAGATTCCTTGCAAAACTAAAACTGGGTAATCATCTAAACAAGCTCATCACCACAGACCAGAAAGCCAATATAGTCTTTGATGACCCACACAGCAAATGTATTCACTTATGGCACAGGCAGCTGGGGCACAGAAGTCCAGAAGCTATACAGGACATTATAAAGAGAGGCTTATCAGAAGATTTGACCATACGCCATCCAAAGTGCACATGGAATGCAAGTGCTGTATTGAAGCAAAAGCTCCCCTTCCACAAACATCCCCTGCAGCTCATACACAGTGACATATGCAGTCCAATGAAAACTCCCACATCAGGCGGGAACACATATCTAATGACTTTCATTGATGATTATTCCAGGTACACAACTACTTATCTGGTAAAACACAATAATGAAACATCAGAGAAACTTCAAGAGTTCGTTACCACGTCTAGCAACAAATTCCAACAGAATCCAGGAATAATACGCACCGACAATGGGGGAGAATGCATAAGCAAAGAAGTGGCCTCCTACCTGAAGGGAAAAGGAATAGTATACCAGACAACCACACCATACACTCCTGCACAAAATGGTGTAGCAGAAAAAAACATCACACTCTTATAGAAATAGCCAGATGCATGTTGTCGGAAGCCAACCTACTTCACAAGTACTGGAGAGAAGCAGTAATGACTGCAACCTACCTACAGAACAGACTGCCCTCCTTAGCCATTAAAAGTACTCCATTCGAAATGTGGCATGGATCAAAGCCTAGCATAGGGCACATCAAAGTGTTTGGATGTAAAGCATATGCCTATATTCCAAGTAAGAAGAGATCCAAGCTGGAAAACAGAGCCATAGGGGCATTCTAATAGGCTACAGCGAGCAAACTAAGGGTTACAGAATTCTACACCCAAAGACTGACAAAGTGACAATAAGCCATAGGGTTTATTTTGATGAAAACCCATCACCAGATACACCAATCCCTAAAAGCTGTGAAGTGAATATGCCAAGCAAACCAGAAGAAAAGGTCGATCAAAGCGAACATGTGCAGCTGGGGCACAGAAGTCCAGAACAAGAGGTGGAACTCACAATGCCTAAATCAAGTTCTCTACCAAATCCTGCTGAACTGCCAGAAGTCAGAAGATCCAATCGGACTACAAAGGGGATACCACCCCGCAAAGTGTCATACACTGTCAAAACACACAGCATCCTTGAAACAACATCCTGGGAAGACATAGAAAAACTCTCAAAATGTGAAGCCAATAAATGGAGAAGGGCAGCAGAAGAAGAATTAAAGCCACTTCAAGAAAAAAAAACCTGGACACTCACAAAGCTCCCTCCTAACCGCAAAACTATAGGAAGTAAGTGGACTTTCAAAGTAAAGTCAGAAGCAGAAGGGAATATCCACAAATACAAAGCAAGACGAGTTGCCAAGGTTTACTTGCAGAAATTCTGTGAAGATTATGATGAAACATTCAATCCCGTCGTAAAACACTCCACCATCAGAGCGCTTCTTAGCGTTGCAGCTGGGAAGGGCATGCAAGTCAAACACCTAGACGTTAAAATTGCTTTCCTATATGTAGATATTAAGGAGGATCTCTACATGGAGCAACCACCAGGGTTTGAGCAAGGACACAATCTTGTGTGTAAACTTCATAAGAGCATCTACAGTCTTAAACAATCTGCAATTATATGGAATGAGAAAGTGAATGAAGTGCTTACCAGAGAGGAATTCACAAGAAGTAAAGTAGACCCCTGTCTCTACCCCAGAAATCAAGAAGACAGATGGATATACATACTTATCTATGTTGACGACATTATAACTTTTTTTGAATAAGAATGTGGACATTGGGATAAACATGTCAAAACCAATTCCCATTTTTGAAGACAACCAGGGATGTTAAAGCTTAAAGGGTCAATCCTAGGACCAAACACATTGATGTCAAGGAGCACCTACTGAGGGACAATCAAGAGCAAGGTGTTATTGATATTCAATACTACCTGTCAGAGGAGATGACTGCTGATGCTCTCACCAAGCTTTTGTTGAAGGAACATCATTTCCAGACGAAGCTGAATGTAATTTGACAAAGCACATGCTGTTGAGAAGGGGTGTTGGAAGGACAACAGCATGTAATGTAAAGTACTGTGAACTATATACTGTATGCATTATACCTATCTATCCAGAAGGTGGCACTGTAGTGTTTATCTATGGTAATGTAATCAGAGGAAGTGTTATCTCACTCAGTGTATGTAATTGTATCCTCCTTGTTCCTGTTCCCTGATAAATACATGCTGTATGATATGTTCTGCTATTTCTTCATGAAAGTAAAGTATTCTCTGTATCCAAGAAGCTTCCAGTGCATAATTTCAATACTCAACACAACATCTGTAACTCAATGATAATATAAATATTTTCAGCGATGCCCAGCTACAGAGAGTGTTTGGTTAGCATATCTGTGAATGTAAATATATAATGACATTTTCATCAATCAGGACCAGCATTAGTACCAAGCCCTAAACATTTTCAATGTCTGCACCAAAATGCACTGAACAAAGGCTGCTGGAAACCCCGACTTTTATAGGGAGGGGGGCTGGCTTATAGGAAAACCATCATGATTAGCCATTCTAAGCCACCTTATCACAGTTGAGAGGCTAGGAAGTGTGCTATTGGTAACTGGCTGCTATGGACTGTGAATGCCCTCATTAGTTCACCATTTTCTTGAACCATAAATGACTTAAGTTTGACTCAAACTCAAAGTTTATCTCTAATTAAAATGTTATTCACTTATACTATTGCTTTAAAATATTGTCATAAAAAGGTAAAATGCCCTTCAGCCCACAAGTCTTTTTGGAACTTGGGACATACAATTATTCAAAATAAATTATCAATATATTCAACATAATTCATACATAAATGGGATTTAAACTTTATTGGTTATAAAATAAGCACCTACAGTGTTTGTATTTGCTCGATAAATAAGTGATAAATCAGCTATTACAAACCAACATATAGCCTTGAATTTAGTGTGGTAACTCTGGTACAATATGACAGTGACTGCTCCATCATATTTTTGTGGTGCCCTTCAAATGACCAGATTTCAAAGCTATTTATTGACAGAGACAGGAAAAGACAGCCAGTTTATGGTGGACAGGTAAAAATTTTTTAAAACTTCTCTAAACTAAAATACTCTGAAATGCAGAACCGCCTTTTAAAGACAGAAGGTATGAGTCACACAGCCTTGGCCATTGTCCTTAAATAAATAATAATCCCCTTGATTTTGGAATTTTGATAGAATTGATGACATGCAAACCCCACTGTGTTTAAAGGCGGTAACATTGTACTTCACATTCAATCCCAAGGTGATTGTCCTGTAGGTGGCAGCGTTAGATACTATATCCGATGATTATAAGAAAGCAGGGGACAATGACATTTCACAAAGACCTTTCCATTCATTTTGATTATTTTGCACTACACATTTACAAAGTTTTTATAACTAAAATATTCTTTCTGTTTTTCTTCTTTTCATCCAAATACTAATTTATTTATAATCAAATCAACAGATAAAGCTTATTTGCATCAAGCTATTGAAACTTAATATCACAGACAACTTGCAGTGTTAGGCAAACTTGACTATCTCCCATTGCTATATGCAAGGTTTACATTTTTCATAAACCCAGACTGTGCTATTGCCTAAGGCAATGCTGTCCAGTAGGGCAGTATAAAAAAAAAATGTTTATCGTAGTTGTAATAACTTTTTCTTTTTCTCTTTGTTCATGATTATACTCCAATATTTCCTTTAAATAGAAAAGAGACTAAAGCAGCAGCAATTTTGGTGGTGTGTTTTTTTTTTGGCAATGCCTAGGGCAAGAACCACCCAAAGAACAGCCCTGCTTACTTTATTGCTTCTAGCAGTGAACTATCGCTGATAAAGGTCTTGGCAAACTTCCTCTGATGTTGTACTCACCTCTCAGAATTTCTGCATTATACATGTAGAATTTTTTTTTCAAACAGGGATCTGTACATTTTAAACTGTTGAACAGTATCAGGCAGCACAATCGCCTTTTCCTGAAATGTCCATTGGCAGCAGCATTTACCCAGCCATCAGGAAACTCTTTAGCAGAGAAGTTCTTTCTTTTGGTATTCCAACAAAGGCTCCAGCGTCACTCCTCCTTGATGTACCCTCCAGCAAGGCAGTGTGAGCCCCTCAGCCCCCAGACTCAGGGACACTCTGGGCTTTTCCCTTTCCAGGCACTACTTGAAAACTAATAAAACCTTATTTTAAAAAAAACAAAACAAACTGGTACAAGATAAGATGAATTTGTTTCATAAAGTATGGGACCCATGGATTAAAAACCTGACAAATGATCCCAGGGCGATTACAAATTAGATTGAACCCGTAAGATACGTCCCTGAGCACGGAACTATACTCCCCTCCTCTCCCCCCTCCCTCCTACCTTTCCCTTCTTTTTCTTTCCCCCCTGTAAAAAAACGTTTTCTTTGCTCCAGCCCTCCCCTCTTTAACTTTTATTTGTTTGGTTTTGATATTTGTTCTACTTCACCCTCGGCGAGACATTGTTCTTTTAAGATGTTGAGGGTGCTACCGGAACAGCTGGACTCCCCCAATAGATTGATGAGGAGCTGTTTTTTCCTGGTGGACGGAACATACTCTATGGGTGATGATAGGGAGCATGCATCAGGTCCTGTACTAAGTCGTACGATATACAGACGAAGAACATCAATGGAACATGGCCTGTGCACTATAAATATTGGTGTAATTATGACACAGGCTGCGCCGGAATAAGATACAGTGTTAAGAAAGTTATCAGTCAAGGATTTCCTGAATGTACTGCTTGACTCCCTACAGAAGTTGTATGATGCCCAATATAAAGCCGAAAAAATGTCAATTTGGGTTTTCAGAAGCGCAGTAGTCCTCTGTTTAATTCACACAAAATACTTATTCCAACATAGATACAAGAGTATAATGCACCAAACACAGTACAACAAAGGCCATGTCCTGGAAAATACTCCTCTGACATATTATGCCCTCAGATGGTTTAATCAGACACATCTTTATGATAAAGCCCATCTGTGGGGGAAATGCATAAGAGAGGAGCTCCCCAGGTGTGCCCCTTGTACATTAAACTCTTATCTACAGCACGTCAAATTCCTCTTCTTGAGTTGTGAAGACAATTCCTGTAGGAGAAGCTTCAGAAGGAAACTGCAATTCTAAACTTCTGGGCTACATACTAGTTCTAGTGCAGTAACATCACTCACAAAGAGGTTCAGTTTCCCTGCTGTGTTACTAGAACATGGTTGCGTAGAGAATAGCAACATCTACTTAAGGTTTCTTGCACAGGTGTTTGCTTCATAGAGATTACTCAAGTCCCAAAGTGTATGACATTGTGACATAATAATTGGACATCACAACATTCCAATACTGAGGCTGGGTTCACACTAGTGCGACACGACATCCGTCCTACTTTGGATCCGACTTTGCCCTGCGACATGAAGCCGACATATGTCCGACTTTCAATGAACGGGGATCCGACTTGGATCCCCGCCAATATCAGGCACTGTGTTTGGTATGAATCTTGAGGGGGAACTCCAGGCCAAATTTTAAATTAAAAAAACGGCGTGCGTTCCCCTCCAGAGGCATACCAGGCCCTTGGGTCTGGTCTGGATTTGAACGGGCGCCCCTACGCCGAAAAGACGGCGTGGGGGTCCCCCCAAAATCCAAACCAGACCCTTATCCAAGCACACAACCTGGCAGGCCGCAGGGGAAGAGGGGGGGACGAGAGAGCGGCCCCCCCTCCCTCCTGAACCGTACCAGGCCGCATGCCCTCAACATGGAGGGTTTGGTGCTCTGGGGCAGGGGGGCGACCTGCGGCCCCCCCACCCCCAGAGCACCCTGCCCCCATGTTGATGAGGACAGGGCCTCTTCCCGACAACCCTGGCCGTTGGTTGTCGGGGTCTGCGGGCGGGGGGCTTATCGGAATCCGGGAGCCCCCTTCAATAAGGGGGCCCCCGGATCCCACCCCCCCACCCTATGTGAATGAGTATGGGGTACATCGTACCCCTACCCATTCACCTGGTGGAAAAAAATTGCAATAAAAAAACACTACACAGGTTTTTAAAGTCTTCTTCCGACTCCGGCGCTCTTCTTCCGACTTCCGGGGGTCTTTTCCGACTTCGGGGGTCTCCAGTGTCGTCTCCGCGCTCTCCGGTTCTTTCTTCCGCCGGGCCTCCGCTAACTTCTTTTTAGCTCTTTTGCTAACGGAGGCCCGGTCTTCCCGTTGTCTCGTCTGGCTCTCCGTTGTCCTTCTGCCGGCCCCTCCACTAACTTCTTGGTAGCTCTTTCGCTAGTGGAGGGGTCGGTCTTCCCGTCGTCGCCGTCGGCGTCTTCTTCCCTCTTCTCCTTCTCGATGTTGACGCGTCGCTTCTTCCCGCTGTAATACTGGCTCTCCGCTCCGCTCCGCATTAATATAGGCTTCTCATGATGTCACAGTCACATGTTCCGGGGCACATGGCCCCGGAGCATGTGACTGTGACGTCATGGGAACATGTGACTGTGACGTCATGAGAAGCCTATATTAATGCGGAGCGGAGCGGAGAGCCAGTATTACAGCGGGAAGAAGCGACGCGTCAACATCGAGAAGGAGAAGAGGGAAGAAGAAGCCGACGGCGACGACGGGAAGACCGGCCCCTCCACTAGCGAAAGAGCTACCAAGAAGTTAGTGGAGGGGCCGGCAGAAGGACAACGGAGAGCCGGACGAGACAACGGGAAGACCGGGCCTCTGTTAGCAAGAGAGCTAAAAAGAAGTTAGCGGAGGCCCGGCGGAAGAAAGAACCGGAGAGCGCGGAGACGACACCGGAGACCCCCGAAGTCGGAAAAGACCCCCGGAAGTCGGAAGAAGAGCGCTGGAGTCGGAAAAGACCCCCGGAAGTCGGAAGAAGAGCGCCGTAGTCGGAAGAAGACCCCCGGAGCTGTGTAATAAATTACTTTAAAAACCTGTGTAGTGTTTTTTTATTGCAATTTTTTCCACCAGGTGAATGGGTAGGGGCACGATGTACCCCATACTCATTCACATAGGGTGGGGGGGCCGGGATCCGGGGGCCCCCTTATTGAAGGGGGCTCCCGGATTCCGATAAGCCCCCCGCCCGCAGACCCCGACAACCAACGGCCAGGGTTGTCGGAAGAGGCCCTGTCCTCATCAACATGGGGGCAGGGTGCTCTGGGGTGGGGGGGCCGCAGGTCGCCCCCCTGCCCCAGAGCACCAAACCCTCCATGTTGAGGGCATGCGGCCTGGTACGGTTCAGGAGGGAGGGGGGCCGCTCTCTCGTCCCCCCTCTTCCCCTGCGGCCTGCCAGGTTGTGTGCTCGGATAAGGGTCTGGTTTGGATTTTGGGGGGACCCCCCACGCCATTTTTTCGGCGTAGGGGTGCCCGTTCAAATCCAGACCAGACCCAAGGGCCTGGTATGCTCCTGGAGGGGGAACCTACGCCGGTTTTTTATTTAAAATTTGGCCTGGAGTTCCCCCTCAAGAGCAGTACAGCACAAGTCGCATGCCAAAGTCGGACCATGCAAGACTGCGGTCCGACTTTGATCCGACTTCAATGATAGTCAATGGGCTGAAGTCGGATCAAAGTCGGACCAAAGTAGTACAGGGAGCATTCTCAAAGTCGGACCGACATGTGTTGGACCAGTTAAGACGGCTCCCATAGGGAAACATTGATTTTCACACGTCATGCGACATGAGCTCCCAATGTCGGAGCGTTTGTCGCCCTAGTGTGAACCAGGCCTCATGTTATTAGACTATGATTTATTTAATGACCAATGCACTTTTTACAGATAGAAAAGATAAAAGTATATAGGAACAAAAGGAATAGGGGCTGTTATAAGGTGAAGCTGTGTTCATTTTAAATGCCCAATCATATGCAAAAAAAAATTTAAAACAACAGGATTTTGCCTTTTGTATGATATTTGGTTTGATTGAAATTGAAATGGATGATTTATTTACTCAGATCAATGAACATTCACTTTGCTATTATTTTACATTCACTGCTGGTAAATATTCTTGGTGCATGTGTTTTATTTAGTGATTCACTTTATTTAGTGCTTGCTAAAAGTTACATTCACTGCTTTATAAATATAGTATGCATCTTAAAGTGGTTGTAAAGTCAAAAGGTTTTTTATCTTAACGCATTCTATACATTAAGATAAAAAGCCTTCTGTGTGCAGCAGCCCCCCTAATACTTACCTGAGCCCCACCTCTGTCCGGCGATGCCCACAAGTATCTCAGCCATCCGGGACTCTCCCTCCTGATTGGCTGAGACAGAGCAATGGCGCCATTGGCTCCTGCATGCTGTCAATCAAAGTCAGTTAGCCAATCTGGAGAGAGATGGGGCGGGGCCAAACCACAGCTCCGTGTCTGAATGGACACACGAAGCTGCAGCTGTTTGCTGTGGGGGTACTCAACCGGAGGGAGGGCCAGGAGCGCAGAATAGGCATCCGAGAAGAGGAGGATACGGGCTGCTCTGTGCAAATCCACTACAACAGAGCAGGTAAGTATAACATGTTTGTTATTTTTAGATAGAAAAAAAAAATAGACTTTACAATCACTTTAAGTGTCTTAAAGCGGACCTTCAGTAATTTTTTCAACTTTACATCTATTACCGTATTTATCGGCGTATAACACACACTTTTTTCCCCTGAAAATCGGGGGCAAAGCAGGTGTGTGTGTTATATGCATTATGCATGTTATATGCCGACAGCGTACCTCACCGAGCAGTCATCTCCTCTCCACTCGGCTCCTCGGCTCTCACGTCACACACACACAGTCCTGCCTCCACCACTGGCATTGGACCAGTGTTCTGCCTATCACAGTAGCTGGTCCGATGCCGATGGTGGAGGCGGGACTCTGTATGTGTTACGTGAGAGCCGGGTGGAGAGAAGATGACGGCTCGGTGATTTCCTGATTCAGGCTGCTGGTGAGGGAGATGGTGAGGCTGCAAATGACCGTAGTTTAAAAAAGGCATTAATCAGGCTGCATTGAGGACTTTATTTAGGCTGCATTGATGCATTGATCAGGCTGCATTGAGGACTTTATTTGGGCTGTACTGAGGACATTTATCAGGCTGCAGATGGACATTGATGGGCACTGACCATTAATTTGCTTCAAAGTTGTTTATTTAAAAAATATGTTTTTTTCCTGAAACTTCCCTCTTAAAATTAGTGTGCGTGTTATACGCCGGTGCGTGTTATCCGCCGATAAATACGGTAAATCTTCTGCCCTTGTTGTTTTAATTTTGGATAGTAAAACATTTTTTTTTCTGCCAGTAAATACCTTATACAGCCCACTTCCTGTTTCTTGTCTGGTAAAAAGCCTAGTCTTATGACATCATGTACAGCTCACTCTCATGAGAGTTTGCCAGGAAGAGAGGGGGTGAGTCATAAGAGGGCCAATGAGAGCTTAAGAGCTGGAGATGTGCCTGTGTAAATCCAGGAAGTGAATAGGCAGCAGCTTAAGCTGACTTAGTGGAGGGAGATTTCTGCAGCATATTTGGCAAGTACAAAATCACAGTATATATAAAATAATATGCAAAGTGGTTGGAGGGAAGCTTCAGAATGGCAAAGCTGTTTTTATTATAAATTATGTGAGCAGACTGCAGTTCCTCTTTAAGTGTCTTCCTTTAATAAATCAATAGTGTTATTTCAGAAGCATTAGCCCATAGTCAATCCAAAAAGATGTCAAAACCCCTTGAAGCATAATACAATTTTTACTATGTATTACTTATAAATAGAAGTGACCAGAGCCTGTGATTTTAGAAACATATCCAACATATCCAACAATTTTTGAAGCAAACTACTGAATTCACTAGAACCCATTTCCATGAATGTCTATTTCACATTTCCACAGCTCTTCCCAGTGAAGTCATGCTACACTGTACCCAAATGAAATAGAGCTTTCTTTTGGTGGTATTTGATCACCTCTGCGGTTTAAATTTTTTGTGCTATAAACGAAAGAAGAGCGAAAATTTTAAATAAAAAAAAACTGATGGGCACTGATAGGCGGCACTGATGGGCACTGATAGGCGGCACTGATGGGCACTGATAGGTGGCACTGGTGGGCACTGATGGGCACTGATAGGTGGCACTGGATAGGCAGCACTGATGAGGAGCTACTAAAAGGCTTTTCTGAGTGGCACTGATTGGCACTTTGATGGGGTACTGACAGGCATTACTGATGGGGTACTGATTGGCACTTTTTGGGCACTGTTGTGGGCACTGATCTGCACGGATATGGGCACTGACAGGCTTTATATAGGGGCACAGGCTGGCATGTGATGGGCATTGATTTTCAACTGATTGGCACATTTTGATGGGGCTGTGGTGATAATCAATGTGCTGATTATCAGCACAGACCCCCCCTCTGACAGGGAGAGCCGCCGATCGGCTCTCCCTCTCAGCCTGAACCGAGGAGAGCCGTTTACCGGCACTTCTTGGTTCACGCGATGGTCAGCTGTGATTGGTTACAGCTGATCACGTGGTATGAAGCCTCTGTCAGAGGCTTCATACCACGATCGGAGTTGCTGTGTGTCAGAATGACACAGAGCACCCCCGATCGCCGCGCTGCGTGCCCCCTCGGGCGCGCGCCGGCAGTGATATCCTGATCACGTCATATGATGTCCAGTCAGGATATCACAACCATTTTGCCGCCGTCATTCTGCTATATGGGGGGCGGCAAGTGGTTAAGTATACACTTTTCATCAAATTTTCTGTATGGGCCATATTTCTATAAGGTATAATACCCACCTTAATTACTTTTATGTGAATACATGAAATTCAGTTGATCTTTTTTTTATAGTTGAGACTCTCTCTGCCCCTTATTTATTTAGTTGCCCTTCTCTGCACTTTTCTAGTTCCATGACATCCTCTTTGTTAACTGCTGCCCAGAACTGAATTACAAAATTATGTCTGTTTCTGGAAACTATGCCTTCTTTTAATACGAGAAAATATCTTGCTACCTTTAGAGTCTGCAGAATTTTAAAATGAAAAGTGAAAAAAATCACCGCTAGCTGTTTTTTTGTTTGCCCAAAGGCACAGGCTCTTGGAATGAATACTGTCTGAGTATGTGATGCCTTGAAATGTTGGAAAACTTAAAACCTTTAATCTGCTTTTAAACACCCGCAGAACATTTTCTTCCCTATCTGTATTTGCTTTGTCCCTCAATCTGTTGACTGGCATGTCAATAGACATCCTGGCAAATTGGCAATGGCGATTTTAGACGATGTAAAAGCAGTAGCACACCCATATTCATCCATCGGTAATGTTAGACAATACATGTCTGGAATTCTTACATGGAATCTACTAGGGTTATAGGAAAACCTAATTTAAGACTACATGGCTGCATTCATTCCCACTGCTCTGATTGACCTCTGCAGAAGTTTACTGGATTAGAGAATAAAATGGCAAAGGCAGCTATCTCCCCTAGTTCAGAGACTTTTTATGGATGCTGGGACATATGTTTCTTATTAAACAACCTGACATTACATGACACTTGAGCAGAAACTTAGAGCTAGTTAGAGTTACAACCAAGGCAAAGTATTGGCTTGACAGGCAAGAGTGTAGTAACGGCAAAAAGCGTTGAGGCAAAGTTGCAACACAGGCAGGAGTTTGAGGCAAGAGACAGAAAGGCAAAGTCATATCACAGGAAAAAGATCAAGGCAGGAGGCAAGCGATGGAAGTTGTTTTGTAGGTAGAATTTTAAGACTTGTATTACAGACTGAAAATCAAGAGAGGTGAAAGACAGGCAAACCTCAAAAAAAGACTGCGATCAAAGTAAGAAAGGGGATTGACACAGAACACACAGTGGTAGGGGTTAAGATGTAGATAAACTATACAATGCATTTATAGTACCTAAGGGGTGAGGACTCCTTATACTCTCACATGCACTGATACAGGTGGGAAAAATAAGAAACAGATGAAGCGAGTAATAGGAAAGGCATGGAAACCATACAAATATTTAGGCTGATTTACTAAAGGATTTGAGAATGTTCACACAAATAAAATGTGTAAAGATTCACTTCAATTATCCAATCATGTGAAAAGAAAATCCCTGTTTACCTATTTAATTTGCACGGTTGGATAATTGAAGTGAATAATCACACATTTCATTTGTCTTAACATTGTAAAATCCTTTAGTAAATCAACCTCAATGTTTGAGTTCACAGCACAGTGGGTCAAATTCATGGATGTGTTGGAAAGCTATACTCTCTATGCAATAAAACCTACGAAGATGTCCAAGAAAAAACAATTGTTCTATATACCGTATATACTCGAGTATAAGCCGACCCGAATATAAGCCGAAGCACCTAATTTTACCACAAAAACTGGGAAAACTTATTGACTCGAGTATAAGCCTAGGGTGTGCCTAACTTTGTCCATGCCTCAATGTGTCCATGACTAGACTGACGTTTAACATGGGAGTCTATGGCTCTATGTGTGCCAGGTTTGGAGTCCAGAGGACCTACGACCGGCCGGTAATGGGTCCCCAAAGTCACCAGAGAAATGACCGTTTAACATGGGAGTCTATGGAAGGGGTGCCCGGTTTTGAAAAATCAGTGCTCCCCGGCCGTAGGTCCCCCGGACAAGAAACTTTGCACACTTGTAGAGGAAGAGTGGGGCTACATGTGTGCCAAATACGGTACTGGCTCCCCAAAGTCCGGGAGATCAGGCGCAAAAAGGTGACTCGAGTATAAGCCGAGGGGGGCATTTTCAGCACAAAAAATTGTGCTTAAAAACTCGGCTTATACTCGAGTATATACGGTAAGTCTTATATAGAACAATTGTTTCTTCTTGGACATCTTCATAGGTTTTATTGTTGCATAGAGAGTATAGCTTTCCAACACATCCATGAATTGTATCCACTGGATACTTCTTATATTATAAGAAGTGAAATCATGGATAGAGGCTTTCATTCATATAAGGCAGGGGTGTCCAAACTTTTTTCAAAGAGGGTCAGATTTGAAGAACTGAACATGCGTGAGGGCCGACCATTTTGCCTGACATTCTTTGTACCATTAAAATTTGGTCTAAGCACTAATACACTGCCCAACACTGCCCACTTCTCCTGCCGTTGTGGCTGTGTGTGAGTAAAGAGATGAGCTCAGGCGTATTATTTGGATATACCGTATTTATTAGCGTATAACACACACCTTCACTTTAAGAGGGAAGTTTCAGGATTTTTTTTTTTTAATTTTAAATAAAGAACTGTGAAGCAAAATAAGGGTCAGTGCTCATATGCAGATCCCCAATTGCCATGAATGCAGCACCCTCAATTGCCAGGAATGTAGCACCCACTATTGCTAGGAATGCAGCACCCACCATTGCCAGGAATGAAGCACCCACTATTGCCAGGAATGCAGCACCCACCATTGCCAGGAATGCACTCACCATTGCCAGGAATGCAGCACCCACCATTGCCAGGAATGCACCCACCATTGCCAGGAATGCAGCACCCGCCATTGTCAGGAATGCAGCCCCACCATTGCCAGGATTGCAGCCCCACCATTGCCAGGAATGCAGCACCCATCATTGCCAGGAATGCACTCACCATTGCCAGGAATGCACTCTCCATTGCCAGGAATGCAGCACCCACTATTGCCAGGAATGCAGCACCCACCATTGCCAGGAATTCACTCACCATTGCCAAGGAATGCAGCACCCACCATTGCCAGGAATTCAGCCCCACCATTGCCAGGAATGCACTCACCATTGCCAGGAATGCAGCACCCATCATTGCCAGGAATGCACTCACCATTGCAAAGGAATGCAGCACACACCATTGCCAGGAATGCACTCACCATTGCCAGGAATGCAGCACCCCCCACCACTGCCAGGGATGCAGCACCCACCATTGCCAGGAATGCACTCACCATTGCAAAGGAATGCAGCACACACCATTGCCAGGAATGCACTCACCATTGCCAGGAATGCAGCACCCCCCACCACTGCCAGGGATGCAGCACCCACCATTGCCAAGAATGCACTCAACATTGCCAGGAATTCAGCACCCACCATTGCCAGGAATGCATTCCCCATTGCCAGGAATGCAGCACCGACCATTGATAGGAATGCACTCACCATTGCCATCAGTGCAGCCTTGGAGGGGACATGGAGGGGGGCGGGACAAGCAGAGGTGATCAAATACCACCTAAAAGAAAGCTCTATTTGTGGGGAAAAAAGGACGTCAATTTTGTTTGGGAGCCACGTCGCACGAACGCGCAATTGTCAGTTAAAGCGACGCAGTGCCTAATCGCAAAAAGTGCTTTGGTCTTTGGGCAGCCAAATGGTCCGGGGCTGAAGTGGTTAAGCAACAGACCAACAGATACAATATGGGGGGGATTTACTAAAACTGGTAGCCAATCAGCTTCTAACTTCAGCTTGTTCAATTAAGTTTTACTGATAAAACCCGGAAGCTGATTGTTTTCTATGCAGAGCTATAACAGATTTTGCACTCTCCAGTTTCAGTTAGGCCCCTTTCACACTGGGGCGCTCATAGTGTCGGCGGTAAAACGCCGTTATTTTTACCGCCGACGCTATGGCCAGATTTGCGGCGCATTTTGGCTGCTAGCGGTGCGGTTTTAACCCCCGCTAGAGGCCGAGAAAGGGTTAAAACCGCCCGCAATGCGCTGCTGAAGCAGCGCATTGCGGGCGGTATAGCCGCGCTGTCCCATTGATTTCAATGGGCAGGAGCGGTATACACACTGCTCCTTCACCGCCCCAAAGATGCGGCTAGCAGGACTTTCTTTCTCGTCCTGCCAGCGCATCGCCTCAGTGTGAAAGCACCCGTGCTTTCACATTGAGACTGCAGGGCAGGAGTTCTTCAGGTGGTATTTAGGCGCTATTTTTAGCGCTAAAACGCCTGAAAAACTCCTCAGTGTGAAAGGGGCCTAAATCTCCCCTACGTGTCTATTTGGTTCCTAATAGTAACAGCGGTTAGCTATTAATTAATGTAATTGCTGTGATTTATAGATTACTGCCCTGAGTGGTGTTTCAAAATAGTAAGTAATTGTAGAAATGCAAGAGTGGTGGGTCAACCCTTGACTTTGGGAAGCAAAGACAGTATGTGCATATTGTAGTACCCCAGAATTTGGGGATCCTTGGGAGTTTGACAAGACAATGGCTGGTATAAGCATACACCTTATGCCCTGTACACACGGTCGTTTTTTCCGATGAAAAAAGTCTGTGGACTTTTTTCATCGGAAAAAAATGATCGTGTGTGGGCCCCATCGGACTTTTTTCCTTCGGTGTTAAAAAATAGAACATGTTTTAAATTTTTCCGATGGAAAAAAAACCGATAGGAAATTCTGATCGTCTGTGTGGTACTCGCATGCTCAGAATCAAGTCAACGCATGCTCACAAGCATTGAACTTAATTTTTCTCGGCTCGTCTGAGTGTTTTACGTCACAGCGTTTTGGACGGTCGGAATATTGTCTGATGGTGTGTAGGCAAGACTGATGAAAGTCAGCTTCATGGGAATTCCGACGGAAAATTCCATCGGATTTTATTCCATTGGAAATCCGATCGTGGGTACAGGGCATTAGAGTACCTGCTTAACACAATTTTACATTACTTTTGTTGCCTTACTACTTTTTCAGTTTCAATAGCTCAATTTAATACTTTAATCATTTTAATACTTCAAGCATTTTGTGGAATGTATTATAAAAATGGCATTTAATTTTTTTAGCATAAGGTTATGGTTTATGTTGACATAAACAGCAGCCAAATATTCTATCAATAATTACATAGTGTAATGCCTCACTGCGTGTCAGGTAAACACTCTAGGTCTTTGTTGTGTATTTTCTTGAAAACGGTAGACATCCTCCGCTCCCCCACCCTTCAAATCAGTAGTATACATGTAGCACAGGCTCTGCCAGATCCATCACAGCAGACAAGGGAGAAAAGTAGGGAGGCTGGAGGCGCAAACAATGAGCACCATAGCCCTCCTTCCCCCTCCTCTCCTCGTCAGACCCTGCAGTTCATTTCAGGAGTCAGTGACTTATTTAAATGAAATATGACTAATCCTCTCTCTGACAGATGTCACCAATTTAGCAAGCGGTAGCGGCAGGGGGAGCAGCTTCATTTGCAAACGGCCCCTCCATAATGATTAGATAGGCAGGGATGTGTCAGGACTGGGAGGCAGACTGAGGCCTCGTACACACGACCGATTTTCTCGGCAAGAACCAGCAAGAAACTTGCTGGCAGAGAGGTCTTGCCGAGTAAATCGGTCGTGTGTACGCTGCTATCGGGTTTCTCGTCGAGAAAACCGACAAGAAACCTCAACGAGAAAATAGAGAACCTGCTCTCTATTTTCTCGTCGAGATTCTCCTCGGCATGTTTCTCGACGAGAAAAGTGAGTGTGTGTACACTTACCTGTCCTCCCGGAAGCCCGCGCATGTTCGAAATGAATTCGACGCATGCGCGGTAGCTTCCTAGGCATACGTAGGGTATACCAAGATGGCGGCGACGGCATCGAATGTGACGAGCGCATGCTCGTCGTAGTCGATGACGTCACAGCGTACGCTCCATTCAAAGAACCGCGGGTTCTTTGAAACGAGCGTGTGTACACTCGGCCGGGACAAGTTTCTTGTCCAAGAATCTCGTCGAAAAAAACGACATGTTTTTTTCAACGAGAATCTCAGCCGTGTGTACCAGGCCTAAACTTCCCCACTCTCTGGTGCAGATTGTTTAACCTTATCAAGCCTGTGAATCTTTTGCAAGTGCTAATGGATTTCATTCAGCTGAATTCTGATGCTCTACATAAAACTTAATTCACACCAGTTTTTTTTTTGTTTTTTTTATAGCACTGACTTATTGGGGTTTATTTACTAAAGGCAACTCCACTTTGCACTACAAGTGCACTTGGAAGTGCAGTCGATGTAGATCTGAGGGGGACATGCAAGGAAAATAAATAACAGCATTTTAGCTTGCACATGATTGGATGATAAAATCAGCAGAGATTCCGCTTCTTTCAGATCTTCTCCTCAGATTTACAGCGACTGTACTTCTAAGTGCACTTGTAGTGCAGAGTAGATTTGCCTTTAGTAAATCAACCCCTAAATGTTGCACTTTATATGGAACCTATTAGTCCCTTCCCTTAAAGGAACTTACAGTCCATTTATACAAGAACACACATTCTAGAACCAGTTTGGTAGACACTTTTACTATTTAGTATCCTTACTTTGGCCTATACAACGTATTCAGCGGGCGTATCTCCATGTCCGGAAGACACGGCTGTAGCGTACAACTATCCATAGTAATGAATGGCTGTACACTAGCTATATTGGGGTATATGCAATGCTTGCATAAACATTCAAATGTGAACAAGCCTAAATTTCTGAACGTAGCGAGCACTGAACTTATAGGGGTTGTAAAGGCAATATTTTTTTTTTTTAAATAACAAACATGTTATACTTACCTCCGCTGTGCAGTTCGTTTTGCTCAGAGTGGCCCCGAACCTGGTCTTCTGGGGTCCCTCAGCGGCTGTCCACAAGAACTAACCACCTTAATGCAAGCTCACTCGCATGGTGGTTAGTTCTTGCGGGCGCGCTCCCGTGATACAGCCGGCAGCTATAGCCGCTCATTGTATCACTCGGCCCCGCTCCCCGGCGCACCGCGTCATTGGATGTGATTGACAGCAGCGCGAGCCAATCAACGGCCAGGCTGAGCGGCGAAGAGGACGTCAGGGGCGAGCGCAGCAGGTGAACGGGCTCAGGTAAGTAAAACAGGGGGGCTGGGGGGGGGTATTGTCGGATGTTTTTTCACCTTAATGCATAGGATGCATTAAGGTGAAAACCATGTGTATCCAATTCCGACGCAAAAAAATCCTACGCATGCTCGGAATCAATTCGACGCATGCTCGGAATCATTGTACTTAATTTTTCTCGGCTCGTTGTAGTGTTGTACGTTACCGCGTTCTTGGCAATCGGAATTTCCGACAACATTTGTGTGACCATGTGTATGCAAGACAAGTTTGAGCGAAAATCCGTCGGAAAAAAAATTCACGGTTTTGTTGTAAGAATTTCCGATCGTGTGTACGCATTAGAGCGTTTTTACAGATGAAAAACTCCTCTTCAAACCCACTAGTTCTGTATTTTTTTTCCCAGCCAGAAAACGCCCCTGCAAAAAATGCTGATAAAAGCCTATGTGTACATGGACACATAGGATAACATGCTGGGGAGTTTACTGGCTGCAGAAAAAAACGGCTGAAGCTAAAAACAGCAGCTGTAAAAACGTACAGTGTGCACAAGGCCTGAGGGAAAAATAGAATTGGTATTGCTAAATGTTTGTTTCTTGTTATTATACATTTGTAACTTTGTGATCTGTTATCATTCTGTCACAATAATATTTTGTTGGTTCACGTGATGACAAAGATTGTGTGAACAGCACCTTGGTTTAGACATACTTTACTAATGGGTAATACCGTGCTGCGGTTCTGGATGGTAATCTCTAGACATGTGCAATTCGTTTAGCTACGAATTCATTATTCGTCAAAATTTGTTATATTCGTTAATTTGTAAACATACGAATGAACGAACGGTTTACTAAAATTACCAACGAACAACGAATTATCGAAAAGAACGAATATGGAAAACAATGAAAATACGAAATTATTAAATTAGAAACAGCAAAAATACGAAAGAGTGAAAAAACAAAAACATAGAAACAACGAAAATACCGAACAAAGATTCAAAATAACGAAAATCAAAATGAACGAAAACTCGAAATTACGAATATTCGGAAAACGGAAATCAAAAGAACGAAAATACCGAACAAAGATTCAAAATAACGAAAATCAAAATGAACGGAATAAAAAAAAAAATTACGAATATTCGGAAAACGGAAATCAAAACAACGAATTCGTTAGATCTGAAATATTTCTGGAAGTTGGCCAATAAGCTTGTCCCTTCCCCTGAAGAGGTTGTCCCTTCCCCCAATGAGCTTGTTTCTTATTCCCTTGTGTGTTTTTCTGTGTAAGACCCCTTTCACACTGAGTAAATACCGCCTGAAAACTCCTGCCCCTGCAGTTTCAATGTGAAAGCCTGAGGGCTTTCACACTGAGGCGGTGCGCTAGCAGGACCGCTCCAAAAGTCCTGCTAGCAGCATCTTTGGAGCGGTGAGAGGAGCGGTGTGTTTACCGCTCCTTCACCGCTCCTTCCCATTGAAAGTAATGGGAAACCGCGGTAATACCACCGGCAATGCGCCTCTGCAGAGGTGCATTGCTGGCGGTATTAACCCTTTTTCGGCCGCTAGCGGGGGTTAATGCCGCACCACTAGCGGCCGAATACCGCCGCAATTCCGCAGCAATTCCGACGGTATACCGCCACCGCACCCACCGCCCCAGTGTGAAAGGGGCCTTAGACTGCAATGCATTCCATCCAGAGTCCAGATAGGGTGTGGTTGGGTAGGTTGCACTGTTTTGGTGGATTTGTGAGTTAAGTTGTGACTTGTGAGAGAGACATTCTTTGTTTCTTAAGCATACTCTGTCTAGATTCTAATTTCTATATTACCAATTATGCCCCGATTACGAATCTACGAAAACAATGTTACGAAAGTACGAATAAATGAGCCAGTCAATCTCACGAAAGTACAAATTACAAAATGACGACGAGTAGTGTTTCGAATAAACGGAAAATGTATTCTAGCGAAAGTACGAATGTAATGAAATCTACAAAAGTACAATTTTCCAATCAATGGAAATTAGACATGGAAATACGAATAATTGCAAATCAACGAAAATATAGTTCTTACAAAAATACGAATGCGGCCGAATATAAAATATAACGAAAAATATGAATTTCGAATCAACGAAAATTAGACTAATGGAAAAACTAATCAATGGAAAAATAACCCTTACGGAAATACGAAAGAGTCCGAATACGATAACCCACGTCTTACGAAATTACGAATCGTTACGAATCAATGGAAACGAACAGAAACAAAACAAATTTTTATGTTGTGCACATGTCTAGTAATCTCTGTGGCTGGTTGCACATGATCATAGAAAGTGCCAAAGTATCTCACTATGGCAGAACCAAGGAGCACAGCACCTGCTTCTAACCGCTATTGAAAACTAGCATGAATAAACAGATTAATAAGTATTGTGTGTAGAGTCTGAGCCCTCTGTTCAACTAGTCTCTCGTTTCTTATGTCACTTTTGTCTGGGATATAGAGCACACTGAAATTTAGCCAGGCTAAAGAGCTGTCTGCTTTTTGCAAATCATGATTGCCATATTCTTGGCAGCTAAGCTTATTTTTGAAAGAGTACTGCCATAACCACATACTATTGATGTACAAAAACTTTCCTCCTTGGTCTGACAATATATGAATAGTGCATTATGTGACTCAACACTAGGGATGAGCTCGGTGTTCGAGTCGAACATAAGTTTGACTCGAACATCGGCTGTTCGACCGTTCGGCGAACATCGAAGGATTTGGGCCGTTCGCGCCAAATTCGAGTGACGCGAACGGCCCACAATACACTGCGCCATCGCAGTGCAATCCCGGCGCTGTGATTGGCCAAGCATGCACTGTGACCCCGCATGCTTGGCCAATCACAGCGCCGGCAGCTAGCAGAGCCATAATTGGCCACAGGCAGGTTGCCTGTGGCCAATTATAGCTCAGGGGGTTTAGCACACGCCCCACACTATAAAAGGCCGCCAGCACGGCGGCCTTGTGTAGTGTGTTCCGGCGCAGGGAAAGAGTTACATAGGCAGGGACAGTGTCAGTGCTATTTGTACCTCAAACTTGTGTGTAGGGAGAGAGAAGGATAGGCAGGGAGAGTGTCAGTGTCATATTCTTTGCTAAACCTTTTGTGCAGGGAGAGAGGAGGATAGGTAGGGGACAGTGTCAGTGTCACATTCTTTGCTAAACCTTGTGTGCAGGGAGAGAGAAGGATAGGCAGGGAGAGTGTCAGTGTCATATTCTTTGATAAACCTTGTGTGCAGGGAGAGAGAAGGATAGGCAGGGGACAGTGTCGGTGTCACATTCTTTGCTAAACCTTATGTGCAGGGAGAGAGAAGGATAGGCAGGGAGAGTGTCAGTGTCATATTCTTTGATAAACCTTGTGTGCAGGGAGAGAGAAGGATAGGCAGGGGACAGTGTCAGTGTCATTGTTGCTAAGCCTCCTGCACATTATACACCTGAAGTTAGCCCGTATTGCTGTGTTTTCCTGGTGTGTTACTCCAACAGGCATTTGCAGCACTTACAGCGGGCGGAGTGTGCCTCCTGCACATTATACACCTGAAGTTAGCCTGTATTGCTGTGTTTTCCTGGTGTTACACCAACAGGCATTTGCAGCACTTACAGCGGGCGGAGTGTGCCTCCTGCACATTATACACCTGAAGTTAGCCTGTATTGCTGTGTTTTCCTGGTGTGTTACACCAACAGGCATTTGCAGCACTTACAGCGGCCGGAGTGTGCCTCCTGATCATATTACACCTAAAGTTAGCCTGTATTGCTGTGTTTTCCTGGTGTGTTGCACCAACAGGCATTTGCAGCACTTACAGCAGGCGTAGTGTGATTCCTGCAAAATATAGTCCTGAAGCTAGGCCTTATTGCTGGTTTTCCCATCTCCCTGCAGGCCATTAGAATGTCTGGAAGGCAAACAAGGAGAGGCAGACAGTCAGGAGCCAATAAAAGAGGGCAAGCAGGCTCTGTGTCTAGAGACAACAGTGCTGGTCGTGGACGCGGTGCATCGCCATCAGCACGTGGCCATGGGACACGCTTGTCCTTCTTTTCGGCAGCTGGACGTGTTGAGCCGCATCATGCCGAAGACTTGGTAGAGTGGATGACCAAGCCCTCCTCATCCTCCTCATCCTCTCTCACCCAGGCTCAGGGTACTGGCAAAGTAGCTGCCAAAGCGTCCTCTTCCCTGGTATCAATGTCATCATCAGTCACTCCTTCCCTAGACCAACCATGTCCTCCTGAGGAGTCCCCCGAACTGTTTGAACACAGTGTTGGGTACATGCTCCAGGAGGATGCCCAGCGTTTCGAAGGGTCTGATGATGATACCCAGCTAGAGGAAGGCAGTAGCGTGAGAGCAGAGAGAGGGGATGCTCAAGAAGGACACCAATCTGGCAGTCATGTTCCAGCAGCTGCAGCATACTGCCAGATTGGCTCCAGTGATGAGGAGGGAGGGGATGATGAGGTCACTGACTCCACGTGGGTACCTAATAGGAGAGAGGAGGAGGAGGAGGAGGATGAGGAGGAGGCACATCTCCAATGAGGCAGGATGCCCTCGGGGGGCCAGCGTAAGGGCAGCATACCGACGGAATCACACCGCAGAGCTCCACCTGTGCAGGGCGCTGCCTCTGCCCGTTATTCAAAAAGTTCTTTGGTGTGGGCCTTTTTTGAGTCGAGTGCATCAGATCACACAGCTGCTGTTTGCAACATGTCTCAAGCGTATATCGCGTGGCCAAAACATCACCCGCTTGGGCACCACATGCTTGACCAGACATATGTTGACCTGCCATGCAGCTCGTTGGCAAGCCTATCTTAAAGACCCACACCAAAGAACAAAGCGGACCTCTCCTTGCACCGCATCAGCTGGGATCTCCAACCCCACTATACCTTCAGTCCTCTCTGAAACCTGCACTGAGAGGAATGAAGGTGTAGAATTAGGTGTGTCACAGCCAAGTACTTGCGGGCACTCTGCTAGCAGTACACCAACGTCCGATTCTAGCAGGAAAATTTCCCTGCCCCAGCTGCTGGACCGTCGAAAGAAGTTCACTCCCAGCCATCCACATGCCCAGCGGTTGAATGCTAGCTTGGCTAAATTGCTAGCGCTTCAACTGCTGCCTTTTCAGTTGGTAGACTCGGCCCCCTTCCGTGAATTTGTGCAATGTGCGGTTCCTCAGTGGCAGGTTCCCAAACGCCACTTTTTTTCACGGAAGGCGATTCCGGCTCTCTACCGGCATGTGGAAGGCAATGTCTTGGCCTCGCTGGACAGGGCGGTCAGCGGTAAGGTGCATATTAGCGCTGACTCATGGTCCAACAGGCATGGACAGGGACGTTGCCTTTCTTTCACGGCCCATTGGGTCACTCTTTTGGCAGCTGGGAAGGATGCAGGACAAGGTGCAGTAGTGTTGGAGGTTGTTCCGCCGCCACGCCTCCAAAATGCTACTACTGGTTGTGACACACCTCTCTCCTCCACCCCCTCCTCTTCTTCTTCCTCCATGGCCTCTTCCTGTGCTTTGTCCTCGGAACCAGCGGTGCTCCGTCGGCGTTCAAGGGGCTACACAAGTACGCAGGCAAAAAGATGCCATGCCGTGCTTGCGCTGGTGTGTTTGGGGGACAGGAGCCACACTGGGGCAGAGGTTCTGTCTGCTCTGCAGGGGCAGGCCGAGAGGTGGTTAACGCCACGCCAGCTTAAGCCAGGAATGGTGGTTTGCGACAATGGCACCAACCTCCTCTCCGCCCTCCGACAGGGACAACTGACCCATGTGCCCTGTGTGGCTCACGTCCTTAACCTGGTGGTGCAGCGGTTCTTGGGCAGGTACCCGGGCTTACAGGATGTCCTGAGGCAGACCAGGAAAGTCTGTGTGCATTTCCGCAGATCTTATAATGCCAGTGCTCGCCTGGCTGAGCTGCAAAAGGAGTTGAACGTGCCCAAGAACCACCTTATATGTGACATGCCCACCAGGTGGAACTCAACATTGGCCATGCTGCAGCGGCTGCACACACAGCAGAGGGCCATCAATGAGTACCTGTGCGACTACGGCACCAGGACAGGGTCAGGGGAGCTCAGGTTTTTTTCACCACGCCAGTGGGGCATGATCAGGGATGCATGCACTGTCCTGGCACCATTTGAGGAGGCCACGAGGATGGTGAGCAGTGACAGTGCATGCATCAGTGACACTGTACCTCTTGTCCACCTGTTGGAACATATGCTGCGTGGAATAATGGACAGGGCACTTGAGGCAGAACAGAGGCAGGAAGAGGAGGACTTCCTTGCCTCTCAAGGCCCCCTTTACCCAGACAGTGTTCCTTCTGTCCCACCCATCACACAGGAAGAGGAGGAGGAGGAGGATTGTGTCAGCATGGAGGTGGAGCCTGGCACTCAGCATCATCAGCAGCAGTCTTTTAGGGATGATTTACAGTCCCAAGAAACCAGTGGACTTGTACGTGGCTGGGAGGAGGTGGCTGCGGATCATGTCGTCCTTAGTGACCCAGAGGACTCCGGACCGAATGCCTCAGCTAACCTACGCTGCATGGCCTCCCTGATCCTGCAAAGTCTGCGGAAGGATCCTCGTATTCTTCGGATCAAGGAGAGGGACCATTACTGGCTGGCCACTCTCCTTGATCCAC
The DNA here is from genome assembly GCA_029206835.1 of Rana muscosa. Taxonomy (NCBI): domain Eukaryota; kingdom Metazoa; phylum Chordata; class Amphibia; order Anura; family Ranidae; genus Rana; species Rana muscosa. The sequence continues at coordinate 9,579,211 of JARGYO010000162.1, forward strand.
GGTACAAGGGTAAGGTTGTGGACCTTATCTTACCGTCGTAGAGGGAGCAGAGGATGAGACAACTCCGGGAGGCCTTGCAGAAAGGTCTGTGAAAACGCGTTCCCAGACACTGGGAGGTTACAAACTCCTGGTCCTGGACAACGAGTTGCTGAGGCTTCGGTCAGTCAAAGAAGGAGCGGTGGGGAAGGTGGCCGTCTGACCGATGCGTTCAGACAATTCTTTAGTCCGCAGCCCCAAGGTATGATCGGTTCCAGCAACCATCGCCAGCGTCTGATATACATGGTGCAGGAATACCTAGGGGCAAGGTCAGACTTGGACACCTTCCCCACCGAAAATCCTCTGGCTTACTGGGTCTTGAGGATGGATCAATGGCCAGAGCTTGCACAGTATGCAATTGAGCTACTGGCCTGTCCTGCATCCAGCGTTCTTTCAGAACGCACATTCAGTGCTGCTGGAGGATTTGTCACGGATCACAGGGTGCGCCTGTCCACCGACTCGGTTGATCGTCTGACCTTCATAAAGATGAACCAGTCTTGGATCACCACCAGCTACCAAACACCTGAAGCTGATATAACAGACTAATTTATTTTCAAATGTCACATCCCTTCAAGACTGATGCTGATGCTGAGAGACTGTCCCGTTATGTTGACTGACTATCCTCCTCCTCCTCAATGATCTGATTGATGATGATAGCTTGGAAGAACATTTTTGTTTCTTGCTTCCCGCCACCAGTGGCTAAGGCCCAATTTTTCAGCCCCTGTTTAACAGGGGCATGTAATTACAATTTTTTATGCAATGCTTTGCAGCAGGGCTCATTCCTGCACTCCAACTAGAGTATCTGGGAGAGGTTGCAGTGTCGTGGCACCAGCACCAGTGGCTAAGGCCCAATTTTTCAGCCCCTGTTTAACAGGGGCGTGTTATTACAATTTTTTATGCAATGCTTTGCAGCAGGGCTCATTCTTGCACTCCAACTAGAGTATCTGGGAGAGGTTGCAGTGTCGTGGCACCAGCACCAGTGGCTAAGGCACAATTTTTCAGCCCCTGTTTAACAGGGGCGTGTAATTAAAATTTTTGATGCAATACTTTGCAACAGGGTTCATTGCTGTGCTCCAAGTACAGTATCTGTGAGGGGTTGCAGTGTTGTGGCACCAGTGCCTAAGGCCCAATTTTTCTGCCCCTGTTTAACAGGGGCATGTTTTTACAATTCTTGATCTAATAATTCACAGCAGGGCCCATTCCTGCGCCCACCAAGAGTAACTGTGAGGCCTTACAGTGTTGTGTCAACACCACCACCACCACCACCAAAGGCCCAATTTTTCAGCCCCTGTTCAACAGGGGCATGCAATTACAATTCTTGATCTAATAATTCACAGCAGGGCCCATTCATGCGCCCAGCTAGAGTAACTGTGAGGGCTCACAGTGTTGTGGCAACACCAACATGTAAGGGGCAAATTTCAGCTGAGTATATACGGCAGGCCCCTACTTTCAAACATCCAACTTACAAACGACTCCTCCTTGCAAACGGAAGGATACAACAGGAAGTGAGAGGAAATCTACCCCATGGAAGGCAAATTCTCTCCTGTAAGAGTTAATATGGGAAAAAAAGTGTCTCCTCTCCACTGATGCTTTATCACCAATTCTTGTTTCAATAAAAAAAACAAATTTTCAAAAAACATTTGTCATTAGGCCGGAAAGTGAGGTGAACTGTTCTGAACAGGTGCACACTGCACAGACAGCAAAACAAATGTTACAGGGGTGATAACCCTTCCCTATGTTTTCCAAAAAGCTTAACAATAGATTTTTTGGCTGGAGCTACACTTAAACAATGTACCTGTTCAAAATTACAAACAGATTCTACATAAGAACAAACCTACAGTCCCTGTCTTGTATGCACCGCCTGTATACGGCTGTTCAGAGTATATAGGGCCTTTTTTATTTTGTGTGCGGGGTTCCCCTTAATATCCATACAAGACCCAAAGGGGCTGGTAATGGGCTGGGGTAGGGGGGGTGGGTGTGATGGGGTAGCTATGCCATTTTTCTTAAAGATTTTCATCCATATTACTGGGACCAGACATTACATTAAAGCCGCAAGCAGTTTTAAATGGCTTTTTTTCCTTTAGAAATTTAATTTTGTGCAGGGACAGTTCTAAACACGGGAAACACGTGGCACTTCACAGGCATACTTTAGACACCCCCCAGGTACGATATTTAAAGGAATATTTTACTTTTTTTTTTTTCACTTTATGCATCATTAAAATGACTGCTCCCGAAAAACGGCCGTTTTTAAAACTTTTTTTTGGATTGATACATGTCCCCTGGTGCAGAACCCGGGTTCCCAAACCCTTTTTAGGACAATAATATGCATAATAGTCGTTATAATTAGCACTTTAGATTTCGAACGTTCGCATCCATTGTATTTAATAGGGTTCTAAAGTTTGTGCGAACTTTCGGTCCGATCGCGGGTTCTGGTGCGAACCGAACCCGGGGGTGTTCGGCTCATCACTACTCAACACCTTGAATATAAGGCTTATCACTGTTCGCTACAAGGGTATGTTAGCGCAGTGTTTCTCAACTCTTGTCCTCAGGGCACCCCAACAGGTCCTGTTTTCAGGATTTCCCTCAGATAAAACAGCTGTGGTAATTTACTAAGGCAGTGAACCTGTGCAAAATAATGGAAAGACTGAAAACATGACCTGTTGGGGGCTGGGGCGCCTTGAGGACTGGAGTTGAGAAACAGCTGAGGGGTAGGCAACTTTGGCCCTCCAGCTGCGGTGAAACTTCAAGTCCCATGAGACATTGCAAGACCCTGACAATCACAGGCATGACTCCTAGAGGCAGAGGCATGATGGGATTTGTAGTTTCACCACAGCTGGATTGCCGAGGTTGCCTACCCTTGGCTTCCCACAAGGTAGCAAACGTATACACTTCAAGCAGGTATGCTTGATATGGACACCCGATTTTCTTCAAGAAGTATACATACAGTTATGGTTGCCACTTTTTCTTCAAGCCAAACCCGAACACTTTAGCGGTGCACAGTAATTTTTTTGTTTTAGTATACACTATAGGATTTTAACAGACCTGGGACACCTTTGGGCACTCCAAAGAGAATATTAATGTGGGGTGCATAGTGCCCCCTCTCACCCTCCTGTCAGGCCCTGTTCCGAGACACCTTCCTGTTTGAATATTGTTGTGTCCGGGTTTCATGTGGACTGAAACCCGGATGCAGGATTCAAAACCCGGACTGTCCAGGTGGATCCTGGACAGGTGGCAACCCTACATACAGTAGCTATACAAAAAGAGATCTGCAAGAGTCTGTTTCTGCCAATCTGCACTTCACTCTCTACCCACTTCTGAAATCATGCATATACATGTGTATATATATATATATATATATATATATATATATATATATGTGTAGCGGCCTCACCCCATCTCTCTTGTCTAGGGGTATCACACACAACAGGGTGAGATGCGCTACGGCCCATGTCCTCCCCATAGCTGTGGGTGAGGTGAAGGCCAGTACCAGATATTTCCTCGGGCCTGTGTGTTTCTGTCAAGGATTAAGTCCTGCCGTGCCAACACTTCCCTTTGCTCCCATTAACCAGAGTTCCGCACACCGATCACAGTCCAACTCTTGTTTTATTGCATAACTCACAATAAACAGTGCTTCAGTAGCCAACTGGTTGGGACTCGATAACAGTTTTATACAGGGGAATGAGCAGGTAGAGGCACTATCCTGATTGTCAGCTAAACCACTGTGATTTCACCAGCGGTTACTATAGCCTTGGCTAGAGAGAACTTAGAACTTGAGAGTCTCTACCAGCGACTCAAGAGAACGTAGATAGGAGTACCTTTGCTGCGTTGTGGCCCCTGTCAGGGGAAGATGTCCCTCCAAGGGAGTTACCAGAGGCCCATCCGTCACTGGGTTGATGCTGCTCCAGACTCTCCGAATGGGTAACCTCCCCGGCCTCCTCGCCTCAGACATGGGCCCCATCCACTTCAGGGACCCTCAGACTTCTCCACCCTCGCGGGACCCAGTCGAAGTCACTGGGCCCCAGGCCTCCTGGTTTAGTACCTCACCCCAGGCTGAAGGTGCCTGGGATGGACTCCAACTCCATTCCGGTCAGGCCTAGGGCACCTGGGCCGGAATTCAGTACCGCCCGCACCCAGGCCTAAGGTGCCTGGGTGCGTGATGAAGGACCTCCAAAAGAGCAAGACCTCGTGACCAGGGCGTCTCCCCCTTTTATCCCCTCCAATGACGCCACGGCAGCTTCCCCGCCCTCGCCGTACCATCTCCGAGAAGGGACAAAAAGGACAGCACTATGGCGGCAAATCTACCTCGAGACGGCGGACACCTGCCACCCACAGGCCAAGGAGATTATTACACCGCCCAATCCTCCACGAACACAAATGGTCCAATTACTCCCATACTTTACACACCTGGACCACACTACCACCCAGGTGTACCCCACCCAAATTTAGAGACTCCGCTACATATATATATATAAATTCATAATTTACTTTTTAAACAAATAATGTATAAAAACAAAGCAAAATTAAAAGTGCAAAATTAACTTTTACGACCTCAGTTAAAGTGGTTTTAAAGTGGTTGTAAATTGCAGAAGGTTTTTTTTATCTAAATGCTTTCTATGCATTAAGATAAAAAGCCTTCTGTGCTGCAACAGCTCTCCCATCCCCCCTAATACTTACCTGAGCCCCTGTCCAGAGATGTCCAGGGGTGTTTCAGCCGACCGAGACTCTGCCTCCTGATTGGCTGAGACACAGCAGCGGCGCCATTGACTCCTGCTGCCGTCAATCAAAGTCAGTCAGCCAATCAGGAGAGAGGGGGCGGGTGGCCCCATGTCTGTTTGGACACAGGGAGCTCTGACTCGGCTTGGGTGCCCCCATAGCAAGCTGCTTGCTGTGGGGGCACTCGACAGGAGGGTGGGGCCAGAAACACCGGAGAGGGACCCGAGAAGAGGAGGATCCAGGCTGCTCTGTGCAGCAGGTAAGCATAACATGTTTGTTATTTTTATAGAAAGAAAAAAAAACCAGACTTTACAATCACTTTAAACCCAAAACCAAAAATGTAATATATTCCAGCTTACCAATCATTAGATGTGGTAGCTGCATTAGATTTTATTTCTTAGGCTATTTTTCATTCTGTTTTCACCTGGTGATCTGGCCAGTAACAGTCCTTCCTGTACTCTGCACTCTGCATGAATAGCACAGGGGGCACCTTTGGACAGCAGCATTGTCAGTCTGCGGGGAGGGGAGTGTTAGATGTACTTGCAGATTTAGATACACTAACAAATTGAAGCCAAACTCCAGTTCATACTTTATAAGCAGTCGCAGCATCAGTTTTTCCTTTTGGGATAAAGATTTTACATAGATAAATAAAAGCCGATCATTGTAATCACCCCTGTCAGTGTAAATGTTTTTTTTTCTCATCTATATAACTAATACATTCTGCTGGATAGTTTTTTTTATTTTGAAAAACAATATGTTAGATCACCAGATAAAAATAAAGGAAACAAAGCCTAAAAAATAAAACAAATGCAGCCATCACATCTAAGAATTGGTAAGCTGCAATATAATAAATGTTTCCTTTGATTTATTATAGGTACCTATATAGCACCGTCAATTTATGCAGAGCTTTACATGCTGTATATATTGTATATTCAGTCCCTGCCCTCAAGGAGCTTAGAATTCTAAGATCCCCAATTTACGTTCATACATACATATACTAGGGCCAATTTAGACAGGATCCAATTAACCTACCTTTGCAGTGTGTGAGAAAACCAGAATACCTGGAGGAAACCTACACAGGCACAGAGAGAACATGCAAACTCCAGGCAGGTAGTGTCATGGATGGTTTTCAAACCGATGACCCTAGTGCTGCTAGGCAAAAGTGCTAATCACTTAGCCACTGTGCAGCCCTTTTCTGTTTAATATTGCTTTAAGTGAATTATATTAGTAGCTATGGATTGCTTGGAATTTGCTCTGTAGAATATTTATGGAATAAGGTTGACTAAGTGAACTGTCAAATTTGCATTTATTTCTGCATGCAAAAAGCGTGGGGGGTGCAGGGGGTGCCGTGGCCCTGGGCGTGACATTTAGGGGGGCGCAATTTCGTGCCAGTAGTGTTACTACTGGCTGCCTCCTCCTAATTTTCATTTTCTGTGTCCCCCGATCTCCGGCCGCCATGTTTAGTGTCCGGCGCCCTGTGATTGGGCGATGGGGGTCATGTGCGGTGTGGGGCTGGCCTGTCCGCGATGACCACTATACGCCTAATCACAGTGCGCCGGGAAACACTGAACATGGCGGCGGGAGACAAGCGCTGGAAAGTGTGAGCCGCTGGGGTTTCTCCTCTGCCTGTGCCTCTGGTGCGGCGCTGTGTGTACGGCGGAGGGGCGGGGCGGGGTTCGGTGGAGATGGGACTGAGCATGGTGGTGCAGTGTCTGTTAGCTGACCTCCTGCCCGGCGGGGACACCATGGAATGGGTCATGGTGGATGGCGCTGGCCTGGCCCCGGCGGGGACACCATGGAGCGGGTGGATGGCGCTGGCGGGGAAGCCACGAAGAGCAGAGGTAAGGAGGAGGATGGATCTGCACCGAGCTGTGTGAGGGGTGTGTGTGAGTAGTGCAGGAAGTAGGAGTCAGGTGGGTTTGTGTATGTGTCAGGTAGGTGTCAGGAAGGGGTGTCAGTGTATGTGTCAGTCAGTATAATAGTCAGTGTAGGTGTCAGTTAGGTCAGTGTAGGTGCAGGCCAGTGTAGGTGTCAAGTAGGCCAGTGTAGGTGTCAGGTAGGTCACTGTAGGTGTCAGGTAGGTCAGTGTAGGTGTCAGGCCAGTGTAGGTGTCAGTTAGGTCAGTGTAGGTGTCAGGTAGGCCAGTGTAGGTGTCAGGTAGGCCTGTGTAATGATCAGGTGGGTCAGTTAGGTCAGTGTAGGTGTCAGTGTAGGTGTCAGGTAGGCCAGTGTAGGTGTCAGGTAGGCCAGTGTAGGTGTCAGTTAGGTAAGTGTAGGTGTCAGGTAGGTCAGAGTAGGTGTCAGGTAGGCCAGTGTAGGTGTCAGGTAGGCCAGTTTAGGTGTCAGGTAGGCCAGTGTAGGTGTCAGGTAGGCCAGTGTAGGTGTCAGTTAGGTCAGTGTAGGTGTCAGGTAGACCAGTGTACGTGTCAGGTAGGCCAGTGTAATGATCAGGTGGGTCAGTGTAGGTTTCAGTTAGGTCAGTGTAGGTGTCAGTTAGGTCAGTGTAGGTGTCAGTTCAGTGTAGGTGTCAGGTAGGCCAGTGTATGTGTCAGGTAGGTCAATGTAGGTGTCAGGCCAGTGTAGGTGTCAGGTAGGCCAGTGTAGGTGTCAGTTAGGTCAGTGTAGGTGTCAGGTAGGCCAGTGTAGGTGTCAGGTAGGCCAGTGTAATGATCAGGTGGGTCAGTGTAGGTGACAGTTAGGTCAGTGTAGGTGTCAGTTAGGTCAGTGTAGGTGTCAGGTAGGCCAGTGTAGGTGTCAGGTAGGCCAGTGTAGGTGTCAGGTAGGCCAGTGTAAATGTCAGTTAGGTCAGTGTAGGTGTCAGTTAGGTCAGTGTAGGTGTCAGTTAGGTCAGTGTAGGTGTCAGGTAGGCCAGTGTAATGATCAGGTGGGTCAGTGTAGGTGTCAGGTAGGTCAGTGTAATGGTCAGGTGGGTCAGTGTAGGGTTCAGGTGGGTCAGTGTAATGTGAGTAGTGCAGGAAGTAGGATTCAGGTGGATCAGTGCATGTGTCAGATAGGTGTGTCAGGGGGTCAGTGTAGGGGTCAGATAGGTCACATGTGTTGCAGGGGCAGGGTAAAGTGGAGTCAGGGTGGCAGCAAAATTAGGTATCACCTAGGGTGTCAAAGATCCTTGCACCAGCCCTGGTGGTCAGTGTGGTGTGTAGTGTGGTGTGCAGTGTAGTGGTCAGTGTAGGAATCGGGTAGGTCAGTGCAGTGGACAGGTAGGTAAGTGGTCAGTCTAGGAATCATGTAGGTCCATGTAGAGCAGTGGTTCTCAACCCAACTAGTGCCGTGACCCCCTTGATAAAATTTCCCATGTTGTGGGGACCCCTAACAGTAAAATGTTCGTAGCGTGGGTTGTCAGCACCCAAGGCAAGACAAGTAATTTGCACCCCCAACCCATGGACATTTAGCGCTCTCTGAGTCCCTTCCACTTGTACAGTAATAAAACCCCTTATGGTACATTTTAGGATGTACCACTCTTTCTCTTTGTTCTCCTTTCTTTCCCTTTTATCTCTCGCTATCCTAATTTATTGTTTTTTTCCCCCATCCCTCTCTCTAGCCGTCTTTTTTGTTCTTACTCTTATTCTTTCTCTCCTTTTTCTTTGTTCCACCCCCTCTTTGACTCTCCCTTACATGTATTCTCTATTTTAATTCCTTCTCTTACTCCTTGGTGGGGGGGGGGGTGGGATCAGTGGCAATGCTGGGGGGAGTTGGAATGAGTGGCAATGCTGGGGGGAGTTCTGATCGGCAAACTTAGGTATTCTTGATCAAGGTCATCTGCTGATCTGAGAACTGTAGTAGGGACTTATAATGGCAACTATAATCACAGGTTGCATTACTCACTGTGTCTCTGGCTTTGTGGTGTCTCGTAGCAGTGACACCTATGCCGAAATCAGGAGATAGGGTCTTCTCCAGCCTTTCCCACTTCACATCCCTCACCAGTCAGCTGACCTCTAGTCTCTGCCCCCCATCTATGCCGTGAACTAAATGGGCGGCTGCGGGCTTCAGGAACAGCCCTGCTGGGTGGCTGTGAAAAGGCTGGGAGAGCAGCACAGGCTTCAGGAACAGCCCAGGATTTGGTGACCCCCTAGCAAATCGTCATTCGACCCCCAGGTTGAGAACCACTGGTGTAGAGGCTAGTTTAGTGGTCAGTATAAGAATCAGGTTGGTCAATACTATTGTAGGAAGGGAAGGGACTCAGCGAGTGCGAAAACGCAGGTTAGGGGGCGCAAATTTACATACCTTCTAACATTTAAAGCCTACTATAAATAAATGCATCTGTTTTTCTATATACATAGTAAATTCCTGTTGCCAAGGTATGCCTTATCCTCTTGCTATTGCTTTACATGTTTTATACACGTTTCTATTTTTAGTAAATGGAAATTTTGTAAAATAATGCATATGTAGGTGGTATTATATAAGCAGATTATGCATGTACTGGTGTTAACTAAGTTAGGCCCCATTCTTATCACCGTAGTAAGGCAACAGAGGTACTGATCTATATATAAAGAAAATATTCCACAAATCAGGAGAGAAAGTGCTGGTTGCTGGGTGGCAAAGGTGGAGGAGGTCTCACCCAGGGGTCAGAGGTGCCGAACCAGTAGTCAAGAGACAGGAGGTCTCATTCCCGGAGTCAGGTGGGCTCCTACTGGGCTGTCCAGAGGACAGGATTAGGCCATGCAGCAGGGTGCTAAAACTATAGACTAAGAGAGCCAAGTGAACCAGTAGAGCTATCAACAGAACAGTCAGAGGGACTGGTAAGAAGAGCAGCAGTGCTGCCAACAAGGCAGCCATGTGGCCTGGTACTTTCGTTTGACTGTTCATATTGATGTGGAAGAACAGCTGTGTGGGCAACTGATGTCTATGTGAACCTTTTATTTAATAAAAGTGGGTTGCCATGCCCTAAAAGACAGTTTGAGCTGGCGTAACTCATTGAAAAACTACCTAACACATGAGTATAATCTCCCCAATACCACAATATATATAAATACTAGAGTTGCAGCAATTCCAATACTAGTAGCGACTTTCAGCTGCTTTATTGAAAGCTATACAGGGAGATTGGTGATTGTAACACCCCCACACCGCCGCACCAATCACCCCTGACTGTTCACTGTGTCCTCCTCCGTACTCCTCCTTTCCCCCCTCCATGTCCTCCTCCAGTCCCCCACTTTGCGCTCTTCCAGTCCCCCGCCATGTGTTCCTCCATGCTCCTCCATTCCTCCTACGTGTCCTCCTCTGTGCTCCTCCACTCCCCCAATGTGCCCTCTTCCGGTCCCCCTCTGTGCGCTCCTCCAGTCCCTCTCTGTGTGCTCCTCCGCACCCCCTATGAGTCCTCCTCCGATCCCTCACTGTGCGCTCCTCTAGTCCCCCTCCATGTGCTCCTCCATGCTCCTCCGGTCCCCCTCTGTCCTCCTCTGGTCCCCCAATGTCCCGGATCTGTCAGGATGGAGAGAGGAGGAAGGAGCCACTATATATGTCCTATACCGGTGCCTTCCTTTTCTGAATGTGACTTCGTCCATTTATAACTGAGCATCGTAAACTGTGTTTACAATGCTTCAGTTTATGAATGAACAGGAGCCTCTATCTTCTGTCCATCTTCAGTGCAGCTGAGGCTGCATTGTAAAAAAAAAAAACAAAAAAAAACAATATAAATTGTATAAAGTAATAAAAAAAAAATTATTGTACAAAATAAAATTGTAAAAAAAAAGTGCTGCATATCAGTACCACTGTCACATGACATAAAAAAAAGTATCGGTAATCGGTATCGGCGAGTACTTGAAAAAAAGTATTGGTACTTGTACTTGGTCTTAAAAAAGTGGTATCGGTGCAATCCTAATAAATACCACTCCCCCCCCCTCCTCCTATAAAGGCAGTCATCTATAGGAGTCACAGATTTACAGATTGTAATTACACAACAGAACATATCAAATTATTATAATGTTCCCTATAGCACATGTTTAGCATTCGAGAATGTTTGCATTACAAAACAATGTAAATATATAATCTATGGAAATGTGTAGTAACACACTCAGTAGCATATGTTAAAAGTGTAAAAAGGGTGCCAAAGCAGAAGTCAAGGCATCCAGAAAAAAAAACATATTTTAGTAGCGAATCCTCTAGTGCATGCGTTAACACCCTCACCTGTTGATGTTGTAAAAGTGCTATAAAATTGTATTTTAAAATTGGGTCACATGACCCTAGTGTTCTGGTTTCTATTACAAAAGATACAGCCTAGAAGGTAGGACTGCTGCAGAAGCTCTAGTTAGTAGCATATCATATAGACAGACACATGACACTGAGAGAAGATTTACAAAACACCCAATAAATATAACATGAGAAGATAGTATGCTGCCAATCACCTTCTAACAAAGGAGGTGGAAAGGCACAAATGTTAAAGCGCCACTCCAGTGCATACTCTGAGCCATGGCATCACTAGAAATGGCAGAATTGTTGCCACGTTAGTATGGTACAGCCTATAGAAACTGTTACCCAGACTGGGTTTTTATAATTTAGGAATGCTAGCTGCAACGTGATAATGTAAAATATAAGGTAGACTAAAAAGTGTTAAAATGTATGTCTTTTTTTTTTTTAAGTGAAGGGTTAGAACCACTGCTGGATTTTTACATCTATTTGGTGCTCTATTCAAGAGATTTTACTTAAGGTCCCAGTGACAACAATTTTACCAGACACAAAGTAAGGGAAAATCTGCAACAGAGACACAGACAGAAATAAAAAGTTAAAGTTAATCAAAGTGTTAAAGTGTTTTCAAAAATCTGTCTATGTTACTCTTAGAGATTTTCCCTCACTTCCTTTCTGATGAAACCCTTGGCACCAGGACAGCAACTGAATCTCGCATAGATATACACTTTCAGTAGTGTCACATAAAACAAATTGTAGTGAATTCCACCTTAAAAAATCCATAGTTATTTTGTTCTTGCAGTTATTCTACTTTCCCTTGTAGCAATAGTAAGTTACCAGGTATCTGTCTTCTCAAGTACCGTACTTAGTGGGTTAATCCGACAGAATCCTTTATTTATATTACAAGAAGAGCTTTGGTGTGTGGAAGTGTTTGATTCCTCTCTACCATCCATGACCATCTTCCGCAGGATATCCTCTGGACGTCCTGTCTACTTTAGGTCTCAGTTACGGGGATGACCCTGAAAGTCTGCCAAGTGAGCCATAACACAGTGAAATAGAGTGTTTAAGGGTGCAAAGCCCTTTTACCACAGCAGTTCCACTTAAGTATTTTGCCTTCGTGACACACTCAGCTGCTGGAGAGGCCAGCGGCATCTGCTGAAACATTTGCAACAAAAAGTAAAACAGTTATGCATCAAGTATACCGGTAATAGAAATAATGTAGGGAAACTAAATACAAATACTTTTAAAGCTGAACATTTACATTTCAAAATTTTAGCCAAGGGATTTACATAACAGAGTATTCTGCTTGAAGGCCTTTCCACAAAAATACATAAAAATCCTTAAGACCTACTGTAAATCAGTAACACAGCCATATTTTATCAAATGTTGTCGTTCATATAACTTTTATATTTGGAGAATATTACTGGGGTCAGAGAGTACACAAATCAAATGATGAAAACAGTAAAACTGATTCAAACTACTCACTTAAATTATAAGTAATGTATAAGTAAACTATAAGTAAGCAAAATGGGTAATTGTCTCCAATGATACAGTTTGGAACGAAGTTTTGGATGCACTTTAGATCATCTATTTTATGATACTCAAGGCTGTGCCACATGATATAATTTGGTCCATTGTTTAATGCATAGCTAAAAACTTGCAAACTTTTGGTCAGAGTTGCCAGCCAATCAATATGATTTTTGGAGCTACAGCTCCCAAACTTAAATATCCGACAGCCTGTTGACTGATCGGAGTGAAGGTGGCATCACTTCTGTCAAGGAATACCTGCTGGAGGGAGCATTCTTCTCTCCCTACTTTCCCATGGCAACTTAGAAAGCAACAAGTACTGTAGGAATAGTGCCAGAGTTGGCTTCATCAACACAGCACTACCCCCTGGCCATCTGCTCCACACAGCACTATAAACCGACTTTAGAATGTTTATCCAGATACACTGGAGATCAAAATTAGAGAACAACCTACAATCTCCTAAATTTAAAGGTCACTGCTTAGTCCTATTTGAAATGATCTAAACAGGAGTAAAAGCAGTTTTGTTAAGCATATTTTATGAGTTACATATATTTTGAAGCACAGAATAAAAAACTTTAATGAGAATCGAAAAAGAACATTGATCAAAATTAGAGAACACTTTCAGAAAACTCCCAGTTATTGGTATTAATCTAGCACCTTGTGCTAATTTCTTTAATTATCTGACAAACCCTATTAAACTGGCAGCCTAACGTTCCATTTTTCAATGACTTTGCAAGATGGTGAGCCGTTTTAAAGTGACTAAAACCCTCCGTCAGCAGTTTGTCAAGATGAAGGCCAAAGGGATGACCATTTCAGCTATAGCAAGAGAAGTTTGTCATTCCAAATCTGTGATTTCTTGAATATTGCATCTTTACAAAGTCCCCCAAGAAGGCTGGTCGTCCACGAAAGACAAATGTAAGAGAGGACAGGATAATGCGGAGAATCTCAATGAGCAATCAGTTTAACACTGAAGCTGCGATTGCTCGCCAGTTCAATGCTTAACAGAGTAAGGATCTGTCTCGTCATACGTTGTTTAGGAGAATTTGGACTGAAAGCTCACTCTGCAGTAGTGATGAGCCGAACACCCCCGGGTTCGGTTCGCACCAGAACCCGCGAACGGACCGAAAGTTCGAACGAACATTAGAACCCTATTAAATACAATGGATGCGAATGTTCGAATTCTAAAGTGCTAATTATAACAACTATTATGCATGTTATTGTCATAAATAGGGTTTGGGAACCCGGGTTCTGCACCAGGGGACATGTATCAATGCAAAAAGAAGTTTTAAAAACGGTCGTTTTTCGGGAGCAGTCATTTTAATGATGCATAAAGTGAAAAAAAAAAAAGTCAAATATTCCTTTAAATATCGTACCTGGGGGGTGTCTAAAGTATGCCTGTGAAGTGCCACGTGTTTCCCGTGTTTAGAACTGTCCCTGCACAAAATGACACTTCTAAAGGAAAAAAAAGACATTTAAAACTGCTTGCGGCTTTAATGTAATGTCTGGTCCCGGTAATATGGATGAAATTCTTTAAGAAAAATGGCATAGCTACCCCATGACCCCCCCCCCTACCCCAGCCCATTACCAGCCCCTTTGGGTCTTGTATGGATATTAAGGGGAACCCCGCACATAAAATAAAAAAGGCCCTATATACTCTGAACAGCCGTATACAGGCGGTGCATACAAGACAGGGACTGTAGGTTTGTTCTTATGTAGAATCTGTTTGTAATTTTGAACAGGTACATTGTTGAAGTGTAGCTCCAGCCCAAAAATCTATTTTTAAACTTTTTGGGAAACATAGGTAAGGGTTATCACCCCTGTAACATTTGTTTTGCTGTCTGTGCCCCTGTTCAGAACATTTCACCTCACTTTCCGTCCCAATGACAACTGTTTTTGAAATGTGGTGTTTTTCTTGAAACAAGGATTGCTGATAAAGCATCAGTACAGATGAGACCCCTTTCTCCCATATTTATTCTTACAGGAGAGAATTTTCCTTTCTAGGGGTAGATTTCCTCTCACTTCCTGTTGTCTTCTTTCGTTTGCAAGTAGGAGTCGTTTGTAAGTTGGATGTTTGAAAGTAGGGACCTGCCGTATATACTCTGCAGAAATAGGCCCCTTATAGTTGTTGGTGTTGGCACAACACTGTAAGCACTCAGTTACTCTTGGTTGGTGCTGGAACGCCCTGCTGTCAACTATTATATCAGGAATTTTAATTACATATAATTGTTGAACAGTGGTAGTAAAAATTGGGGCTTTGATGGTGGTGCTGGTGCCACAACACTGTAAGCCCTGACAGTTACTCTTGGTGGGTGCAGCAATGGGCCCTGCTGTGAATTATTAGATCAAGAATTGTAATTACATGCCCCTTTTGAACAGGGGCTGAAAAATTGGGCCTTTCGTGGTGGTGGTGGTGGTGGCGTTGCCACAAGACTGTAAGCCCTCAGAGTTACTCTTGGTGGGTGCAGCAATGGACCCTGCTGTGAATTATTAGATCAAGAATTGTAATTGCATGCCCCTGTTGAACAGGGGCTGAAAAATTGGGCCTTAGGCACTGGTGGCACAACACTACAACCCCTCACAGATACTGTACTTGGAGCACAGCAATGAGCCCTGTTGCAAAGTATTGCTTCAAAAATTGTAATGACACGCCCCTGTTAAACAGGGGCTGAAAAATTGGGCCTTAGGCACTGGTGCCACAACACTCCAACCCCTCACAGATACTGTACTTGGAGCACAGCAATGAGCCCTATGGCAAATTATTGCTAAAAAAATTGTAATTACACGCCCCTGTAAAACAGGGGCTGAAAAATTGGGCCTTAGCCACTGGTGGCGGCACCCATAAACAAAAATGATCTTCCAAGCTATCATCATCAATCGTATCATTGAGGACTCGGAGGAGGAGGATAGCCAGTCAACATAACAGCACAGGCACTCAGCATCAGCATCAGTCTTGAAGGGATGTGACATGTTAAAATCAATTAGTCTGTTATATCAGCATCAGGTGTGTGGTAGCTGGTGGTGATCCAAGACTGGTTCATCTTGATGAAAGTCAGTCGATCAACCGAGTCGGTGGACAGGCGCACCCTGTGATCCGTGACAAATCCTCCAGCAGCACTGAATGTGCGTTCCGAAAGAACGCTGGATGCAGGACAGGCCAGTAGCTCAATTGCATACTGTGCAAGCTCTGGCCAGTGATCCATCCTCAAGACCCAGTAAGCCAGAGGATTTTCGGTGGGGAAGGTGTCCAAGTCTGACCTTGCCCCTAGATATTCCTGCACCATGTTTATCAGACGCTGGCGATGGTTGCTGGAACCGATCATACTTTGGGGCTGCGGACTAAAGAATTGTCTGAACGCATCGGTCAGACGGCCACCTTCCCCACCGCTCCTTCTTTGACTGGCCGAAGCCTCAGCAACTCGTTGTCCAGGACCAGGAGTTTGTAACCTCCCAGTCTCTGGGAACGCGTTGCACAGACCTTTCTGCAAGGCCTCCCGGAGTTGTCTCATCCTCTGCTCCCTCTGCGACGGTAACATAAGGTCCGCAACCTTACCCTTGTACCGTGGATCAAGGAGAGTGGCCAGCCAGTAATGGTCCCTCTCCTTGATCCGAAGAATACGAGGATCCTTCCGCAGACTTTGCAGGATCAGGGAGGCCATGCAGCGTAGGTTTGCTGAGGCATTCGCTCCGGAGTCCTCTGGGTCACTAAGGACGACATGATCCGCAGCCACCTCCTCCCAGCCACGTACAAGTCCACTGGTTTCTTGGGACTGTAAATCATCCCTAAAAGACTGCTGCTGATGATGCTGAGTGCCAGCCTCCACCTCCATGCTGACACAATCCTCCTCCTCCTCCTCCTCCTCCTCTTCCTGTGCGATGGGTGGGACAGAAGGAACACTGTCTGGGTAAAGGGGGCCTTGAGAGGCAAGGAAGTCCTCCTCTTCCTGCCTCTGTTCTGCCTCAAGTGCCCTGTCCATTATTCCACGCAGCGTGTGCTCCAACAGGTGGACAAGAGGTACAGTGTCACTGATGCATGCACTGTCACTGCTCACCATCCTCGTGGCCTCCTCAAATGGTGCCAGGACAGTGCATGCATCCCTGATCATGCCCCACTGGCGTGGAGAAAAAAAACCAAGCTCCCCTGACCCTGTCCTGGTGCCGTAGTCGCACAGGTACTCATTGATGGCCCTCTGCTGCGTGTGCAGCCGCTGCAGCATGGCCAACGTTGAGTTCCACCTGGTGGGCATGTCACATATAAGGCGGTTCTTGGGCAGGTTCAAATCCTTTTGCAGCTCAGCCAGGCGAGCACTGGCATTATAAGATCTGCGGAAATGCACACAGACTTTCCTGGCCTGCCTCAGGACATCCTGTAAGCCCGGGTACCTGCCCAAGAACCGCTGCACCACCAGGTTAAGGACGTGAGCCACACAGGGCACATGGGTCAGTTGTCCCTGTCGGAGGGCGGAGAGGAGGTTGGTGCCATTGTCGCAAACCACCATTCCTGGCTTAAGCTGGCGTGGCGTCAACCACCTCTCGGCCTGGCCCTGCAGAGCAGACAGGACCTCTGCCCCAGTGTGGCTTCTGTCCCCCAAACACACCAGCGCAAGCACGGCATGGCATCTTTTTGCCTGCGTACTTGCGTAGCCCCGTGAACGGCTACGGAGCACCGCTGGTTCATAGGACAAACCACAGGAAGAGGCCATGGAGGAAGAAGAAGAGGAGGGGGTGGAGGAGAGAGGTGTGTCACAACCAGTAGTAGCATTTTGGAGGCGTGGCGGTGGGACAACCTCCAACACTACTGCACCTTGTCCTGCATCCTTCCCAGCTGCCAAAAGAGTGACCCAATGGGCCGTGAAAGAAAGGTAACGTCCCTGTCCATGCCTGCTGGACCATGAGTCAGCGGTAATATGCACCTTACCGCTGACCGCCCTGTCCAGCGAGGCCAAGACATTGCCTTCCACATGCCGGTAGAGAGCCGGAATAGCCTTCCGTGAGAAAAAGTGGCGTTTGGGAACCTGCCACTGAGGAACCGCACATTGCACAAACTCACGGAAGGGGGCCGAGTCTACCAACTGAAAAGGCAGCAGTTGAAGCGCTAGCAATTTAGCCAAGCTAGCATTCAACCGCTGGGCATGTGGATGGCTGGGAGTGAACTTCTTTCGACGGTCCAGCAGCTGGGGCAGGGAAATTTGCCTGCTAGAATCGGACGTCGGTGTACTGCTAGCAGAGTGGCCGCAAGTACTTGGCTGTGACACACCTAATTCTACACCTTCATTCCTCTCAGTGCATGTTTCAGAGAGGACTGAAGTTATAGTGGGGTTGGAGATCCCAGCTGATGCGGTGCAAGGAGAGGTCCACTTTGTTCTTTGGTGTGGGTCTTTCAGGTAGGCTTGCCAACGAGCTGCATGGCAGGTCAACATATGTCTGGTCAGGCATGTGGTACCCAAGCGGCTGATGTTTTGGCCACGCGATATACGCTTGAGACATATGTTGCAAACAGCAGCTGTGCGATCTGATGCACTAGCCTCAAAAAAGGCCCACACCAAAGAACTTTTTGAATGACGGGCAGAGGCAGCGCCCTGCACAGGCGGAGCTCTGCGGTGTGATTCCGTCGGTGTACTGCCCTTACGCTGGCCACCAAAGGGCATCCTGCCTCGTTGGAGATGTGCCTCCTCCTCATCCTCCTCCTCCTCCTCTCTCCTATTAGGCACCCACGTGGAGTCAGTGACCTCATCATCACCTCCCTCCTCATCACTGGAGCCAATCTGGCAGTATGCTGCAGCTGCTGGAACATGACTGCCAGATTGGTGTCCTTCTTGAGCATCCCCTCTGTCTGCTCTCACGCTACTGCCTTCCTCTAGCTGGGTTTCATCATCAGACCCTTCGAAACGCTGGGCATCCTCCTGGAGCATGTACCCAACACTGTGCTGAAACAGTTCCGGGGACTCCTCAGGAGGAGGACATGGTGGGTCTAGGGAAGGAGTGACTGATGATGAGTCTGACATTGATACCAGGGAAGAGGACGCTTTGGCAGCTGCTTTTCCAGTACCCTGAGCCTGGGTGAGAGAGGATGAGGAGGAGGAGGAGGGCTTGGTCATCCACTCTACCAAGTCTTCGGCATGATGTGGCTCAACATGTCCAGCTGCCGAAAAGAAGGACAAGCGTGTCCCATGGCCATGTGCTGATGACAATGCACCGCGTCCACGACCAGCACTGTTGCCCCCAGACACAGAGCCTGCTTGCCCTCTTTTATTGCCTCCTGACTGTCTGCCTCTCCTTGTTTGCCTTCCAGACATTCTAATAGATGGCCTGCAGGGAGATGGGAAAAAAGCAATAAGGGCTACCTTCAGGTGTCCTTCTCTGTCCCTTGAAACAAGGACTTTGACAGTGAAAGAAACTGACACACTCTCCCTACCTACAGTTTTCTGTCCCTAGAAAAAATGTTTTTTTTAAGCACAATTTAGCACAAGGAGAATTCACTCACTGTCCTTCCAGGTCCCTGGAAACAAGGACTTTGACAGTGAAAGAAACTGACACACTCTCCCTACCTACAGTTTTCTGTCCCTAGAAAAAATGTTTTTTTTAAGCACAATTTAGCACAAGGAGAATTCACTCACTGTCCTTCCAGGTCCCTGGAAACAAGGACTTTGACAGTGAAAGAAACTGACACACTCTCCCTACCTACAGTTTTCTGTCCCTAGAAAAAATGTTTTTTTTAAGCACAATTTAGCACAAGGAGAATTCACTCACTGTCCTTCCAGGTCCCTGGAAACAAGGACTTTGACAGTGAAAGAAACTGACACACTCTCCCTACCTACAGTTTTCTGTCCCTAGAAAAAATGTTTTTTTTAAGCACAATTTAGCACAAGGAGAATTCACTCACTGTCCTTCCAGGTCCCTGGAAACAAGGACTTTGACAGTGAAAGAAACTGACACACTCTCCCTACCTACAGTTTTCTGTCCCTAGAAAAAATGTTTTTTTTAAGCACAATTTAGCACAAGGAGAATTCACTCACTGTCCTTCCAGGTCCCTGGAAACAAGGACTTTGACAGTGAAAGAAACTGACACACTCTCCCTACCTACAGTTTTCTGTCCCTAGAAAAAATGTTTTTTTTAAGCACAATTTAGCACAAGGAGAATTCACTCACTGTCCTTCCAGGTCCCTGGAAACAAGGACTTTGACAGTGAAAGAAACTGACACACTCTCCCTACCTACAGTTTTCTGTCCCTAGAAAAAATGTTTTTTTTAAGCACAATTTAGCACAAGGAGAATTCACTCACTGTCCTTCCAGGTCCCTGGAAACAAGGACTTTGACAGTGAAAGAAACTGACACACTCTCCCTACCTACAGTTTTCTGTCCCTAGAAAAAATGTTTTTTTTAAGCACAATTTAGCACAAGGAGAATTCACTCACTGTCCTTCCAGGTCCCTGGAAACAAGGACTTTGACAGTGAAAGAAACTGACACACTCTCCCTACCTACAGTTTTCTGTCCCTAGAAAAAATGTTTTTTTAAGCACAATTTAGCACAAGGAGAATTCACTCACTGTCCTTCCAGGTCCCTGGAAACAAGGACTTTGACAGTGAAAGAAACTGACACACTCTCCCTACCTACAGTTTTCTGTCCCTAGAAAAAATGTTTTTTTTAAGCACAATTTAGCACAAGGAGAATTCACTCACTGTCCTTCCAGGTCCCTGGAAACAAGGACTTTGACAGTGAAAGAAACTGACACACTCTCCCTACCTACAGTTTTCTGTCCCTAGAAAAAATGTTTTTTTAAGCACAATTTAGCACAAGGAGAATTCACTCACTGTCCTTCCAGGTCCCTGGAAACAAGGACTTTGACAGTGAAAGAAACTGACACACTCTCCCTACCTACAGTTTTCTGTCCCTAGAAAAAATGTTTTTTTTAAGCACAATTTAGCACAAGGAGAATTCACTCACTGTCCTTCCAGGTCCCTGGAAACAAGGACTTTGACAGTGAAAGAAACTGACACACTCTCCCTACCTACAGTTTTCTGTCCCTAGAAAAAATGTTTTTTTTAAGCACAATTTAGCACAAGGAGAATTCACTCACTGTCCTTCCAGGTCCCTGGAAACAAGGACTTTGACAGTGAAAGAAACTGACACACTCTCCCTACCTACAGTTTTCTGTCCCTAGAAAAAATGTTTTTTTTAAGCACAATTTAGCACAAGGAGAATTCACTCACTGTCCTTCCAGGTCCCTGGAAACAAGGACTTTGACAGTGAAAGAAACTGACACACTCTCCCTACCTACAGTTTTCTGTCCCTAGAAAAAATGTTTTTTTTAAGCACAATTTAGCACAAGGAGAATTCACTCACTGTCCTTCCAGGTCCCTGGAAACAAGGACTTTGACAGTGAAAGAAACTGACACACTCTCCCTACCTACAGTTTTCTGTCCCTAGAAAAAATGTTTTTTTTAAGCACAATTTAGCACAAGGAGAATTCACTCACTGTCCTTCCAGGTCCCTGGAAACAAGGACTTTGACAGTGAAAGAAACTGACACACTCTCCCTACCTACAGTTTTCTGTCCCTAGAAAAAATGTTTTTTTTAAGCACAATTTAGCACAAGGAGAATTCACTCACTGTCCTTCCAGGTCCCTGGAAACAAGGACTTTGACAGTGAAAGAAACTGACACACTCTCCCTACCTACAGTTTTCTGTCCCTAGAAAAAATGTTTTTTTTAAGCACAATTTAGCACAAGGAGAATTCACTCACTGTCCTTCCAGGTCCCTGGAAACAAGGACTTTGACAGTGAAAGAAACTGACACACTCTCCCTACCTACAGTTTTCTGTCCCTAGAAAAAATGTTTTTTTTAAGCACAATTTAGCACAAGGAGAATTCACTCACTGTCCTTCCAGGTCCCTGGAAACAAGGACTTTGACAGTGAAAGAAACTGACACACTCTCCCTACCTACAGTTTTCTGTCCCTAGAAAAAATGTTTTTTTTAAGCACAATTTAGCACAAGGAGAATTCACTCACTGTCCTTCCAGGTCCCTGGAAACAAGGACTTTGACAGTGAAAGAAACTGACACACTCTCCCTACCTACAGTTTTCTGTCCCTAGAAAAAATGTTTTTTTTAAGCACAATTTAGCACAAGGAGAATTCACTCACTGTCCTTCCAGGTCCCTGGAAACAAGGACTTTGACAGTGAAAGAAACTGACACACTCTCCCTACCTACAGTTTTCTGTCCCTAGAAAAAATGTTTTTTTTAAGCACAATTTAGCACAAGGAGAATTCACTCACTGTCCTTCCAGGTCCCTGGAAACAAGGACTTTGACAGTGAAAGAAACTGACACACTCTCCCTACCTACAGTTTTCTGTCCCTAGAAAAAATGTTTTTTTTTAAGCACAATTTAGCACAAGGAGAATTCACTCACTGTCCTTCCAGGTCCCTGGAAACAAGGACTTTGACAGTGAAAGAAACTGACACACTCTCCCTACCTACAGTTTTCTGTCCCTAGAAAAAATGTTTTTTTTAAGCACAATATAGCACAAGCACAAAACACACTGACACTCTCCCTACCTATCCTTCTCTTTCCCTAAACTAAAGGAATCCAGGTTAAGCAAGAAAGAAATAAAAGTCACTGTCCCTGCCTATGCTGCTCTATCCCTGCTCCGGAACACACTACACTAGGCCGCCGTGCTGGTGGCCTTTTATAGTGTGGGGCGTGTACTAAACACCCTCAGCAATAATTGGCCACAGGCATCCTGCCTGTGGCCAATCATTGCTCTCCTCGCTGCCGGCGCTGTGATTGGCCAAGCATGCGGGGTCACAGTGCATGCTTGGCCAATCACAGCGCCTGGATGACACTGCGATGGCGTAGTGCATTGTGGGCCGTTCGCGTCACTCGAATTTGGCGCGAACGGCCCAAATCGTTCGATCTTCGTCGAACGATCGAACAGCCGATGTTCGAGTCGAACGTATGTTCGACTCGAACACGAAGCTCATCCCTACTCTGCAGTGACCAATTTAAAAGGCTAGATTATCCTTTGCTGAGGAGCATGTTGTGTTAAGAAAGGAGAACTGGTCCAAAGTTCACTTTATTGATGAAAGCAAGTTTATTTTTTGGTCTGATGGAAAACATTATGTTGTCGTCAAACTGGGGAAAAACTGAACCCAAAGTGTGTAAAAAAGTCAGTGAAAGGTGGTGGGGAAAGCATCATGGTTTGGGGAATGTTTTCTGCAGAAGAAGTTGGGCCTCTTAAACAGCTACATGGCAGAGTGAATGCAAATGTTTATCAGAACCTTCTTTGACAACATGCAGTTCCCTGCATTCATCACCAAATCAGCCAGCAATGTTCATACACGACAATGCCCCCTGTCACACAGCAAAACGGGTGAAGCAGTTCCTTAAAGCTGAAAACATTGAAATAATGAGTCCTGATCTAAACCCAAACAACCTCTGGAAAATCCTTGGCAACAAAGTTATGGCCAAGAAACCCACTAGAGTCACCGAACTGTGGAAGAGACTTGAAGTAGTGTGGAACAAAATCACACCAGAGCAGTGTGAGAGACTAGTGATATCCTGCGGCCGCAGATGTGCTGAAGTAATTCAAAGCAAGCGCCTCTACACTTCCTACTAATTGTTGACTGTTGTAACCTTCAGAAATTTTAGTTGTAATCTTTCTCCGTGCTACAGTCATTGCTGTTCTCTAATTTTGATCATTGTGTCTTGTACAAAATATTATTTTTTTTTTGTTGAAGTGCCTTGTTTTTTTTGAAAAACACTGTTTTATTAGCATAGTATATACACAACAAAAATACCATCAAATGTTGAACAATGAACCTCCACATAACGCCCCTTCCTAACCAACAACACCAATCCACTCCCTGGTCCTCTCTGGCCTTGACTACTGCAACTCCCTCCTCATTGGCTTACCTTTAAATCGGCACTCCCCCCTTCAGTCCATCATGAATGCTGCTTTTAGGCTCATCCACCTTACAACCCGCTCAGCGTCTGCCACCCCTCTTTGCCCATTCCTCCATTGGCTACCACTCAACCAATGAATAAAATTCAAGATACTAACCATAACTTACAAAGCCATCCACAACTTGGCCCCCAGCTACATCACTAACCTGGTCTCAAAATACCAACCAAATTGTTCTTTTCGTTCCTTCCAAGACCTTCTGCTCTCCAGCTCCCTTGTCACCTCACCCCATGGTCGCCTCCAGGACTTCTCCCGAGTCTCTCCCATCCTCTTGAATGCTCTACCCCAATCTCTCCAACTATCTCCTACTTTGTCCACTTTCAGACGATCCCTAAAAACTCATTTCTTCAGAGAAGCCTATCAGGCCCCCACCTCACAACTGTACATTTATTTTCTCCATCAGCACATCAGGCACAGTTATTATATATCTTGGCCCTCACTCTTAGATTGTAAGCTCTAATGAGCAGGGCTCTCTCCTACTGTATTAAAGTGCATTGTAGTTGTGCTGTCTACCTCCAAGTTGTAAAGCACTGCGTAAACTGTTGCGCTATATAAATCCTGTATAATAAAAATAATGATGATGATTACATTATTTCCTGAATTAATCAAGTGTTCTCTAATTTTGATCTCCAGTGTACATATGACAAAGAATGGCTCCGGCAGCCAATGGGAGTTCTTTTTTCAGAGATAGAAAAACTATTTCAATCTGGCCAGCCAATGGGTAGTCTCAACCTATCAGAAAACCCTACTGGCTGTAAAAGGGAAGCTTGGTGGGATGTGTTGTGACCTGCATAGCCCTAACCTTTGCCTCAATCTCAGGCTTATTGACTTCAAAAAGTTTTGAAATATGGTTATGTTACATCTAACAGCACTTTTAATGAGAGACTACACAAGAACTTCATCTTAAATTCCAGGTAAAAGCTATTCAATTTTAATCCCTAACTTACACTTTTAGTGTATCTAAAGTTTTGTTTTCATCAAGATAGATAGCGTAAAGAAGAATTAAAATCTCAGTCAGATTTTTATTTCTGCCTGTGGTCCCGCTGAGAAGATTCCCCCTCTCTGTTTATCCTAATGACCACTATGCCTGGGACGGAAATTGAGGAAAAATATTTTGTCGTCATTGGAGCAGGAGAAGATGAGAAATTACTGTTTTTCGATAGGTCTCTTATACACAGATATACAGTATAAGGTCAATGCAGTGTATTAGGTCTGCTGGTGTTTGTTGTGAATAAAAACAAACCACGCCAAACCCAGTACGAATTAGATGAAAGATTGGGCAAGATGTCATTGGTGGGCTGGCACAGAATAAGGAAGAAGGAACCAGCTGCCAATGATGTTTTCTTTAAAGAATGGCAGCATGGGCTTCCCATCAGTAGGGGGAGGAAACAAGGAAAGAATCAAGTAACTATTGCTAATTGTACTGTAAGATTTCATTGCTGTTGTCAGTTATATTAAGAGGAGGAAGGCCCAATTTAAACTTCTTAACTGGGATGGAACATTATTTTTAAAGATAACTTCAAATCCCTCTTAGACCGAGACTTCTAGACAAAATGAGTCAAGTTCCAGAAGCAAGACTATATGGTTAGTAAGTCCCAATAGTTAGATACAGATGTTAAAAGTTTTCGAGCTGTATTTCTGTTTACACACATTTCTGTAGCTGCATTATAGCCTTTGAAAGAAGAAATCACAAGGCAGTCTTATATGAGTGAGGTTTGTCCACTGTTGGCACAGATGTGTCCAAATGCATGGAGTGCTACTTTTTCCATATTGCTTTGTGCAAAGCATTCCAAGGTGCACATTTTTCCTATTTTTAACAAAGTAAAAATGAAGCAACCACAGTTATGCCCTACGGAGGCAAGAACCTACAGGATTGCTTTCATTTCAGGGTGACATTTTTATAAGCCATCTGTTTTGTGTATTAAAGGATATCTAAAGCCAACATGTTTTTTTTATTAATTTTGCATAGAGTAAGGTTTAACCCCTTGTCAGCCTTTATTGCTGTTTGTGAACAATATGAAATGTTTCTCAACTTCCTGTCCTGTAGACACAGGGAGTGAATGGAAATCTCTCAAAACTGACATTTTAGACATTGGAATTGGAAGTGTCTCCACTGGAGGATTTGTCCTCATTTTCAGTTTCTTTGACAATAGTCACAGAACGAATAGAGAGTGTCAATGTCCCATAACAGGGACAAAGAAAGCCTTTTGATTTGACATTTGAAGGGTTAATTTACATTTCTGCACTCTTTCCAAAAAAGCCACCTTGCTTTTCATCACTTGCATGCACTTATGTGAAAGTACAATGTACAATATACATAAAGTATTTTTCTACCAAAACAGTGTCCTAATTAAAGTAATTGTAAAGGTCACGATTTAAAAAAAAGAAACAAACATCATACTTACCTGCTCCGTTCAATGGTTATGCACAGAGCAGTCCGGATGCTCTTTTTCTCTGGTCCCACACTGGCGCTTCAGGCTTCTACCCCCATTGAGTGTGAGCAAGCACCTTGCCTTCACGCTCCTGAGCTACCTCTGTGTGTCTATGAAACACACAGAGTGCTGCCCAGCCTCGCCCTCAGTTCCTTCCCTATTGGCTGTGATTGACAGCAGTGGGAGCCAATGGCTCCCGCTGCTGTGTCTCAGCCAATGAGGAGGCATAGACACAAGAATGCTTCTGCTTTGGTGCACATCACTAGATCAGGATCAGGCTTAGGTAAATATTAGGGGGGCTGAAGGGGGACCTGCACACTGAATGTTTTGTTGTGCTCCAGAGCTTAGTAAATGAGCAGAAGCTCTGCTGGCTTACATCATCCAATCATGTGCAAGCAAAAATGCTGTTTTTTTTCCCTGCACGTGATTGGGTATTCTTTGCAAAGAGAACCTTTACCTCATTTACTAAGCTTTGGAGCAACTGTTCTAGCAGAGTGCAAGTCTATTTCAATGGCGTCACCAGGACGGGGCCTGAGGGGGCCACGACCCCCCCAACTTTACTGTGTGCCCCCCATGTCCCCCCCAAGTTAAGTACTGACTCATAACCCGAATAATGGCCGCTGGCCGGCGCCGCGGTTTTCTGAGTGTCAGTCTCTCAGCCTCGAGTAAGAAGGGCTAGCTCAGGTGACGTCGTGTCACCAGGACGGGGCCTGAGAGGACCACGACCCCCCCTAATTTTACTGTGTGCCCCCCATGTCCCCCCAAGTTAAGTACTGACTCATAACCCGAATAATGGCCGCTTTCCGAGTGTCAGTCTCTCAGCCTTGAGTAAGCAGGGCTAGCTCAGGTGACGTCGCGTGACGGCCACTGTTGTTCATGGAAGTTGTAGTCCACTGTGGCGGCTGCGTGCTCAAGCTCCCTGCTCCTGGGGGGTGGATTCAGTCTGAGGAGAGCAGTGCAGCCAGCCTACGTGCTACAACTCCCATCGCCGCAGTCGGATATTACCTGCCTGGACACTGTGGAAACACCACGTGACATGGCTGGCCTGGACGCGCCGCTGCTGGCTGGGCTACAGTATAGAGTGTGTAACAACAGAGAACTGTGGAGTGGACTTGACCCCAGGACCAACATCACCGACCCCCAGGACTGGAGGAAGCAGTGCAAGGAGGAGAAAGAGAGGACCTGTCCTGTCCTGCTGCTGCTGAGCTCTGAGTCTGTCGAGCAAGCTGAGGTGAGAGACCCTGACACCCCCACAGGATCAATCATCCCATTGATCTCCCCCCCATACACCTCATTTACTTTGCCCATGGCCTGTGATTCCTGCTGGGAGTTGCCCATGGCCTGTGATTCCTGCTGGGAGCTGCCCATGGCCTACAGGCCAGCAGGACCCACATGCCATGGTCGGCTCCCAGCAGGACCCACAGGCCATTGTCCGCTCCCAGCAGGACCCATAGGCCATTGTCCACTCCCAGCAGAACCCATAGGCTATTGTCCGCTCGCAGCAGGACCCATAGGCTATTGTCCGCTCCCATAACTGATATGTGAATATTGTGCATATATATATATAACAAGGTTTATGGAATAATTTCACATTAATTAGGACACAGTGTTGGTAGAAAAGTACCAAAAGTAAAAAAAAGAAAAGTAATTTTTAGGAGACACAAACAGCACAGTGGACTTTCACATTTGTTATGCACATTTCAATAAAAACACTTTTGCTCATCTCCAATTTGGAAATAAATAAAAAAAATTGAGTAACTAGATGATGATAATGTTGCAAACGATGCTGTATTTAGTGTATTCAATATCAAACGCTATTAAATTGATGCTTGATTTCTGAATGCGGTGAGATGCTCATTTTGGCCTTTGTAGAATCCTTTAAATATTCATCTTACATGCATTAAATGCAAGAGATAAATGAACCTCGATTTGCAACCATTATTTATCTTGGGACTTATGGATCTTTGAAAATTGAATCAGTCTTTCCGACTGTATTGTGGTGATCTTTGGAAGAACCCAGGTAAAAGATTGTAATCTTAAAGTATAACTAAAGGAAAAACGTTTTTTCATTTTGGACAGAGTGGATAGGGATTAGAACGCATGCCAGTATGATTCACCCTTTCTATTTGTATTGTTTTGTTTACCATTATCATTGAAAGTAAAATAATTTTGGGTTGTCCCTAGGAAAGTAATAGAGGGGAAACCTTCCAATGGGGGCACTCGTTTTGGTGATCTAGGGGTCCCCAAGGAATACCCTTAATTTGCAGGATTTTCCATTCACTTCCTGTTTGGCTAAGGGACAGGAAATGAAGGAAAATGTTTGCAATGGGACACAGATGGCGGTTTAAAAATTGGCAGGAGTTATAGCCCTTCAGTTATAGCCTACTTTAATAAATATTTCACAAACATAAAACTATATATGTTTCCTTTTAAAAGTCAGGCAATCCAAAAAGCAACATTTCAGTTACAGATAGGATGTGGTGGACTAGGCCACCTGCTAGCTTCCCATATCCATTTAAGACTCAGGCTGTGATGGCTCCAGAACATAATTCCTGGTTGTAATTCTAACTACTTTTAGAGCTTGTTCACATTAGCTGTTTGGGGGGTGGTAATATCCAGCGATTGAACTACACTTTCACAGCCCCCAGTTGATACTCACTTTACCTGCATAGGCAGAGTTGGGGTGTATACATATGCCAAGGCCATGATGTTTTGTTTAATGGCCGTGGCAATTATACCCCCGTCACTATGCCCGCTGAACGTGACCCATTTAAGTAAATAGGGTTGCTCTGGAGGTGCCCTGCAACCATGTGCATTAAGCAGGGGTTGTAACCCAATGTGCAGGGTTCAAAAGGTTAAAGCAGGCAATAAGGGGGTGATACAACACCTCCTCACTGCCTGTCAAATGCTCCCTGAAAAAGAATCCAAATGAGGATTAATCTTTAGAGAGAAAATCTAGTATGAACAAGTCCTTTGGTGTTCTTGCTCTTTCTGTTGCATTTGCTAAAATAAAATAAAAAATCATAAAGAAATAAATGGACCCTCTTGTAATGGTTGCCATGGTGGTGCATGTCTAGGGACTAAAGCAGGGATCTGCAAACTATGGCCCTCCAGCTGTTGCAGAACTACATGTCCCATGATGGATTGTAAAACTCTGAAGTTCACAGACATGACTAAGCATTTTTATTTTATTTATTTCAGGTACTTATATAGCGCCGTCAATTTACGCAGCGCTTTACATTGTACATTCACATCAGTCCCTACCCTCAAGGAGCTTACAATCTAAGGTCCCTAACTTACATTCATTCTAGGGCCAATTTAGACAGGATCTAATTAACCTACCAACATGTCTTTGGAGTGTGGGAGGAAACCCACGCAGGCACAGGTAGAACATGCAAACTCCAGGCAGGTGGTGTCCTGGTTAGGATTCAAACCAGTGACCCTTTTGCTGCTAGGCAGAAGTGCTATCCACTACACCACTGTGCCTAAGCATGGCAGGAATTGTAGTTCATGGACAAATGGAGGGCCATAGTTTGGAGACCCCTGGACTAATAAATACATAATTAAATACAAAACATGTTAAACTTGGTTGGTTTGATTCTGCTGAATCTAATAAAATCCTAAATATTTATTTTGGATAGAATGATCCTTTTATATAATAAAGAGCAAAATTATGTAGTAATATTAACATATTTTCATGGTTAAATAGTTGTCTATTTGATGTTGAGAATAACATATAGGCAGAAAAGACACACATGAACGCAATGGTGTGATCCTTTATACACGATTAACCACTTGCCGACCAGCCGCCGTCATTATACGGCGGCAGGTCGCTCATTCCCACAGACCGTCGTAGCTGTACGTCAGTCCCTTTCAGCGGGATAGCGGGCGTGCATGTGCGCCCCGCTGCACAGTGGGGGTGCCGATGCTCGTGACCGACGGTCGCGATGACCACTGGCCACGAGCGATCGCGGGCACGAGAGGCAGAACAGGAACATGTGTGTGTAAATACACACATCCCTGTTCTGAGAGGAGTGGAGGTGCAGATCGTGAGTTCCTACAAGCTGGGAACCACGATCTGTCATCTCCTATAGTGAGTCCCATCCCCCCACAGTTAGAGCACACATTAGGGAACACAGTTGACCTCTTGATCGCCCCCTAGTGTTAACCCCTTCCCTGCCAGTGACATTTACACAGTAATCAGTGCATTTGTATAGCACTAATCGCTATATAAATGCCAATGGTCCCAAAAATGTGTCAAAAGTGTCTGATGTGTCCGCCATAATGTCGCAGTCTGGAAAAAAATCGCAGATCGCCGCCATTACTAGTAAAAAAATAATAATAATAAAAATGCCATAAATCTGTCCCCTATTTTGTAGATGCTATAACTTTTGCGCAAACCAATCAATATACGCTCTTTGCGATTTTTATTACCAAAAATATGTAGAAGAATACATATCGGCCTGTACTGAAAAAAAAATAGCTTTTTTAAAAAAAATTGGGGCTATTTATTACAGAAAAAATTTACAAATTATGTTTTTTTCAAAATTGTCGCTCTTTTTTTGTTTATAGCGCAAAAAAAAACAAAAAAACGCAGAGGTGATAAAATAGCACCAAAAGAAAGCTCTATTTGTGGGAAAAAAAGGACGTACATTTTGTTTGGGTACAGCGTCTCACGACCGCGCAATTGTCAGTTAAAGCGACGCAGTGCCGTATCGCAAAAAATGGCCTGGTCATTGAGCAGCCAATTCTTCCGGGCGGAAGTGGTTAAATGTCATTTTTTTTTTAATGTAAGCACCTCTAATGCCCCATACACACGATCGTTTTTCATGCCGTTAAAAATGCCATTTTTAAAAATGGCCATTAAAAATGATCGTGTGTATGCTCCAGAGCATTTTTAACGACGTGAAAAACGGCCATTAAAAATTTCGAACATGCTCTCTTTTTTCACGTCGTTTTTCATGTCGTTTTTTTTAACGACGTGAAAAACGATAGTGTGTATGCTTTAACGACGTGAAAAAAAACGTGCATGCTCAGAATCAAGTATGAGACGGGAGCGCTCGTTCTGGTAAAACTAGCGTTCGTAATGGAGATAGCACATTCGTCACGCAGTAATGGACTGAAAAGCACGAGGCTGAAAAGCGCGAATCTTTGCTCAACAAACTTTACTAACATGAAGGGTGGCGCCATTCGAGTGGAACTTCCCCTTTATAGTGCCGTCGTACGTGGTATACGTCACTGCGCTTTGCTTGGTCGTTTTTTAAAATGTTCGTGTGTACGCAAGACAGGCTTGAGAGGAAACATGAAAAAAAACGACGTGAAAAACGACAAGAAAAAAAATGACAAGAAAAACGATCATGTGTATGGGGCATAAGGCTCCATGCACACTGGGCTTAAAAAAATGTCTGTTCTCTTGGGAGTAAAAAAACACTCATGTAGAGCATTTTTTGTACAAAGTCTAGACAAGTTTAAGAGAGTTTTATGTTTTTTCTGCCAGTGAGCTCCAATCCGAAACCAGAAGGGTTTTTTTCCTGCCTAAATGTTGAGCTCAAAATATGCCTGTAATCGTCCTAATGTGCATGGACACATAGGATAACATTGAGCTGCTTCAACAGGCAGAACATAAAGCTTCTGTAGAAGCAATGTTATTTATGCCAGTGTGCATGGAGCCTAAGTCTAGTGTATAGTCTGTTCGATAGGGCTCAAAAAAGGGGAGCGAGAATCAGCAAGATGAGCCAATCATTTGTGCTGCAGTGCAAGAAGCATACTGATAAGTGTAAAAAGCAGGGTGAGAGAGAGATGAGGTCATCAGAGTACTGCTTCTTTATTCATAGTCCAGTTACAGGTAGGGTTGCCACCTGTCCGGGATTTACCCGGACAGTTTGGGTTTTGAATCATGTGTCCAGGTTTCAGGAGGACTGAAACCCGGACACATTATTCAGACTGGGCTGTGGCTCGCCACGTAACCAAAATAGTCACACACAAATCTGTTGCCATTTTGGAGCTGCGGGTGGCTGTCTGGGGGCAGATTCGGCATCACTGGGATGCAGGGTGATGATGTCAGCAATAGCAATTTGGCCACACTCACTGTTTATTGCGGCATTCTATGCACACCACACTACTACTCTTCTTGGTGCACCCAGGCTGATAAAGTGTTTGGGTTTGGCTTGAGGAAAAGGTGGCAACCCTAGTTACAGGGTGGAGGTCAAAAAAGAGCTGTAAGTGAAACAGCAGCAGAGAAAGATCAGGTTGGCTCCGCTGTCTAACAGGCTTGTTTTCTGTGGGACAGAGATATGTTAATCTCAGGACTCTATGGTAAGGTGACCAGATTTTTAACATGAAATCCGGGGACATATTTTATTTTTACTAGTAATGGTGGCAATCAGCGACTCTCTGCCCATCGCCGCCCGCCTCACAGCCTGTCAAGTCTTACTCTCTGGGCCCCGGCTACTACTGGGTGGGAAACAGTGGAAGATCACTCCATCAGGGAAGGCACGGAGATAGGCAGGTGGCTGGCCGGGACTGGAGCCCAGGCAGAAGAACATGCAAGCGGAGCTGAATGGGCATGCACCCAAAATTGAAGAAATATTCCCTCCGCTCTGACCAGCACATGATCATCAGAAAGGGGCACAGATAATTAAGAAAATACACCCCCCCCCCCCCAGCTAGTAGGAGCGGCAGAACGGGGGGTCTTTAATTCAGATTTTTTTTTTATTATTCTGCACTGACTGTCTTTGAAATTGCCCCAGCCCCTGTTCAAATCCAATCCGGGGACAAAACTGGGGACAAACTTGGTCCGCGGACAGTATCCTCAATCTGGGGATGTCTGGTCACCCTACTCTATGGAGAGAAATACAAATAATTTGGTAGGTAAATATATGTATTTAATCTGTTTATTTAGCTGTTTTCCTGGAGTCCAACTTTATTTATTTAAAACATTTTATTTACTCCTAAAATACTTTTCATACTTGAAACAGAAAAGCCTGCAAGCCTTAACATTTTTCATCATGTGGATATTTTACATGTAGATAGAGAACTAACACACTGAGCATTATCTGCTCCAATTACAGTGTTCTGCCAGTGAGCACTCTCCCTTTAATTTATCCCCTGCAGTGATGAAGGTGTTATATAAAAGAGATCTAAAAGATCAGCAGGGAAATATTCCAAAGAAAAAACTTGAAACAATCTGCTTTTTTTGGCACCAAGAGTTCCCACTTCGTCTTGTGGCTCTGTTCAGGAAGCAGAACACAATGTTTAATTGACAGCAACCTGATTAGCTAACTATAGGAAATAAACAGAAAATGTCTTCAGTCAACCTGCTTCCAATCGGAACATTTGATCCACGGGCTCTCTCAGGGGCCACCTCCCCTTCCTCTTCTACATTTATGAGGCCTGTCACTGTGGCATTAGTTTATATCAGTGGGCACTGAATAAGGTTGCTAACTGCTCTAATGTTCTCCACACAATGGCTCAGCAACTCTGATCTTGATAGCATTGATTATCTTTGCTGTTTAAATACTTCTAATTGCAAAACTAAGTGTTCTCAGTCACTTCCACTTAACTAGCTTTATTATCCAAAATACTAGATTGCCTAAAAAGCAAAGTTAGGAGGGTTATCATCAGGGACCTTTCAATGGCTTCATAAAAGTTCTTAGGTAACGTTGACAGGAGCATTGTGCATATTCCACAGATGTTGAACTAAGTTATTAGATCTCTATCAGATTAAAAACATAAAGGATCTGACTGGTGTAAAGTTTAACAAAGAAAAAAAAAATTCTGCTGCAGCAAGTGATAGCTGTGATAAAAATAACAAACATGTTATACTTACCTCCTCTGTGCAGTGGTTTTGGATATAGCAGCCTGGATCCTCCTCCTCTCGGGTCCCTCTTCGCTGCTCCTGGCCCCTCCCTTCTGTCGAGTGCCCCCACAGCAAGCAGCTTGCTAGGGGGGCACCCGAGCCAAGTCACAGCTCCCTGTGTCCATTCAGACACGGCGCTCCGGTTCGGCCCCACCCCCTCTCTCCCCTCATTGGCTCACTGACTTTGATTGACAACAGCGGGAGCCAATGGTGCAACTGCTGTGTCTCAGCAATTCAGGAGGAGAGTCCCACATGGCTGAGGCACTCGTGGACATCACTGGAGAGAGATGGGGCTCAGGTAAGTATTAGGGGGTACTGGGGTGGCAGCTGCACACAGAAGGTTTTTATCTTAATGCATTAAAGTGGATGTAAACCCACTCTCATCCTTTCTAAACTACTTCCATAGTGCTGATCTATAAGGATATAGATGCCTCCTGCATGTATCCTTATCTGTCAAATGTCTCCCCTCTGTCTGTTATAAGAACTGAAAAACTGCAGATTCTGTGGGTGGATCTGTTGTCTGGAGCTTGGTGGGTGGAGTCTTAATGGAGTCAGTAGACTCCCCGCCCACCTCTACACTCCCCTTGTCAACATGCATTTTCTCCTGTGTATTCCTTCTGCTATGATCACTAACATCCAGTCAAAATCCAGAAAAGTAACCACAAGACTTCAGAAAAGGAGTGGGGGTGGGAATTAAAAAATAAAGCTAGTGCACGAGATATGTAAATAACCTGTCACTCAAAGCAAGGGGGCGGAACGGACAAAGGATTTTCTCTGTTTGTCCGTTTTATCTTACTGAACAATAAAAGAGGATTGCTCAGAGCTATTCTTTCCAAATCAGACAATGTGATTGTCTGGATTTGTTTCCACATTTTGTCTCTCATAGTTGAGGTATACCTATGATGACAATTACAGGCCTCTCTCATCTTTAAGTGGGAGAACTTGCACAATTGGTGGCTGACTAAATACTTTTTTGCCCCACTAAAGTTAATGAAAGTTAATGGCCTCAGGTGATACACAGAGATTAACCAAATCCTCCTACATACGTTGAGCCTGTTTATTTGCAGTCTTCTCCTCTGTTCAATGTCCAATTATATTCTGCAGCGCACAGTGAAGAGAGCTGATTGGATGAAAGGGACACACCCCACTTCACACAGCCCACATGAACAGATCTGTGGCTGTCAATCAGCTGGAGATCCCTCCCCTGTTACCTTTTTTCTGTTGGTGTCATGAATGGTATGAGGCAGCAGAAATTATACTTAGCGCTCTTAATGGAAAGAAGTACACACTATAAAGAACAAGCTTTTTTTCATATTTCATGTTTGAGGTTCACAACCACTTTAACCTTGGTTTGATCTGCAGTTGTCAGGTGCTGCACATGTGATCAACAATGAGACCAGCAATTTAATGACTTGACAGCTTGTTTGAGAGCACAAGCAACCATGAAAGTTATCATTCATGTCATGCATTAATGTAACTGCTTTGAGAAGTTAAATTGATGGGGGTTTATTTCAGCTTCAAGGATCGGTTCCTGCAAGTGTACGCATTTATATTTTTATATTGATCTAACCCTCCTGGCTGGAATTCATATTTAAATTTGGTCATCTTTTCTAGACAATTAGGGAGAAATGATCAAAGAGTCGTGCAAGTATAAGTTTGCACCACTCTTCTAAACTTATAAAATGGAGCAGGTGCTGCTCTTAGTTACCAAAATGGGTGTAAACCCCTTTGTTAATTAGGACTGTTCTGCTATTTGTTCTATGCTGTGTCTGTCATAGCACAGAATAGTAGCTGGAGCTGCATGCTCCAGAATCCTTTGTCCACGTCTACCCCCCTACTCAGCTGAGTGTGGGATGGAGGAGGAGAGCTCTGCTTGTATGCCAGGTCTGGAGCTGACAGAGATTTTGTATAGGAGTTTTCTATACAGAAAACTGCTGCAATTTCTTTGTTAATTAGTCGCAGAACCAACTCTAGTTTCTATTTCACTCTGGCGTGGGTGGTGCATGTATAGACCTAAAACAGGTTATTGTGTGACACGCCACTCCAGAAAGTTTCCTGCACTAGTTTTATGGCATAGGAAACTTAGTTAATTTCTGGATAGACTTAAATTACCAACATGTCAATCTTTATTTATTTTTTGTCAAAGAGGGGAAGCTTTTCTGGCTTCAATCATCTAATCACATGTGAACAAAAATTCAACGTTCTTTCATTTTGCTTGCACAAAATTAAGTATTCTTTGCAAAATGATTTAGTTTCACCTTACTCACTAAACTATCTAAAAATGTATATTGAAAAATGTAAAAATTACTTTTTAAAAGCATATGTTCCATTCCTTTAGCAATAATTTCCAAGCTAGAGTTAGCTCCATTTTTTGTCAGTTTGTATGACTTAAGACATTAATATTAACAGTAATCTTAAATCTGAAGATGGCCATGTTTCAGAGTAGCTTGCCCTTATTTAGATAATTGGTTCTTGTTTAAGTTGGTCTACCTTTTTCAATGTGTCCAACATTATTCTTACTTTTTGAAAACAATTGGCAGTGTTGTATTACTGTAATCATTAGAATAGTTCTGTAGTAAATCCAAAACCATTCTGAAGCCAATTTTGCATGGAAGTTCATGTTAACAGTTCTCCCACTTCAAGGAAAGATGGTAAAGTGTTGGTTTAGCTTAGCAATTAAAATTTTATCCTAAATAGTTACATCAAATTACTTTTTTTTTATTTTTTACTTTCCTAGACTATCGTGGTGAGTACTTTGTACATGAAATACTAGATTTACAGCATGCCATAGCTAATACAAATGATTCCCACTAATGCTGTTGGATGGTAAATTTATTTAAACATGTTTCTCTTGGTCAGTATAAGAATAATCATTATCTTCTGTTGCCTTATAAACTATTGCATTTCATTTGTGCTGGATCCTATGTATTTCTATTTAGAATGAGTGCAGGTTACTGTTAATTAAAAGCATCTTTAAAATGACCTACAGAAAATACATTCAGATATAAAAACAGAGCCAGTTACTTAGCAGATGCTATTTAAAGCGGAGTTCCACCCAAAAGTGGAACTTCCACTCATCAGATTCCCCCCCCCCTCCGGTGCCACAATTGGCACCTTTCGGGGGGGAGGGGGGACAGGATACCTGTCAAAGACAGGTATCCTGTCCCACTTCCTGGAGTCCGGCCGCGGCCATGACGTCACCACGGGGCTCCCTCCTCCTCCTCCCCTGGCCGCCGGGCTAATAGGAGAGAGGAGCGGGCCTTGCGCATGCGCATTAGGGTTCCCGGCGTGAAGCCGAAAGGCTACACTGCCGGGTTCCCTTAGCCGCAATGGCAACGGAAGCACCCGACAGCTGATGGGAAACATCAGCTGCAGTGCCGACATCGAGGGACTGCAGGACAGGTACGGTAAGTCTCCATTTATTAAAAGCCAGCAGCTGCAGTATGTGTAGCTGCTGGCTTTTAAAAAAAATTTTCCCATCACAGGCCGAAACACCCCTTTAAGACATACTTTTGGATGGACTGACCCTATAATTTATTAATTACAGGTCTTCTTTATTAGAGATAGTAAAATAGAGCGTAATGGCAGCATGCAAACTGTATTAAAAAAAATAAATAATGATATTTGTTTATCCAACCAACCCATTATACGGTCATAAGATGCCCATGCTTTAGTTCCTCAAATGTAAACAATTTTGACAACAGAGCAGCCAAACTTACAACTGACATATACGTTACTTGTGCACAAGTTATTTACATGGTCATGCAGCTTTCACATTTATTTGCAAATGTAAGCAACTAAGTTACATCTTTTGAAACTAGAAATAGAATAAATAAGTATTTTACTTTTATTGGTAAGATGTGTGCTGGGGAATATTTTTTTGCTTGTGCACTATATCTATCTGCGACTGTGCATTGCCCATGTATTTTTGCAGAGAGCAGAGAGAAGTTCTCCTGTTGCTGTAAGTCAGTGAAGTATGTGCAAGAGACCCTAGGACACCTGAAAATGAACCTGAGGTATAGCTATAGACCAGGGTTCCTCAACCTTTTGCAGAGCGCGGGCAACTTAAGTGATTTGGTAACCGGTTATGGGCCTCAGTGATATGAAATGGTTCAGAATTTATTTATTTATTTTACTTTGAATGGCATACTGAAAATTTTAAATAACAATCAGGATCATAATTTTCCATGGTACCAATCCCTATTGGATGTTTAATCAGAATTGCAAAAATCACATTTACAATAACCAGATCACCATTACTTCCACTCTCACGCTCAGGTGTGACCAGCCTAAAAAGCTCTGAACCAGTGTTATAGCCTTTACTATATCAGAGTCTTTTTCAGCCATCCCTTGAATTGCTAAAACAAGGACTGCGGATAATCGAAACAAAAACCAACAGACCAAGGAAGCGCATGCCCTTGTAGTGCAATAAACTTCTTTATTAAGCAAAGATAAAATGACACCTAACGCACTCACATGCTCTCGGAAAGACACCAAGCTCATCACACAACTGTGAGAATTCACCTTCAGAAACCCTGTATGGGTGCCACTAGATGTAATCCACTCGGCTAAAGGCTCCTCTCCCATGTCTATGTGTTAGGAAAGAAAAAGAGGAGTGGGGAGACAAGCACAATAGCGGCTTGTGTAGGACAGCTGCTGGGATTATGGAGGACTGGCAATCATTCTGTAGAGCGGCCTGTACCTGAAGGCAGCTGTGCGGATTGCCATAGGTTTGAGATCACAGACCACATCAGACGGCTCCATGGGTCACATTTGGCCCACGGGCCACAGATTGAGCGTGCCTGGTAAATACATTAAATTATTCATATATGTTTTAAAAGCTGTAAATTAGCTTTACAACAAATGCTCTTCCCTCTGACCAGTGACTTGGTAGCCTTCCAGTATTAAAATCACTAATGTGAACACTGAGCAGGGGCTCTGGGAGTGAGGAGCAGAGTGAGCTGAACTGCCAGGAGAACAACTTGAACAACATCTGTTGCATAGCTCCCAACTGTCCCTGATTTTGAGGGACTGTCCCTCATTTGGAACAAAGGCCCTCTGTCCCTCTTTCCTCCCCATTTTCCCCCTCCTTTTGGTCTGATCTATCTAGTTGTATGTAAAATGTACTACTTATCTATCAAAACATGTTTTACAAGGCTAAACTTTTCATCCAATTTCTAAATTTTTAGATGTGTAAATTCCGAAAGCCGTTATAAAGGAATAATAATGGTAATAAAGCACTTGTGGATTTAACCAATCATTTTTTGTGTGCAATTCTCCTTTAAGGGGGTGTGGCAGGGGGTGTGTTCTATACCTACATACTTTTCTAATAGGTGTCCCTCGTTCCCATCTCAGAAAGTTTGCAGTTATGCTGTTGTTCTGATGTAAATTTTAAATATGAATTTCACCACAGTGGTCTCAGCTACAGAGGTTGTTAAGAACTTATTTTAAAGCTCATTTTCTGTTTGTTAAAAATATTTATAAATACCCATAGCCCGGCCACAGTTTTCCTTGAAGGTCATTGTAAAAAACACAAGTTATGTGGTATTTTTTAATATGAAGCATAATTTGCATTATTAAAAATTTGTTTTTAAATTGACACATAGATTGGCACACAAGTTATTTTACAGATTTTGTTTATATATTTTGACTGTAAATGTCAATTCCCAAAGATTACTACACTAGTTATTGCTCCTAAAATACGACTAGCTTAGAAGGAGCCATTTAATGTGATCATACAATATTTTTATTTATGGGATACACTAAAACATTTATGAAAAAATAAGGATTTAAATTATTGCATGCCCATCTCATGTGAAAAAATGTATGTTTTAATACCTTTGTTTTAACCTGCTATAGAAACAGCATGGTTTGAATTTTCTATTGTGCAATTCTCAGGCTCATGTGTAAAAAAAAGAGGTTTAGGTATAGAGCTAACAACTTGGCAGTATTGAAATTAACAATTGTTTAGGAAGGAGAAATAGGAAGTTGCTATTTGATATGCCTAGTGCCAATGGAATATTTAGCATTCTGCCATAAGGACGGACCTGTTTTGATTCTTTCTCCTGGAAAATTAATGTTTTCAAATGCTCAAGAGCTGTACAATTTCGTATATGCTTCTCTATACTAACAGTGTCCCTAACTGTAAGAGCTGGCCATACAGTAGTAGACGTTCAAATGAACGTTTGTGTGAACATTTGCTCTAAAATGCAAATGTTTTTCGAAAGTTCTTCAAAAAATTTGGGTTGATTTTGGAGTGAATGTACTTTGCTGAAAAAACACCACATTTACTGTAAGAAATGTGTTACTTTCGAGAACAAAACGACATTCTGTTCCCACTATTGATAAAAAAGTTGAACCAAACATTCTTAAAACAAACATTTTTGAATACAATTCTACAAGTGTATGGCCAGCTTAAGAATTTTTATTTATTTAGAATCTGCCTTTGAAATTCTCAGCTCACTATCAAATTCTTAATTACTCAGCCACAGATGAGGTTGCAATTTGGATGTACATGATGTTTCTGATCATAGACACAACTGTACATTTTTAATAGCACTTTTAAATTAAGATATGATACTTATTCTTATTCTTATAATTCTAGTTACATAATACCATCCTGTTGCT
The DNA here is from genome assembly GCA_029206835.1 of Rana muscosa. Lineage (NCBI taxonomy): Eukaryota > Metazoa > Chordata > Amphibia > Anura > Ranidae > Rana > Rana muscosa. The sequence continues at coordinate 9,619,500 of JARGYO010000162.1, forward strand.
TCCAACAGAAGTATCACACTTTTTTCCTTAAGACTGTCTCCTTGCAGTGCCTTCTAAAATCTTATATCGTATATACCGTATATAAGTATATGTAAGTTTATAAAGAAAAAAATATTGTTCAGTAGAGATATGAACCTGTAATTTCAGACTCCTAATATGCTACAAGCAATGAAAGCAGAAGGCCCATATAGTTTTATTCTCTTTAGTGTCTGTCTGTCCTTTCTCTCACCCCTACTACTCTCCTTCCCCCTCCCTTTGTCTATTGTTTATCCAGATCTAACTAACCCTGGGCGGGCTGAGGGCGCCTGATGCCTCACACAGTCCCAGAGCGGGCTCTGATTTTCCATATTCAAGACAACGGCTGCCATGGCAACCAGGCCTAAACCTGCCAGCTGACCTGCGAGGCAGGCTGGCTTCTGAAGCAGTATGTCTCCGTTCAGGAGAATCTCATTAATTCTAAAAGAGAAATCATTTATGCATACAGCATTCTTACCCCTTCCTTCTCTAAAGGAGCTGAGAGTTTTTGTGTTTTTCATGTTGATACAGATACAGATATATATATATATATATATATATATGTATATATATATATATATATACAAACATACATACCGTATATATATATATATATATATATATATATATATATATATATATATATATATATATATATATATATATATATATATATATATATAATTTTTTTAATTATTTCATTCCCACACAAAAAATGTATATTATATGCTAAACTACCTCTAACCTAACCTGTGAAGCTACCTCTACCTTGACAAAAAAAAAACTACATTGGCTAATATATGATCTGTATTTATTAAAAGGTCGATAGTCTGTATCATTAAACAAAATATATAATAAACTAATAATATATAATAAATAAAATAATTTAATAAACTATAAATAAAACTGAACTCCAGACAAATATAAAACACACTTAACTTAGTTATGTATCAAAGTACACTTTGAATACAGCTGACAGAACTGGTGTCAGGACTTGGATCACCTGCTGGTGGCACTGTTGTTCCCAGAGCCGAAGGCCGCAGTTTTTGTGGCCACCAGCAGGTGTCTCCCAGCAGCCAGCTTATCTTAGTAATTAGGCTCCAACTGATACTGGCTGCTGGAAGGTATATATAATCCCTCCCTTAATTGATATCTGTGTCTTGGTGTTTTACCTGTGAGTTGTGTCCCTGCCTGATCCTTTATCTTGTGCTTTGTGTCCTGTTACGTGCTTCCAGTGGTATCCTGCATCCAGTACCCTGTATCTTGCTCTGCTCCCCTTGTTTCCAGTCCCAGTCCTGATCCTGCTCTGTTCATATGAGCTCCCACCATTTTTGTACATAGCGTTTGTTGGTTAGGTTGTAGATCTGGGTTTGCTGCACTGTCACGGTTGTTTCTCACTTTTACATTGTTTATGGCTTGTTGGTGTTGGACGGGTGTTATATATATTTTACTTTACTTGATTACTTTACTGTTATTTATATTATTTTATTTAATCATTTTTGGTCTGGTTCCTGATCCCTTGAAGTGTAGCCCACTGATCTGTTCATCCCTGCTGGAAACCTGCATTTGGTATCTCTTACAACTAACATGAGTAACTGAAATATGCCTTTTTAATAGTCTTAAGGTACATTGAGTAGATCCTTAAAGTGAAACTAAACTGACCGATGTACCTGTTTCCCAAAACAGTTACATCCAAGGCATGGCATTAATGATAACCCTCACAGCTGCTTGTGCTCGCAAGCTATCAAATGGCTGGTGTCATAACTGATCACATGTGAAGTACCATGGCAATTGCAGATCAAACAGAAGCTAAGATGGCATCTTCCTTGGCTATAAATGATAAGAGGGTTTAGTTCCACTTTAACCGAGCTGTACTGCTTAAAGCTGGGTACAAACTATACAAACTATACTGTACAAACTATACAAATTTTGTCCATTTTCTGAGCAACCAACCAAACGTTACTATGTGGGTGGTCCTGTCACCCACCTACTGCCAGACATCACTTGAAAAATGAAAAGAGATGAGCTGAAAATTGTCAGACTAACAGTTGCCACTCCAAAGCAGCCGCTGTTCTGGTATTCTGACAAGTATCGGTTGTGTGTATAGCATAGGTGGGGGATCATATTCATTCAGCCAGCAAGTCAGTAATAGGTACTGTAAACATAAAACAAATCAGTTTAATGTGGTACACTATTAACACAGAATTTGAGGTACTAAAATAAAGACATATGCAAAAAAAGTCCAGCGCTATAAATGTTTATAACCTAATTAGTGCAAATACATGAAAAATATATAAATAAATAAAAAATAAGGGAAAAGAATATCCACAAGTGAAGAATCAGTCCATATGTGATCTGTTAATGTTCATATAGTAATCCCATATAGTCCAGATAGAATCAACATAAAGTGCATATTCATATAATATAGATTCCTTTGTGACTTGTTCATCGAAACATGTAATTTACATGATTCAATGCTTGTGTGGGAAACAATATGTTGGGCGCACAATGCGTATATTGCATGTGCGTCTTAATGAACACATAGGGAATATCAAACAGCGCTTTAGTGGCCTCAATTTATCCAAACATTATGCTAAATATCATAATAGGAACACAGAGGGCACTTTGTTTTCAGCCTTAGAAAAATATGTACCGCTTTGGAGAGCTATATCCAGGTTGGAAACACGCTGGATTTATAATTTGAAAACCTATGTCCCATTTGATTTGAACATGGATTGGGACGTTAATTGTTTTATAAATAACAGTTATGGTATGTTTCCTTATGTTCTCCCTTTAATAAGAGGTAGACACATTTTGGTTAAGTCACTATTGATATATTAGAATAGAGTGTTCTTATGGGCCATTATAGTAGGTTGTTCATACTGTTTTTAGCATATGATTTTACAAATTTTGGTATTTTTTTTAATATAGAAGTACATTTTTTGTATGCCAATTGTATTTATTTATACAGAATTTCACAAACCTTTTATACATTTACATAGTATAATAAATTATGATTATTTATATGCTTGATAATGTTGGTGTAGTCTATGGGTAGCAGCAGAAAATATTCGGGCATGATATGTATGTTGAACACAAAATATCGCAGTGACCGGTTTGACATGTAATTAATTTATTTTCCTTTATTTAATGAATTTTCCTTGTTCGTCATTTTCTATGGGCTGTAGTTATTACAATTGGGCGTATTTTACATCTTCCACACAACATGGATACTATGGCCTGGTACCTATATGCACCTTCATTGGCTGTGATGGCATAAGACCAATAAGCAGCATGTCGGCTACGCTCTCAAGGGTTTATATAAATATGGTGTGTGATAAATGCCTCTCAGCCCATCCCCCTGCCGACGTCATCTCTGATGAAATTCATGGGTTGCATGAGAGTGATGTCATCACGCACGCTGAGTTGATTGGTGGTCGGGTCCGAACTGTTAGCCCATAAGAATGCCAAGTTGCGATTCAGGCTTTGATGCTTTTATTCCCGCTTTCGCTGTAAGTGTGTACTTTATTTCTTTAAATAAAGCAGATAATACAGTATTACGCTATGGAATCACTTCTTATCCTTTGTCTTTGAGAATTTTTTCATGAATTTGCACTAATTATGTTATAAACATTTATAGCGCCGCACTTTTTTTCATATATCTATTGTAAGTTTGGTATCAGAGGCTTTTGTGCTGGCGGTTTACCTGTACGGTTAACCTGAGCACAGTGATTTGTTTTGTTTATAATAATAAATACACAGTTCAGTTAAAAAAAAAAACTGTTGTATGCATTATGCACATCACTTATAAAAATAAATTGTGAAAATCATCTTCCATAATTAGGTCACATGATGCTTCTTTTTTGTTTTTAAAAGATACAGCCTATAGCTTGCTGCAGAGGCTCAGGTCAGTAATATGCCATGTAGTCACCTGGCACTTGCAGGTTCCATGCCATCAATCATCCTGTTAGGGCATAGGGAGAGGTAGATATGTGTGGATGTCAAAGGATAGTTTCACAACTGTATGCTATCCATGGAATTGCAGATGTGTTTCTACTATCGTCCATAGAACTGTTACTCAGGCTGGGATCAAGCATGCAATAATGTAAAAAGATTACTATTGTTTCCTGCTAGTTCACTGCTTTACCCAAAACAAAATTGTATTGCTAACCCAGTGTATATTATTTAAATATTTTATGTGCTTGTAATATTGCAGTTTAGGCCACAATAAAAGATTAGGGCCGGGTTCACACTGATATGCTGCATTTTGGCTGCAGCAGGGGTGTATGTGTGGTGTGCATGCATTTTCCATGCGTTTTTAGCAGTGGCCCGGTTGACTTTTATTAGGTTTTCATGTTTTCCCTGCATTTTCTAAAAGTGCACCAGAAATCCTGCATGCGTCTTCATTGGTATGCTTGCACATTGGTCTTGAAAGAGGCCAAAAAAATAATACGATTTTTCTCCTTTAGAATTTAGTGCTATGTTTCCATTTAGCTGATTCTGGGTTTGACTGGCCTACTGTGAATATAACTTTGTTTAGTTTACTCATTCTTGCACGAAGAGTAAGAGAGAGTGACAGCACAGTGGCATAGAAAGTGCATAGGATACAAACCAGCCACATTCTGTACACAGGATGTATATTAACATAAACTACTTTTTTTGCAGTGGTTGGTACTTGACATTCTCTCTCTTTGATACATAATCAGGTAGGTTAGTATAAGAAGTTAGGCACAACCAGGAGAAAACAGCTACCCTCAGGGTCTTCACTAACAGACAGTAAAAAGTCAAGCTGCAGTTGATTATCTAATTTCTATGAACTATTTCATTTGATAGCACATTGTGATTGTTGTTATCAGTCTCTCAATTGCCTATTTGCCCTGACAATTTTTATTTGGTTATAATCCACAAGTTACAGTCACACCAGTACTATTCTCTATATTAATCAGAATGGCCAGTCTCTACATGGTCCACATAAATGTTTTCCCTGTCCCAAGCATTTAGGAAATGTGATCCATGGTCTCTCTGTTCCACGCTAATGGAACAAAATGTCCCTGGATATTAGTGAGGAACAGTTATTCCCCACTAACATTCTTTATTTTGCAATAGCCAACTGTCTGTGCCGTGGCTTTCCTTTCAGCTCCATGGATAAAATGTTATCATCGAGGATGCTTTGGCACTAAAAACTTGCAGAAAAAAATGTATTGATCAATTCTTTTCTTAGATATAGAGCTACTGCACACATGCCCTTAGCAAAATACACTAATTTAATCTGAAGGCCTTTCTAAAGACAATCTCAATAAATGGGTGATTTGTATTGGATCTATATATACATATTTACCCTGCAATAAATAATGGGAAATCGTTTAAATCACAAACTGTTTCTTGTGAAAAAAGAACTATGAGAATAAATCAATTGAATTATAGACAGACCAGACTTTAAAAAAAAGATTGTCCATTTTAAAATAGCAGTATAAATTTAGATGATAATCAATTTGTTTATTAGCTAGTTTTTAGGTACCAATTGGCCACCGTTTTCTATTGTATAGTTGTCATTTGCCAACCTAGAAATATTACTACATAACAAGTTACACCTTGATTTCCTTACTGAGTTTTTAGGTTGGGTTGGGAGTTTTTAGGATGAATCTCCCCTGCCAGCAAATATTATCTAATTGGATGCAGCCACTGTTCAGCCAAAAATGTTCCACCTGGCTCCTTTGATTTTTAGATCAAAAGATACTGGGTGGGTGGATCACTACAGGGCCACCCATCAAGAACTGTCATCATCAAGAATGAAGAAATTAGCTTTGTGTACGGTCAGCATAAAGTGTTACTAAACCCAGTAATATGAAAATAGCTCACCCCCCCCCCCCACAGCTTGAAAAAAAATCTTCTTTTTACATTCAAATACTGCCACTGTATACCTTTTTGGGTGATCTGTATACCACGGTTACGTGATAAACACAGTTTCTCCAGTGCTGAGAGTTCAGGAAGGTGGAGATTTCCACTGCAGCCTGTATACACGCCCACATGGGTGATGTCAATATCATGTGTCCTGGCTAGCTCTGAGAACAAGTAAATGTTCTCTACAGCACAAAAGACACAACTGAGCATGTGCAGGTTGGCTACCATGCCTGTATTAGCTGGCTTTCCCCAGATAGATAGTGCAGGAGGGAAGGATCTGTGCATACAGGGTAAAACAGCCTTTTTACACAATGCAGAGGATTAACCCCTTAAGTTCCACAGTGAGTATAACAAGCATGCTATGCTGCATATACAGACAGATTTTACTGTTGTGGGTTTAGTAGCACTTTAAGGTGAGAATTTTGTCTGGTCTTACCTAGAATAGTAAGATTATCATGTTGCTGCATGCAGAAAGACAGCTACCTGGTGTGGTTTTTAACATTTACTGTTGTACTTAAACCAGCTAAATAGCATCGAATAACAACCTAATTATACAAGAATGACACAAGCACACTTATCGAATTTAAGGTGAAAGTCCTTTTTAAAATGACACCGGAAAATTAGCCTGTTTATCATAATGTGATTAACACCAATTAAAACAAACATCAATAAAATGTGTCAATGTTGCTATGAGGCTGAATATGTTTACTTCTTTTTTATATAGCCAATCAACATGAAACATGTCTGAAATACAAATTTCAAATGCATACTTGTTAGCTTAATGGTGTTATTAGAAGGTCATTTAGAAAAAAAAAATATCCTTATTTGGGAACAAGGGTTTGCTTTGATTAGTGAAACTGCCAGATTCCCCTTCACAATTCAGCTTAGAGGAAAGTGCATGCCCTATTACACTGGCCAATACAAGCTTAATAAACTATAGTTCATATCTTTTATTGTGTCAAATATCCAGAAAAAAAGCCCATAATGTCATGCAAGATGAAACAGATGAGCTTAATATAATACATGTCTAAAATATAAAAGATCTGAAGAATACCACCCCAGTAATGTTTTATTATGTTTCTTATAAAAGCCAACTGAATTTGGTCATATACAATACATACTACACAAAAGCCTGTTATCAAACAAATTTACTTTAATCCGTTACAAACTTGTATTGATCGTTACTGGAGAGTTATTTGCAACAGTCTATTAAATGCATTTAGGGGATTATACTCTTAAATCCATGTTAATGCTTATTTAGATTACTTATATACCATGTGCAACAAATGTACAACCAGACTGCCCTTGCCGCCCAGAGCCAGGAAGCCTCTTGTATTCAGTTCTCTGTCCATGGTGCTGAAAGTATGTGGCAAAGCAGATGGTTCATTAAAAATGGAGAATAGAAATGACCATACAATGAATTTTTATTAATCAGGTTTCCCCTTTGATTGTATGGAAAGATTACATTTTGATTGCCTGCCCGTGCAACAACTCCCCTATTTGCCATAAAGTGGGATCTGACTAGCCACTTTTAGTCATAAATAAAGACTCGCTGTAGGGAATGTACTCCACATTTAGCAAGTATGAATCCTGATTATGTTAGTAAGTGAAAAACAATATATATATTTTTTCTATTAATAGAATTAGAAGATGCCCAGCATGCAGTAAATGCAGTAAAAGGTTCAGAGTGTGCATTAAGGATTTCTGATTTACAACAATTATCCTATAAATGACATGTTTATTCTATTTCAAATCACCAACAGTATTCAACTTCAATATACAGATTTCTCCCACATACTTTTTCTGCTGCTAGATATAGTTAGTCAGTAGTCACTCAACACAATTCAAATCAATTTAGATAAGCACCTGAATGACCACAACATACAGGGATATACAAGGTAATACTGGCATATAATCACACACATAGGTTGGATTTAATGGACTTGTGTCTTTTTTCAACCTCACCTACTATGTAACTATGTAACCCATTCCTCTGAGTTCAGAACATTCCTGGATCGGCCCCAGCCTGTTACTGGACAGTGAAATGAGAAGAAGCACAGTGATGAGCTCCTCTCCTTTTACCAGGGAGATGCTACCTGAAATTCTGAGGCTAGACAACCAAAAGTTTACTCACCTGCTTAAATATCCACTGGCAAAAGGGACCATCATGGATTTTGCTAAAAAAAAAAATTAAGTTTTCTTCTAGAAATAGACATATTTGTCTTAATGTGTAGTTTTATTTCTCCATTAACATAGAAACAGATTAAAAAACAGATAATAGAATGAAGATTGGAGAAAAAAGATTGCAATGCTTGGTTCCTAGGAGCAATGATTTCTATCTAAATCTATGATAGTTACTGGTAATTTGCATTTGCGAGTATATATTGTGAGTTGCTGGTTGGATTATTGTGGGTGTGGCAGAGGCCATATTCCTATCCCAATGCACTCAGAGCCGACAGGTTAAAACATTGCTTTGCACTACACTCTGGCACACTTATTTAAGCTGTTCTTCTGCAATGATTATTAGTGCTTCATTTGTGTGGCTAGTCCTCTCTATAGATCTTAAGGCTGGGTCCACACTGGTGAGATGCCAGACATTGCATGTGATTCACACCGCATTTCTGTGCAGATCACATGTGATGTTTGCGCGATGCGAATTCAGCCATACAAAATCGAGCAGGACCCTTTTTTTGTCCGCACCAGAATCAGATCGCACGAGTGTTCACACCCATGCGATCCGATTCCTGTCCGAATTAACAGTTCGCACTGCAATATGCAAACCGATCTGGGGGTGTCATTAACGTTGAAACTCCCAGTGGTTTGTATAGGGCAGTGTGAACCACTGGCGATTCAGGTGCGATGCAGGAACCGCAAAGGATTTGCAGGGTTTCCCACATTGCACCAGTGTGAACCGAGCCTTACGTGAGAGGTGGCTTGTTCCAGCCTCCTGCAATTCTGTGTAGTACAGTATCTGTTTTTGAATACTAGAGCAGCTGTGTTGTTGAGTTGATACAATGTAAAATGTTGGTGTAGTACCCACCAGGGGACCCTTGGCACGGATGGTAAGCACGTGATGCGCTTACAAAGGTTTACCTTGATTTACAGGGGAACTTTACTCTCTTAATCAACATGACCTATTTGAATCCTTATCCTTATTAGCCTTAGTAAATAGGTAGGAAGGTATATTATATTTACTTGTTTTAAACTTTCTTTTACAAAAAAAATTTATTGTCATTTAAATCAACAGTACAGGTTTGCAATAGAGTGTTACAGCATTCAGTATACAAAGTAGATCTGGACTCGAAAGCCCTCAACAACAGGAAGGAAGCATGGGCCGTGATCTGATGTTATATTCAAGATAAAAATAAAAAATAAATGAAAAAGTCCTCAGGACCCGATGGTCCAGAACCTGGGCCATGCCCAGATGGGTGTAAACCTGTAGAATGGGTGTATAATACACAACAATAAAACCTGAAAGTTGGCATCCACTAGAAAAGATGGAACAGTTAAACCTCAAGTAAGAGCCTAAGAAGAAAAAAAAAGATAAAAAAAAAAAAAAAAAAAAATTGGAGAAAGAGAGAGAAAGAGAAAAGAGAAAAAGAAAAAAGGAGGCAGGACAAGAAGAAGAGGAGAAGGAGAAGAGGGAGAAAGAGAAGAGGGAAGTAGGAGGTCCACGGGGTGCGCGCAAGAGGGGTCCTACAGTGACAGCAAAGCAGTGTCGAATCTAGAAGGGTGGTAGTATGTGATCCAAGGTTGCCAGACTCTGAGAAACTTGTCATGCGTATCAGAAAGAATAGCTGTTAGTTTCTCGTTGACCATGATATCGTTCAGGCGGTTCTTGACTGCCTCAAAGCTTAGTGTAGGGGTTTTCCATGCTCTCGCAATTGTCAATCTAGTTGCAGTAAAAAGATGTTGGGCTAGTTGCCGTTCTGGACGCAGAAGTTCCACGATGGGCTTACCAAGGAGAGCTACATAGGGGTCTCTTTTAATATTAATCTGAAAAAGATTGCGGAGGAGAGTATATACCCTAATCCACAGTCTGCACGCCCGCGGGCATGACCACCAAATATGTGCCATGGTGCCTTCCTGGGAACACCCCCTATAACAAAGTGGAGAATAATTTGGGATAAAGCGAGCCAATCTCGCCGGTGTGTAGTACCACCTATACAATACTTTATAGGCATTTTCCAAAATTGACACATTACGTGAGCATTTGGACAGAGTTAGTGTCATCGCCTGCCAGTCCTCAGGGTCTAACTGCCTCCCCAGCTCTTTCTCCCATTGAAGGTGATAAGGCCTCAATGGGGGTCTCTTTATTGATATCACCGCCGAGTATATTAGTGATATTAGACCCGGAGAATGGGGCCTGGCTCTGCAAAGGCTCTCAAAGGGGGTCAAGGTATAAGGGGTAGATTGAAACCTAATAAGGCTCTGAAGAAAGTGGCGAATTTGTAAATAGCGATAGTGCTCACGCAAGGGAATACCATGAGAAGAGCGCAAAGCGTCAAATGCCAAAATCCTGGTAGGCCGTAGCATTGAGTGAACATCTGTGAACCATAGAAATTGGGAGGGATTATCACAACCTGGAGGGAACAGCGGGCAGTGTAAGAGTCGTAAGAGTGGAAGATGTGGGGAGATCAGCCCTGCAGAATACTTTACCGAGTCCCATAGTCGCAAGGAGTGGGCCAAGCAAGGCCCCATGACCGCCGGACGATGCACAGGTGGGAGCCAGGGTAATGAGGAGATAGGAATGGGGTCAATGTCAACCAGGTCAAGCATAGCCCAGAGCGGGAGCTGATAGGTTTCATGAAGGCACGAAAGTGGGGCTATGTTAGCAGCTATGTAATAGGCTTGTAAATTAGGAACCGAAAGGCCCCCATTGACTCGCTTAGCAAACAAGACCTGTTTGGCGATTCGAGGGCGGGACGAACCCCATATAAATTGCATAATTCTTCGCTGATGTATGCGGAGGATATGCGAAGAAACCTGAACCGGCAAGACACGGAAAAAATATAATAGTTTCGGGAGATAGGACATACGAACGGCCGTTATCCTGCCGAACCAAGACAAAGGCAAATGAGACCAAGACAACAGCATATCTGTTAGTCTCTTGAACAATGGTGGAAAGTTGGCCTGGTACAATCCGGAGTACGTGGGGGTAAGGTGGATTCCCAGATAGGGCAGCGAGGAAACCCACTGAAAGGAGAATGCCGACTGTAAATCCCTCATCAGGCCAGGAGAGAGGTTAACCGACAACGCTTTCGATTTTGAGGGATTAACCCGGAGCCCCGAAAGGGAAGCAAAGGTATCCAAAAGAGTTTGCAAGTTTGGTAAAGAGCTTCTGGGGGAGGTCAAAGTGAGAAGGACATCATCGGCGAATAGGGAAATTTTATGGGGACAACCCGCTAATTCGATGCCTCGTATATCCGGATGAGAGCGAATCACCTCTGCCAGGGGTTCCAGAGCCAATACAAAAAGAAGAGGTGATAGGGGGCACCCCTGACGGGTGCCCCTCTTGATATTAAAGAGGGGAGACTCGAATCCATAATACTTAACTTTTGCCCGGGGGGAATCATATAAAACAGATATCCAGTGCATAAAAGAAGACCCGAAGCCATAATGTCGAAGAACAGACATGAGGTAAGGCCATGACAAAGTGTCAAAGGCCTTGTTTACGTCCAGAGACAAGAGCATAGATTCTAGCGAGCGAGTATGAGCTATGTGTTGGAGTTGCAATATACGCCGAATAGCGTCACCAGCCTGTCTCTGAGGTATAAAGCCGACCTGGTCCTTCCCAATTAATCGAGGAAGAAAAGAATTTAGGCGATTAGCCAGAATTTTGGTCAAAATTTTCATGTCAACGTTAATTAGGGAGATAGGCCTAAAATTAGCCCAGGAGGAATGATTGCGATCCGGTTTAGGGATCATCACTATGTTTGCCGTCAAAAGGTCCGGGGTAAAGGAGCATCCATTTTTAACAGAGTTATACATTGCCGTTAGATGCGGAGCTACCATAACTGCCAGTTTCCTATAGTAAAGCGCCGTAAAGCCATCCGGCCCCGGTCGCTTTCCCACCTTAAGATCTTTTATACCTTGGAGGACCTCTGAAATTTGTATATCCCGGTCCATAAGAGTAACATGTGCCTCCGTCAGGGTCGGGAGAGGGAGACGGCCGAGGAAATCAGCAGTGTCCTGGGCGTTAAACTGCTCTGGATCAGAGTACAATTTAGTAAGGCGGAATCGAAACTCCTCCAATATACGCAACGGATTACCCGTAAGTACATTGTGTTTGTTTTAAACTTTCTATCTTACATTTCTTCAGTTGCTTCCTGATTTCTGGCCAAAATAATATTGTACATCCCAGGAGTCTTCAGGGGCATTTTTTTTTTAATTTGGAGGAGGGCAGGAAGAGCTTTCTCCGCTAAGCAACAACCTCCTGTCTGCATGCCTGAGCTAAGGGATGATGAATTTCAGTAAGTAAATGCTACACGAATCACCTGCCCCTAAGGATGGCCGCAGCTAGAAACAGCAGGGAAGGGGCACAAAGTGATTTCTCAACAAAATAAAGCATGATGACATACTGTAGATAGATGGATAGGTTTTCTTTGAATACTAAAAGCAAATTAAATAGTGCTTTTTGTTTGTGGTGCTCAGATACAGTTAAGGTCCTGCTTTAAGTCTTTTGGGGAGCATATCAAAGGATGCATTTAAGATTTTTACTAACCCACCTGCTTAATAAATAGTATCGGTGACAATGAAGGGCTGTGTTTAAAGTGGTTGTAAACCCTCCATTACAACTTGCCTAGATTAAGGCTTACCTGTAGGTACAAGAAATATCTCCTAAACCTACACGGTTTAGGAGATATTTGCCAAAAAGTTTTACAACGTTGTCTACGGCGCATGTGTGCATTCACAGGGTTAATCCCCATTCACAAATCCGTCGTTGCTGGATTTTACTTCTCCCGCACGCATGTGATTGGCCGGAGCGGCGATACCCGGAAGTAACCTTCCTTCCGGGTATCTGAGGAGAGATGGCTGCGGCTGGAGGGGGAGACGAGGACGGCTTTGGGGGCTTCGATCTAAGGTAAGTGATGCATAATGAGCTAGTATGCTAGTCATACTAGCTCATTATGGCTTTGTCTTGCAGGTGTTATTTAAAAACAAAACAACAAAACAGGGTTTACAACCACTTTAAGCATTGTGCAAGCACAGGGGAATTCCCTGTTTTTTATACTTTTCTTTTTTTTGTGGTCAGCAATTAAAGGGTTATCTGGGTGTGCTTTGGGAGGAAGCCACGATAACCCATAAAAAGTGTCATCTTTTTCGTACCAGTTGATATTGTCTATTTATGAAATTCCAAGTCAGCCAACTTCTGTAGTTTTGCCATGCTATATATTATTATTCCTTTGATGTTGGTCTAACAAAGGTGGATTACTCCACCAGTAATAGGTAAACTACTTAATGACAAATAATGGATTTTGTTTTCTATTTTCAATAAAGCCAGATACAACCATTCTACTAAGAACCAACAGCAATCTTCTGGCACCAAATTTTTTTGTGAGTTATGTGTGAATAAGATTTCAAGATTCCAGCAGCATATTTACTTATGGTTGCAGGGAAGACATTGTATTTCTAACATGACCTCGGTTTCTGCATATATAACAAAACCCTAATCTGCAAAGTTCCTGTCAAAAGAAAAAAGCAAACAAAAAACAATGTGGTCTGCTGAGCCACCCAAAAAGCAATATCTGCTCATTAAAGGTGTAACACAACAAATTAAATATTTCCCACTGTGCAAAATCTTTTAATGCAAAATAAAGAAATAAATAATATTAAATTAAAAAAAATTGCTTGACGTTTATGCCGTGTACACACGATCAGAAATTCCGACAAGAAAAGTCTGATGTGTGCTTTTTGTCGGAAATTCCGACCGTGTGTAGAACGCTCCATCTGACTTTTTCTGTCAGAATTTCCGCCAACAAAAGATTCTCTATTTTTCTGACGGAAATTACGATCGTCTGTATGCAATTCCGACGCGAAAAAAAAAAACATGCATGCTCAGAATCAAGCAGAAGAGCCAAACTGCCTAATATACTTCATTGATCTAGACTCGTCGTACGTCTTGTACGTCACCGCGTTCTTGACGGTCGGAATTTCCGACAAGATTTGTGCGACCGTGTGTATGCAACACAAGTTTGAGCCAACATTCCGTCAGAAAAAATCCACGGTTTTCTTGTCGGAATTTCCGATCGTGTGTACGCGGCATAAAAGGCAAGCAAATTTTTTAATTTAATATTATTTATTTATTTCTTTATTTTGCATTAGTATACAAAATGGTAAAAAATAATTTATTTTTAAAAGAAGATATTATAGTCCTCACTTGCAGAGTAGCGAATCTCCTCTATCTCCTGCCACCCAGTTTTTTTTATGAGCTGTCAATACTAAATGGGTTTCCAGAGAAACTTAGCCGAGAGCAGTGGCTCCCTGCTGAGGGTAGAGTTGAGCTAGCACAGTAATGCAGCAAAAGATAGGCTTATAGGCAACACTGCGGTAAGCATAGTGCAGCAGCATGGTACAGATAAAAACTTGTGAAGTCATGAAATGAAATGCTATCAGCCTGATTGGATGCTTTACTTTTTAGGGTAGCATGTATTAATAGGAAAAGACAGATCCCAAGGCCTAGGAAGGACACATAAGCATGTATACTACGGTATATAGTTACAACAGGAAAGGGGCTTTACTACGCAAATTCAATAAATTGCAAAAATTCAAAACGAACGACAGATTGCAAAAGATAGTAGGACAAACCCCAAAAAATTCTTCAAATATATTAATAGTAAAAAGGTCAAGTCTGAGCATGTAGGCCCTTTACAAAATAATCTAGAGTGGGTGACTGGGGACAAAGAGAAGGCTAATTTATTAAATACTTTCTTCAGTTCTGTGTATACAAAGGAGCATGGGGGAGCTCATGTCCAAAATGGGGGTGGTAGTGACACAGCCCCAAATCCACAATGGCTCAAAAGTGATATGGTCCAGAAATATTTAGATGGAATAAAGGTGGATAAAGCACCTGGACCAGATGGCATACACCCACGGATCCTAAAAGAATTGAGCTCTGTAATTTCAAAGCCATTGTATTTAATTTTTAGGGACTCATTAATGACAGGAATAGTACCACTGGATTGGCGCAGGGCCAATGTGGTGCCTATATTTAAAAAGGGAATTACGTGTTTACCAAGTAACTATAGACCTGTTAGTTTAACTTCTATAGTTGGGAAAATACTGGAGAGATTAATAAAAGACCACATAGATGAGTTCTTGCTGGAAAAAAACTATTTAAGCAACAGACAGCATGGATTCATGAAAGACAGAAGTTGTCAAACAAACCTGATTTCTTTTTATGAAGAGGTAAGTAAGACCTTGGACAGAGGGGTGGCAGTGGACGTGGTATACTTGGATTTTGCAAAAGCGTTCGATACAGTTCCCCACACACGGCTCATGTGTAAGGTAAAGTCTACAGGATTGGAAATATCAGTTTGTAAATGGATAGAAAACTGGCTAAAAGACAGAATTCAGAGAGTAGTGGTTAATGATTCTTACTCTGAATGGTCCAAGGTTATCAGTGGTGTACCCCAAGGTTCAGTGCTGGGACCCTTACTTTTTAATATGTTTATAAATGATATTGGGTCTGAGATCAAAAGTAACATTTCTGTCTTTGCAGATGACACCAAGCTATGCAGTGGAATAACGTCCTTACAGGATGTCGCCAATTTACAAGCCGACCTCAATGCTCTGTCTAATTGGGCGACTATGTGGCAGATGAGGTTTAATGTTGATAAATGTAAAGTTATGCACTTGGGGGCTAATAATATGAATGCATCATACATACTAGGGGGAGTACAACTGGGGGGATCCGTAGTGGAGAAGGATCTGGGGGTTTTGGTAGATCATAAGCTCAATAATGGCATGCAATGCCAAGCTGCGGTTTCCAAAGCGAGCAAAGTCCTTTCTTGTATTAAGAGAGGTATGGTCTCCAGAGAGAGAGATATCATTTTGCCCCTGTTCAAATCATTAGTAAGACCTCATCTGGAATATGCAGTTCAGTTTTGGGCCCCAGTTCTCAAAAAGGATATTGGGGAACTGGAGAAAGTGCAGAGAAGGGCAACCAAACTGATAAGAGGCATGGAGGAGCTCAGCTATGAGGAGAGATTAGAGGAACTGAATTTATTCTCTCTTGAGAAGAGGAGATTAAGGGGGGATATGATCAACATGTACAAATATATAAGGGGTCCATATAGTGAACTTGGTGTTCAGTTATTCACTTTACGGTCAACACAAAGGACAAGGGGGCACTCTTTGCGTCTAGAGGAAAAGAGATTTCACCTCCAAATACGGAAAGGTTTTTTCACAGTAAGAGCTGTGAAAATGTGGAATAGACTCCCTGCAGAGGTGGTTCTGGCCAGCTCAGTAGATTGCTTTAAGAAGGGCCTGGATTCTTTCTTAAATGTACATAATATAACTGGGTACTGACATTTATAGGTAAAGTTGATCCAGGGAATATCCGATTGCCTCTCGGGGGATCAGGAAGGAATTTTTTCCCCTGCTGTAGCAAATTGGATAATGCTCTTCTGGGTTTTTTTGCCTTCCTCTGGATCAACTGTGGGTATAGAATTGGGTATATGGGAGTGTACGATATATGTTTATTTTTATTTTTTTATTTTTATTTTTTACGGTTGAACTGGATGGACTTGTGTCTTTTTTCAACCTGACTAACTATGTAACTATATGTAACTATGTAACTATATTTACTGCATGTACAAATAGGTCTGACATGCCAACTACAGTGAGGCAAACAAATATTAGAAAATAAAAAAATAAATTCATCTGAGTAAAATCATATGTTTTTACTTCTTTTTCAAAGTCAAGAGAATACGCTGATTGTATGAAATGAAAGCATGATGGACATTATAACCCCGAGACTGTAATGCCCTGTACACACGATCGGTTTTACCGATGAAAACAGTCCGATGGACTTTTCTCATCGGAAAAAAAACGATCGTGTATGGGCCCCATCGGTCTTTTTTCCATCTGTAAAAAAAATAGAACATGTTTTAAATTTATCCGATGGGAAAAAAAACGATAGCAAATTCCGATCTGTGTGGAACTCCATCAGACGAAAAACCCACGCATGCTCAGAATCAAGTCGATGCATGCTCAGAAGCATTGAACTTCATTTTTCTCGGCATGTCGGAGTGTTTTACGTCACAGCGTTTGGGACGGTCGGATTTTTGACTGATGGTGTGTAGGCAAGACTGATGGAAGTCAGCTTCATCGGATTTCCGATGGAAAAATCCATCGGATTAGAATCCATAGGAAATCCGATCTTGTGTACAGGGCATTAGACATACAACTTGGTACAACTATTCCAATGACAGACCCTTAACAGACAGCAACGCTTACCGTATATACTCGAGTATAAGCCGACCCAAATATAAGCTGAGGCACCTATTTTTACCACAAAAAACTGGGAAAACTTATTGACTCGAGTATAAGCCTAGGGTGTCCATCTGCATGCCTCACTGTGCCCATGACTAGACTGACGTTTAACATGGGAGTCTATGGAAGGGGTGCCTGGCTTTGAAAAATCGGTTCTCCCCGACCGTAGGGTCTCTAGACAACAAACTTTTCACACTTAAAGAGGAGAAATGGGGCTATATGTGTGCCATGTTTCGGGTCCAGGGGACTTACGACCGGCCGATACCAGGTCTCCAAAGTCACCAGAGAAATTACCGTTTAACATGGGAGTCTATGTAAGGGGTGCCCGGATTTGAAAAATCGGTGCTTCCCGGCCGTAGGTCTCCTGGAGAATCAAACTTTGCACACTTGTAGAGTAAGAGGGGGGCTACACGTGTGCCAAGTTTGGGGTCCAAGGGACCTACGGCCGGCCAGTACCGGGTCCCCAAAGTCCGGGAGATCAGGCGCAAAAAGGTGACTCAAGTATAAGCCGAGGGGGGCAATTTCAGCCCAAAAAAATGTGCTGAAAAACTCGGCTTATACACGAGTATATACGGTAACTAGAAAGCAGAAATAAACAATTTCCCTTGATGAATGATCATACACCAGTATTTGTCAAAATAATTTAGGCCTCTGTCATTACTTTTCTGTGTGACTTCCACTATTTAGAACACACTAGGCAAGCACCTTACTGTAAGTGACAGCAGGTGTTAACTTACTTGTGCATAGGAACACATAAGGAAACAGTCACATTTTTACATCCAAATCTTAAATTTTTTTATATCGCCATTACTTATCCCATACACATTATAAATGCACTTCATTTTTTTTGTATGCATGTTTGTTTTTAAGAAGCTGTCTGTGGGATTCTTCTATGGGATTACTAAAACGCTAATTATTTCTAGTTTAGCTACATTCATTTCTACTATTTTCTATACTATATTCAGAAAAATTTGCAAATTTTGCCATTTCATCTTGTGCTCTATATTGTTTTTTTTATTTACTGGGTTAAAAGCCTAAATAAAATGTATTGACAGATGACAAGGTCAAGCATTAAATGAGATACCTAGAGTGGGGCTACTATTCTTCACACACAGATTTAAAAAGAACAATTATGAGAGAACTAGAATCTATATGGTTGTTGAAAACTGGTCAGTCACATCTGTGCGTATGCATGTATTCCTGATTTTGTTTGTTTTCAACATGTTTTTTTTTTTTTGCATTTTTTTCCCACTGGTATATTTGTCCATGGTTAATACCATTTATGGTTTGTTTGCTCAGCAGAGCTAACATGATAACAGTTTCTACAGAGAAAAAACGTCATTCATCCTGTGTGCCCATACTGGGTCTAAGCACGCTATTCTATGTCTGTGCAGAATGAACAATCTATGACAAGTTATAGTGGCATTCATGGTTATCATTCACAGAAAAACAGGGACCATCTGCTGATGAATATAGTACACAACATGAGACTGGATGGTAACAGCGAATTCTATTGTTGCTATGCAGAAAGTTGTATGAAATATAATAAGTGAAACTAAAGATAACTGTTACCAATTTATGACATTGAAATGACTAATGTAATGCATGTGAAATATGATTAAAAATACAAATTTACAGATTTAAGTCGAATGACTTTTGGCCCCCATTAATTTATTCAGTGGAACCATGCACCTCAAAATTGGGAAAAGACAACTAGGGAGAAAATAAAGGGTCACAGGACATACAAATCTTTGAGTTAGAAAAACTATTAAATGGAGACACAGACAGGCAAGGAAATTACGACAAAAGAGGGGGACTGACATGTCTCTAAAAACAAATACCTATGAATATTTCTCATTTATAAATAGGCACATCACAGTGACCCTATCACCTGGCACAAAGACGGAGACTGCTGTCCAACTGTGCCTCATTGGAGTCCTTTCCTCTGGCTTCTTTTGTTGGGGTTGGGGTTGGGGTTGGGGTTGGGGTTGGGGTTGGTGTTGGTGTTGGTGTTGGTGGGTAACATACTGGCTCTTTGTATTCTACCTCCAAACTCATACAATAAAAGATCACTTCCCCTATAGCTACTTTGATGCTCCAGGCTTCCAACACACTTCAGTCTAGGAACACCCTATTTTGCTTATCCTCATGATTGCAATCATAGATTCCACATTGGAGCTCTTTATCCTCAGAAGGCCATAACATACTTGTAACATATATCTTTATGCTGTGTACACACGATCGGTTTTACAGATGAAAACAGTCCGATGGACTTTTTTCATCGGACAAACCAATTGTGTATGGGCCCCATTGGTCTTTTTTCCATTGGTGAGAAAAAATAGAACATGTTTTAAATTTATCCGATGGGTAAAAAAAACGATAGCAAATTCCGATCGTCTGGGTGGAACTCCATCGGACGAAAAACCCACGCATGCTCAGAATCAAGTCGACGCATGCTCAGAAGCATTGAACTTCATTTATCTCGGCTTGTCGGAGTGTTTTACGTCACAGCGTTTGGGACGGTCAGATTTTTGACTGATGGTGTGTAGGCAAGACTGATGGAAGTCAGCTTCATCGGAATTCCGATGGAAAAATCCATCGGATTAGAATCCATAGGAAATCCAATCGTGTGTACAGGGCTTTAGATCGGGTCTAGTTCCTAATGACAACTGATCAGCACCTGCAACCTCAGGATTAGGTCCTACTACTATTAATCATCAGTGCACACTAATTTCTTTCTGTACATGTGCTTTTATGATGACAGAAATAACTTGAGTCTCATTCACTAGAGCTACTGCAAAACTCAAGCCTAAACTTTATTACCTTTTCATTACCTGTCCACTATTCAGCTGGGGATTATATTTAAAAATGGTGTGGGCCCTCACAATATTCATACCAGACCATCCAGGTATGCATTGTTTGTTTACAAGCAGAAGTAACATGGAGCTGACATTTGCTCGCCAAATCTTTTTTTGCTGTAGTAGGTTGTATACATTATATAAATGTGCCACTTCACAGGCAGGTTCAAGGCATCCCATATGCATATTTTTTAAGGAATTTTGCATTTTTCACTTAAAGCAATATTAAAATCGCTGCTCCCTGCTAGACTAAATTAAAAAATGTATTTGTTAGACAATCCATTGCCTATTATCCTAGAAAATAGGCATTACTATTTTTAACATTTGACTCCTATTGAATTTATTGGGGTTCAGTTTGGCGGCCAAAAGTTAGTAATTTTAGTAGCCTGCCTCGAAAGGGACCCAGGTGTGTCATCTCATCCCCAGTCAGGAAGAAGTGTATCAACTTTAGGAGGAAAATAACTTGACACTATGATGTTAACAAGGAAGCCTCGGAAGGCATGAAAGACATAAGCAAGGATCCATTGAATATAACCAGCAAGTCAAAATAGTGCAAGCTTTTTGGACACCTGAAACAGCCTGCCTGCTACTGTGGAAGCAAGCCTTGTACCCCACTAGTGCTTTTGCAATTTATATAATGAACTGAAAAATGCTAGGCTGTTATACTGTGTATTACTGCTTATGAACATAGTGCAGCAGTGATGATGGACACTGTACTTCAATTATTAATGCTATTATTTGAAACTGGATTCTTACAGCGCTGTACTGCTACTTATAGACAGTAATGTAAAAAGACTAATAGAAATACAATTGTCTGAGGTTTTTTTTTTTTTCGAAGTACTATGCTTACTACAAAATTATGCATATCATCAGCAATAGTTCATTAGCAATGAAATGATAAATACTATCATTTTTACTCTAAATACAATACAAATGATGTTTTTAGGAATCTCTAGCTGGTGTAGCTAGGGAAATCATTCTTTCTTTGTAAATGTATAAATCCTATCTTTGACCTCTGATATCCACAGATGTATTAGCAACCTAAGAGCACCTGCCAATTTCTTAATCTAGTACTTCTTTACATGATTTATATAGAAAATAAGCAGTACAGTGTGTGTGTTTTTCTCCCTTTTATTGGTTGAACTAGATGGACTTGTGTCTCTTTTCAACCTGACTAACTATGTAACAATGTGTTAAAGTGGTTGTAAACCCTTACATATACCCAGGGAAGTGACTAGCTTTAGGCGATACATAGAGATGAAACAAATCCTCCTACATAAGTTGTATCTGTTTATCTATAGACATCTTTTCCCTATATTAGTTTAAAGTCCAGAATTTACACAGTTTGTCTCAACTTCCAGGGGCAGGGGCGGGGATCTGATGTCACACACTGCACGGTTCGGAGAAGAGAGCTGAGTGTAATCTGAGACCTGAGTGGAGAGAGTTGGATACATCAGTGTTTCTCAACTCCAGTCCTCAAGGCGCACCAACAGGTCATGTTTTCAGGCTTTCCAATATGTTGCACAGGTGATTTGATCAGTTTCACTGCCTTAGCAATTACCACAGCCGTTTCATCTGGGGGAAATCCTGAAAACATGACCTGTTGGGGCGCCTTGAGGACTGGAGTTGAGAAACACTGGGATACATCCTCAACACCAGTGGTTCTCAACTCCAGTCTTCAGGACCCACTAACAGGCCAGGTTTGCAAGATAACTGAAAAACATCACAGGTGATATCATTTCCTGCTCAGTGATTGCAGTATTCTAGTCTGCATCTCCCCAAGGTAATACTTAAAATCTGGCATGTTAGTGGACAGGAGTTCAGAACCACTGCTCTACACAATCTCATAGAGAAACGTGCACATCTGAGGCTGTCAATCACAGGCTGTGTGCTAGCGCTCCCTTACCCCATTCCTCTTGGAGTCAGCAAAACCTGTCAGATATGACTCATGCAGATAGCAGAGCAATGAGACTGCAGATAGACAGCACTCACTGCTTTGGATTGAAGCAAGTATACACTATAGAAGGTTTTACTTTGGTCATTGTCAGTGGTTTACAACCACTATAAGTGCACTTTGCAGCTTTATAACTTGGGGTAAATTTTGACAAGGGTATTGCGTCCTTAAACTCTGTATTCTAAACTGCAGCTCTCCAGTTTAGTTTCACAGACCTTAAAGTGTGTCTATATTACTGTAGTACAAGCAATGAAACATGATGTAATATAAGCTAAATCAGGGGCATAGAATAATATGATTAGTCTATGAACCTTATAAAGTGCAGCAGAGTTGGCCCACACTATTATAAAAATTATCAGAAATAAACAGCACCAATGTGTACAGAAGCATGTCAAATCAGCATGTATGTTTTTCTAAATGAACCTTCATTAAAATCTTTGTTACAGTTGACATTGACAAGTGCTGCAAGGTAATAACATGCCAAAATAAGCAGATAGTAATGGTTGTAATGTTTAAATGTTGCTTTGCTGACAGGTTTATCTGTTCAAAAGGACCTATCTCTATACTAAGACTTTTGGGATGCAGAAAAAAGAAAAAGGGCACCAGAATGACCTACGTAAAGGGGTTTGCATGATTTGCTTTTTATATTCCTGTTGAGAAAGCAGTGTTTCACTTTGCTAGGCTCTCGGCTACAACATATGCTCTATCACAGGGAGCAACAGTCTAGCAAACACATCCCACTGTAGCATCTACAGGCCTGCAACTAGAGAGCAGATGCCAAAATAATGGAACAGCCAGTCAAAATGATGAAGTACTCTGGAGCTACTTGTAATACTACACTCTCCTCACCCACATTAAACATTGATAACTGCATTACTGCAAAACCTATCCTCTTCACTCAAGCGTACTTAAAAATAAATTTTAGTTTTGACATATAAGAGACTTTTAGCAATCAGCCAATTTTTATTAGGAAACTATAAAATTCTAATCCACTTTGTTCTATAGAGCAAATATCCTTTGCTTAAACTGACTGCCCACAGCAGCTAGGTGGGTTTTAGATATCAACTGGGCTTGTTTTTTTTAATATATTATATTGAGTTTTTCACAAGAAAAATAGAAATAGTTGAAAGAGAAACACAATACAGTGTTTATGTTCCCAATAGAGGATAGTATTCAGAGTTAAAAGAGGTAGTAACATAGTTATTGTTTTGTTTTGTTCCCTTATTTATTACATACAGCTACAAGATGAGTATACGGGTGACTACAAACTTATAGGGGAAGCATGGATGGAGAATCCCTTGAGTTATGACTGCCTTAACACTGTCTCAAATTTGTAAATACAACTGAAACTCTTGAATAGTATTGGAGGAAAAGGAAAAAGAGAAAGAAATAAAGAAGTTACAGCCAACAACTAAAGAAGCCTGATGACCATACTAACGACTACCTACAAAGCCATCCACAACTCTGCCCTTAGCTACATTACTGAATTAGTCTCAAAATACCAACCTAATCGTTCTCTTTGTTCTTCGCAAGACCTCCTGCTCTCTAGCTCTCTCATCAGCTCCTCCCACGCTCGCCTCTAGGACTTTTCCAGAGCCTCTCCAAGCCTATGGAACGTCTTACCCCAATCTGTCCGCTTATCTCCTACTCTATTAGCTTTTAGCCAATCCCTGAAAACCCTTCTCTCCAGAGAAGCCTATCCCACCCACACCTAACAACTGTTTCTTTTTTTTCCCATCTTGTCCATCTGGTCATCGCCCACAGCTACTACCCTTTGTTCCACTTGACCCTCCCTTCTAGATTGTAAGCTCTAATGAGCAGGGCCCTCTGATTCCTATTGTATTGTATTGTAATTGTACTGTCTTCCCCGATGTTGTAAAGCGCTGCGCAAACTGTTGGCGCTATATAAATCCTGTATAATAATAATAATAATGACCAGGTCTTGCCAAACTACAACAAAAAAAAAGAGCCAACAGACAGGAACTGCCACAAGAAGTCCAAGGCTTGGTAGTGTTCTCCACGGACAGGGTATGGTAACCCTAGGGTAAAGTGGAGAGAGTCCCATTTTTAATAACTGGCCTTTTAAATGGTGGTTTACATTTGTATACCATAATTAAGTGCAGGATGACAGCAGGGATGATTTTTCCGAAACCGTGAGGTTGATGTCTCTTAAGGGTTGCCACCTAAGGGCGAATCGTTTAGGAAAACCTGATCATGAAAATATAAGT
The DNA here is from genome assembly GCA_029206835.1 of Rana muscosa. NCBI lineage: Eukaryota > Metazoa > Chordata > Amphibia > Anura > Ranidae > Rana > Rana muscosa. The sequence goes on from JARGYO010000162.1 coordinate 9,643,952, forward strand.
CCTGTGCAATAGTTTTAACAGATTTTTTATTAGCAAAGTTAGATGTCTTCCTCGGGTTGAGATGTCACAACAGTGTTGTCATCATGAAGTTGAATTTAAAATTAAATTTCTTTAGCCATAAAGGGTCATTTGTTTAATTTGTTTAATTTGTTTAATTTGTTTAATTTCGGGGCTATTTGAAAGGGTTTTGTGAAAGCTAGGCTAATAATTAAATTTTCTTCCAGGTATTGGGAATATTATATGGACATGAGTATAATTCCTTATACTCTGGGGAAAGTAGATGAGAGTTGGAAAACTGAATGGAGCAGAGGGTCAGATTCCAGGGAGTCCCAAAACAGAGTTGGATGGCTTGGTAGGAAGACCAGATGTTGCAGGAGGCACGGTAGGCATCTATTTATAGGTAACAGAGGCATAAATGCAGCTTTTCTTTGTGTAATTAAAATTAGTTTTACATTATTAATAAGAACAGGCATATTAATATTATAAATGTAGTTTACACATTATTATAATATTCTAAGCTGGGTTAGGACCAGGACAACAAGCAAATATTTTGTATAAAACAGGTGATTCTAGTAGACGGGGTGTTTTTTTTTTTTTAATTGTGTGCCTGCAGTATTAAAATCCTACACCACTAGCTAGTATGTGTTAGGATGTGATATGGAGATGCCTCAAAGTCTGTTAAGACATTGACACGGTTGGTTATCTTACCACACAAGGAGTATTCAGCATACCTCTATACCAGTTCCAAATAGAGATGATTACTGCATCCCTCCAAGATCTCCAGCCTATTAGTATTTTCGAAGTTCCAGCAACAAGAGGAAACATTGAGATAGAGTGGTGTGGAACACTGACTTCTTCAAGAGAAGAGTCCACTGAGCACCATTACTAGGTGGAGACTATTGTTACTGCCACTACACACCAATGCTGGGGAGGAAGTAAATTATTTTTATTGCCTCTGACCCCCAATGCTGAAAAGGAAAGGGCACTATTGTTATTGCCACTATTCACCAATGCTGGAAAGGGGGTAAGCTATTGTTATTGCCACTAACAACCAATGCTGGAAAATAGTGAGAATATTCTATTGCCACTGACCATCAATGCACTTTAATTAAGAAGCTGCACATTCCACATGCTGTCTATTTTAGTATGTCCCTCTTTCTCAAGTATTAATGTTGGGCAGTATGAATCTGGTCTACCTGCTGGATTGAAAGAACTTAGTAAGAGCCCTTTCACACTGAGGCGTGGGCCGCATTAGCGGAAAAGCGGCGCTACCGGCGCTGTGCGGGTGGGAGCGGGGCGCTTTTAACCCCAAAGAAGGGGTTAACAAGGGGTTAAAAGCGCTCGCAAAGCGCCGCTGCCGTTTAGCTTTTCAGGCACTTGGGCAGTGCTGCCCATTGATTTCAGTGCTGCCCCAAATACATTTTTTTCGGTCCTGCAATTGCACTGCCCCAGTATGGAAGCACTCAGGCTTTCACACTGGGGTGGCTTGAGACACAATCTCCTGCTATGCGAATTGGATGTGGAGAAACCGGCATCCAACTCGCACTGGTGTGAACCCAGCCTCATGCATTGGATTTCAGTTGATTCAGTCATGGAAGCTCAACATCAAGTATGGGCATTACCTAGGGCAGCATGCATTGTGTTTGAGATTGCCCACCAGTGGCGGCCCGTCCATAGGGGGCGCCCGGGCGCCGCCCCCCCCTCCTGTGGTCACCAAAAAAAAAAAAAACGGGCCCTTTAAGAGTTTTTTTTTCTAAATGTCCTTTTCTTCACACAATGAGTGGCGGTGCGTCCATAGTGGGTGCAGAAGCGCCGCCGCCGCTCGCTTCTGCGCCCGGCCGTCACTCACAACAATACATAGATTCATGCATTGCATGAACCTATGTATTGCTGCCGCCCACTATTCAGATGGCCGGCCCCTTGAGCGCCGGCCATCTGAATAACAGTGTCTGATTGGCCTTTAGAAGTGCCTATCAGAGCCAGCGGCTCTGATAGGCTTCCCGACTACAGCCTGAGGGCTGTAATCGGCTTCTAAATATCTAATGAGAGGACGCACAGGGGTGCGTTCCCTGGCCAATCAGGTTCACCGGGTCTGGTTACCGGTAACCTGATTGGCTGAAGCGACATCGAGGGCGGGAAAAGACATGAGGACGGAAGAAGGACAGCGCTGACTCGAGGAAGGTAAGTGCAGGGCTGGGGGGGACTTGCTGCATATTGGGGACCAACTGGCTGCATATTGGGGACAAACTGGCTGTATTATGGGGGACAAACTGGCTGTGTATTGGGGGGCAACTGGCTGTATATTGGGGGACAAACTGGCTGTATTATGGGGGACAAACTGGCTGTATTATGGGGGGGAAACTGGCTGCATATGGGGGACAAACTGGCTGTATATTGGGGGTCAGCTGGCTGTATATTGGGGGGCAACTGGCTGTATATTGGGGGGCAACTGACTGTATATTGGGGGGCAACTGACTGTATATTGGGGGACAAACTGGCTGCATATGGGGGACAAACTGGCTGCATATTGGGGACAAACTGGCTGTATTATGGGGACAAACTGGCTGTATTACGGGGGACAAACTGGCTGCATATTGGGGACAAACTGGCTGCATATTGGGGACAAACTGGCTGCATATTGGGGACAAACTGGCTGTATATGGGTGACAAACTGGCTGTATATGGGGGACAAACTGGCTGTATATTGGGGGACAAACTGGCTGTATATTGGGGGACAAACTGGCTGTATATTGGGGGACAAACTGGCTGTGTATGGGGGACAAACTGGCTGTGTATGGGGGACAAACTGGCTGCGTATGGGGGACAAACTGGCTGCATATGGGGGACAAACTGGCTATATATGGGGGACAAACTGGCTGTATAATGGGGAAACTGGCTGTATTATGGGGGACAAACTGGCTGTATTATGGGGGACAAACTGGCTGTATTATTGGGGACAAACTGGCTGTATATGGGGGACAAACTGGCTGTATATGGGGGACAAACTGGCTGTATTGTGGGGACAAACTGGCTGTATTGTGGGGACAAACTGGCTGTATGTGGGGACAAACTGGCTGTATATGGGGGACAAACTGGCTGTATATGGGGGACAAACTGGCTGTATTGTGGGGACAAACTGGCTGTATTGTGGGGACAAACTGGCTGTATATGGGGGGAAACTAGTGGCGTTTGGGCACTGTGGCTGCGTTTAATGGGCACAGTGGCGGCAATTGATGGTGTTTTTTTTTTTTTCAGTTTGTTTGCGCCCCCCCAAAAAATTTGAGCACCAGCCGCCACTGTTGCCCACTCCTCCTAACTTAGATCCACCCTTCAAGGCATTCTGATATTTGCTAAACTGTCCACTGCTTTCATCTCAGCTGATGTCCGTAGAGAAGTGTGCTGAGGCAGGGGGCTGAAATGATTTTCGAAAACTATTTACAGCACCTTGTGATAATAGATACTAAAGCGCTAAAAATGGTGCACAGTGAAGTGCAAAAATAAACCACTGTGAAACCAATCAACTAAGGATAACCAAATAATTAAAGCCGCAATCAATCAAAGTATTTCTAATACTAAATGTGAATATAAATAATATTGATGCGCTAAAATCAACCCTAAAGTGACTATACAAATAATCCGTGATAGTTAAATAGCAATAAAAACAAACTACAACACATATGCAAAATACAAGTGCAAATTTGAGAAATACAAAAATCCACCAATGAAAAATGCAAAATTGCAAAATAATTTCCAAAGCACCCTGATAGGTGCAATCTAGTGCAGTTTATAGTGACCTAAGACACTGCTAGTCCACAGCAGCTCTATGAGATATGACACACACTGATGCAGAAGCCAAAATAAAAACAACAGAGACTCCTTAGTATGTCCCTCCTATCTGGCTGATCCACGGGTGGGATGGCTGTTTTAATTTCTGATCCAAAGCAGTCTGAACGGTGAGCTTATACCAATCGAATCATACAAAAGAGGAAAAAATAAGAAATCATTGCGCGATGCTATATAACTAATCAGCAATGATTTCAACACTAGGCGCTTTCACTCACGTGACCAAAGACTTAAAGTGCATAAGTACAGTTCAGCTCAGGCAGAGCAATCTTCCCTCACTGCTCCAGCTTCCAATTTCTCGCTGGTAGCGTGATTAGGCTCCTCCCCCTACGCGTTGCGTCACACGTCACGTGACTTTACAGCACCTTACCATCAGGGTGTAGATGAGGAAGAGAACAGAGGAACCAGGGAAGGCAAAATATAAGCAGATTGAGCTTTAGGTTCAATATGGGCTCACCTGAAAATAAATTAACTTTGTATTCATTGCTAGCTACTTTAATGTTTTTTGGGGAATATGGAGTGTTAAATCTTCCATTAAAAGCATGAAGGATTCCCAGTTTAGTTTGGAAACTAGGTAATGTTAAATATGCTAGTGGGTTGGAGTTAAGGAATCGTAAGGCAGGGATGCAATGTCTGATATTGCACATTTGGTTCAGGTTAAAGCGGAGTTCCACCCAAAAGTGGAACTTCCGCTCATCTGATTCCCCCCCTCCCTCCGGTGCCACAATTGGCACCTTTTACCTGTCTTTGACAGGTATCCTTTCCCACTTTTGGGAGTCCGGGCCACGGCCTGTGACGTCACCGCAGGTCTCCCTCCTCCTCGCCCGGCCGCCGGGCCACTAGGAGAGAGGAGCGGAGCCTCGTGCCTGCACAGTAGAGTTCTTGGCGTGAAGCCGAAAGGCTACACTGCCGGGTTCCCCTACCCGCAATGGCGGTGGCAGCACCCGACAGCTGATGGAAACATCAGCTGCGGGTGCCGACATCGCTGGACTCCAGGACAGGTAAGTGTCCTATTTTAAAAGCCAGCAGCTGCAGTATGTGTAGCTGCTGGCTTTTAATATTTTTTTTCGGGCGGAACACCACTTTAATAACACAAAACTAGGAGAGACTGCCTTAATAATTTCTATATTAAAACAAGAATGGTAGCAGTTTATAGAGTTGATAGAATAGTGGATCAGGTTTATTGATGTCCTGATATGTTTACATGTCTGCCTTTGAGGTATATACTCGAGTATAAGCCGAGTTTTTCAGCACATTTTTTTGTGCTGAAAATGCCCCCCTCGGCTTATACTCAAGTCTGTGTCCATCTTCAACTTTGTGCGCCTGACCCCAAACTTGGCACACATGTAGCCCCACTCTTCCTCTACAAGTGTGCAAAGTTTGCTGTCCAGAGGACCTACGGCCGGGGAGTACTGATTTTTCAAAACCGGGCACCCCTTCTATAGACTCCCATGTTAAACGTCAGTCTAGTCACACAGCGCCGGAGATCAGATAGGGAGATTGGGCACAGTGAGACATGGACACAGTGAGGCATGGGCACAGTGAGGCACAGTGAGGCATGGGCACAGTGACTGTGAGGCATGGGCACATTGAGGCATGGGCACAGTGACAGTGAGGCATGGGCACAGTGAGGCATGGGCACAGTGAGGCATGGACACAGTGAGGCATGGGCACAGTGACAGTGAGGCATGGGCACAGTGAGGCATGGGCACAGTGAGGCATGGACACAGTGAGACATGGACACAGTGAGGCATGGGCACAGTGAGGCATGGACACAGTGAGACATGGACACAGTGAGGCACAGTGAGGCATGGGCACAGTGAGGCATGGGCACAGTGAGGCACAGTGAGGCATGCACATGGACACAGTGAGCAAAGTGAGGCACAGTGAGGCATGCAGATTGACACCCTAGGCTTATACTCGAGTCAATAGGTTTTCCCAGTTTTTGGTGGTAAAATTAGGAGCCTCGGCTTATATTCGGGTCGGCTTATACTCGAGTATATACGGTATATGGTCTTTACGTATTAAAATATCAAGGAACTTGTTTAAATGATTCGCAAGCATAGCAGTGAACAGCTTGAAGTCTATATTTAGTAAAGAAATTAGGTGTTAGTTCTTGGGAGTCAGAGGGTCTATACTGCTACAGAGGATTGTAATAACTGGGGGAGGGGGGTTTACCTTGAAAAATATGGTTCTCTAATGTTGTCAAACAGAATAATGAATGTAATATTTTTTTTTGTAGTGAAGCACTGAATAGCCGTCAGCGCTTTTCTGTTTTTAAGATGTTTTATCTAGAGTTAGATTTCTTTTTAACCTAGGTTACGGAAAATCCAGTGACTCATGATTCAGCAAGCTGCTCACCTTTATTCAGATAACAGGTAATAATAATAGAATCCAGCTTCAAATTGAATGCGGGGATAACTTGCTGACAAAGCTAGGTAGTTATTGTGACAGCTTGAAGAAGAAATGCTAAAACTATAAAAAAAGAAAAATACAAATGTACACGTGCACCTCTTTATTTTTTGGTTTTATGAAGATGTTGCAGTGGATTTACAAAAGGCAAATAGAAGGTGCACTTTGCAAGTACAGCTACTTCAGAGCATAATAAATGAGGGGAAACTCTGCTGACTTCCATCATCCGATCCTGTGTCAGCAAAAATGCTGTTTTTTTTCTTATTATTTACCTTGAATGTGATTGGGTCTTTTTTGTAAAGTGAAGCTTCACAATTGGCTTTCAACAGCAATATGAACAACACAAGCTTATGTGTGTTTGCATGTTGAATATTAATGTACATGTAGAACCTTAAATGTTATTAAAAGTTACGAAAAGTCCTGCAAGCAGCATCTTTGGGGCGGTTTGGGAGTGCTGTAAATAGTGCTCCCAAAACGCCCTGCTCATTGCAATGAATGGGCAGCGCTTCCAAAGCTTCTGAAAAGCGCTTTCAATGCGCCGCAAAACTGGACTTTTGACCATTTTTTGGGGTAAAAAGCGCAGCTAAAACAGGCGATGCTTTAGCGCTAACGGCCAGGCGCTGCCAGTGTGAAAGGAGTCTTACTGTCAGGATCACCTGGTGAAAATATAAGAAAGAAAGCCTTATGCCGCGTACACACGATCATTTTTCCCGTCTGGAAAAATTAAATTTTTTCCTTTGGACGAGAAAAACGATCGTCTGTGGGCTTTTTGCCGTTTTTCCCGACGGGAAAAACGGCATTAATCACGACGAGAAAAATCATTTTTTTCCGCGGCAGTTTTCCCATAGGGAAACACTGCCACGGAGCTTACACTCGGTCGTTTTTCTCGTCAAGAGAAAAAATGACGGGAAAAACGGCCGTGTGTGGGGGAACAAGCCATTCCCTCCTTTTTCCTGTCGTGATTCACGGTGGTGTTTTCACCGCCGTGAATCACGATCGTGTGTACGCGGCATTAGGCTAGGTTCACATGTTTCTGGCTGGCAGTCCAGAGTCCGGTGCAATTTTGTTCACCGGTTCAGGTGCGATTCAGGTGCAAATTTTCACTTGAATTCTCACACCTGAACTGGGCCCAAAATCGCACAAGGACTCTTTTCAAAAACGGACCGCGGCCGCCCCAGATATATGTGAACCTGCTCCATTGAAAGCCGGTTCACATGTTATGCAAATCTGATGCGGTTCAAAAAATGAAAATGAATGCAGTCACCACATCTAAGTATTGGTGAGCTGCAGTATAATTAAATGTTTGCTTTTGGATTTAACACCACTTTGAACCCTCAGAGATGAGATACAAATAAAAGCCCCTGAGGTGTGTGCGATCTTCTCCAAACTGATAATGCATATTCTCTGAGCATTTGACGTAATCTACAAATGATCATATTATTATAAAGCAAAAGAAATAAAATAGCCACAAGCAGTATAATTTACATGATATTGCTCTGCCAGAAATAATGGAGTTTGTTAAACAAATAGTGACTATCCCTCTTTAGAATGTAGACAGTTCATACGGATCTCATAGAAAGAAATCAATGGAGCTCCATCTTTAGCCAACTGGGAGATCTAGCATGGTGACAGCTCTCACAGCATGGAGACACACTGTGTACAAATGTTTAGTACAGTACACTAATCAAATACACAAGACTTGCGTCACACAGGCTTTCCTGTTGACTTTGTGTTCATTGATTAACTAAGCGGTAGCCCAACTGTGTAGATAACCAAGTCAGATTCATCACACCAGCAGGCCAATGTGGAGCTAATACATTAAGTGCCATTGTGTAGTGTCCAGGAGATTAAAGGTCATGCGGGAAAGACACAGTCTCAGTGTGATGAATGAATGCATTACACAGAGAGGCAAGATGCTAGCCGTACAGGCAACACACACAAAAGGCCCTAAACCTTCTGTCTTTGAGAGCAGTCATTCAGCTTTAAGGTTGGGGCAGTTTTGTTTTCTCTAGCCCAATCATCTTTTATATCATCTTTTATATCATCTTTTATATCATCTTGTATCATCTTGTATCTTATATACAGCATTTTTCAGGGATCTTATGACCCGTACACAAGATCCAAAAATCGGACAAAATAACAGGTTTCAACGAGATCGTACGATAATCAGATCATTAGTACAGAGCTTTTGAGAGCCGATCACGACATTTCATCCAATATTATTTTATCTGACATGCGTGAAAAATGTTCTCGTATGATAACAGATCGTACGATTCTCGTTTAATCAGTACAGTTGTCGTCCGAAAACACAATACAAATACACTACAACACATGACATCACTTCCGATTTTTTATATTGTCGTAGGAGAATTTTCATAACTTTAATAATCTCTTCAGGTTCGATATACGACTAGCATGCAAAAAAAAAACAGACGTTCTGCCCAATTTTCGGATCGTGTGTACAGGGCATAAGGTACAGTACCTCTTGTTTCACTGTTCTCTGCTATGTTTCAACAAAGTTCTAAATATTTCCTTAAAGCATATATCAGGGCAAAATAAAATAAAAAAATATCTGCAGTACACCTCTGCGAAAAGTAGACATGGGCGCGGTCAATAAATTTGTTTTGTTTCGTTTCGTTTCGTATTAGCCGTTATTTCGGAATTTGTGTCCGAAATTTAATTTGGATTCGTACGAAATACGAATTTTCGTTAGATTCGTTAACTTTTCGTAAAATTACGAACGTTCGTTATGATGAATTTAAAAAGCACACCCAGAAAGTCAGCAGTGCTGCTGACTTCCTGGGTGTGCTTTTTAAATTCATCATAACGAATGTTCGTAATTGTTACGAAAAGTTAACGAATCTAACGAAAATTCGTATTTCGTCTGAATCCAAATTGAATTTCGGACACGAAAATTCGTAATCAAGCAAAATTGAATTTCGGACACGAATTACGAAATACGAACTAACTGCAACGGGCTACAAACAAACCCAGGAACTCAGCACAGAACAGGGATGGTGGGAGACCCTCATAATGAGCACAGCAGGAGCACAGCCCCAGGAGGAAGTCAGCACAGCACAGGGATGGTGGGAGCCCCTCATAATGAGGACAGCAGGGGCACAGCCCCAGGAGGAAGTCAGCACAGCACAGGGATGGTGGGAGCCCCTCATAATGAGCACAGCAGGGGCACAGCCTCAGGAGGAAGTCAGCACAGCACAGGGATGGTGGGAGCCCCTCATAATGAGCACAGCAGGGGTACAGCCCCAGGAGGAAGTCAGCACAGCACAGGGATGGTGGGAGCCCCTCATAATGAGCACAACACAGGGATAGTGGGAGCCCCTCATAAAGAGCACAGCAGGGGTACAGCCCCAGGAGGAAGTCAGCACAGCACAGGGATGGTGGGAGCCCCTCATAATGAGCATAATGAGTCGACGACTGCCATATTAAGAAAGGTATTGTAGCCCGGGCCGTTAGTTCGTATTTCGTAATTCGTGTCCAAAATTCAATTTGGATTAAATACGAATTTTCGTTAGGTTCGTTAACTTTTCGTAACAATTACGAACATTCGTTAAGATGAATTTAAAAAGCAAAAAATACCTTTCAAATTCGGATCCGAAAATTCGGAAGCATATAAATTCGTATTTCGGATGCTTCTGAATGTACGAATTTTCGGAAATTCGTACGAATTTTCGATTCGTACGAAACAAATTGCACATGTCTAGCGAACAGTCAGTACATGTTTTATCTGGTTAAAGATGCTAAAAGTATAGAAAAACATCTGCTGATCTGGTCGGAAATGCACTTAGCTTCCAATTTCTTGATGTGGCCTGATAACACAGTGCCTTACTTTCACTTAAGTTGTAGGGAATGTTTTCAGCCCGACCCAGTTCTCTTTTGTGAACTAAACACCACCTACCCTCCTATCATCTCTTTAACATAGAGATTGGTAGGTGTTCCATAGCTCACTGAGTGAATTTGGAGGACTGATTAGACTCCTGGAGATAACATAGTTATTGGCATCTTTAAAGTGGGAGTAAACTCCCTTGTGTGATTTTTACCTATAAGTAAGCCTACAATAAGGCTTACCTAAAGTCATAGTAAATATCTCCTAAATGTGCACTGTTTAGGTGATATTTACTTTGGATGCAGCCGGTGATGTCACTGGCGCATGCACTCTGATGGACCATACTTTCCCTGATTTTAAGGGACTGTCCCTCATGCAGAACAAAGTCCCTTTGTTCCTCTTTCCTCCTCATTGGTCCCTCCTTTTTTGTCTCATCTATGTAGTTGTATATAAAATGCACTACTTATATATCAATAAGTGTTTTACAGTGCTAAACCTTTCATCCAATCTCTAAATTGTTGCCAAAAGCCAATATAAAGGAATAGTAGGGGTAAAAAAAAAAAAAGCAATTACGAACATTCGTTATGATTCGTTGTGGGTTTAACCAAATTTTTTTTTTGCACAATTCTCCTTTAAGGGGGCATGACAGGGGGTGTGTCCTCTACCTACATACTTTTGCTAATAGGTGTCCCTCATTCCCATCTCAGGAAGTTGGGAGGTATGTTATACCCGTGTCATTCCTTCAGTGCCTTGCCATAGGATTGTGCAGGATTGTCGTCATCGCTGTCTCAGCGATTCGTATCGCCGAAGCCCGCCAACCCGGGAGGAAGACCGGGTGAAGATGGAAGCGCCTTCAGTAGTGACAGCGTGCTGCTGGAGGGCTTCGTTCTAAGGTAAGTCGGTCATAGAGGTGCTAGTATGTGACACATACTAGCACATTTTTACTTAAACTGCCGGGTGCCTATTTTTTGTTTCTGATGTGGTTTCCTACAGCTTTAAATAAAGGAGGTGGGCAGAAAGGATGTGCATAGTTAGGCTCTCTTGATGAGAGCTTCTGACAGCCCCTTAGTTAGTTGTATTAACCCCTGCCACGCTAGATACTGCAGTGGGGTTAGGTGGTGGTAGGACGGAGGAGCATTTGAACTAAAAGAAGCATCAGCATAGGGGACACATCCTACTCACTGTAAGTTGGACTGTAAGTTCTGTACTTAGTCTTTAACACTTTGCAGCACGATCTGAAAGGACTTTCATATTTACTGTATATGGAAAGTACATATAAATCCAATAAATTTAACAGAAAAATTACATACAGTATATATACAACATAATCACACAGTATAGCATATTTATTTTGATCATAAAAAAGACAGGGATCATTTAAAATAACGTTAACATGATCACTGAAGAGTCAGTTTACAGCCAAACCTAACATCTGCCTAACAAAGCAGAACAGCACGGAATTCCTTCCAGTAAAAGCAAATAAAAATCTGTCTTTTGAATGTGTAAGCTCTCCGAGCAGTTTACAGAAACCATTTCAAAAAAGCTTTGCGTGCTTGGATTTTAACAAAGCCCAGTTCCACTTTAAGGTCTAGCTTACAACAGTGAGGTTATGCTGGCACAGGTCCACGCTAAGAAATGGTCAACATGCATGAAACAAGAGGAGAGCCAGCATGGGATGATCAGGAGCACAGTTGCTGGCTTCTGCATAACCACCTCCTGCCCGTCCCTCCAGTCTGTCGACTGTGGTAATGGTGTCCAGATGCGGCTGGCCCTCTGCGATACATGCTGGCAGCCGGAAGGCTAGGGGAGTCTGGGCCAAGAACCACATTTCTCTGTAACAAGTAAATGTTCTCAGTGTGCAGGATTTTCCAAAACCTGTGAGAAAGTTTTTATATACATTCCTAAACATTTGCATTTATCCTTACACCTTAAAACATGTTTAATAGTTCATCTGTATGGGTTTCCTATATTTTTCATATCATTAATTGTAATGAAAGGAAAACAAAGAAAATTCGAATCATTATCTCAGTTCTAAATGCATTTTCTATTCTACAGTATAATACATACTGTAGATCATTATACCTCCTGTGGGGCTAGTGCACATTGTGAAGCTTACCTTGTTCTGTCTGTTAATCTGATGATTATTATTATTATTATCACCCTGCACAAGTGTTCTGGGATTTGTTTCCCTACATATGCAACCCAATTTGCATTAATGCTATTTAGCCAAAGTCTACCTTTGTCAGAAACTCTTGTTGAAATATGAGCAACTACCTTCTTCATCTCTGTTCTTTACCATATCTCACTATTACCTACTACATTTGCTCCAACATCTTTCTTAACATTGTAGTGTGATCAAGCCTTGTGCAATACATATGAAAATCAGAACCTTCTACCGAGATTTCCAAGTAATGATCTGTAAAATAACATACTGTACACTTTTCTCACTACCAGGATTTTCACGTGGCGTCTCCTGTGACCCTACCCCTATAAACCCTTTTGCTCTTTTGTGTGCCAATGCAGCAGCATAGTTCCTCAAGCAACTACTCTAGCTATCTATGTTTGTAAAATATGGTTACATTACTATTAGAGGCAACTAGAGGCAACAAGCAAAACTGACAGTAAACTGCCAATGTGATCCATGGCAACTGTATCAACTAAGCCACTGGCAAATGCAGTAAGGTTAGTATCCTCACATATCCAGCATGTAGACCTGACCCAACAAGTGCATATTTCTGTAGATTTTGTTCAAAATCCTGCCTAAGAGTGATCACAATGGTTAGAAAATTCAAGCAATAATTCCGTCCTTGCAAAGCACAGTATCCAGAGTTCTGCTGATTTCACAAAAAAATCACCAGGACCAGATGGCTTACATACGAGAGTCCTCAAAGAACTCAGTTAGGTTATAGCTAGACCGCTATTCCTAATCTCTATGGACAGCATACTGACAGGAACGGTACCAGCTAATTGGGGAAGGGCCAAAGGGGTACCAATATTTAAAAAAAGGGTGAAATATATACTTGGGAACAACAGACCAGTCAGTCTAACATCGATAGTATGTCAATTCTTGGAGGGGATGATAAGGGATTATATCCAAGAATTTGCTGATGAAAAAGGTATTATTAGTAGCAATCAGCATGGGTTTAAGAAAGGTTGTTTTTACCAAACCAATCTGTTAACATTGTAAGAGGAAGTGAGCTGCCATCTAGATAAAAATAGACCTGTGGATGTGGAATATCTGGATTTTGCAATAGCATTCAATACAGTCCCCCATAGACACTTAATTTACAAGTTGTGGTCTGTAGGCATGGACCATAGGGTTTGTACATGGATAGAAAACTGGTTACAGGGGCACATCCAAAGGATGGTGATAAATAGGGAATGCTCAGGTCTGGAGTGGTAAGTGGGGTAGCCAAGGCTCTGTCCAGGGTCGAATTCTATTTAATTTTTTCATAAATGATATAGAGGTTGGTATTAATAGCTCAATCTCTGTGTTTGCTAATGACACAACATTAAGCAGGACAATAACTTCACAGGATATAGAAACTTTACAAGAAGACTTCAACAAATTAATGGGGTGGGCAACTACATGGCTAATGAGGTTTAATGTTGAAAAATGTAAGGTAATGCACTTGGGGGCTAAAAATATAAATGCTAGTTACTCACTAGGGGAAGAACCTTTGGGGGAATCCAGGATAGAAAAAGATCTTGGGGTCCCAGAAGATGACGGACTCAGCAATGGCATGCAGTGCCAAGCTGCAGCAAGCAAAGCTAGCAGAATATTAGCATGCATAAAAAGGTAAATTACTCCAGAGATAAAACCATAATCCTGCCACTTTATAAAACGCTGGTTCGGCCACATTTGGAGTATTCCATGCAGTTCTGGTCACCAATCCTCAGAAGGGAGGTGAGGGAACTGCAGAGAGTCCAGAGAAGGACAACAAAGTTATAAAGAGGGCTGGAGGACCTCAGTTATGAGGATCGAATACAAGCACTAAACTTATTCTCTTTGGAGAAGAGATGCTTGAGAGGAAATATGATAGCAATATACAAATACCTCAATGGTGATTCTGGCATACAGGGCAGTAAGGATGTGGAATTCACTTCCACAATTGGTGGTGTCAGCAGGAAGTATTGATAGTTTTAAAAAACTCTTGGACTTGTATCTTCGCGAGCACAATATACAGGGATACGGGAAATGTTTATGAACACGCACACCTACACAGGTTGAACTGGATGGACTGGTGTCTTTATTCAACCTTATCAACTATATAACTATGTAATAAAGCTATGCACGTAGATTTTAAAAGATAAGAGTGAAGAAAAAATGCAAACACAGGGAATACATTAAAAAGTCATAATATTTGGGATTCCACAGATATGATATGAGGATAGGGAGGATTAAAATAAAATGCTCTCTGTGATGTCAAACAGTTTTTTCTCAAATAATTCAGTGAAAGTACTGGTCAGAGGACAGACAACATGTTGATAAAAAAGAGGTAAAATGACAAAAATGGCATGGTTGAATACTGTAGTAAAGGGCATGGTTTTATTACTTTTAAAATGAATATCTCCTGACTATGCTAAGCTGTTTAGTGCTTGCTAACTACATAAAAAAAAGAAAGAAAAGAAGAGTATTTTCTCTACCACCAAAGATTGTAGTGAATATCTGAAGTGTTGCTTAGAGCTATAAAAGCTGATGAGGGTACTTCAAATCATTGTTAATTTTTTATTTTATTTTAACAATTTAGATTTGCTACTTTAGATTTGCTAGTGTAGGTAATCTCAGCTCTGGGTTTTTAATGTTTTTTTTTTTAAATAAAACCCAAATTTTCCCTGAGATCTAATCTATACCTGTTAATCGCAATCTAAAGCCTCATACACACGGTCTGACTTTTTGCCAACGAACTTCAAAATGAGCAAGTTTGACAAAAAATCCGACAGTGTGTACGCTCCATCGGACAAACTTTTTTGGTTTTCATCGGACAAATGTTCGGTCTGCAAACGGACAAACTTTTCGCCAGCAAAAGTCCGATGGAGCAAAGTCCGACTGTGTGTACAGAAATCCATCGGACTTTTTTCCGATGGACAAATAAGCATGCCCAGAACCAATGTTAAAATCAACCAACAATAGCAGAAGTTGACCAAAGGGTGGTGGTAAAGAGCAGAAAAGAGCAGAAAAACCACGTGAAGATGGAAAAGTTTTGGGAAAGTTTGCAGAAAAGTCCTGCCATGTGTATGCTATGGGTGTGCCCGGCCAACTCCCTTCGGACAAAAATCCACGGAAAAGTTTGTTTGAACTCCGACCGTGTGTATGAGGCTTAACACATACTCCTCCCCTAACTGAACCCTTACACCCAAAGCATCCACTTTAAGGGAGGAAGATGTGTAGATTAGCGTGTTACCTGCTGGCCACTGTGATTTCTTCAGATAGCTACTAAGTCAAGACTGTGTTCTAGAGTGACAAGGGTTTGGCATAACCACAACATACAGCAGGAGTTAAATAGTATTGTCACAAAGAACTCTGCAAGAAAGCAAATGTTCTGCAAACTATTGGTGTCCAACCTGCGGCCCTTCAGCTGTTGCAAAACGACAAGTCTCATCATGCCTCTGCGTTTGGGAGCCATGCTTGCAACTGTTAGCCTTGCAATGCCTCATGGGACTTTTAGTTCAGCAACAGCTCATTTAACACCTCATTTAAAGTCCCGGGGCAATCTCCTGTTTTTTTGTTGCATATATTGGGATGGAGGTGGTTTGCGGGTGACACCAGACCTTTTCCTCTTTGACATATGTAAACGGTGTTCACACCACACATGTGCAGTATAGCTGCGAACGTCAGAGCGAGGGCAATAATACTAGCACTAGACCTCCTCTGTAATGCTAAACTGGCGACCTGTAGACATTTTTAAAGAGTTGCCTATGGAGATTTTGGCCCGATTCAATGAGCACAAGCAATTTTAAAGCATGACGTTAGGTATCTATTTACTCGCCATAACATCATCTTTCATATTATACAAAAAAATTGGGGTATATATTATATTTGTTTTTTTTAAATTCATTAAAGTGTATGTTTTCCAAAACAATTGTGTTTGAAAAACCGCGTGACATAAAAATTTGCAAAGACAGCCATTTTATTCTGCAGGGTCTCTGATAATATATATATGTAGCGGGTGTTTGAATTTAAGGGAGGCATCTGGGTGGTAGTGTAACCCAGATGCACAAATTGCTAGGGGATCCGAGACCTTTTTTTTTTTCTGGTTCTTGGAGGACTCTGGTGGTGTGAGGTTAGACTGTACCTTTTTGTCCTCCCCTGGAGCTGGTACAGCGGGGCGGGGAACCCGCTTTGACGCAAAGGGAGAGGGGATAAAAGGGGCGGACGCCCTTACCACGGGGTTCAGAGTTCAGAGTCGGGAGGACGTGGCCGCACCCAGGCACCTTCAGCTTGGGTGCTGGCGTTCCAGTGCTCCAGGCCTAGGCGCCTTTGGCTTGGTCTGAGCGAAGATGGAGTCCATCTCAGGCACCTTTAGCCTGGGGCTCAGTACCTTTGACTGAGTTCTGCGAGGGTGGAGGAATCCGAGGGGGCCCTAATTCCTTGGGTGCCCGTGTCTGAGTTTGTGAGATCTGGTGTGCGGAACTTCTCTGAAGAGCCCGGCACAGCATTGCTGGTGACAGAGAGGCCTCCGGTTTATCCCTTGATTTTCCTTCCCCTGACAGGGGCCGTGCTAGCGAAGGTAATTCACGTTCTACCTCACCTAGTCAGTGGCAGTGACTATTTACCACTGGTGATACTACAGTGGTTGGCAATGGAAGGGAAAGGATTGTGCCTTGATCTATTCCCCATCATTACTCAGTAGAAGAAACTGTTTGCATAGGAGAATAAAACAGAGTTGGACCTATTCACTGTGTGGAACTCTGGTTACTAGGAGCAAATGAGTCAGGGACGAAGTACTGGACTTGACTCTAGGACACCCACACCAAACCCAATCTTCTGGCCTTCACCTCTTAGCTATGGAGGACATGGGCCGTGGTGTATCTCATCCCTCCCCCCAGCATTGAGACCCCTAGACGAAGAAAGACAAGCCGAGCATGAGAAAGGGAGAGAGGGGTGAGGCCGCTACATATATATATATATATATATATATATATATAATGTTTGGGAGTTCTAAGTAATTTTCTAGCACAAAATACAGATTCTTACTTGTAAACAACAAGTGTCAGAAAAAGGCCTGATCAGCAATTGGTTAAGGTACATTGCAAGAGAGGGAGTAAGGTTAGCCCCAAAAGGCTGATGTATATATTTAAAAAAATACATTATTTAATAATTGCCAGTAAAGCTTTGATCTTCATTTACTGTCATCCTTTCGTACTATCCCTTCATACTGTTATTTAAGTATTTTTTTTATTGCAACAATAGAAATGACAAGTTGCAAGAGGTTACACATATAGACTCACAGAGAGCTTTAATCCAAAAAGGTGTGAGCTTCAAATTTTTCCAAGTGTGCTATGTTCTCAGCAGGATATTCCTGTAGCTCTGTTAAAAAAATCGACTTACTGGTGCAGATTTGGATCAGTGGTTTCAATGCCTGGATATCATTACTGTTTCATTTTTGCACAATACCTTGGTACCTTTCACCACTAACAGCTGTGGTATCGATCTGTATATTGCTGAACGGGTAAAGGTAGTGTTAGGGCTTGGATTAAGGTTAGGATAGTATTATCCTAAAAGTTTTATCTTGACCTTACAGATCATACAACTGATACAATAATAATTTTGGTGAAGAAAAAAAAAAACATTTTTTTCAGAGTGCAATAAATGGGCAGTTTGAACAAATAAATGAAAATTCTCATTGAAAGGAAAAGACTAATCCTCGAAGAAAAGGTCAATCAAAAACAAAGAAAAAAAAAAGAACAAAAAAACAAAAACTAGTCTTTTCAAGCAACATGCACGCATTATCATTATGTGCTTTGCCACCATTACAGTTAAAGGATAACTGTACTTTCAAAACAAATTGGTCTCAATTCAAAAAGCTTTAACACATGGATAAGAATCCTAATTTTAGCTATGTGACTATAATTTTCAAATTGTATTGGACTCAAATGAAAATAGTCATTTTAAAAAAAATAAGCATCCTTATGTGTTATGTTATGTGCTTTGTGAATTGAGCCTATATGATCTTAATATATTCAGGGACTCCAAGCAACGTGCTCTGTTTACATTCAGCCTGTCTGCAGTCTGCTCTGTAACTATAGACAAGGAGTGAGAATAAGAAAGGCATCTACTTCAAACACCTGTTTTATGGAATAATTTGAATGCCAGGAGCTATAACTGCTATGACTTATGTGCTGTAGTTAAAGCTGGGTACACACTACAGTTTTTTTTCGTGCAACCCGCTGAATGTCGGAGTCCCCCTCGGATCTACAGCGACTGCACTTCCAAGTGCACTTTCAGTGCAATTTCAACTGCACTTTGCACTTGTAGTGCAAAGTGGATTTGCCTTTCGTAAATAACCCCCATTGTTTCCCTTGAAGCCCAGGTTCTGAATCTAGGGAAGCAACTGTCAACACTGAAAAGTCCCTCCATGCTAAAGGAGAGTTGGGATCGTACCAGGCAGGTGCCGACAAGGGCCACCACAGAGGCGGGTGTAGATAAAGAGGGGCAGGCACCAAAGCAGAGTAGATGGGTGACAGTCAGGAATGATAGAGGGGAGTCAGAGAGGCCAGTACTGGGCTGGAACACCTCAATAAGTACACCCCGTTGAGTGACATTGGTGTTATACCTAATGCTTGTTTTTGGTCCCATGCTCAAGGCATGTGCTCTCTGCACTGCAGAAAATCCATGAAGAAGCTCCTAGTACAAGCTTATGTTCCCAGTGATTACATGAGTGCATTTTTTCTGCACAGAACTGTCCTGGAACACGGGAAAACGCATCACAAATGCACCGGAACGCACCTACATGCATTAAAAATGCACCGGACCCCAGTACAGTAAAAACTGAAGAAAAAACACATCTGGAACGCATCCTGAAACACATTTCAAAATGCTGCATGCAGAAACGCATCCAGAACTGACCTATAAGACGTTTTTGAGGTGTGAACTAAGGTTACATTTTTATTTTATTTTTTTAGACAGCCAGTTGTGGAAAACAGAAAAGCACATCTAGTGGAACACCTAATGCTTTTCTTGTTTTTAGTCCCATGCTCAAGGCATGTGCTCTCTGCACTGCAGCAAATCCATGCAGAAGCTGCTTGTGTGAGCTTGTGATTTCCAGTGACTACATGAGTGCATTGCACCACAAATATCAATATATATGGCTTCTAACAGCCTTAGTATTGCCTGATTTGTAATCTGTTTTCTGATCGATGGAAATATGTTGAATGATATCTATTCAGATATCGAAATAGTGGAATAAATAAGTGTTTTCCAAATGAGATGACTGCCAAGAAGTAAAATTGCTCAGCAGCAAGAGATTGAAGCTGCTTATATAATTTGGCACCTAAACAGCTTCCGATTCCCACCAACATTTTTTGTTTTATTTTTGATAATGTACTAAAAGCATAGATCTTTAATGAATGCTACCTTTACATAATCATCCATAACTACTGTCAAATTGTGATTCAACCGTAACATTGAAAAAACACTCTGGTAATATTGGTAATATTAGTTTAATAGGTTAATAGTTCAAAACAACTGCAGCAATAGTGTAGATGCAACTTCTCCTGGATTAGTTAAGCATCCTCAAACTGGACTGTTATGCTGCGTACACAAAGCCTTCACTTGGATGAGAAAAACGGCCATGTGTAGGCTCTCCAGCAGTTTTCCCGACGAGAAAACCGCAGAGAATCACGACGAGAAAAATTAGAACATGCACAAATTTTTCTCGTCGCGAATTGCGGAATTTTTTTTCCTCGGCAGTTTTCCCATAGGGAAACACTGCTAGGGAGCCTACACACGGCCGGTTTCCTCGACCAAGAGAAAACATGTCATGAAAAACGACCGTGTGTAGACTGGGAAAAGGGGACCAAGCCGGTACCTGGTTTTTCCCGTCGGGTTTCACCGTCGAGAAAATCGATCATGTGTACGCGTTATTACTTCTTTTATTTACTAGTTGTGTGCTCACATTACATTCTGTGCAGAATACAGTCAGTTTTCTTATTACTTTCATTATTGATAGCAAATGTTCCTTAATGAGAATCAAAACTACCCATGTTAAGACTTTTTACCAGTTATACTGTTACACTGTTATTATTATTATTATTATGCCTATAATTAAGTTACATTTAAAGCAGAAATAAACTCATATTTGAAAAAATGCACATGAACAGGAGTGACGTCATTGTGGCCCAACCATTTAAGCTGCTGAACAGATAGAACCTGGAAGGAAGACTAGGAGAAGATGGCTATGGAGGGTATCATTTGACACGTAAGTCTGTCAACACCTCCTAGGGGCCCATTAAAACAAGAAAAGCAGAGTTTAATTCCTCTTTAAAGTGGTTGTAAACCCACTTTGATAAAATGCACCTACAGGTATGCCTAGATTAAGGCTTATCTGTAGGTGCATAAAATATCTCCTTAACCTACACGGTTAAGGAGATATTTGCTGTAAAACACAGCACCGATGACGTCACAGGCATGCGCACTAGCGGGCCAGCATCATTGCCGGCTTTATGAATAGAATCTTGCCGGTCCGAGCGCGCATGCGTGTGACGTCATCGCCGCTCCGGCCAATCACAGCACCGGAGCGGCGATACACTGACGACAGTGACGGGACATCGAGGCAAGATGGCGGCGGCGGTGACCGAGGACCTCTGCAGGGGCTTCGATCTCAGGTAAGTCATTCATAATGAGCTAGTATGCTATGCATGCTAGCTCATTATGCCTTTCTTTTGCAGGTTTTTTTTTTAAATGGCTTTACTTACTCTTTAAAGACTTACATTAACTATCCCCCGTATTGTTTTATATTCATGAGAAACATCTGCTGTTTCTCCCCCCTCTGCTGTTATGTAGCTGAGAACAGAGAGAATGTAATCACTTATAAAAAAAAGGGGGAAAAAGTATTTACTGTATTTATTGGCATATAACACTCACTTTTTTACCCTGATCATAGAGGGTAAACTGTGCCTGCGTGTTATACGCAGGGGGCTGTGGAAAGTTTTTTTCCTGAAACTTCCCTCTTAAAGTTAGGGTACGTGTTATACGCCTGTGTGTGTTATACGCCGATAAATACGGTATATATTTTTTATCTCTATACACAAATGTTTTGCCTTTCATTTTTTATTTAAACGGAATGGGTTGCTTTATAAGTGATCGTTTTACAAGTACAAAATACAGTGGACAGTACAAATGTATAGTCATGGAGGAACTAGTAAGAAGAAAAGAGCTTGGTAAATATATGGACAAAGAGGCCAACAAAAGACACCAGTTTTTAGGGCAGGATTTGCTGAAGCATGACTTTAACAACATTTTATAACACGATTGTCACTACCTAGCTAATTCTAGCTCTTTTAAATCCGGCCCTCAGAGATTTTTCAGGGATATCTTTATTGCAAAGTGAAAGGTTGGCATATAGCAGATAATAAGCTTTGGCATGAACAATACTTTGGCAATCCTTTTGATTTTCTACCATATATACAGTACAAAGGGTCATGCTGCTGCTATACTCTGCTCTATTATTCACGTATCTGAAATAGGTTTTACTGGATTTTTGCCAAAGAAATCAGAGAAAAGTGACTTTATATTAACCAAAGAGGCCAGCATAATTGGGTACGGCATGCAAGCTTTTTCTGCCATTCAAACTTTTCCACAAGTCTATTAACAAGGCATATATATATCTGAAAAGGGTAAATGCCAAAATGTGATTTCCTACTAGTGTACCTTAAGCAATATTCCTTTGGTGTTATGATTATGATGTTCTCATGATGTCTGTAATAAAGTCAACATATATGCCATACTGTTCACATTTAGAGCCTCTGTGTAGTGAAGGCACTAAATAGTGTATATAAAGAGCACCTAAGGCTGGCCATAAATGGATCTTTTTTTTTTGTTCAGCCAGTAGGCTGAACAAAAAAAAACAAATGGATTCCTCTATCCACACAAGCGAGGTGGCTAGAGGAATCTACCCCAGTGAGACATTTCATTCTGACAGCAGTGACGCTCAGAATATACTGACCAGCGGCTGCAGTTAATTGGCTACAGCTGGCCAATCAAGATTTTGTTTTCCTGCAAATCCATTCAACAGATGTCAATTATTATATCAACTGTCGAGTGGGAGCATCCACACGTGGGTCAAAATTCAGCCGTTCCCTCCAGCACCAGCCAAATCTAAAATCCATCTATGGCCAGCTTAGGTCTGAATGGAGTCTAAACAAGTAAAAATGTGCACCAATTATGGGTGTCTGTTTTTAGGAGCCTTATGAGATCACATTTCGCCGCAGAATAAAAAAAAGGGTTTAAATTTGTGTCTCTAGTCATCTCTAGTAGAGCATTTAAAGATGAGGTCTGCTGCAGAGCTTCCAATTGAAGTACCTCCAGGAATCTCACATCAGCATTTAGTCTATTGAAGATTTCATGAACTCTCTCACAGCCATTAAGAAATTCACTCCCAGGGCCATAGCTGGCTGTCATGGGTGGTTATACAACTATCTTTATTTACATACTGTATACACAGTTATATCTATAACAACAGAGGACTTTATCATAGGTATTCTAAAAGCACCAAGAAACCTTTTTAGGAACAGCATGAAAACCTTTCTACCTGCACCTTGTGTTTTTAACCTGCATAAGATGTTTATTGATCATCTAGTTTGATTTGTTGTCCTGTGTAAACAGTCTATAGTAGAGCAAATCTTCACATTCCTGGGCAATTTGTGTTCAACCATGAAGCATGTGGCGCAGCACTGCACAGGTTAAAGCGGAACTAAAGTTTCGCTATATGATACACTGAGCTGCCTATATCTACCTGTTTGCTTACAGTGATCCCAGGACTGTAAACTGAGCTGTGCTTGTGCAATTCAGCTTATAGCAGGTGTGATGTCATCCCGCTCCCGCCAATGAGGATGGCTAAATCCTGGCACACAGGAGAAAATGCTAGCGCTGGTGAGGGAGTGTTTGGAAGATGAGTATCCTCCCTTTAGTTCCATTTTATTGCATGGCCTCTGTCTGTAATGTGAGACCTGACACTTTCTATGAAGAAACTATATATCCTGCAAACTATGGGTCTTTCAGTCTAGTGCTCTGCAGGTCACAGCTAAACAGTAATTAGATCTGACACAGACACAAACTGGCAAAACAATTAACAGAGCGATCACCATGCAACGTTTTATTACATTAGCACCTCCAAGTTTGTAATGCGGCACACAGTAAACAGAGAGGCATGGATTTGATGCTGTGTGACCCGGAGCAAGAAGTTGCCTGTTTCTTTAATGTATAGGGACAAGCAAGCTGAATAAATACATGGACAGCCATGATACTGTCAGGAAAGGCTGGCTAGAGGAAGGAATGTTCCCCGCAGATTAACTCCTGCTCCCCGAACTTGTGTCAAGGAAGCTGCGTTGGCGCGTGCTAACGTAGGTTAGCGCATGCGCATCGGCGCATCGGCGTGCGCATCGGCGTGCGCATCGGCGCATCGGCGCATCAACGTGCACGGCGCACCATGTGATCCATGAAGTGCCTATTTAAACCGGATCAGTGCACAGACCCGGTGCTGCCTTGTCTACAGCGTTCCCGTGAGACTCCTGTTTCCTGCAACCTGCATCTGATTCCTGTTACTTACCTGGCCTGCTCTGACTATTCCTGCTCTCTGCCTGCATCGACCCCGGCCTGAACCTAGACTATTCTCCAGCCTCTGAACCTGTACCTCATCTGACTGTCTTGTGTATGACCCGGCTTGCCTGACCCTGCTCCTGCCTCTGCCTTCCAGTCTGTGGAGTTCTGGTACCGTTGACCTGCATCTCCTGCATTCGGTCATCCACCATCATCTGGCACGCCATTCAACTGGACGCCCAGCAGATAGCACGACTACCGGCCCTCGTGCGACTCTGCACTCCTGCGCCACCTGTTTGCTCTATCAGGGGCCCAGAGTCAGAGGAGTAAGAGAAGCCTCCCTCTGCTAATCAGGCTCATCCCACCAGGTACGTAACAGTACAAGGCAGCCATGTCTGAGCCTGAGCGGGGAGCTTCTCCTGTGGATGAACTATGTCAACACCTGGCCGGCCTCACACGAGCTGTAAAGGACTTACAGATAGACTATACTCAGCTGAAGGAACAGTTCCGGACTTTATCTCCATCTGCTAGTTCCAGTGCTGCTTCCGCAGTTGTGATGCCATCACCAGAACCCAGAGTCCCTATCCCTGAAAGATTCTTCGGGGACCGCAGCCAGTTCAGGACTTTTTGTACGGCCTGCGAACTGTACTTTACTCTACAACCCCGCACCTTCCTTCTGGAGACTACTAAAGTGGGATTTGTTATCTCCTTGTTGCAGGGTGAGCCCCAATCATGGGCTCACCGTCTATTGGAAAGGAAGTCTGCCTCATTAGCATCCTTGACCACCTTCTTCGAAGACATGGCCCGAATCTATGATGATCCCCAACGAGCCGCTACTGCAGAGGCTGCCCTCCATACACTCCAGCAGGGTCGCCGTGCGGCCGAGGACTATGCATCAGATTTCAGGCGCTGGAGCACCGATACTAATTGGAATGATGCAGCCCTTTGTTATCTGTTCCGCATGGGCCTGTCAGAAGCTCTGAAAGATGAACTAGCCCGGGTTGGTGTTCCATCCCCTCTGGAAGACCTTATAAAATTATCAATTCAGATTGACCGGAGACTAAAAGAACGCAGGTCTGAAAGATCTAACTGTCAATTTCACTCTGCACGGATGTTGCCACAGGTTGTCAGTTCATCACGTCCAGACTCTTCTGAAACTGCAGTATCAGTTCCCGAAGCCTCCAAACCCATGCAGCTGGGCTTGTCTCATTCTTCACTTACCAGTGAGGAACGTCAACGCCGTCGCTCGAAGAACCTGTGCTTATACTGCGGGGAACCAGGCCACTATGTGAGAACTTGCCCAACCAAGCTCCGGAAGTGCTTGTCTATGTCTCCTGCTGAAACTCCAACTCAGCCCGGCGTCTCTCCTCATCTGGCCCTTCCTATCCAGTTGCAGCTCCCTGGGAGAACTATTCAAGTGTCAGCCATAGTGGACTCCGGGGCCTGCAGCTGCTTTATCGATCTTGCTTTTGCTGCTGAACACCAGATACCTCTGCAACCCAAGGCCCAGGGACTTTCTGTTCACCTTGCAGATGGGTCTATCATGAAGTCTGGACTAGTCACCAAAGAGACTGTTCCTTTGCCTACTACCATTACTACCAGTCACAGAGAACTGTTGCGGCTAGATGCCATAGCCTCACCTCTGTTTCCCATTATATTGGGCATGCCCTGGCTAAAGGCACATAACCCGTACATCGATTGGACCTCACAAGAAATTCAGTTCCACTCACACTACTGCCAACAACACTGCTTGCCGGTACCTTCACGTCAACCACAAACTCTGTTATCTATGGACTCTGACCCTGAAGCATGTTTTTTCATTCCTGTTGCATACCGAGACTTCCTAGATGTCTTCAGTAAGAAGGAGGCAGAAACCCTTCCACCTCATAGGGCATATGACTGCCCAATTGAGTTACTTCCAGGGGCCGAGGTACCTTTTGGTAGAATCTTTCCCTTAACTGAACTTGAACTGGTGGCTCTAAGGGACTACATCGACGAAAGCCTAAGGAAAGGATTCATCCGTCCATCTACCTCTCCAGCTGGGGCGGGCATTTTCTTTGTGGAAAAGAAGGACCATTCACTTAGACCTTGTGTGGATTACCGTGAACTCAATAGGGTCACAGTAAAGAACCAATACCCTCTACCCCTGGTACCTAAACTATTTCAAAGGCTGAGATCGGCAACCATCTTTACGAAATTGGATCTTCGAGGGGCATACAATCTGGTGCGAATACGGACTGGAGATGAATGGAAGACTGCATTTCGTACCCGATTCGGGCATTACGAGTACTTAGTGATGCCCTTCGGGTTGTGCAATGCCCCTGCTACGTTCCAGCACTTTGTCAATGACATTTTTCGAGACTTCCTGGATCTTTTCGTTATTGTCTATTTAGACGATATTCTGATTTTTTCCTCCTCTCTAGAGGTTCATCAAGGGCATGTGAAAAAGGACTCGTCTACGCCAACATGGTTTGTATGCCAAACCGGAAAAATGCAAGTTCGAGAGCCAGAGAATCCAGTTCCTGGGTTTGATAATCTTCACAGAAGGTATTAGGATGGACCCCCAGAAGGTCACAGCCATCCTGGATTGGCCGGTTCCCATCGACAAGAAAGGAATACAACGTTTCGTAGGATTTGCGAATTTCTATCGAAAATTCATCAAGGGATTCTCTGCCATCATTTCACCAATCACACAGTTGACTAAGCATAACAACCGGTTCTCCTGGACTCCTGAAGCTCAGGCTGCTTTTGAAAACCTGAAGAGGTTGTTCACCTCTGCATCTATTCTAAAACATCCCGATCCAGCCCTACCATACGTCCTGGAAGTTGACGCATCCGAATCAGCAGTGGGAGCAGTGCTCTCCCAACGTCAAGGGGTCAAGGCTCTTCTACACCCGGTGGCATTCTTTTCCCGTAAATTATCATCTGCAGAAAGGAATTATGACGTGGGTGACCGTGAACTTCTTGCAATTAAGGCTGCGCTGGAAGAGTGGAGGTATCTTTTGGAAGGGGCGGCTCACCCAATACTAATTTTTACTGACCACAAGAACCTAGAATATTTGAGAACAGCAAGACGCTTAAAACCCCGTCAGGCCAGATGGGCACTTTTTTTTACACGGTTCGTCTTCCACATCACTTACAGGCCTGGGTCAAGAAATACCAAGCCAGATGCTCTGTCCCGTATGTTCGGTGAGTCTGAAGAATCTGCGCCTCCCGACACCATCCTGTCGTCAGGAAACGTCCTTCTTTTACAAGAAGATCTGTTGTCCCGAATTAGGCAGGCCTCTGTGGGACTTCCCTCACCCCCGGAGACATCCTTACAAGTAAAGGACGGTCTACTGTGGCACCAAGACAGGATCTTTGTACCTGAAAATGTGCGTCTCTGTTCTAAGCCTGTGCCATGATCATGCTTTAGCGGGACATTTTGGAATCAGTAAAACTTCCGAACTTGTACAACGTACCTTTTGGTGGCCTCACCTTGAAAAAGACTGCAGGAAGTATGTGGAATCATGTACTACATGTATTCAGAACAAGACCAACAGGACCAAAGCATGGGGTCTGCTTAAGCCTTTACCAATCCCAGATAGACCCTGGAAAATGATTTCAATGGATTTCATTGTCGAGCTTCCCCCATCTGAGGGTTGTACAGCCATCTATGTGGTTGTTGATCGTTTGTCTAAAATGGCACATTTCATACCCCTGGCCGGCACCCCGTCTGCTCCTGAGACGGCACGGATTTTCATCAAAGAAATAGTGAGGCTCCATGGAATCCCAGCTAACATTGTGTCTGACCGGGGGGTTCAATTTACCTGAAGATTTTGGAAATCTCTTGCCGAAACTCTGGAAATTGAGTTGTCCTTCTCCTCATCCTACCACCCTCAAACTAATGGGCAAACGGAGAGGACTAACCAGACCTTGGAGCAGTACTTACGCTGCTTCTCTTCGTTTTCTCAGAATGACTGGGTATCATTGTTGCCATTGGCTGAATTCGCCTATAATAACTCCCGGCACTCTGCTACTGGACAATCTCCTTTCTTTGCCAATTACGGCTTTCATCCATCGTTCCTGCCCAGCAAAATCCCGGAATGTTCTGTTCCAGCCGTTTCAGAAACAGTGACCTTCTTTGAAACTAATAACAAGCTGCTTCAAGAAGCGATAACAAAAGCGCAGGAATACAGTAAAAGAGCCTTTGACAGGAAGAGACGGGGGGAGTTGGTCTTGGAACCCGGCAATCTGGTATGGCTGTCCACTACAAATTTAAAACTGGCTTGCCCATCAAAAAAACTAGGACCTAAGTTTTTGGGACCATTCCCAGTGAAAAGAAAAATCAATGATGTTGCCTATGAGCTAGAGCTGCCTGGCTCCTTCAGAATTCATCCGGTCTTCCACGTAACCTTACTAAAGCCTGCAATTCCTGACCCTTTTCCTGAGAGGAGTCCGGGTCCACCCGAACCGATGATGGTTGATGGGGAAGAGGAATATGAAGTTGAGGTAATTCTAGATTGCAGAAGAAGAAGAAACCAGACCCAGTACCTGATCAAGTGGAAGGGTTATGGTCCAGAGGAAAATTCCTGGGAACCAGAAGATAACATTCATGCCAAGAGACTTATCCAAGCATTCAATCGTTCCCATCCAGAGAAATTGGCCCAATTGGGCATCCGGAGGCTGCCCGTTGGGGGGGGGCAATGTCAGGAAAGGCTGGCTAGAGGAAGGAATGTTCCCCGCAGATTAACTCCAGCTCCCCGAACTTGTGTCAAGGAAGCTGCGTTGGCGCGTGCTAACGTAGGTTAGCTCATGCGCATCGGCGCATCAGCGTGCGCATCGGCGTGCGCATCGGCGTGCGCATCGGCGCATCAACGTGCACGGCGCACCATGTGATCCATGAAGTGCCTATTTAAACCGGATCAGTGCACAGACCCGGTGCTGCCTTGTCTACAGCGTTCCCGTGAGACTCCTGTTTCCTGCAACCTGCATCTGATTCCTGTTACTTACCTGGCCTGCTCTGACTATTCCTGCTCTCTGCCTGCATCGACCCCGGCCTGAACCTAGACTATTCTCCAGCCTCTGAACCTGTACCTCATCTGACTGTCCTGTGTATGACCCGACTTGCCTGACCCTGCTCCTGCCTCTGCCTTCCAGTCTGTGGAGTTCTGGTACCGTTGACCTGCATCTCCTGCATTCGGTCATCCACCGTCATCTGGCACGCCATTCAACTGGACGCCCAGCAGATAGCACGACTACCGGCCCTCGTGCGACTCTGCACTCCTGCGCCACATGTTTGCTCTATCAGGGGCCCAGAGTCAGAGGAGTAAGAGAAGCCTCCCTCTGCTAATCAGGCTCATCCCACCAGGTACGTAACAGATACTATAAATTGTAGCCACAACACATGATGAACCCATCATTACAAGGTAAGGCAACAAATGACACAGGGAATATAATTACACTAGTACCTAGTTAAGCCTCTATGCACACTAGCTTATAAAAACGCTCCTAGCAACAGCTTTTGAGCTTTTTCTGCTTCTAGAAGCAAATAGTATTATGCACACTATTTTAGTCTAGAGGTATTTTTTAAGCTTCAGCGTTTAGGAGCAAAAAAAATCAATTTTTTTGCATTTTTGGGAGCGATTTGCTCGCAGAAAAAAACCTGAAAGCTCCTATATGCTCCTAAACTCTGCTAACAGTTGCTAAGCGTTGTGTGTCCAGCATTATTTTTCCCCCCAGTGGGTGGCTGCCGGCGTCCTTAACAACCAGTGAATAGCTGGTTGTTAAGGAGCAGGCCGTCTGCCACGTTCTTAACCACAGATGACTGGGGTTTTAATTAAAACTTGAGAAAAAAACAGCGTGGGCCACATTCCAATCCATACCAGGTCTTCCGGTCTGGTGTGGATTTTAAGGGAACCCCACGCCAAAGTAAAAAAAACAATGTGCCCCCCCAAATCCATACCAGACCCTTAGATCTGGAAAGGGCTTTGAGAGAACCCCATGCCAAAACTAAAAAAAAACAAATCCATACCAGACCCTTTCCTGAGCATGCAGCCTGGCAGGCTAGGGGGGGGGGGTCGAGCGAGCGTCCCCCCCTGAACCATACCAGGCCACATGCCCTCAATATGGGGGTGTTTTGGGGCAGGGGGGCTCTCCCCAAGACACCTTGTCCCCATGTTGATTGGGACAAGAGCCTCTGCCTCACAACCCTGGCTGGGGTTTGTGGGGGTATGTGGGCCAGTGTTGGCTCCCTCTGTCTTATAGCTCTGCTTCATAGCTGCCACTAAATAAACTAAGGAGCAGGGCCACCCGCTGTTCTCACTGAGTGACCCTGGATGACCCTACCCCCTTGTGATGTCATCGACCCAGCCCTGTCCCAAAGCACCCCCTCAATTTAAGGTCATGTGGCCTGGTATGGTTCAGGAGGTGGGGCACTTACTTGTGTCCCCCTTTCCTGGCCTGATAGGCTGCATGCTCAGATAAGGGTCTGGTATTGATTTGGGGGGGGGCCATGCTTTTTTTATTTTTGACATGGGGTTCCCCTAAAATCCATTTGAGATCCAAAGGGCCTGGAATGGATGCAGTGGGGCCCCCGCCCAGTTTTTTTAATGCCAGCATTCTTTTGTTATGTTCAGCTGTCAGCAGGGAATCCTGCTGACAGCTGATGAGTCAGCAGTCAGTAAGGACATGGGCGGCCGCCCGCTCTTTAATGACTGGCTATCCTGCTTAACTCCGGCAAAACACTGACAAAAACACTGAAAAATGCAGGCAAAAAAATGCTAATATTGAGCATTTTTTATCCTGCGTTTTTGTGTTGTTTTTTTTTTCCGCTCCTAGTGTGCATGGAACCTAAAACATTGAAAACATTTGAAAGTGCAAAATGCCTTTAAAGTTCCATTTATTTCTACTTATATTTTGCCTTCACTAGTTTCTAATTTCCTTAAAAAAGCTTTCTGTTTTTATTACATAATTTATCTTAGACCCAGAGATGTCATTATTGGGTCTCTGTGCCTTTCTGTGCAATTCAGACAGATTATGACTGGTGGGAGAGGTCAGGAGGGTGCTGTACGTAGCTTTATGAAAACATCGAAGCATCCTGCCTCAGTACTCAGTACTCAATCCTCAGCCACGATGCAAGCAGTGTGCTGGTTTTTGAGAGGAGTTATGCACATATCATAATAATGAGTTAATATGTGTGACTTGAGGAGTAAACTCTCTGAATTTCCATGCAGGCCACCCTAGGCAATGCTCACATGTGATGCTGAGCCCCCATGACTGAAGGAACTGAAATCTAATGAATGAAAAAGGCAGATCAGGACAGTGAGGAAGAACAAGATGATGCTGGACATCCTCTGTCCAAGAAAAAGGGCAGTCTTTGTGCAACTTGCTGCAGCTTCTAATGCACACTGTCAGAAGCTCACAGTGTACAGTTGAATCAGAGTAAGCAATTTCAGAACAGAAGAGGAGCCTGTACAACTATGCAAGACTGGAGTTTAGGCTGGAGACCGAATATATTACGTAATATTATATTGCATACTTATGTAGCGCACAGACCCCTTTCTTTACCTGCATTAACTTTGGCTCCTCGCAGGAAGAGAGAGGCATGCTGCACTAACAGCCCGTACCCTCCTGTGCAAAGAGGTTGAGCGGTGTTGTTGTTGGGTCTTTCTACGGTCAGAACATGAAAACCTCCAGAGTCTGATGCTCACCTCTATGGTAACTAGAGACAAGTCCTTGACTTCCCATTAAAGTGAATGCCCACACAAGCTGAAACTCCAACTTATTTTCTCTTAGCAATAACACAGTCTCTGATAGAAGAAAGGTTGGAGCAAGAAACAGAACAGCACAAGGTGTGGATAAGGCCCAGGCACAAATGTTACGGATGTTCGCTCAGCTTATCGAGCAAAGTTAACTAGGCGCACAGTCTCTCCCACAGACCGTGAGGTTGGTCTCTGCCACAGACCTGGTGAAAACTGATTCCCTTCTTTAGCTATGGCCCTTGTTTAGGAGAAGACATCCCTCCGGAGAGTTACCGGGCCCCTACCGTCACCATGACACTGCACTGGGTCTTCGGAGAGTTCCTTCCCGGCCTCCTCATCCTAGATACGGGTCCCCTCGCAAGGCGGCACCCTGAGATTCCTCGATCCTAGGTGGACCCCAGCCGAAGGTGCTGGGCCCCAGGCCTTCACTGCGGTTTCTGGGCTTACATGCCCAGGGCAGACAGGAACATCACGATAGTACCTCACCCTGAGCTAAAGGTGCCCAAGATGGAACAGGAACACCCGCCCTGGGCCTAAGGAGCCCAGGGCGGACAGGAACACTCCCTGGGAGTAGGACTCCTGACGACCGAACAAAACCCACCCCCGAACAGGCAGCGTCTGCCCCTTTTATATCCTCTCCCAGCATGCCCAACAGGTAGAACACACCCACTGTATGGCTGCCGAGAGGGGACACACAAGGCACAGCACTGTATCAGTGGTTCAACCCCAGCCTACTATGGCAGCGCCACCTGTAGGCTACAGGGAACTACACACCGACACTCTCCCTGTGGATAGAAATGGTTGTAAAAACCCTGACAAATTAGGGTGTTTGAGCTGACTACCTCTCAAACACTTCCCTTAAATTGAGGACCCCGCTACACTTATATAAGCTTACTCTTTTAAATACGGTATATCTTTACTTTTGCTTCTTTTTTCATGAATAATCATATAGCAACACATGATTCTGTGAATTCATACATGCACTGTAAGTGACAGAGAGCTATCCCTTCTACAATCTAAGCTGACTCTTAGGCCTCGTACACACGACCGATTTTCTCGGCAAGAACCAGCAAGAAACTTGCTGGCAGAGAGGTCTTGCCGAGTAAATCGGTCGTGTGTACGCTGCTAGCGGGTTTCTCGTCGAGAAAACCGTCAAGAAACCTCGACGAGAAAATAGAGAACCTGCTCTCTATTTTCTCGTCGAGATTCTCCTCGGCATGTTTCTCGACGAGAAAAGTGAGTGTGTGTACACTTACCTGTCCGCCCGGAAGCCCGCGCATGTTCGAAATGAATTCGACGCATGCGCGGTAGCTTCCTAGGCATACGTAGGGTATACCAAGATGGCGGCGACGGCATCGAATGTGACGAGCGCATGCTCGACGTAGTCGATGATGTCACCGCGTACACTCCTTTCAAAGAACCGCGGGTTCTTTGAAACGAGCGTGTGTACACTCGGCCGGGACAAGTTTCTTGTCCAAGAATCTCGTCGAAAAAAACGACATGTTTTTTTCAACGAGAATCTCGGCCGTGTGTACCAGGCCTTAGAAAAAAAAGAAAGAAAGAGAAATCGCCACTGTTATCTGACAGATTTGGAGGCTGTGAAAACACAAAGAGAACACACAGGTCTTTTGGTTATTTCATGCATTTGTTGTCATGTTGCCAATATAAAAGGCCCTTTGTCTCCATGCAGATAGCAGGTCTCAGTCTCAGAAGCGTGCGTTTCTATTCCCAATGGGCTTGGGCTGGATCTTGCACTGCGTTCTTATAAAATTATTCATGTGCTTAGTGGGTCTCCAGCAGAAAAACACTGCACAGCGTGGGCCATGAAATATTAATGTCTTCTGTAACCTAGGAATGGAGCATGCTCATAAGCCTGGAGGCAGAGAGAGGGCTTAAGGTGAAGATGGAACGCAAAGAGAAAAGGGATACTGGGAAGGGTACAGAGAAGAACTTTGAATAAGGGCTAGGGTAATAAATATAACTATTGATCTCACAGCAGAAGTTATCAAATATACAGTATGTAAAATGCATCTACATTATGCTCTGTTTCTGTAAAACAGCATCTGTTCACGACCCCACAAACATGCTGATTGGTGACTACTGAGGTGAACATAGAATATAAGCAGGTCGATTGTTCTACTGCATTGCCCAGCAGAATATGTACAGATCTGTTAGAGTCGTACACATAATCCTCCTTGTATACCAACAGGTACATTCCCAGCATTCCATTCCTATTCAGCTCATTTAGGGTGTCACGCTTGATGACCATACCTTGTGGGCAATGCCTAGGAAATAGCAGCTACCTCAGTTTACAGTAACAATGCAATTAGTAATAAGACCCAAGGGGGCAGGAAATGAAACCCCATTGTCATGGATTATTACACACCATTGCTTTTTGCTTTGATTCCGAAAATAATCTCCCAGTTGCAGCATGTGTTAGATCATAGATCAACAATAAGACTGCAACATATACTGTATGTGCCTGACAAATCTTTCTATTGCTTTGTTTGTTGTATCAAATACAAGCACATGCTCATTAAGGCTGGGTTCACACTATTGCAAATTGGATGCCAATTTGCATGCCAGGAGCATGTGACCAGCTCTCAATGGAGCCGGTTCACACAGCTCCAGGACGGCTGCGGAGTGAATTGCACAGGAGTCCTTTGCGTCTTCTGGTCCGTTTCAAGTCCGAATTCAGGCCAAAATTCTGACCAAAATTGGACCTGAAACAAAGAACAGGGACGCACCAGACCCCTCATGTGAGCCGCTCTGCACAGCAGTGTGAACCCTGCCTAAGTAAAATAAAGTTGTCCACACACTAATAGTTTTTTTGTATTCAGCCTGAAGGATGAACCAAAAGATATCTAACAGATTCCTCCATTCCCAGTATACAGCATGGATGGATGAATCTCATACTGAGGCTATTGTATCTTGAGAGCCAGTGTTGATGGCTGTCAAAATACAATGGGTGCTTCCAAACAGTGTATATTCACTGGCTGATTGGCTGCTGTCACTGTTCAATCGATAATTTTTTGTCCACTCCTTTGATTTCCAGATAGAAGGATGTCAGGCGGTAGGGGGCGGACAAGGCCAACCACTGGTCAGATTTTGGTCAGTTCGTCTGCTGATGAAGAGACAGAAGAATAGACCTGGACAGCCGCATTCCGATGCAACACCTTTATTGGTAGTAAAATCCAGCAAAAATAGTCAATCCATACTGTACAGAAGGGGGAATGTAGCATCTAACGTGTTTCACACCTAGGATTGGTGCTTAATCATAGCTAATCAGTCTGTTTTATAGCCGAAAGTAAAAAAAAAATTTCTTTTTTTTCAAAATAGTTGGTCTTCTTTTGTTTATAGCAAAAAAAAAAAAAAAAAACAACCCACAGTGGTGATCAAATACCACCAAAAGAAAGCTCTAATTGTGGAGAATTTTTTTTTTTTTTTTAGGGTACAGCGCACAGCCACACAATTGTTAGTTAACCACTTAAGGACCGGACCAATACGGCCCATAATGACCAGAGGTGATTTCACAATTTTGCACTGCGCTGCTTTAACTGGAAATTGTGCGGACATGCAATGTTGTACCCAAACGAAATTTGCGTCCTTTTCTTCCCACAAATAGAGCTTTCTTTTAATGGTATTTGATTGCCTTTTTTTTTGTGATATAAACGGAAAAAGAGCGAAAATTTTGAAAAAAATATATATTTTCTACTTTTTGTTATAAGAAAAATCGAATAAACTCAATTTTAGTCATACATTTAGGCCAAAATGTATTCAGCCACATGTCTTTAGTAAAAAAAATGTCAATAAGCGTATATTTATTGGTTTGCGCAAAAGTTATAGGGTCTAAAAACTAGGGTACATTTTCTGGAATTTACACAGCTTTTAATTTATGACTGCCTATCTCATTTCTTGAGGTGCTAAAATGGCAGGGCAGTACAAAACCCCCCCAAATGATCCCATTTTGGAAAGTAGACACCCCATGGAAATTGCTGAGAGGCATGTTGAGCCCATTGAATATTTTTTATTTTTTGTCCCAAGTGATTGAATAATGACAAAAAAAATAAAAAATTATAAAAAGTTGTCACTAAATGATATATTGCTCACACATGACATGGTTATATGTAGAATTGCACCCCAAAATAAATTTTGCTGCTTCTCCTGAGTACGGGGATACCACATGTGTGGGACTTTTTAGGAGCCTAGCCGCGTACGGGACCCCGAAAACCAAGCACCGCCTTCAGGATTTCTAAGGGCGCAAATTTTTGATTTCACTCCTCACTACCTATCACAGTTTCGAAGGCCATAAAATGCCAAAATAGCACAAACCCCCCCAAATTACCCCATTTTGGAAAGTAGACACCCCAAGGAAATTGCTGAGAGGCATGTTGAGCCCATTGAATATATTTTTTTTGTCCCAAGTGATTGAATAATGACAAAAAAAATAAAAAATTACAAAAAGTTGTCACTAAATAATATATTGCTCAAACATGCCATGGTTATATGTGGAATTGCACCCCAAAATACATTTTGCTGCTTCTCCTGAGTATAGGGATACCACATGTGTGGGACATTTTGGGAGCCTAGCCGCGTACGGGGCCCCGAAAACCAAGCACCGCCTTCAGGATTTCTAAGGGCACAAATTTTTGATTTCACTCTTCACTACCTATCACAGTTTTGAAGGCCATTAAATGCCAAAATAGCACAAAACCCCCCCAAATGACCCCATTTTGGAAAGTAGACACTCCAAGCTATTTGCTGAGAGGCATGGTGAGTATTTTACAGCTCTCATTTGTTTTTGAAAATGAAGAAAGAACATTTTTTTTTTCTTTTTTCAATTTTCAAAACTTTGTGACAAAAGTGAGATCTGCAAAATACTCACCATACCTCTCAGCAAATAGCTTGGGGTGTCTACTTTCCAAAATGGGGTCATTTGGGGGGAGTTTTGTGCCATCTGGGCATTCCATGGCCTCCGAAACTGTGATAGGCAGTCAGGAGTGAAATCCAAAATTTACACCCTTAGAAAGCCTGACACACATGTGGTATCCCCGTACTCAGGAGAAGCAACAGAATGTAGTTTGGGGTGTAATTCCACATATGCCCATGGCATGTTTGAGCAATATATCATTTAGTGACAACTTTGTGCAAAAAAATAAAAAATAAATAAAAATTTAAAATTAAAAAAGAATTGTCTTGTTTCCGCAACTTGTGTCAACATATAAAATATTCCATGGACTCGACATGCCTCTCAGCAAATAGCTTGGGGTGTCTACTTTCCAAAATTAGGTCATTTCGGGGGGTTTTGAACTGTCCTGGCATTTTATACACAACATTAGGAAGCTTACATCCACTGTTCTAACCACTTGAAGACAAAACACTTTTTGTTTACATGAAAACATGTTTTTTTTTTTGCAAGAAAATTACGTTGAACCCCCAAACATTATATATTTTTTTAAAGCAAAGGCCCTACAGATTAAAATGGTGGGTATTGCATTTTTTTTTCTACACAGTATTTGCGCAGCGATTTTTCAAACGCATTTTTTGGGGGGAAAATACACTTTTTTTTATTTTAATGCACTAAAACACACTATGTTGCCCAAATGTTTGATGAAATAAAAAAGATGATCTTAGGCCGAGTACATGGATACCAAACACAACATGCTTTAAAATTTCGCACAAACGCGCAGTGGCGACAAACTACATACATTTTTAAAAGCCTTTAAAAGCCTTTACAGGTTATCACATTAGATTTACAGAGGAGGTCTACTGCTAAAATTACTGCCCCCGATCTGACCTTCGCGGTAATACCTCACATGCATGATGCAATTGCTGTTTACATATGACGCCAGACCGATGCTTGCGTTCGCCTTTGCGCAAGAGCAGGGCAGGATAGGGGTTCTTTTTTTTTTTTAATTATTCATTTCCGTTTTTATTTTATTTTTAAACTGTTCCTTCCATATTTTTTTATTTTATTATTTTTTATTGTTATCTCAGGGAATGTAAATATCCCCTATGATAGCAATAGGTAGTGACTGGTACTCTTTTTTTGAAAAAAATGGGGTCTATTAGACCCTAGATCTTTCCTCTGCCCTCAAAGCATCTGACCACACCAAGATCGGTGTGATAAAATGCTTTCCCAATGGCGCTTTTTATATCCGGGGGGGACGGGGACATTCCCTCCCACTGCTTGTAAAAGCAGTCCAGAGGCTAATTAGCCGCTAGGATTGCTTTTACATGAAAGATGGCCGCTGACTGAAAAGAATGATACCAAGATGATACCTAAACCCGCAGGCATCATTCTGGTATAACCATTCAAAGTCCAGCAACATACCAGTACGTTGCTGGTCCTTGTTGGACATGTATTGTAATCTTTTTTTTCATGCACCCTGTTGGCTGAACGAAAAAAAGAGATTGATCGGTGGGTATGCCCACCATTAGAATACCTCCCTTCATTCACCCACTTCTAATGATGGGCATACATGCACCATTTATATATGCCGAAGCATGGGGGCATCATCCCGCAAAAGTTATGCCGCGTACACACGGTCTGACTTTTCCACGGGCAAGCCTCTGTTGGAATTTCGACCGTATGTACGCGGCATTAGGAGCAAAATCGCTCCTCCGCCCCTGCTGCCCCCATGCTTCGGCATATATGCTCTTTTTTTTAACTGTGGTGGTGAAATCACCTCCTACAGCACTGGAGTCGCAGGGATTAGGCCTGTCTCTGCGAACGCTGCAGTTATGTGTGTTGTGTTTTATAAGTGACAGTGATCGATCGATACTGCACTTGGGTGGCCTGGGCTGGACGGAGGGGCAAAACGCAGGTGCTAGCAGGTATCTGGGCTGATCCCGCTAACACTGCGTTTTTGGGAACCCTAAACTGCTGGGGACGCTAGCATAGATCTGATCAGATCAGATATTGATCTGTTCAGATACTATACCACTAAGGGAGGTGTATGCTTTGCGCGTGGGTGTTAGCGTTACTGGCACTAACCTGCCGCTGCCTGGGGCGACGCAGACCCTCTCTGACGCTAAAACCTAATTGATATCACCCGCCGGGCGATCAGGGGGTTAAACCTTTATTGGGTTATATACGGCGGGTGCCCTGACACTATAAAAAGCAAACTAACTAACCAGCGTCACCCGTAACACTTATACGGTGATCACTGGTGAAAGGGTTAACTAAGGGCAATCAGGGGGTTAAAACCTTTATTAGATAATATATGGGGGTACCTGATGCTATAAAAACCTGTCGGCGAACCTAAAAAAATTACTGACTACCTAGCGGCACCAGCATAACTAATACAGCGATCAGTGACAGTGGTGCTAGGGGGTGAAAAGGTTACCTGGGGGGCGATCAAGGGGTTAAACCTTTATTAGGTAATATATGGGGGTACCTGACGTTATAAAAACCTGGCGGCGAACATAAAAAAATTACTGACTACCTAGAGGCATCACCGCCACTAACACACCGATCAGAAAAACGATCGCTTAGTGACAGTGGTGCTAGGGGGTGAAAGGGTTACCTGGGGGGCGATCAAGGGGTTAAACCTTTATTAGGTAATATATGGGGGTACCTGACGTTATGAAAACCTGGCGGCGAACATAAAAAAATTACTGACTACCTAGCGGCATCACTGACACTAACACACCGATCAGAAAAACGATTGATTAGTGACAGTGGTGCTAGGGGGTGAAAGGGTTACCTGGGGGCGATCAAGGGGTTAAACCTTTGTTAGGTAATATATATGGGGGTACCTGACGTTATAAAAACCTGACGGCGAACATAAAAAAATAACTGACTACCTAGCGATCAAGGGGTTAAACCTTTATTAGGGGGGGTTAGGGGGCTACCCTGGACCTAAGAGACCTAACACTAACTGCCCTGACACTTTTACAGTTACAAATGTCACTGATTGCAGTGATCAGTAAATAAATGATCACTGCAATCAGTGACACTGTGACTGGGGGCTGGGGGGTGATCTGGGGGTGACTGGGGGGGCGATTGTGTGCCTATGTGTCCTGGTGTCAGTGTACTGCTTGTACACTTACTTGATGTCTTCTCTCGACGGCGCTCCGGTGAGCGCCGCAGGAGAGATGACTACACTTCCTGCTGCTTCATCTCTGCCTGTGTTTACATTACACAGGCAGAGGAAGCATTTGATTTGCCGGGAGCGATCGCGAGGGGGTGGCCAGAAACCAATGGCCGCCCCCTCATCACGGATCGCTCCCAGAGCGATCCCGACCGTCCACTGTACCGGAGGGGGGTCCGATCGGACCCCCCACCCATACGAAGGCAGTCACATACAGGTACATGATTGTGCCTGTCTGTGCCATTTTGCCAACGTATATATACAGTGGGCGGTCGTTAAGTGGTTAAAGTAATGCAGTGCCGTATCACAAAAAATGACCTGGTCATGAAGGGGGGTAAAGCTTTCGGAGGTCATATGGATAAAATGGTAGTCAATCAAAATAATCTGACATTAAAATGCATATAAAAAAAGTAATACAATGCATAATAAATAAAGGACTGTATATATTAAAGAAGTGAGAACGGTGCACCTCAATATCTACCACAGGAGAGGGAGGAGGTTGGTAGGATGAAAACATTCTGCTTGCAAAATAAAACTACCTGAAGGGAAATGTCACTGTCACATCTTATGATTTATTTGAAATCTTTAACAGTTGTGAGGAACAAACCGGAGAGCATGCATTCACATGGTTGGGTGTATAGGTTACCTCAAAGATATTGAAAAATAAGTATACATTTAACAGAACTAACCTTAAAGCGGAGTTCCACCCAATTTTTTTACTTTTTTTTATTCCACTCCTCACCCCCTTACATGCCACATTTGGCATGTAATTTTTTGGGGGGGGAGTGGGGGCTTCAGTAGGAGTGGGACTTCCTGTCCCACTTCCTCCTTCCGCCCTGGAGCCGCCTAGGCGATACGTCATATCGCCTTGTGGCGGCTCCTCCCTGTAGGCGATCACCTGGGACGTGACAGGTCCCAGGCGATCGCCTGTCCACTCACAGAGCGCTGCGCCGTTCGCGCATGCGCAGTGAGTGCCCGGCCGTGAAGCCGAAAGCTGTCACGGCCGGGTGCCCACACTGTGAATGGACGCGCCGGCGGAGGAGGGGGGAGAGGAGCGGAGCTCCAGGCGGCGCGTCGCTGGACAGTGGAGCAGGTAAGTGTATGTTTATTAAAAGCCAGCAGCTACACTTTTTGTAGCTGCTGACTATTAATAAACATAAAAAAAGGGTGGAACTCCGCTTTAAAGTAGACTTGTATTTTGCCAATTCAGGGCAGAGTACCTGGTTCACTTAATAGCACCTTTTCCCACCCCCCCTCCAGCAGTGGATATTTACAACCATATAAAATGACTAATGCTGTATGTAACAAGATATCTGCTTAACCTGGGAGACCACTACTTTCTAGGAGCTAGAGCAGTCAACGTGTATTGGTAAAATTTCTCCAGATGCCGAAAAGTGATTGAAGGCTTATACACATATGCCGCATACACACGATCAGAAAATCCGACAAGAAATGTTCGATGTGAGCTTTTGCTCGGAAATTCCGACCGTGTGTAGGCTTCATCAGACATTTGCTGTCGGAATTTCCGACAACAAAAGTTTGAGAGCTGGTTCTCAAATTTTCCGACAAGAAAAGCTCCTGGATGGCTGCACACCGTGAAAAAGGCACCTTTATCGTAGAAAAAAAAGAAAAGAAAAGTTCTTCTCGGAAATTCTGATCGTCTGTATGCAATTCCGACGCTCAAAAAAACACGCATGCTCAGAATCAAGCAGAAGAGCCGAACTGCCTATTGAACTTCATTGATCTCGGCTCGTCGTACGTCTTGTACGTCAACTCGTTTTTGACTTGTGTGACCGTGTGTATGCAACACACTTTTGAGCCAACATTTCGTCAGAAAAAAATCCACGGTTTTGTTGTCGGAATTTCCGATCGTGTGTACGCAGCATTAGGGCATAGATCATGTGCTGTCAGTTGCCCTACAGATGATGATCCATAAGCAGACCAGAATGCAGCAGGATGAATACATCAAAATTGTTAATATGAGGCAGGATAATAGGGCATTTCTTTTCAGATTCCTTCAATTCCTGTTTGGGACCCCCATGTCCATGGGTGCTGTGTTTTTGATAAATCTTCTGCTGTGCACTGATCCACATATAGAATGTGACATACTGATACTGAGCAATTAATGCATGTAAAGCACTCCAGGTTTAGAAGCTCTAAGTGTTAATCAATGGTTTCTCCTCACTGTTTCTTTTTCATCTTAGTTAGAAATCCCTGGCTATGTAAAATATTCATGGGGAAATTCATCAGCATGGCTCCAGTAATGCTGAAACAGAGACAACAATTCAGTTCTTAGTAGTTGTAACTGCACAGTAACTGTGGTAGTGAGAGGCTGGGAATGAAATTATGCAAGAGTCTGAATAATTAGTCTTAGATGTGTGTAACTATTCATGATTAGATGAACATTTTATAGTTCCCCACCTCTCCAGAATCAGAGGTCAATTACTGCCTTGTCTTACACATCTTCCCCCACTTGAGAATGCATGTCAGTGGCCAATTAACAGTATACTGTAGTTAAGATAATATAAGCTTCTATATTGTTTTGGTTTTTGGCCCTGTTATGCACACCCTGAAGCAGGAAAACAGTGTGTGATGTCAAGCTATCAATGTGGTAGCTGTGACAATTACTCAGATCCCACTGCTGAAGACCAGAATGTGCATGTTACATACACCCCGTGTAGAGATTTTCCTGCTCCGGGAAAGCAATCTAAGCACCAGCAGACTGAAGGTGATCATCATTGAGGCAGGTTAACTACACAGTCAACCCTTAACACACACACAAACACATATACAAATGCACATGCTGTTGCAGAAGGCTGTTGCGATTCTGACCTTTTAAATAAAATTTCAGTTTCAATTCCTGCCAT
Organism: Rana muscosa; assembly: GCA_029206835.1. NCBI lineage: Eukaryota > Metazoa > Chordata > Amphibia > Anura > Ranidae > Rana > Rana muscosa. The sequence continues at coordinate 9,686,515 of JARGYO010000162.1, forward strand.
CCTAGCCTTCTATCGTAGGGAAAGTTCACACACCTGGTGGTGCAACAATTTCCAGCCACCCTGGCTTCCAGGATATCCTGTAGCAGGCCAGGAGAGTGAGAGGCCACTTGAAATGGCTATAGCCAGCAAGTGTTGACCTGGCCAAAAGAGAGTGGCAACACAAGTTGCCCACAACTGCTGGATATGTGATAAACCTGTACTCTGGAACTCATTTTTGGTCATTGTGAAGCACTGGACAATCAATGAGTGTTTGTGTGAGTATAAGACAAGGGCAGATTTTGGGGATCCAAGTTCTTTTCACCATGTCAACAGCATCCAAATCAGGACATGCATACCATATTGTCACCATTTGAAGAAGCAATTAGAATGGTGAACTATGATGTGGCAGGGATCAGTGACATGATCCTTCTGTATTCCCGCTGGTGCACATTCTGTATGGTGTAATAAACTTGGCACTGAAAGTGGTTGTAAACCCTTTACAACCACTTTTACCTACAGGTAAGCCTAGATTAAGGCTTACCTGTAGGTTCTAGAAATATCTCCTAAACCTCCACGTTTTAGGAGACATTTGCAAAAGAGACGGGCGCCGATGTCTACACCGCATGCGGCGTAGACAACGGCGCAGGCACACTTTAGAAACCATTAGAAACAGCGATCATGCCGTTTCTAAAGAAGATCGAGCCGTGACTGGCGGCTCCCGTGGCCAATCACAGCACCGGAGCCGCGATACCCGAAAGGAAGAGGGTGAAAGATGGATGTTTTGTGGAGGCGAGGAAATCGGGGACATCGCAGGCTTTGGTTTTATATAAGTGACACACAATAGGCTAGTATGCGATGCATACTAGCCCATTATGCTTTACCCTTGCAGGGAAACAAAGAGGAAGTAAAACCCATCAGGGTTTACTTCCTCTTGAAGGCACATCAGCAGGAGAAAAAGGAGGACTTTCTGCTGTCTCAGTGTCTGCAGGATATCTTTAAAACTGACTCCATCCCTTTGAGGCAGGAGCAAGCAGAGGAGTTGTTTGTGGGTGGGGTGAGACAATTGAGGATACCATTGTCCTAGAAATAATCCTTACTTACTGTTCATGGAGTCAGTACAATACTTTTTTTCATTGAAATAGTACACTGTCATGTTGATTTTTTTTAAATAAAAGTTCCTTGGTGTCTCTGCTGTATAAAATGTGACCAAGTAATTTTTTTATATACTCTGTATGAAATTAGTACAATATTTAGTTGATTTAAAAAATATAAACATAGCAAAAAATACATTTACACATATATAAACAAAGATACATTTTAAATTGCTGGATCAAGTCATTTTGGATGTTAACAGATATGGTCGATGGTTGATAGTAACTAGGGGATGATAATCCCGACAGGTTTCGCCAATGAATTTGGCTTCCTCAGGGGATATTTATTATCACACCTAAGTAAATTATTAGATAGAAGTATAATCATTATTGTAAACAAAATAATATATTTATTTCAAATGATGTCAGCTATACAAAGTGAGACATGTAAACATCCCAAAAAAGTATGCAAAAATTGTACATTGTATACATTGCAACAATATATATATATATATATATATATATATATATATAGATATATCTCTATATCTATATAGAGATATATCTCTATATCTATATATCCAGGGCTTTTTTTCAGCGGGAACGCGGGGGAACGCAGTTCCGGCACCTTCAGTACTGAATGTATGTAACAGCAAGGGGTGTGGGGTGTGCTGGAGGGTCTATTGACGCTGGCTGTTGGGGGATCTATTGTCACTGGTGGGAATCAGATTTTGTGTGAGGGTCTATTGTTGCTAATGGGAGATATATTGTTGCTTGGGGGTCTTATGTTGAGGGAGAGGTCTATGGTTTCTGGCTGCTGAAGGGTCTATTGATGCTGGCTGCTGGGAGATCTGTTGTTGCTGCTGGGGGGTCTAATGTTGCTGGGTGTGGTATTTTGTTGTGGGCGGTTCATGAATACTGTGTGTGTGTGTGGGGGGGGGTCCATTGTTGTATGGGGGATCTTTTGTTGCTGAGATAGGGGTCTATTGTTGCTGGGGTGTGATCTATTGCTGCAGGGGATCTATTGTTGCTGGGGTAGAGTCCATTGTTCTAGTTACATTAACAAATCCATACAAAATATTTAGCATCATAAAATGATACTTGGTTCTGTATTGTCTAAAAGGGGCGGTACTGGGAGGTGGGTAGAGGGTGGAACCAAGGGACAGTGATCGGAGGTGGGTGGGGGAAGAGACAAGGGGTGACTCAGAAGGGTGGAGTTCCTGCACCTATTCTCTGAGAAAAAAAGCCCTGTATATATCTATATATAAAGATTGATGAGAGGCATCATAACACTGTGGATTTGTACCATATTTATGATGCATCCAACATTCACTCTTGTGCATTGGAATATGCACCCATTTATGAAAGGGGTGGAGACGTGGATCGTCTCTTGTTACAACGTGAAACCAAATGGTTTTTCACCTTACAAGCTACCAAATTTCCAGGACTTAGTGAATCCTTAAGTTTCAAACCTTTTTTATAGGATTCATCTACACACTTCCAATTACCACTTACACCTCTCATACTGCATAATTTTTTTCCCATAATGCATATCTGTTTCTTTCTGTATTTATGTAACTGTTGATGTATATTGTTTAAAGAAGACTTTTGGTGCAAAGGATTGTGGAGTGAGGATTGATGTGGGGCATCTAATTATGCGTGTGCATTTGTACACATGTATGTATGTTTTTGGCATGCGTAATTAATCTATACCTTTGAGTAAGCCTGATTTCATGAACTATATACCTTTGATCTTTTTGACATATTCAGCAGAATTTTTTTTTTATTCAAGAGACCACCGGTGGCTGGGAATGGGGATTTCTTAACTTGGCTGTACCGACACCCAGGGCACCTGGCTTCCTGTGTCTCCTCGATCCCCACCAGGAGGAGATCCTACCCATATGTTCCCCTCTCTGGGGGTGTTGAGTGAGCTATCTTTGCAGAGTGTCTACTGATACTCCACAATATGCCCTGACCTAACACCAGGTCCCTTCAATAGGTCATGCCTTGCATCAGATACCTTCACTTTCCCCTTTTGTTTATTTGTACTTGATAGTATAGGTATAATTATATTGGCAGTTAGGTCAAAAAGGGTGTGTGCTTTATTCAAAGATGTCTCCACTGACACATGCAAGCATCCCTTAATGAATTTGGGGGCTCCTTGTAACTCCCTATATTTGGGCTGTGGTTTTCCCAGTGACTACCAGATGTCTTTCAATCTTATGTTGTGACTGCATTTAGTTTTTCCTTTATTTAAAAATGTTTGGGTTGTGGTTTTTCTGATTAACCACTAGATGGCTCCCCAATATATTATACTGTTTTTGATGTGCTGCTGTCCGTGTGCGAAGTGAGGGAGGAGGCTGACCCAGCTTGTGAGCACCCATCTGGAGGTTGTGGGGCGCGCCTGAGTTTCTGCCCACGGGTGTTCATGTGCATTCGGTCCCCGAATATTTCCGTTGCTGTGGACCGGCGTGACATTGCATCTGTGTGGATCCAGGGTGCGCATGCGCCGGGTTCGCGTGCACCCCGGAACCGATCTGTGGCACGCAACCACCCGCCACACCGCACTCTGATGTTGCGGCCCAGGGGCGGAGTTGGGCTTTTTCTTTGGTGTCCACGTCACACGTGAGGCTGGGCATGGCAGGAGGGGTATTTCCGGAGCCACCCCTGTCAGCTTATTTGATCGGCGGGGAAGCTGGGACACACAGATGTGGTGGTAAACAGGAAGGCAAGGTGAGACTTTAATGGTAGATGACTGCTTTTAAGCAGTTTTTCCTAATTTTTTATTTCAATTTATTTTTTTATTTTTTCAATCCCCCTCCTTTTTTGGGGGGGATTGGGGATTGAACACCCCTACGTTATTAGGTAATAACAATCTGGCAGGTATATTTTTTTACTAACTGAATCTAATTATTATACACCAGTGTGCCTGTATCACCTCACAGTTGGATAAACACACAAGATTCAATTAAACTCATGTTAATGAACTTATATTGGGTTCACCACCATTAATTATACTCCCTCTTTGTCGGGTTAATGTGGGGATCAGTTTGCTCCTTATTTCATGTAACTATAAGGTATATCATTTGTAGGGGCCAAGGATCTGATTATCCCCTCCTGCTGCCAGCACATGAGTGCCTCATCCCACAGCTATTTGGTGTCTTTCTTTCTTTCTTTCTTTATGCTTATACATGGATCTCTGGACTTTACCCCTTTTTGTTGATTACACGCATCAATAGTTTACAGTGGTAAGATGCCGCTAATCAATATATATAGTTGCAATGTATAAATTGTACTAATTTTGTATACTTTTTTGGAATGTTTACATGTCTTACTTTGTATAGTTGATATCATTTGAAATGAATATATATGTTTGTTTACAATAATGATTATAATTACTTAGGTGTGATAATAAATATCCCTGAGGAAACCAAATTCATTGGCGAAATGTGTCAGGTTTATCACCCCCAGTTACTATCAACCAAACGACTTGATCCAGTAATTTTAAATGTGTCTTAGTTTATATATGTGTATATATATTTTTGCTGTTTATATTTTTTAAATCAATATAATAAAATAGTTCTGAATTTTAATATCTGTCCATGAAATTTGGGTTATTGGCACCTTAAAAAGCCCAGCTCCTGATGTGAGCATTTTTCCATGTGTCCTATTTCTAATTGATGGGATGCAGTGTTTTTGAGCTTTCCGCTGATAACTCCTTTCTGTGTTACAATATATATATATTTTTTTGTGAAATAAATGCACACTAAAGTTGATTGTAATGCCGCGTACACACGGCCGTTTTTCTCGTCGAGAAAAACGTTTTTTTTTTCCTTTCGATGAGAAAAACGATCGTCTGTGGGCTTTTTGCCGTTTTTTTAGACGAGAAAAACGGCATTAAAAACGACGAGAAAAATTAGAACATGTTCTAATTTTTCTCGTGGTTTTTTTCGACATGTTTTCCGCTGCAGTTTTCCCATAGGGAAACACTGCCCACACGCGGTCGTTTTTTTCGACCAAAAAAAATTTTTAATTTAAAACGGCCATGTGTGGCGGGAACAAGCTGTTCCTCGTTTTTAACGTCGATTTTCTCGACGGTGTTTTCACCGTCGAAAAAATCGATCGTGTGTACGCGGCATTAGATTAAAAGCTGACTGCTGTCCCTCCTGTTCTAAATGCAGCCTACTAAAAGGGCTTAAATATTGTATATTATATATGAAGTCAACACAATATCTTGATGGCTTTTTTCTGTTAAAAGAATACACTGTAATGTTGATATTTTTCTTAAACCTATGTGGTGTCTCCATATGAAAAAGCAGCCCAGTAAAAATGCTTGAAGTATATGTGAACCCTCACCTTGTAAAACAACCCTTTCAGTTTAAAATACAAATGAAAGGCAAAACATTTGTGTATACATATAAAAAAGTTATAAGTACTTTTTTTCCTCTTTTGATAAGTGATCACATACCCTTTGTTTCCAGCTGCATAAAGCTGGGGGAGGAGAATGTGGATTTTTGGGATTAAAACCTGTCTTGTCTTTCCCTCCAATTGAAGCCTAGCAAAACTGGCTACATAATTTGCTGCAAGTCTGTACAATATTTCTTGCTATTGTCTATAATATACTCTAATGTTTATTAGATGATAAAAACTGCCTCGTATCTCCTTCTTACTTTACAGCCAACTCTAGCTGCTTACAATTTTTCTATTCTCTGTTCTGTATGTGTGGCTATTCTCTCTGAAACATGGCACTCACATTTTTATTTCAGGTTAAAAACTACATCATTTCTTGAATATGGGGTTGTGGTTTTAAATTTTTTTTTGTAAACTCTGTTTTGACTTTTGTTAAAATAGTGCAGTGTGGTGCTATGAAAAAAAAGATTACAAGCTATATATCAAATTTGACGTGAGCTTCAAGATCTGTTGTGGCATATACTTTCACTGCTTATCAGGTCTCACAGCCAAAACAACCTAAAAAAGCTGCTTTTCAAGTTGAAATCAGATTGGGGTGCTACTGCTGTATTTAAGCCAAACTATAACGTAAAATTAAAAAAGTAAATTACACATCCAAAATATGTGAATCTAGAATACAGTGTCACTAACTATTTCTGTGAGAATCACACTTTTCTGTAATGCTACATACAGCTTAAAGGCATCTCCCAAACATGTATTAGAAGGATTTTAAATGAAGCACACAGCAGTAAATTGAATAGTCAAGCGAGTAGAAAAAGTGGGATTTATTTTGCATTGTACATTCATTTATAGCATACATTGGGCATACAGCCTCTCAACCATGAATGTTCAGACGTTTACAAAACAAGTGCATGAAACCACATAATTTGATGTACATTTAACATAATGAGTACAGAAATCGCATGATGCTAGTAACAAACAATTAAAAACATGATTGCGGTCAAAAAATAGGAAGGGGTCCATGGTAAGAAATGTTGGTAAGAAGTAGTGGCTCTACGCGTTTCGCGACCCTTTAGTCGCTCATCAGGAGCATAAACCATGGCATTAAAATCTAAAAACAAACAAAAAAAAATTATAGAGATCTAAATACCAGATAATTTGAGCTGGGCATTAAAGATGGTCAGGAGGATAGGGAAATTTTAGGGGGGAGAAGGAAAGAAGAGTTCAATAGTTACAGAGAACTTACATCTGTACATCGTGCGAGCTTGGCGTGCCAACCGAAATTGCCAATCTGCCATTTCAGACCTCTACAGTGCCTCGAGAGGGAGCCCAGAGTCGCATTGGCGATTTCGGTTGGCACGCCAAGCTCGCACGATGTACAGATGTAAGTTCTCTGTAACTATTGAATTCTTCTTTCCTTCTCCCCCCTAAAATTTCCCTATCCTCCTGACCATCTTTAATGCCCAGCTCAAATTATCTGGTATTTAGATCTCTATAATTTTTTTTTTGTTTGTTTTTTTTTAGATTTTAATGCCATGGTTTATGCTCCTGATGAGCGACTAAAGGGTCGCGAAACGCATAGAGCCACTACTTCTTACCAACATTTCTTACCATGGACTCCTTCCTATTTTTTGACCGCAATCATCTTTTTAATTGTTTGTTACTAGCATCATGCGATTTCTGTACTCATTATGTTAAATGTACATCAAATTATGTGGTTTCATGCATTTGTTTTGTAAACGTCTGAACATTCATGGTTGAGAGGCTGTATGCCCAATGTATGCTATAAATGAATGTACAATGCAAAATAAATCCCACTTTTTCTACTCGCTTGACTATTCAATTTACTGCTGTGTGCTTCATTTAAAGTCCCACTTCTCCCCCTCCCCTTCCCTCCTCTATAATCAATATCTGATTAGGGATGGAGGCAGTGACCCCTTTGATCCCTGCCTCATTTAAAGTCCCAAAAAACTTTCTTTTATATGTATTAGAAGGAATGGTGTTTTTCCCATGTACCCCTTAAAGTGGCATAAAAAAGGAGGACAATCTCACTGCTAAAAGATGATTAAAAACATTTTTTGCACATTGGCATGTTCTGCAGTGCCCGTTTCTTGTGTATTTTGTTTAACATTTAGTTCCCCAGTAGCCCTGAAAATGTCCAAATTTTCAATATTCGCCATCATGTATTAAAGTTCACAAGTTCCATAATTTAACATAAAAAAAAATAAGTTCGACCAATGGCCCTCAAAACTAACCCAGGCTCATCTCTAGGGAAAAAATATAATGTATCTGCCAGTATTGGTTTCACACAAATACCTACCTGTATGTTTTATACTGTCCACTGTTCATTAAAAAGCTCAATCTAATGAGTAATGAGTAGTAAATTACTGCCCTTTGAGTGTACAGTATATACATTATTCTGACACATTTTATACAGTCCTTAATGAGCATATTTAAAGCGGAGGTTCACCCAAACTTACAACTTTATTTTAAAACCATCATTGTCCAACGCACATGCTGAAATGGCAAACCTTTTTTAGAAAAAAAATGAATTACCGTATTTCTGCTGTCCAATATGTGACTTCCTGTATTCCTCTCCCGGGAGTAGGCGTAGCTGAATTTTTCCGCGGCGCGGCAATGATTTCTGGGAGTGACGTGCTACCCAAAATGATATGTGGAGCGCCGTGCCTTGAAATCTCGAGAGATTTCACACATGAAGTGACGCGCGACGTCGGTCACGTGACAAGGGCGGCTCTAATGGCGCCATTTTATAAACTGGCATGCAGGCATTCTCCGCAATCATGAAGTAGGTGCTTGTGGGCTTCTAATGCCCATAAGCAAAATGGGAACGTCCCTCGGATGTTTTTATAAGTTATCCTTGTGTCGGATAACAGAATGCTGGCGTTATGGACATTAAAAACAGTAAGTAAGCAATAATAATGTTTATATTAATTCAATGGGCAAAAAAAACGAAACGCCGCGGAACCTCCGCTTTAAATAAGATGTCCATTGTTTTAGTTCAAATCTAGTCACTATGTGTAGACATATCATGTTGTATAATAATAAGGTAATGTAGCTGTCCCAACTGTAGCTTGAGTTCATTAAACTATACAAAAAGGATCATCATATTAATTAGGTTTTTTAATCAAGCATTGCAGAATTAAGTAATCTCGAAGTTTCACTGTGAGAAAAGAGACATGAAAAAAATGGAGGAGAATGTATTCTCCTTGGAATTTTTTTAGCTGTGAATATGGAATGTATTTGTAGAACATGTACAAAAATAATAATGTCCATCTCCAATTCAAGCAAAATACCTTATAAAGCTGATATAGGGGAAAGAAGCAAAGCTAGTGGCTTCACTCCTCTATTTTATTGTTTCTGAGCCACGGTGTATACCTCTACTTCTTTCCTCTGATAATAGCTTTGTTATCCAATTAGAGAGCAGTATCATTGTAGAGAATAAACTGATGGGAGTCTCTCTACCACCTTTAGTGAATTTTGTTATTGTACCAGGGAGGTTTTTATTACAGTAACAGCAAGCGTGAATGTTGGGGATGGGGGTCATCAGACTAGGCCTTCAGCCCTTGGCAATACAAGGTTTATTTTCTCTCTAAACAACCTACTACCTGCTCTTAACAGAATGCACTCACAATCAGTAACACAGCGATTCATTTTGGGAAAATGGTACTCTCGACATTTTGACTGGTTACATAGGGGTCAATTCACTAAGCTTTACCGCATGCGGTAAGGGTATCATGTGACTCATTTGCATAAATTATTGCATGCAGTAAATAAAGTCCAATTCATTGAAAAAATAAGAATAACGATTTTGCGGTAAACAACGGAATTTTATTTTTACGGTAACTATCGCAAGAAATCGTGCGGTAATCTGTTAAATCCAATTCACAAAGGAAACAACTAAAAAAAGGTGTGATATTTAACACCACCCTTTTGGTGGCGGTAACCAGTGTAGTACCAAAAAGAGGGGACTATTCAAACCCTCAGAAAGAGGCATTCCACCCACAAGAGCCTAATTCAACCCACAGAAGACCCACAGAAAGTGGCCTAATTCCACCCACAGAATACCCACAGGAAGGGGTACTATTCCACCCACAGAAAGGGGTGCAATACTACCCTCAGAGAGGGGTCTAATTCCACCCACAGAGGACCCACAGAAAGTTGACACTATTCCACCAGCAGTGGACACACAACAATGAGAAGGAAGAAGAAAAAATCCTCATGGTGCAGTATTTCTTCATAAAAAACGAATTTATTGCACAGGCTTCATAAAACACTGACATCCATGGAACAGAGACAAATTTTCAAAAACAGCCACGGTGAGCACCAGCTGGCTGGAACGTGATGGTGTCTGTTTCTGAAAATTTGTCTCTGTTCCATGGATGTCAGTGTTTTATGAAGCCTGTGCAATAAATACGTTTTTTATGAAGAAATACTGCACCATGAGGATTTTTTCTTCTTCCTTCTCTTTGGTAATTGACTGCTGACTTCTGGATGCTGATCTCCACTTGCTGTATGTGGAAAACGTGAGTTATATAAAACACAATACTCACCTTACGGCAAGCGAAAGATTTTGAAGTGCTCGCAGTCTGTGGGATTCAGCGCCAAAGTGACCGCCTCCGGATTTCCCAATCGATCCATGTGTGGTGAACACCGAGAACAGATCGAGTGAAGGCAGGTCGGCCTAGTCCTGAGCCCAATATCATCTTATATCTGGTAAGCAAGCCATTTACTTACTATTGGATGTGAAGCTCATACTATCAACCTGTCTGAGTATTACGCCTTCCGCCGCATAGGAATTCCTTCACGGCAACAATCCTATATATGTCATCTTTGGACTAGTCCCCCATAGATATTACATCATATGGACTTTTATCAATTGAGAGTTTTATGCCACAAGTTTTATTTTTATTTTTATGTTAATCAATTTATCTTTTTCCATTTATATATGTTTGTTTCACTTATATTCCAGCTTTGAGATATCAGTTGGGATATCGGTTGGAATTTCACATTGTTTCAGAGATTCACTGTTTTCAATCACATTGGGTTGCGCTTTTTTGATTTCTTTTTTCCAACCCTTAACCACTGACAAGTGCAATAAATTACTGCATGAGAAAATGCGGTAGTTACCGAACAATCGAAAAAATGGCGCTATCGTTAGTTAACGCTAAATTCATAGTGAATTGAACTTTCACAACTGATTTATTGCATGCGTTATTTTACCGCATTTTATTTGCTGTTATTTAACGCTTAGTAAATTGACTCCATAGTTACCGTATTTATCAGCGTATAACACGCACTTTTTTCCCCTGAAAATCAGGGGGAAATCGTGGGTGCGTGTTATACGCCGATACCCACATCCCTGGGCTGTCTCCGCTGACTGTGAGCGGAGCGGAGCGAGATACACATAGCCGAATGTACTCGGCTATACTCGGCTTTTCTCGGCTCCGCTCACAGTCGGCGTGACTGTGAGCGGAGCCGAGAAAAGCCGAGTATAGCCGAGTACACTTGGCTATGTGTATCTCGGCGGCGGCTCCGCCCAGTCCCTGCGTCCCTGCGTTCTCGGCGGCGTCCGCCCCGCTCCGCACAGTCTCGGCGCCAATTTTAAAATCCGGCACGGCGACACTGGGGCAAGGCTGCACGGCGACACTGGGGCAAGGCTGCACGGCGACACTGGGGCAAGGCTGCACGGCTACACTGGGGCAAGGCTGAAATGGACTCTGGGGCAAGGCTGCAATGGACACTGACAAGGCTGCACTGTGACAAGGCTGCAATGGACACTGACAAGGCTGCACTGTGACAAGGCTGCAATGGACACTGACAAGGCTGCACTGTGACAAGGCTGCAATGGACACTGACAAGGCTGCACTGTGACAAGGCTGCAATGGACACTGACAAGGCTGCATTTAAATGTAAGTTATTTTTCCTTAAACTTCCCTCCTAAAGGTTTTTTTCCCTAAAATTTCCTCCTAAACTTGGGGTGCGTGTTATACGCCGGCGCATGTTATACGCCGATAAATACGGTACATAGTTAGTCAGGTTGAAAAAAGATGCAAGTACATCTATTTTAAAAAAAATAAGAACATTTGGTAATATCTTGGTGATGTGCAAAATTAGCATGGCTCTCTTGGTGAAGATTTAACGTTTTAAGAAATGTATTCAGGCATATATTATAAATTAAATTACCTTTCTGATTATATTTCACTGTGAGTTCACCATTATATACAGAATGAGGTTGGGGGTAAAAAGTGCCAGAGGTTTTCTGTGCTTATAGATTTGAAAGACGTAAGTACAGTCTGGACCAATGTCATTATATATAAAATTGGCTATTTTGCAAACAATTTCTAGAGAGACTAAGAGCCCATTCACACAGGGGTAACTTTGGATGCGACTTCAAGTCGCCCCAGGTCACCCCTAGTCGCCTCAAGTTGCGCTGCATGAGAAAATCAATGTAAGTGAATGGAGCCGTCTTAATGCACACTACTGCAGTCGCTCCGACTTCAAAAAAAGTTCCTGTACTACTTCAATCCGACTTCTAGGCAACTGCTAGGCGACCTGTACCCATTGATTTCAATGGAAGTCGCTCAGAAGTCGGATCCCCTGTCTTAACAGAAGCAACGTTCCAGGAAGAGAACATACATTTCTCAGGCAAACCTCTCCCTCCCCCCTCCCTCCCACAGAGCTGATTCTTGTTTGATTGGCCACTGGAATGTCTCCTGTCCTGGAGGCAACTTGAAGTTGCCTTGTAAGTAGCTCCAGGTCGTGCTGTGATTCATACTCAAGTCGTGTCCAAGTTGCCTCCCAAAGTCGCGCTGGAAGTCATGTTGCCCCTGTGTGAATGGAGTCTTAATATAGCAAATGCTATGCAAAGCCAAAGAGAACAAGGTATAGAGAACCTGAAAATGGCTCTAACAAATATTCAACAAGAAGTAATTAAAGCAGATCTAAACCCTCCTCTCGTTTTCAGCCAAAGAAGCTGCCATCTTAGCCTCTGTTTGATCTGCAACTAACTTGATGCCGCACATGTAATCTGTTATGATTTCAGCAATTGGATGGTTTGAAAGTTTGGTTGAGAGCATACGCAAATGTGACAGTTACATTCCCAGCATTTGCCGGGAATGTAACTGTTTTTTAAAACTGTTAAATTGATGGGGTTAGTTCCTCTTTAATAACACGATAGATGGCTTGAATTTCATCAAACAACTTTAAAAATTGACTATGCCCAGTGAAAACTTATTGGCCTAATAGCAACTGCATCATATCAGATTCACTGTTTGGCAGCACCATTGCAAGTGCCGTGGCCACCTGAACTCAATAGCTGACAGCGAACACTCCTCCATCCAAGCTCTTAACGTAGATGGGAGAAGTGATTGATTTTCTCTCACTGAGCCATGTATGGAGGTCTTTAAGATAAACTGTATGTACATCTGCAAATAAATAAAATATATATACCTTTTAGCAGACATGGGAGTAAGTCACACATGTGCAAGTCACAAGCAAGTCTCAAGTCTTAACCTTCAAGTCTCAAGCAAGTCCCAAGTTACTGTGACGAAAAGCAAGCAAGTCAAGTCGAGTCCCTGCTAGAAGTCAAGCAAGTCAAGTCAAGTCATTTATTTTGGTCAAGTCACAAATCAAGTCAAAATACTGATCTACCCCATACTGTATAAAAATAATAAGAGGGATAACAATAAATAATATTGGTTATGTGCCCATGCCTCACTGTGCCCATGCCTCACTGTGCCCATGCTTCACTGTGCTCGTGCTTCACTGTGCCCGTGCCTCACTGTGCCCGTGTCTCAATGTGCCCATGCCTCACTGTGCCCAATGCCTCACTGTGCCCAATGCCTCACTGTGCCCGTGTCTCACTGTGCCCGTGTCTCACTGTGCCCATGCTTCACTGTGCCCAATGCCTCACTGTGCCCGTGTCTCACTGTGCCCGTGTCTCACTGTGCCCATGCTTCACTGTGCCCGTCAGCCATGTACCTGATCGGCGGCATCCCAGCGGCCATTCTAGTATTCAAAAGCCACGCCTCCACCTCGTCTGTGATAGGCGGAACACTCAATTTCCCAGCATTCAGTGTTCCGCCTATCACGGACATCCGCTCATCCTCATAACACAGACGAGGATAAGAGGATGTCCGTGATAGGCTGAACACTGCCTGCTGTGAAATTGAGTGTTCCGCCTATCACAGACGAGGAGGCGTGGCTTTTGAACACTGCAATGGCCGCCGTCTGTCTGCATGACACGCTGATCAGGTAGGCAGACGGCGGCTTGCGGTTAGTGTTAGTGGTGCCAAGTCATTGCAAGTCATATAGCCCAAGTCAAAGTCAAGTCGCAAGTCATTAGTGACAAGTCAAAGTCAAGTCGAGTCATTTATTGAATTCTGTCAAGCAAGTCGCAAGTCCTCAAACAGGTGACTCAAGTCTGACTTGAGTCAAGTCATGTGACTCAAGTCCCCCACCTCTGCCTTTTAGTATGGTATACTATACATACTGAGATTAGTAAAACCATATAATGTAAAAAAAATATTATTGACACATAAAAATTGCTAGCTATCAATCTTATTAAATACTTAATGGATGTTAGTTGAGTTTGTGGATACCTGTGCATGTTCTGACTACTTAAGCTGGCCTTACACCATTAGATTATCTGCAGATTTTCTATGGTTAGATGGAAAAAGTGTGAGATTCCTCCATCCACACAGTTAATATACATGGAGAAATCTGTTGCACTTTTTCCATCTAACCATAGAAAATCTGCAGATAATCTAATGGTGTATGGCCAGCTTAAGGATGAGTTGCTAACTCGGACCAAATTGTTCCTGTTTGGAGGTTCAGGAAGCAACTGAACGAAACAAGTGTTCAGCCAAGTTGAACCTCTGGTGGCCTAAGGAAGTGAAAGATTTGGCAGTGTATTACTACCTCTACTAAATGTGACAGCTTCCCCTAAGGCTGGATATAAAGAAGCCAGAAGCTGCCAGTGTCCTAGCAACCATAACTCATCCCTGTTGAAATAACTATGGCTAAAGCTAAGGTTGGGACTTTAGATGAGGCAGTAACTAATTGTGCCTCCATCCCTGGTATTTTGAGAAAAGAAAACTAAAGGGTGGGACTTTGAATGAAGCATACTGTAAACTTAAAAGAACCAATCACTGTAAACATAGTTTATTACTGTAAGAGAGGCATACATACACATGTAAAATAGTAACATTTTATAATAATAGGTCACGATATAAGAGGCTAGACAGTGCATGGTAATACATAAATGTCTCCACATATATACATAATGACAGACCTTAGGCATGTAGACCAAAATTGCATAGGTAACATATAAATAAAATAACCATGTTGGATAGGTTCGGGATGATAAAATACAGATAGTGGGATTAGAATTGTGACGTGGCATCATCATATCGAAGCGCTACGCGTTTTGTGGTTTAAACCACTCGCCAGGAGCAGATGCATAGTAAAAGGGTATCTATAGTAAGATAAAAAATGCCACAATGATATAATAGTATAGAGAAGGTATAGAATTATAAAACAACATGCCAATCGGCTGACGTCATTTTTTGACGCCGCGCCGTCGACATGTTTGTTCATCTCGTGTCTACCACGAGGGAGGTTTTGGCGCCAAACGCCGAGCACGATACGTTGCTCAGGCAGCTAGCTCCACCCCTCTATGATGCTGCGTGACGTGGACGGCTGCCCTTCATTCACGGCTGCTATATATACATCTTCCTAGCCCAGCGCCATCACTTTAGTTTGTTCTACCCGGCTGACACGTTTGCACTTTGGACTATCTCCCTTACATACCCTAGCAGGTACTTAGCCTTTACCTTGTTACCTACAACACTCCTTCGGTTTTCTTTGCACATTTCCCATGGTTACCTTCACTTGTTTATCTAGTTACGTGATACCCTCACCCTCATTATCTTTATCCCTTTCCAGTTTACTAACTGGTCAATTAGTATATGATTTTATTAATTTTTTAATTTCACAGATACCACCGGGAACACGTTTACTAATTGAACGACACTACCCATTATCTCTAACTCAGCTGACAACTGGCCATATGTTTTTTACCCCTATTACTGGCTGCTGGTGCCACTGCTGTGCTATGGGCACTACCGTCTCAGCTCCCAGGGAGGATGTTCTCTATACATTTGCCCGCTAACTTCGATATCATTCTACAATTATACTCTTACAATACAGATAGGTGAGAGTGCTTGGGACCTTGTTTGTTCCCCCTTTTTCTTCTGTTGTTTTATAAGTCTATACCTTCTCTATATAGTATTATATCATTGTGGCATTTTTTATCTTACTATAGATACCCCTTTACTATGCATCTGCTCCTGACGAGTGGTTTAAACCACGAAACGCGTAGCGCTTCGATATGATGATGCCACGTCACAATTCTAATCCCACTATCTGTATTTTATCATCCCGAACCTATCCAACATGGTTATTTTATTTATATGTTACCTATGCAATTTTGGTCTACATGCCTAAGGTCTGTCATTATGTATATATGTGGAGACATTTATGTATTACCATGCACTGTCTAGCCTCTTATATCGTGACCTATTATTATAAAATGTTACTATTTTACATGTGTATGTATGCCTCTCTTGCAGTAATAAACTATGTTTACAGTGATTGGTTCTATTAAGTTTACAGTATGCTTCATTCAAAGTCCCACCCTTTAGTTTTCTTTTCTCATAACTCATCCCTGCCCAGCCCAGCCCAGCCCAGTCAGCTGTCAGAATGTAAACAAAGAATTCTTCATATCTGGTATTTTAAACTGAACCTCATGCAAGAAAAAAGTCTGTTGTAAGCTTGTAAAAAATAAAAATAAAAGATAAAATAGCTAGATCGGGCATTATCTACATCAGGGTCAAAGGTCAAGGTCAGTGTTTTTTTCTTATATAGGATTAAAAAAATATGTTTTTGTATTTAGTCTCAGTGTGTTGGATAAAAAAGCAAAATGCGCACTATTGTATCTTGGCCTTATTTCGAGTATGCACATCAAATAATATACACATATTTGGTATGGTAACAAATAGAAAGTGTAGTATGTTATATTCAGGGGGGTTTGTGCTGAGTCATGGTAAGGCAAGAAAAATACACCCACAGTTAACAAATGTTTTGAGATAATTTTACCATTAAATGAAGGAACAATTTATACTAAAGATAACATGCCAAAATTACAAAACTATATTCAGGAATTAAGATTTGTTTTGGTAAAACAAAATCCAATCAATCACAAAGTGCAATATCCATCACCCGAATGGTAAGTGATCACAAGTGAAAAAGCCTCCACCTCATAGATTGGCCGTATACCAGCTAGTATTGACCTCCTGGTACGGAAGTCTTGCGCTTGTGGCTTTAAACCCAGCCAAGGCCTCTGTCCATTCAAGGGTATTAGACTGAAGGTAGCGGTGGCTGCCACTTGTGAGAAAAATTGGTCACATGAAACCCAAAAAGAGATAAAGCTTCTATAGCATAAAATATTTTAACTATTTATTAGTAAAATATAAGTTGCACTTACAAAATGAAGCTTAAAACACGCTTGGATAAAAGCCTGTATAACAGCTCGTCCTTCCGGGACTTGCGCAAGCGTGGTGGCATCAGCATGTCGCTCCTCCCAGCTACTATCATTGTCAATCATGATGTCCAGCAATGTTGTTCCACTTTAATCATGAAGAATGGTGCCCAATGCCCACCAAAAGAATTAAAAAAAATGTTTACATTTATTGGCAGGGCCCCAGGAGTTGTTTCACTGGACTACATGACTGACAACCGATTTACATCTTGGGCCTTTTGGTTAAACTAAAGGGATTATTAAAAAGTGCCAGTGTGTATTTCCTGTTTGATTTTTTTTTGTGAATGAATAGGGATAGGGTTACATAGTATTCCTTACTCATTCATAAGAGAAAATGTCCGAATTGGGTCCAAAGAGCTGAGGGGTGTATTCACTTTTGTGAGATACTGTAGTTTTATTTCTGATGCAAAGAGCCTTATACATATAAACTATCCTGGAGGAAGCATATTCTAAATGGATGCTGTGGGCATCAATAATACTGTCTTGTGGATTCTTTTTATACACCCATGAAACAAGAGCTAAAAAAGAAAAACATAAAAAAAAGGGCTACACAAGTCTTTTTACAATGTTTCAGTAAATATAAATGCTATTCCTGGCATTCAACGTTTCAGTAACTTAATAGGGTCAAGTGTTTGCACATTTAAATTCTTTGTTTGGAAGATGCAGCCACCCTTTTTATCACCCTCCGTCTCCCTCATTCTAACCTCTTTTCCTCCTCCTGGCAGGTAGCCATGCTAGTTTTCACCCTACAGAACTGTCTCCCTATTCTTCCTGCCAAGACGGACAGCAGGGAGGTGAGATGCAGTGGGCAGTAGAAGGAGGTGTATGGGGGGAGACCTGTGTAAAGGCAGAGACACTTAGCTCCTGGCTGTAATTCAAATATTAAGCCTAACAACACAGCAGAAATGAGTTTCTGAACTAGAATTAAGCAGTTACTGTACATTCCAAATAAATGAAGACTGACCATTAGTACTGCATCAATGACTAAGCCAGGTCAATTTATTACTGTGAATTTTAAAATAATTTCCTGTAGTCACAGTGGGAGTACAAGTGCAGCGGCATGAAATGTAAGGGTTACATTATTTAAGGAATGTAATAAAGTAAGCTGTATGAAAATTCAGAAGAAACGTTAGCTACACATATTTATGGTTCTGCTTTTCCACAGCACATTTTTTGAGTGCCTTTTGTGAACACACCTTTAGGCCCCTTTCACACATGCGGATCCATTTTCACAGACTCTACTTGCTCAGCAGGGATCTCTCCGCTGATCCCCGCTGAGCCGGCAGATGACAGGTCTGTCTCCGCTCACTGTGCAGAGACTGTGCAGAGACAGACCTGTCAGATCTCCGCTCTCCTCTATTGAGAGATCGGATGAAAACTGACCGCCTGCCTGAAAATAGGGTTTCCACCCATCTGGATTTAGTGGAGCGGAGCAGATCGGATGTCAGCAGACATGTCACAGCTGACATCAGTTGCTCCATAGAGGTAACAGGTGGACCTGAATGGTCTGCATGTGTGAAAGGGGCCTTATTCTTTAAGTAACCAGTAACCAATCTGCACAATTATAATCACCACAGGGAGCAGACTAGCACTCAAAAAGTATATCACATCACTTCAATATACCCAAATAACAAAACTAACTCTAATGCCGCGTACACACGGTCGGAATTTCCGTCAGAAAAACCTTGGATTGTTTTTCCGACGGAATGCCGCTCAAGCTTGGCTTGCATACACATGGTCACACAAAAGTTCTCTGAACTTTCGACCCTCAAGAACGCAGTGACGTACAACACTACGACGAGCCAAGAAAATGAAGTTCAATGCTTCTGAGCATGCGTCAAATTGTTTCAGAGCATGCGTAGGAATTTTGCGCGTCGGAATTGGAATTTCAGATAGGAACTTTTTCCGTCGGAAAAAAAGAGAACCTGCTCTCAATCTTTGGTTGGCGGAAATTCCGACAGCAAAAGTCCAATGGAGCATACACACAGTCGGAATTTCTGACGAAAAGCTCACATTTTCATGTCGGAAATTCCGACCGTGTGTACGCAGCATTAGGCCCCTTTCACACGGGTGCCCCAGCTTTGTGGGATCCGCTTGCTCAGCGAGGGGTCGCTCTGCAGATCCCCGCTCAGCAGGCGGATACCAGGTCCATCTCCACTTACTAAGCAGAGTGGAGACTCAGTGGGGAGATCGGATGAAAATGGACCGCCTGTCCGTTTCATCTGATCATATTTTATTAGATCCGCAAGACGGATGGAAAATAGGACCTCAATCAGCCTGGATCTTGCTGACATTCACCACTCCATAGGGTTGGAATGGAGGGTCCAATCAGGTCGCCTTAAAAACTGACAGGCTGACCCGATCGGACAGCCCGTGTGAAAGGGGTCTTAAACAGAGATACCTGTCAAAAATGTTTTTTATATATTAGTTAATTTTATATACGGTATCTTAACCACTTAACGACCGCCCACTGTAAATATACGTCGGCAGAATGGCACCGACAGGCAGAATCACGTACATATACGTGATTGCCTTTGTATAGTTGGGGGGTCCGATCGGACCCCCCTTCTTTACAGTGGGTAGTCGTTTTACCTTCGGGAGCGATCCGGCATGAGGGGACGGCCGTTCGATTCCGGCCCCCCCCTCTTGATCGCTCCCGGCGAATGAGAGAGCTTCCCCTGCCTGCCAGGCAGGAGGAAGTGATGTCATCTCTCCTGAGGCGCTCACATATACCGAGCGCCGTACCGGAGAAGATGCAGGTTAGTACACAAAACAGCACACTGACACCAGGACACATAGGCACATAAATCGCCCCCCAGGCCCCCCCAGACACCCCCAGATCACCCCCCAGATCACCCCCAGCCCCCAGTCACAGTGTCACTGATTGCAGTGACCATTTATTTAGTGATCACTGCAATCAGTGACATTTGTGACTGTAAAAGTGTCACTACATTTAGTTTTAGGTCCAGTGTAGCCCCCTAACCCCCCTAATAAAGGTTTAACCCCCTGATCACCCCCCAGATAACCCTTTCACCCCCTAGCACCGCCGTCGCTAAGCGATCATTTTTCTGATCGATGTCTTAGCGTCGGTGATGCTGATCGGTAGCCAGTAATTTTTTATAGGTTCGCCGCAGGTTTTTATAGCGTCGGGTACCCCCATATATTACCTAATAAAGGTTTAACCCCCTTGATCACCCCCCAGGTAACCCTTTCACCCCCTATCACCACTGTCACTAAGCGATAATTTTTCTGATCGATGTCTTAGCGTCGGCGATGCTGATCGGTAGCCAGTAATTTTTTTTAGGTTCGCCGCAGGTTTTTATAGCGTCGGGTACCCCCATATATTACCTAATAAAGGTTTAACCCCCTTGATCACCCCCCAGGTAACCCTTTCACCCCCTAGCACCGCCGTCGCTATGCGATCATTTTTCTGATCGATGTCTTAGCGTCGGTGATGCTGATCGGTAGCCAGTAATTTTTTTTAGGTTCGCCGCAGGTTTTTATAGCGTCGGGTACCCCCATATATTACCTTATAAAGGTTTAACCCCCTTGATCGCCCCCCAGGTAACCCTTTCACCCCCTATCACCACTGTCACTAAGCGATAATTTTTCTGATCGCTGTCTTAGCGTCGGTGATGCAGATCGGTAGCCAGTAATTTTTTTTAGGTTCGCCGCAGGTTTTTATAGCGTCAGGTACCCCAGTATATTACCTAATAAAGGTTTAACCCCCTTGATCGCCCCCCAGGTAACCCTTTCACCCCCTAGCACCACTGTCGCTAAGCGATCATTTTTCTGATCGCTGTCTTAGCGTCGGTGATGCTGATCGGTAGCCAGTAATTTTTTTTAGGTTCACCGCAGGTTTTTATAGCGTCAGGTACCCCCATATATTATCTAATAAAGGTTTAACCCCCTGATCGCCCCACAGGTAACCCTTTCACCCCCCATCACCACTGTCGCTAAGCGATCGTTTTTATGATCATTGTCTTAGTGTCGGTGATGCCGATAGGTAGCCAGTAATTTTTTTTTAGGTTCGCCGTCAGGTTTTTATATAGCGTCAGGTACCCCCATATATTACCTAATAAAGGTTTTAACCCCCTAATTGCCCCTAGTTAACCCTTTCACCAGTGATCATCATATAAGTGTTACGGGTGACGCTGGTTAGTTTGCTTTTTATAGTGTCAGGGCACCCGCCGTATATATAACCCAATAAAGGTTTAACCCCCTGATCGCCCGGCGGGTGATATCAATTAGGTTTTAGCGTCAGAGAGGGTCTGCGTCACACCCCAGGCAGCGTCAGGTTAGTGCCAGTAGCGCTAACACCCACGCGTTAAGCATACACCCCCCTTAGTGGTATAGTATCTGAACAGATCAATATCTGATCTGATCAGATCTATACTAGCGTCCCCAGCAGTTTAGGGTTCCCAAAAACGCAGTGTTAGCGGGATCAGCCCAGATACCTGCTAGCACCTGCGTTTTGCCCCTCCGTCCAGCCCAGGCCACCCAAGTGCAGTATCGATCGATCACTGTCACTTACAAAACACAACACGCATAACTGCAGCGTTCGCAGAGACAGGCCTGATCCCTGCGACTCCAGTGCTGTAGGAGGTGATTTCACCACCACAGTTAAAAAAAAAAAAAGCATATATGCCGAAGCATTGGGGCAGCAGGGGCGGAGGAGCGATTTTGCTCCTAATGCCGCGTACATACGGTCGAAATTCCGACGGAGGCTTGCCCGTGGAAAAGTCTGACCATGTGTACGCGACATAACTTTTGCGGGAAGATGCCCCCATGCTTCGGCATATATAAATGGTGCATGTATGCCCATCATTAGAAGTGGGTGGATGAAGGGCGGTATTCTAATGGTGGGCATACCCACCGATCAATCTTTTTTTTTCGTTCAGCCAACAGGCTGCATGAAAAAAAAGATTACAATACATGTCCAACAAGGACCAGCAACGTACTGGTATGTTGCTGGACTTTGAATGTTTATACCAGAATGATGCCTGTGGGTTTAGGTATCATCTTGGTATCATTCTTTTCAGCCAGCGGCCGGCTTTCATGTAAAAGCAATCCTAGTGGCTAATTAGCCTCTGGACTGCTTTTACAAGCAGTGGGAGGGAATGTCCCCCCCCGGATATAAAAAGCGCCATTGGGAAATTGGGAAAGCATTTTATCACACCGATCTTGGTGTGGTCAGATGCTTTGAGGGGAGAGGAAAGATCTAGGGTCCAATAGACCCCAGTTTTTTCAAAAAAGAGTACCTGTCATTACCTATTGCTATCATAGGGGATATTTACATTCCCTGAGATAACAATAAAAATGATAAAAAAAATAATATATGGAAGCAACAGTTTAAAAATAAAATAAAAAAGCAAAATTAATAATAAAAGAAAAAAAAAAAAAAAAAAAGCACCCCTGTCCTGCCCTGCTCTTGCCCAATGGCGAATGCAAGCGTCGGTCTGGCGTCATATGTAAACAGCAATTGCACCATGCATGTGAGGTATCACCGCGAAGGTCAGATCGAGGGCAGTAATTTTAGCAGTAGACCTCCTCTGTAAATCTAACGGGGTAACCTGTAAAAACTTTTAAAAATGTATGTAGTTTGTCGCCAATGCGCGTTTGTGCGAAATTTTAAAGCATGTCGTGTTTGGTATCTATGTACTCGGCCTAAGATCATCTTTTTTATTTCATCAAACATTTGGGCAATATAGTGTGTTTTAGTGCATTAAAATTAAAAAAAGTGTATTTTTCCCCCAAAAATGCGTTTGAAAAATCGCTGCGCAAATACTGTGTAGAAAAAAAATGCAACACCCACCATTTTATTCTGTAGGGCCTTTGCTTTAAAAATATATATAATGTTTGGGGGTTCAACATAATTTTCTTGCAAAAAAAAATATGTTTTCATGTAAACAAAAAGTGTCAGAAAGGCTTTGTCTTCAAGTGGTTAGAAGAGTGGATGTAAGCTTCCTAATGTTGTGTATAAAATGCCAGAACAGTTCAAAACCCCCCCAAATGACCCCATTTTGGAAAGTAAACACCCCAAGCTATATACTGAGAGGCATGTCGAGTCCATGGAATATTTTATATGTTGACACAAGTTGCGGAAAAAAGACAATTTTTTTTTTTTGACAAAGTTGTCACTAAATGATATATTGCTCAAACATGCCATGGGCATATGTGGAATTACACCCCAAAATACATTCTGTTGCTTCTCCTGAGTACGGGGATACCACATGTGTGAGACTTTTTGGGAGCCTAGCCGCGTACGGGACCCCAAAAACCAATCACCGCCTTCAGGCTTTCTAAGGGTGTCAATTTTTGATTTCACTTCTCACTGCCTATCACAGTTTCGGAGGCCATGGAATGCCCAGATGGCACAAAACCCCCCCAAATGACCCCATTTTGGAAAGTAGACACCCGAAGCTATTTGCTGAGAGGTATTGTGAGTATTTTGCAGATCTCGCTTTTTGAAAATTTTTGAAAAAGTTTTGAAAATTGAAAAAAAAAAAGAAAAAAAAAATGTTCTTTCTTCATTTTCAAAAACAAATGAGAGCTGTAAAATACTCACCATGCCTCTCAGCAAACAGCTTGGGGTGTCTACTTTCCAAAATGGGGTCATTTGGGGGGGTTTTGTGCTATTTTGGCATTTTATGGCCTTCGAAACTGTGATAGGTAGTGAGGAGTCAAATCAAAAATTTGTGCCTAGAAATCCTGAAGGCGGTGATTGGTTTTCGGGGTCCCGTACGCGGCTAGGCTCCTAAAAAGTCCCACACATGTGGTATCCCCGTACTCAGGAGAAGCAGCAAAATTTATTTTGGGGTGCAATTCCACATATAACCATGGCATGTGTGAGCAATATATCATTTAGTGACAACTTTTTGTAATATTTTTTTTTTTTGTCATTATTCAATCACTTGGGACAAAAAAAAATATTCAATGGGCTCAACAGGCCTCTCAACAATTTCCTTGGGGTGTCTACTTTCTAAAATGGGGTCATTCGGGGGGGTTTTGTGCTATTTTGGCATTTTATGGCCTTCAAAACTGTGATAGGTAGTGAGGAGTGAAATCAAAAATTTGCGCCCTTAGAAATCCTGAAGGCGGTGCTTGGTTTCCGGGGTCCCGTACGTGGCTAGGCTCCTAAAAAGTCCCACACATGTGGTATCCCCGTACTCAGGAGAAGCAGCAGAATGTATTTTGGGGTGCAATTCCACATATAACCATGGCATGTGTGAGCAATATATCATTTAGTGACAACTTTTTGTAATTTTTTTTTTTGTCATTATTCAATCACTTGGGACAAAAAAAAAATTCAATGGGCTCAACATGCCTCTCAGCAATTTCCTTGGGGTGTCTACTTTCTAAAATGGGGTCATTTGGGGGGGTTTTGTACTGCCCTGCCATTTTAGCACCTCAAGAAATGAGATAGGCAGTCATAAATTTAAAGCTGTGTAAATTCCAGAAAATGTACCCTAGTTTGTAAACGCTATAACTTTTGCGCAAACCAATAAATATACGCTTATTGACATTTTTTTTACTAAAGACATGTGGCTGAATACATTTTGGCCTAAATGTATGACTAAAATTGGGTTTATTCGATTTTTCTTATAACAAAAAGTAGAAAATATCATTTTTTTTCAAAATTTTCGGTCTTTTTCCGTTTATATCGCAAAAAATAAAAATCGCAGAGGCAATCAAATACCATTAAAAGAAAGCTCTATTTGTGGGAAGAAAAGGACGCAAATTTCATTTGGGTACAACATTGCATGTCCGCACAATTTACAGTTAAAGCAGCGCAGTGCAAAATTCTGAATTCACCTCTGGTCCTTTAGCTACCAAATGGTCTGGGGCTTAAGTGGTTAAGTCCCATTACCTAGATGTTTTCATATTTTATTTTATTGGTTTTTATACAGAGATACCCTTATGCCCGTTACACACGATCAGAAATCCGGACGAAAAATACTGATTTCGGAGCGATCGTACGATAATCTGATCGTTAGTACACATCTTTCGAGCGCTGATCAGGACAGTTCATGCGATATTATTTGATCGGACATGCGCAAAAAACTTTTTCGTACAATGCCAGATTGTACGATTTTCATTTAATCAGTACAGCTGTCGTTTGAAAATGCAATACAAATGCATTACAACACATGACATCACTTCCATATTTTTATTCTGTCGTACGCAAATTTTCGTGACTTTAGTAAACTCATCAGATTCGATCTGAAATTAGCATGAAAAAAAAAAACGACGATCATTCGTCCGATAATCTCATCGTGTGTACCGGGCATTACACCCAAAAAAAATTAATTTCAATGTGCAAATATAAATAAAAAATATAAAAGTAAGCACATAATTTGTTCCCAGAATAATAAGTATCAACAGATAACCAGTAAAGGAAAAAATATGTGTTATTGCAACATCTCCAGCAAGTGTATCAATATATGAACAAATTCATAATAAAAATAAGAAATTTACATAAATTGTGCTGAAAGAGCAATATACTGCGCTCCAATCCACAAAATGTGCAAGAAATGGTGGTCCAAGTCCAAATCCAAATCCATGTGAGTCCAAATATGTGCATTCTCCTTCTAAATTTCACTTGGTATGGTGACCACCCAGTGTCAAGCCCCGTACACACGATTTGTTTGACTGATGAAAACCGCTCGATGGATGGTTTTCATCAGACCAACCGATCGTGTATGGTACCCATCGGTCTTTTTTCCATCGGTTGTAAAAAATAGAACTTGTTTTAAAATTTTCTGATGGATAAAAAACCGATGGGAATTTCCGATCGTCTATGGGCAAGTCCATCGGATCAAAAACCCACGCATGCTCAGAATCAAGTCGACGCATGCTCAGAAGCATTAAACTTCATTTTTCTCGGATCATCGGAGTGTTTTACGTCACCGCGTTTGGAACGGTCGGTTTTTTGACTGATCGTGTGTACGGGGCTTCACTCTAACCTGCTCACCTTATGGTACTCATCAACAAATACAGATCCACATTCAAGAAACATAGACTATCATAGTACTTTCTATATAATTTTATTGTATGGCAATAAGGGTTAAAAGCACTCACAAATGCAAATAGAGGAAGCGCATATATGACATTATCTGGGTCAGGCTCCGCCCTTTTACACATTACGTCCAATAGCGGGACTTCATCAGAAGTTGGGAGCCCCATGCCCACCGCTAAACTATATATATCAGTGCTATGTGTTGCCAAGGGAACGTGTACACAAGCTCCAGATCATGTGATAACCAGACCCGGAACTCATCCATACAATGGGCTAAAAAGTTTATCTATTACTGTGGAGAATTTACCCCATATGTTCCAGGCTAGATATATTATGCACATCCAATGTAAACCTCAGGTGCAAGCTTGTGTCTAAAAAAAGAAATCACAATTAAATATAAATAATATGCAAATAAAATTCATATGCAACTACACAGATCATGTCCCTACACAACACATAAAATGCTGAAAATAAATAAAAAACAATAAAATAAAATATGAAAACTTCTAGGTAATGGGACTTAAGATACTGTATATAAAATTAACTAATATATAAAAAACATTTTTGACAGAGATTCGAACACTATTATATATATTATATATTATTTTTTGTTCAGCTGTATTATATGATTCCCACCTATCTGCATCTTCTCCACCCCCAAAATTCACAGGGTCCATGTCTATTGTTTATAGCTTTCGATTCTCTAGGGACAAGTTATGTGTGTACGTTTGCATAGTCGGCACTTTTGACAAGTCTCCATGACAGCTCTAGCGGGTTGTACTAGCCTCCACAGCCTGGAAGATTAAAGCTGTAGCGGTATGGAGAGGAGGACCAGAGGACTGAAGATTTCAATAAACTGGGCAGCCACCAGCTTAAGGGACACATTTCATTCATTGTAAGTACTGTTCCTTAGCGCTACCTAACTAAACTTAATCTTTAAGTTAAGTAATTCATAACAACCAAGCAAAACTCAATCTGTTGAATTCAGACCTGTACAAAATGGATTTTTATTGGCTGCTATAGGATACTGCATTTAGGTATTAGCACCCAAGAATAGGGGTTCTAACGTTAATTCTAAAGTGTAGTTATCCATTGCAATGGCCTGGCTATACCTGCAAAAGGGGCCAGCCTGAAGTAATCTAGCAAGACTTAATTTTCTGACTAAAGTTCCACTTTAAGAATAAGAAGTTTTTCATGAATAAGGTTGAATGTGAGCTGATCAGACAATGGAAGGGAATATGGAAGCAAAGGTTAGAGGTTAAGGAGAGAGTGTGGCTGCAAATAAGGAAAAAAGAAGGTTGTGAGTAGAGCAGTGATGGTGTTTGGGGGAAGTACTTACTGAGGAGAGTTATGGAGGAGGTAGGTTAGAGGTTAGAATATTGAAATATTGACAAATATTGCTGTCTTTTTTTTCTAATGCATCTAAAAAATAACAGTCCTTTTGTGTCCCATAGCTCTAAGTTACAAGAAATCTTGCACTGGAAACAGTTGGAAAGGGAAAGCTTGAATTGGATTGGTAGCAACGGAACAACAGATATTATTTAGAACTATCTATAATTGTAATTGACAGCCAATGGAGTTAACAAAAGAAAGGAGCAGCCCTTTTGGAATACATGAATAAGGAGTGCCAAGGTAGAGCAGCAAAGTTCAGATGAGACTGAAGTAAAGCCAGAAGCTTTTTTATGGAAGTTAAACAGAGAAATGATAAAGGCGTGCAGCAGAATTGTAGCTAAATTGTGAATGAGAGAGATGGCTGTGAGAAATGCTTATAGTAGTGAGATAGTAGCTATAGTAGCAAGCACTATCTATTCAGTGTGCAGAGGGGTTGGATGAGATATATGTCAAACATTACCCCCTAATCAATTAGGAGTTGCCACGATTAGGGTGTTATCAGTAGCAATTACATTAAATAGGTATTGTTTTATAGGAATAACTGCATTTACTCAAATATGTGGCCATTTTGGCTCTTCTATTATCCCTCTCATGACCTGGAAGATGAGTTAGAGCATTGAATGCACAAATAAATCAGATCCAACTCTCTGCTCCTGACTCAGCATTACAAAGGTCTACCATTGAAGGCAAACCAACTATACTATCTCACAGGAGAAGAAAAGGAAAACGTTGGGACTTTAAATGAGGCGGTGACCAGGTAAGGTTAGTTGCCTTCATCCCTATCTAATTGACACAAACAAGAGGACTAAGGGTTGGGACTTTAAATGAAGCAGGCAGGTGTAAGTAGTTTACATTTATTTGAAATCAATGATAAGTTCCATGAGGGTAGTCATGGGCAAACATGGAAAACCAATATAATTAATTCGGTGAATAACCATACAGCAATTACAATTTACCACGTAATAATACAAATCACATGATACAAGTGATCACTAAATAGATAAAACATATAGTTGGCATAAAAACACGGCATATAGTAGCTCTATGCATTTTGTGGATTCATCCACTCTTCAGGAGCATGCACATGGAAATTTAATGCTGTAGTATTGTAATAACAATAATAGCTGCAAGGTCTGACCCTGTCACGGGAAGGAGATTAAAATTAGATAATTAGAAGTAATATTGCCTAGGATAAACCCCCCAAAACCACTCTCAATAGTACTTACATGGTCTATCTATGCAGTAGCAGTGTGAATCATATGAATCAGAAACCCCAGAAGGGTGTCACTGGTGGGAGCTGAGGTGGTTATGACAGACCGAGACTCAACAAGGATGGTTTCCAAAAAAGGAAATTCAAAGAGTAATGGTCATGGACTGACCATAAGTGCTGGAAACAAAGTGAAATTATAAAATATACTGCGAACTCATATCATGTGATAACATGGGTCAAAAAGTCCTATACTTGGTAAAGTATAGGATAATGAGATGCTAATGAGTGTATAGGTAAGGTTAGGTTAGTGAGAGTAGAAAGTAAAATAGATGAAGAGGTGAAGTACATAGAAATTGAAAAACCATTGCCAAGGGGAAGGAAGAAGTTAAATGAAAGTGCAGCATGAATACTTGGAAAAAGGGTGAGAGTCAATTTATCTAACAAGCATTTCAATTCTGAGTGATCCACAAGGTGTGCAGGTAAGAAGCTGGAACCACCATGTGAGTCAAACTGCCCCAGAATGGCTTATAAGGGCTGGTCTGCTACACCCACCAACGTCACGTGGGCGTGCACTGTGGAGAGTGGGCAACTGCAGCTGGGGGGGGGGGTGGACCGCCCCCAAACAAAACAGTGCCAAAATGTATACTATGTATACTATCTCACACACTAAATACATGTTATGGAATGGGAAACAAATAAGTATTATGTTATAAAATGGCTATATAAGGTGCTTTGCATTTCATGGAAAGAGATTTTTACTCAGCATGACATGAATAAATAATTTCATGTTACATATTATCAGTTGAGCTTGTTATAAGATATTTGTAAAAGTTGTTTGTTTGTGTGTAGTCAGTAGTTTGCTGTGCCCAACTATTGTTCTACAATGTAAAAGTAGCACAGTATAAAAGGGCAAATACTTGTGCTGTTTGTGTTTCTTATCTGCAGTAATTATGTAATGTATTTCATTCATCACCCAACTGGAAACATTTTCCAGTCCATTACCATTCTAGCAATGGTTCCCTCTGCCACTCCTACCTGCTACTATTTTACTTTATTAAGTTAAATAGTTGGAACAGGTGCATTTTAAAACTGATTCTCTGACGGAAAATATAATTCCACAAAAATCCTTGTTAACCTGATGGGTAACTCCTTTTTTTTTTTTCATAATATGGATAATTGTTATACAAGCACATTTGTAATGTATTGTTATTAAAAATTGCCTTCCCACCTAAATGTGAAGTCAGCTATGATCTTCTTTAACTACCAAAAAGTTAAATGTTACTTCCTTTTAACTAGACTTGTGCACAACGGAAAAATTTGTTCCGTTTCGGTTCGTTTCTTTCCGGTCCTGTTGATTCGTAATCATTCGTAATTTTGCTAGACGGGATTTTTCGTGTTCGGACTCATTCGTATTTTTGCAAGCGACATTTTTCGTTGAATTTTTTGTTGCTTTATAATTCGTACTTTCGGTAGAGTACGTTGTTTTTCGTTGATTCTGGACACAACTCCTACTTTCGTAACTTTTTTTGGGTTCGTTGATTCGTAATTTTCCGTGTCTCTCTCACAACGACGCTGCCTATTATGCCTAATGTGCTTCGAATGGATTTGTACTTTTCTAAATACATAGCGGTTATTTGTAACGATTCGAAATCTCGTATTTTACTTTCGTTTTTTACATGCGGCTATAGGCTCCGCCCCTGTACACCATTTTGAGAGGGTTCAGCACGGTGAGGGAGAAGCAGAGAGCAGAGCAGAGTGTTATTGTGCTTCGAATGGATTCGAAATCTCGTATTTTACTTTCGTTTTTTACATGCGGCTATAACCTCCGCCCCTGTACACCATTTTGAGAGGGAGTTCAGCACGGTGTGGGAGAAGCAGAGAGCAGAGCAGAGTGAGTGTTATTGTGCTTGGTATGGATTCGTACATTCGTAACTTTTTCATAACGAATTATGCCGAAGACATTCGGGCATTCGCTATTTGCGGTATAATTTATTTCGGATTCGGTCTTATTCGTAATTGCTTTGTTCGGAAATTCGAATGCTTCCGAATGTCCGAAAGTTGCTAAATTCGGACGAATTTCAATTCGTTACGAAACGAATTGCACAAGCCTACTTTTAACCATTGAAGCTGGTGGAGTTACAGTACATGCACCGAAGGGACGATTTACTATAGGGGCTGAGAATCTTCACTCAGAACATTGTGTGAATATTCATTTCAGTTATACAATTTTGAGAAAAGCATCTACACATGACTGAGATCCAAAGTGAACAGGATTTTGCTTCTCTCACTGGAAAATGAATATTTGAAAAATTTTTGGAGTAAAGATTTCAACTCATTTGGTAAATCAGCACATTAATGTATATACAGTCAGGTCCATAAATATTGGGACATCGACACAATTCTAATCTTTTTGGCTCTATACACCACCACAATGGATTTGAAATTAAACGAACAAGATGTGCTTTAACTGCAGACTTTCAGCTTTAATTTGAGGGTATTTACATCCGAATCAGGTGAACGGTGTAGGAATTACAACAGTTTGTATATGTGCCTCCCAGTTTTTAGGGGACCAAAAGTAATGGGACAGATTAACAATCATAAATCAAACTTTCACTTTTTAATACTTGGTTGCAAATCCTTTGCAGTCAATTACAGCCTGAAGTCTGGAACGCATAGATATCACCAGACGCTGGGTTTCATCCCTGGTGATGCTCTGCCAGGCTTCTACTGCAACTGTCTTCAGTTCCTGCTTGTTCTTGGGGCATTTTCCCTTCAGTTTTGTCTTCAGCAAATGAAATGCATGCTCAATCGATTTCAGGTCAGGTGATTGACTTGGCCATTGCATAACATTCCACTTCTTTCCCTTAAAAAACTCTTTGGTTGCTTTCGCAGTATGCTTCGGGTCATTGTCCATCTGCACTGTGAAGTGCCGTCCAATGAGTTCTGAAGCATTTGGCTGAATATGAGCAGATAATATTGCCCGAAACACTTCAGAATTCATCCTGCTGCATTTGTCAGCAGTCACATCATCAATAAATACAAGAGAACCAGTTCCATTGGCAGCCATACATGCCCACGCCATGACACTACCACCACCATGCTTCACTGATGAGGTGGTATGCTTTGGATCATTAACAGTTCCTTTCCTTCTTCATACTCTTCTCTTCCCATCACTCTGGTACAAGTTTATCTTGGTCTCATCTGTCCATAGGATGTTGTTCCAGAACTGTGAAGGCTTTTTTAGATGTTGTTTGGCAAACTCTAATCTGGCCTTCCTGTTTTTGAGGCTCACCAATGGTTTACATCTTGTGGTGAACCCTCTGTATTCACTCTGGTGAAGTCTTCTCTTGATTGTTGACTTTGACACACATACACCTACAGTACCTCCTGGAGAGTGTTCTTGATCTGGCCAACTGTTGTGAAGGGTGTTTTCTTCACCAGGGAAAGAATTCTTCGGTCATCCACCACAGTTGTTTTCCATGGTCTTCCGGGTCTTTTGGTGTTGCTGAGCTCACCGGTGCGTTCTTTCTTTTTAAGGATGTTCCAAACAGTTGATTTGGCCACACCTAATGTTTTTGCTATCTCTCTGATGGATTTGTTTTGTTTTTTCAGCCTAATGATGGCTTGCTTCACTGATAGTGACAGCTCTTTGGATCTCTTATTGAGAGTTGACAGCAGCAGATTCCAAATGCAAATAGCACACTTGAAATGAACTCTGGACCTTTTATCTGCTCCCTGTAAATGGGATAATGAGGGAATAACACACACCTGGCCATGGAACAGCTGAGCAGCCAATTGTCCCATTACTTTTGGTCCCTTAAAAAGTGGGAGGCACATATACAAACTGTTGTAATTCCTACACCGTTCACCTGATTTGTATGTAAATACCCTCAAATTAAAGCTGAAAGTCTGCAGTTAAGGCACATCTTGTTTGTTTCATTTCAAATCCATTGTGGCGGTGTATAGAGCCAAAAAGATTAGAATTGTCTCTATGTCCCAATATTTATGGACCTGACTGTAGATTGGCCCAGAAATTTAATTTTATGCTTCAGTGGATTTCCACAACAGTTTTTCTCTTATAAAAGTAGGACTAATCGAGTGACTATAGCCGGAAGACCCTTCCAGTTGCACACAAAAAGAAGGAACAGAGTGTAAGGCAGGTTTCTACCACCTCCCATTCTGTTTTTGGACAATCAACATCACATTTGTGTACACGTTAGGGTACCTTCCTGACACTCATTAGAACTGAAGACGTGTCTCAGAGATGCTATGACATGACTTCAACATTACAGAATAAATTCAGTAGAGTATGATTTTTTACTACTAGCTATATAATGACATTTGCTAAACTACTTGCAATGTAAAAAACTGACATGAAGTGAATTACTTAGTTTTTTTCAGGAAAAAAAAAGAGTTATATTTTAATGAGTCAGCTCCCAAAAATCTGACATTTCAGACCTGGATTTTTCAGGAATGTTGCTCTTTACATATTGCAAATGGAAAACTGAAACTTCTCTGCAGCAACAATGGTAGTAAAAAATGTGGCTAGGGAAGAGAGTCAGGAACTCCACAAGAAGCCCCAGAAAGTGTAGGAAACTTGTGTTCAAGTTGGCCAACCAGTTAGCCAAATCTATAAACAGCAGTATGTACAATAAAAATATCACTATTGGACATGCTCATACTTTAAAAATATCAAGTTTTTTAACTGAAATGCTGACTGGTGATTTTATTTTATTTGTGATGCTCCAAAAAAAAAAAAAAAAGAAGCCCTTGGGAGCAATGTTTCACACACAGTCAACATGTCAGAGTATTGTGACAGGTACACTTTATTCCCACAAAAACTATTCTTTGCCAGCTGGATGAATCCTACTCTATATTCTTTAATTGGTAGAAAAGATAGGTTACAGTCGCTCTCTGTTTTAAAATACTGATGTCTGGGAGGGGAGAACTCCTCTTCCTGGTCCCTATGACACCATAACAGGGGCTGCCAAGGTCTTCAGTCTCCGAAGCAGAGAGGCAGGATCCAAGAGCATGTTGTGACAGATCTAGCCGGGACAGAGGCTTTTGGAGAGGACTGAATGCTAGCCTCCTGCCTTCCGATTATGGGCCAGGGCCTCAAGACAGGAATGCGGATGGGTTATCCCGGCAGACAGACCTGAAACCTTAAGACTACTTTTCCAACATCCTCGAGTTGACCCGTTCGGGGTCCCACTGTGGCTGTTGGACTATTTTCCAGGAGGGAGTATTGTCATGAACCTTTGAATACTGAAGTATTTCTCCTTTGAATCTATTACACAGTGGGGGGTCTTCTGCCCTGTCTTAAGGCTAACCCCATCTCCAGACGGCTCCATGGTCTGGAAGGAATGCATTGTTCTGTGTTTGACTGTTTGTTTATGTACCTTAATTACCCCCTGGGGCTTCTGTGTCAATACACATCTCAGTTCTCCTATTCAAGCTATCGGACCAATCCCTAACATGTTTCAAGTCCTCATTTGCATGGCCAAGAGAACCTAATTGAGAAATACAATGGACTTTACAATTGACCAATAGGAAAGTGGTTGTTGGGGGCAGGGTGTTCAAACTGCTGTATAAGCGTGTGTGTGTGCATCCAATAAAATGAGATTCCTGTTTGAACTTACATACAGCCTGCCTGGTGTTTGTTCTGAGCTAACACAAATGGATTAGAATGTCACATAGCTGTAGTTTGAATCCTGGAGCATCGGATGACCGAACCATCAGATGTTGCGATCTGCAATATGATCCAATAGTAGCAGAGGAGTGTCGGGAGAGTGGAACCGAGCGAGCAAGGGGCTCGTTACACATGTTCTATCCGCACTTCCTTCAGGCAAAAGGCAACCTCTTGGATCGCATGTCCTTTGCTAATTGGTTGATTGGCTGGTATGGGGAGAGGGATTTAGCAGTGATAATGCTGATAAGCCTCCTCCTTGGGGTGCTTTAGAACGCAGCTGAACACAGTGACAATGCTGCAGTGCACTTACTTCAGAGCATTACGTTTTGTCACCCTGCAAAGTAAGGTCCCTTGACTTGCAGATTCCCCAGATATTTATAAAAAAAGAAAAAAAAAACAGGAGGTAAGTTAAAAAATGTTCAGTACTTCTATTTGGTTGAATTTGATCTACTATTCTAGACTACTGCATTCAAATTTTTATTATTTTTAATTTCTAAAATAATAGAACATTTGGAGTGGTATTAAAGTCATAGTGGATCCCCATGCTGACATCTCCATTCAATTTTATTAAAGAAAACCTGTATTGTGAGTGGTGGCTGCCATTGTTAATCTCCTTCTGAAAATACTAGTTGCCAAGCTGCTGTGCTGACTCAATGGCGTCACTTTCTGCACTGACCTGAAACATTTCTGCAGGTTAGGAGTTCTACCTTCATTCTGACTTTCGAATCTGCTTTTTTGTTCTAGGACAGTGACCCAGAAAGCACTGAAACTAGAGAAGCTATAGAACTAGTATGTTTTATTGGAGGCCAGCAACAGTAACATTTGTTATTTTCACAATATAGGTTTACAGTAAGTATAAACAAGGCACATATGTCATTTTGAAGGTTTATTCATCTTTACTGTTCATGTAAAGTTTAAAAAAAAATTGCATAACTGCCATAATTAATACCCATGCCATACTCACTGTATATTTCATATACTCACCTCTAAAACGTTACTTATTTGCTTTGATTAACAGTGCATGATAATCAGGTGCGCTATAATGTTGTTTGTTTTTTTATACCACTTATGCTAAATATAGTAAATTAGGATAAATTCTAGCATGTCACTGCATCTGTTAGGTAAGAATAGAATACAGAGTAGCCAGTTAGAGTATTAATTGCCACCAATGGAACTTGGCTCATTGCATTGTATATGAGAGCACTTAGCCTTAATTTTCAGCAAACAGGGCATAAAGTTCAATGTTGCTTTGGGGGAAATTCCTTGTGTAAATTAGAAGCTGTCCATTTTTGGGTGAACACATTCACGCTAACTTTATTTTATACAGTATCTCTGTATAATGTTAATACCTGAACATGTAAGCTTAATTCACTTTCAACTTTTGAGATCCTAGCCTTATAAAATGATTTTTATAATTCATGATAATAATAACATGGTAAACCATTGATAACATGATAACATGGTAAACCACTGCTCTTGCCACTTATGCTGGAGTGCAGGAATTCATCATACTTACTGCACCTTCTGCCATAAGGAGAAATAAATAAAACCTAATACAGTAAGCAGGGCCGGACTGGCCTACCGGGATAACGGGAGATTTCCCGGTAGGCTGCCTGTCCTGGGGCCGGTTTCATTTGCGGCTGCAGTGCTCCCTGTCCCCTCTCTCCTGCTCCTGTGTATGGGTCTGTGTTCGGCGGCGGCGGCGTTGTAACACGGTCCCGCCCCCCTAGACCGGCTCGTGTAATAGGCTGAACACTGACTCTATCTACTATCACACGAGTCGTGTGATAGTAGATAGAGTCAGTGTTCAGCCTATTACACGAGCCGGTCTAGGGGGGCGGGACCGTGTTACAACGCCGCCGCCGAACACAGACCCAACCACAGGAGCAGGAGATGCCCGCCGTACAGCCCGCCCTGTGTGCCTTGTGCCTGGATAGGAGGAGAAGCAGGGGGGGCGCATATAGAGGAAATGAGCTTTCTATATTCCTCCATACAGCCGTTGAATGCTTGCAGGAGGGGGAGGAGGAGAATCAAGCATTCCGCGGCTGTATGGTGGAATATAGAAATCTAATTTCCTCTATATGCGCCCCCCCTGCTTCTCCAACTTCTTTTGCTGGCCCCTCCAAGTTCTCCTTGTGGCTCCCCCCAGTGCTCTGCTTCCCCACCACTCTCCAGCCCCCCCCCACAGTTCTCTCCACCTCTGTTGTTTCTGCCCCTCCCCAGTGCTCTCCTTCCCCACCACACTCTCCAGCCCCCCCCACAGTTCTCTCCACCTCTGTTGTTTCTGCCCCCCCAGTGCTCTGCTTCCCCACCACTCTCCAGCCCCCCCCACAGTTCTCTCCACCTCTGTTCTTTCTGCCCCACCCCCCTGCTCTCCAGCTCTCCCCATCCTTCTCCAGCCACCATTCCAGTGCTCTCCACCCCTGCTCTCCCCCCAGTACTCTCCACTCTGCCCAGTGCTCTCCACCCC
Organism: Rana muscosa; assembly: GCA_029206835.1. Taxonomy (NCBI): domain Eukaryota; kingdom Metazoa; phylum Chordata; class Amphibia; order Anura; family Ranidae; genus Rana; species Rana muscosa. The sequence goes on from JARGYO010000162.1 coordinate 9,723,395, forward strand.
TGTTCTTTCTCCCCCCCAGTGCTCTCCAGCTCTCCCCATCACTCCCCAGCCCCCACCCCAGTGCTCTCCAACCCCCACAGTGCTCCCCAGCCCCCCCACCCCTGTTCTTTCTGGCCCCCCAGTGCTCTCAAGCTCCACTTATCGCTCTCCAGCCCCCTGTGCTCTCCACCCCTGTTCTTTTTGGCTCCCCCTCCAGTGCTTTCAAGCTCCCCCCCAGTACTCTCCGCTCCCCCTGCATTTTGCCCCACCCATGTGCTCTCCAACCCCGCCAGTGCTCTCCGCCCCCCATAGTGCTCTCCAGCACCCCCTGCTCCCCACCCCTGTTCTTTCTCCCCCCCTCCCCCAGTGCTCTCCAGCTCTCCCCATCACTCTCCAGCCCCCACCCCAGTGCTCTCCAGCCCCCCGTGCTCCCCACCCCTGTTCTTTTTGCCCCCACCCATGTGCTCTCCAACCCCACCAGTGCTCTCCGCCCCCCATAGTGCTCTCCAGCCCCCCGTGCTCCCCACCCCTGTTATTTTTGCCCCCACCCATGTGCTCTCCAACCCCGCCAGTGCTCTCCGCCCCCCATAGTGCTCTCCAGCCCCCCGTACTTTTCACCCTCTCAAGCTCCCCCCAGTGCTCTCCACTCCCCCCTGTTCTTTGTACCCCCCAGTGCTCTCCATCCCTGTTCTTTCTCCCCCCCAGTGCTCTCAAGATCCCCCCCAGTGCTCTTTACCTCCCACACTCTTAGCCCCCTCAGTGGTCTCCAGCCCCCCCTCAGCCACCCGTGCTCTCCACCCCTGTTCTTTTTGCCCCCCCCAGGTGCTCTCAAGCCCCCCCCAGCACTCTCCGCTCCCCACCCCTGTGATCTCCACTCCCCCCTGCTCTTTGCCCCCACCCATGTGCTCTCCAACCCCACCAGTGCTCTCCGCTCCCCCTTCTCTCCAGCTCCCCCCCAGTGCTCTCACTTCCCCAGGACCAGAGGACAGGCTGACTGGGGCTGGAAAATGAGGACGGCTGAAGGTGCAGGTGGCCAGGGACCACTCCATCTCACAGCAAACAGATCCTCTGGAAGGAGCACTGTCCCCATCCAAAACGAGAACAGACCCTGCCTGCTGATGGCGATCATGGATATCCTGCTGGCATGGAAGGTACCGTACCGAACCGAGCATCAACAACACACCTTCCCACAGACAGGGACTGCAGACTGGGACATGGGAAATAGGAGAGGCTGCATTCATGGGCACAGTGAGACTGCATTCACGGGCACAGTAAAGCTGCATTTGATGAGCACAGTGAGGCTACAATGACGGGCACAGTGAGGCTGCAATGATGGGCACAGTAAAGCTGCATTTGATGAGCACAGTAAAGCTGCATTGATGGGCACAGTGAGGCTGCATTGGTGGGCACAGTGAGGCTGCATTGGTGGGCACAGGAAGGCTGCATTGGTGGGCACAAGGAGGCTGCATTGATGGGCACAGGGAGGCTGCATTGATGGGCACAGTGAGGCTGCATTGGTGGGCACAGTGAGGCTGCATTGGTGGGCATAGTGAGGCTGCATTGGTGGGCACAAGGAGGCTGCATTGATGGGCACAGGGAGGGTGCATTGATGGGCACAGTGAGGCTGCATTGATGGGCACTGATGAGGCTGCATTTGATGGGCACTGATGAGGCTGCATTTGATGGGCACTGATGAGGCTGCATTTGATGGGCACTGATGAGGCTGCATTTGATGGGCACTGATGAGGCTGCATTTGATGGGCACTGGTGGGGCTGCATTTGATGGGCACTGGTGGGGCTGCATTGAGCTCTCGTATCATGTCTGCAGCCTCTGACCATCTCCTGTATCATGTCTGCAGTCTCTGAGGGAGTCTGGAGAGGAGTCAAGAGTGGGAGCACCGCCGGGATGGGGGTCATGGGAGAAGTCAGATGTGTGTGGACTGTGGAGAGGAGACTATATAGGATAAAACCAGAGCCACCGAGCTGGAGCCGACTGAATGAGCCCTGCACGGTGTACCTGAGAGGAGGTCCGTGACAGCACCGCTAGGCCAGTCTGAGGGGGGGTCACTGATGTAAGGAGGGGAGTGAATACGATAATGTAAGGGGGCATTGATATAAAGGTTTCCCCCCTATATCAGTAACCCACCCCCCCTTACCTTAGTGTATTCTTTCTGCGGAAGGTGGTCCCCCCCCACGTTCTGAGTTCCTGGGGTCCCCCTTGATGATTGACCACTTTTACCAGTTTTAACTGGAATTTGCGTTTTATATATATACAGCCCTATGTGCTTTCATATCTGTCTTATCTATATAAAAAAAATACGCTCTTCAAATGTGCTTTAAAATGTATGGTTTTCCCTTTTATGAACAAGAAAATAATGACGTTATGCTGGTATAATAATACTGTGGGGCTGGTATGGTATGAAATTTTTTCCAGGGCTGGATTTTATTCCCAGTCCAGCCCTGACAGTAAGGACTTGATAACTGTCCAGTGCAAATGAGGAATTATGTGGTGCTGTAATAGTGATATGCCACTGTACTTCACTGAAATCAATAAAGATGCTACTGTATATATGTATGAAAAGTAAATCCCCTGTGCTGCACACCTAAAGTATCTCACAAAAGTGAGTACACCCCTCACATTTTTGTAAATATTTTATTATATCTTTTCATGTGATAACACTGAAGAAATTACACTTTTCTACAATGTAAAGTAGTGAGTGTACAGCTTGTATTATGCCCTGTACACACGATCGGATTTCCGATGGAATCAAATCCGATGTATTTTTCCGTCGGAATTCCGATGAAGCTGACTTTCATCAGTCTTGCCTATACACCATCAGACAAAATTCCGACCGTCCAAAACGCTGTGACGTACAACACGTACGACGGCACTATAAAGGGGAAGTTCAAATCCAACAAGGCCACCCTTTCGGCTGCTTTTGCTTATTTCGTGTTACTGCATGTTAGTAAAAGTTTGGTGTTAGCCGATTTGCGCTTTTCAGTCTCCGTGCTTTTCAGCCCGTTACAGCATGACGAATTTGCTATCTCCCTTACTAATGCTAGCTTTACCAGAACGAGCGCTCCCATCTTGTAATTTGGTCTGAGCATGCGTGGATTTTTCTCCGATGGA